>LR991095.1:24423125-25662187 GCA_905163515.2 Lymantria monacha | reverse complement strand
CGTTGGTAACTATTTACCTATGTGTTTTTGAAATAATTATTTGGGTAATGTTATTCGAAAAAGCTTGACCCTTAGGGGCAAGACCAAAGAAAAACTAAATGAACGTGAAGCATATCATGAATAGACAGAAAACGATTGAAGAGATAACGTTTGATAGGGTTGTATGCAGGGAGAGGACATATAAACTCATTTGCAAAAAAAACGGGCGGTTTTGATTTTCATTCATATTTAAAAAGATACAATACCAAAAAGGTTTCAATCGTTTGTACACGTTACTGGCCGGTTTTAAAAATGCTGTGGTATTTAAAAAAGTACGTTCTAAATTCAATTTTTCATTTGATGTTCATTTTTACAGAAAACCCCTTTTTATCCTACATTTTTGGCGCGAAGTTCCAGAAGTTAACATCGACTTTCATAACTTTTATTCAATTTTTATCGATTAATTTCATATCCTTGACTGTCAAAGCTTTATTTAATGCTGTTTGGCTGTATCAAAAATGGTAGATAAAGTGGTAAAAGCTACCAAAATTATCGCGCTGCTTGAAGAGGGTTGCAGCCAATGTTTCGTGGCTAGGAGGCTAAATGTTAGTCGCTCGACAGTCCAAAGGACCTGGCAGCGATATCAGGAGACTGGTTCCGTCGAGAGAAGGCCTGGTTCTGGAAGAAAACCATGTACCCAACCACGGGATGATCGTTTTCTTGTGAGTCGCGCATTGAGAAATCGCAAATCTTCGTATGTGGATCTTAAGAACAACCTCCAAGAAGTAAGAAATGTGCATATTAGTCTATGGACGGTCAGGAGGAGGCTTCTCGCTGCCAATATACGCAGTCACCGCCCGGCCCGCGGCCCCAAATTACTCCGTGAGCACAGAGTTCACAGGCTTAGGTTCGCTAGAAATTGTGAATCATGGACTCAAGACGATTGGAATAGGGTTTTGTTCTCTGATGAAGCCAGGATATCTCTGTTCGGTGAAGATCGACGTCGGCGAGTGCTAAGAAGACAAGGAGAACGCTTTGCAGAGGCATGTTTCGAAGAAATCACACCTTATGGTGGGGGCTCTGTTATGTTTTGGGCAGGAATAAATTCAATGGATCGTACAGAGTTAGTCTTCATTGAAAACGGCTCACTGACTGGGCATCGATACATAACGGAAGTTCTAATTTCTCATGCACAACCCGCATTGGCCGCTCTAGGTGAAGACTCGATTTTTATGGACGACAATGCTCGCGCCCACCGATCCCGCGATGTTAATGCGTATGTGCAAGAGGTCGGCATTCGTCGTTTGGATTGGCCAGCTCGAAGTCCCGACCTCAATCCCATAGAGCATGTCTGGGACGTTCTGAAACGGCGTGTGAGATCAGTACACCCGGCTCCGCAGACCATCAGAGAGCTGAAGAATGTGATTACTGCGGAGTGGGAACGTATTCCGCAAGCAAGTATCCGGGATATACTCGCTAGCATGCCCAGACGAATTCAAGCTGTGATTTTAGCTAGAGGGGGTCACACTCGATACTAAACATTTATCTGCTTTTACTTTATTAAAGAAAAACAAACAAAAAAACTTTTTTATTTTTACTTCATGAGCATATGCACTACTAGCGAATATACACTACTAGCGAGGTTTAGCATTATTTCCCATAAATTGTATCTAAATTTTATGAAATACTGATGAAAACGATTATTTTCTTATTAATTTACCAAATTGTGTGGATAAAACTACCTATAATTATCAAACAAAGAAATATTAACATTTGAAATGGTTCATTGCTTAGGTGCCCGTTTTTTTTGCAAATTAGTGTATACATGATGATGACATTCACTACCTCTATTTTACATTTTGGACTGTTAAAGAACTAGAAACTGATTTTTTTTCCGTGTGGTGACAAAGTAAGAATACAATTCACCACCACTTATGTCGCCAGTGGGCATCGTAAAAGCTTGAAAGAAAACCTATACCATATCTGACCAGCATGGTATAGTAGGTCAATCTCCTTCTCATTGTTGACGAGATTCGAATCCAACAATGGGACATGATGATGAAATGATGATAATGAAAAAATATGAACCGAAATCGAATCTAGAACATAATTTTTTAACTCATTTAATAATATGTTTTTTTAAGCGACTTTATAACTAATCTATATACTCGTATATAAAAGAAAGTTGTGTTAGTTACAACAGTTATAACTCGAGAATGGCTGGACCAATTTTTATGTTTTTGAGTTTGTTATCGTCGGGAATAGGATATAGGATATTAAAATATGATAGTAATAAACAAAAATATCATTAAAAACATCAGTTCTAAACGTTCATTTGTTGATGATGTAACAACACGCAATTGACAGTTCATTAGCTCACGTAATGGTTTGTTTGAAAAATACCGCGAAAAGTTGAAATAAAGTTTGACCGAAAAAAAAATTTTAAAAAATTGTTAAACTCGCACAAAATGAACACTGACGTGTTCGTTTTGTGCGAGTGTTACCAATTTTACGAATATTGTTATAATAAATCATATTGTGTCTATATTGTCATCAACAATGCCGCGACCAATAAGATCAAATCTTTCCCAACAAAGCTGTAATTTAATAAAGATAGAATTACATACATATATTACATACATATCATCACGCCATATCCCTTGCAAGGTAGACCGAGAGTACAGAGTGCCAGAAAACTCTATCCTTGCATACTTCACTCGCTTCCTCAACATTCATAATTCTCTTCATACACGCTCGCCGGTTTTGGAGACTCTTGACTCCACCTTCCTTCAGTACCTACGTGACCAATCTGGTACATTAAATATATTATAATTTATACTAAATATATTATATATACAAATACATATATTAAATATATTAATATGTGTAAATCTCGTGCAAATATTAGAAATTATGACTTTCTTATCTTCTAAATAAAATAATTTCAGTCTTACAATTAGATTCATTTATCGAACAGTACCTCAATATACATTGTTACACATATTCCTTTATTTTATTGCTTACTAGCTGTCCAACCGCTTCTCTCCTTTTCGGATAATAATCACCAACATATCATATACGAAAACTTTCTCCGAACCACGCTGCATCTTATGGTATAATTAGGTACTAAGACTCCTTTCTTGAAGTGCACGTTCATATTGATCAACCGTAGGTAAGTGGTGGAGCTCCCTTCTTTTTCTCCATTTTAAAAATACTAATGACTTTTTACCATATATCGCCTAATTTAATCCATTCAATCCAAAAATATTAATTGTTATTAATATTTTATCATATATATCAGAGAATGTAAGTTTTCAAAAGATATAAAGATAAATAACACAACTAATGCCATTGCAAAATACATAATCAAATCACTAACTTCCATATACACGGCTTGAAGATATGTGTATCCTGACTTATATACAGTTTTTATCATAATAACCCTTTTGTTAGCAGACAGTGACTTTCAAAGTGGCAATTCCGGTGGTACGCTCAAAAGAACTATGGTACTTTTCTAATACCTTAGAAGGATTCAATCGAACCATAGGTTACCCAAAAACAAGTTGTCCAATGGTAAGAAAAATACCTACATCCATCAATATTCTACATACTAGGCTTTCACGAGGATACCAAGTGAAACAGTCTTATATGGCTTGGGTCCTAAATAAATTTTATTTTTATTAACTTTGTGGACAGAGGATCAAGAAGCCTCAAGGTAATTAGTAACTGACCTCCTCGTGAGGATTCAGACTCTCGCGCTCAGTAAAGGAATCGTTGTAGTAAGCTGCTAACCAGACTTCTATTCTGCAAAGTATAAGAACGAGCTGAACAATTATATTTATATACATACATACATATCATCACGCCATATCCCTTGCAGGGTAAGTAGAGAGAACAGAGTGCCAGAGAACTCTATCCTTGCACACTTCACTCGTTTCCTCAACATTCATAAATCTCTTCATACACGCTCGCCGGTTTCGGAGACTCCTGACTCCACCTTCCTTCAGTACATGACCAATCTGGACTAGATAGGCGAGTCTCGGTCTCCACCGGTACCTACATCCTTCCACTTTCGCATTGTATATCTTCTTAACCAGACGTTCGTTCGGCATTCTTTCCACATGTCCGAACCATCAGATCCCTTTCGTATCTTTACACCAATACTCTCTTTCATACCTACTCGCTCTCTTACGTCGTCGTTGCGAATGCGGTCGATCAGCCTAACTCCACAGATTTTCCGTAGAGATCACATTTCGACTGCATTAATTTTACTTTCATGCTCTTTTCTGCATACCCAACTCTCTCTCTGAATATTTATGTATCTAGACAAAAACCTGTAAGCCGTCGAAATAACTGTATATAAATAACTGATAACTTTGCTCGAATTCTTAAACCGTACAATTAACAAGACGTTAACTTATAAACGAACGTATCTATGTAAATACATTAACACATCAAGACTTCAATCATAGACGTAATAGGCCAATTTGTGTTAATAACTCAATACGAAATCTTCATCAAACGTTTTGAATGCGAGGCGACAAAAACACGCCGATGTAAAATGGCGGCGTGCTTAATTTATATGCAGCTTGGTGCAATTAAAATCGTTCAGTGTCATGTTTAAATTAATGGTAGTTGGGGGCGCTAGTAACGCCATCTATTATAGAGTAGCGAAACTTAAATATATTCTGTATTCAACGAAAAATTCATATTTCACAAAATAAATATGTAAGGAATAATTTTCAAATGAAAAATGTTAATTTATATATAGGCGTTTATATATAGATAGCTGAAATTATTTGTGTTAGGACCACGCTGTGGACAGGTCTCTGTCTACAGCCGCGGGCTGGTACGTCCGGGGTAGTACCACTCTCGCAGAAGATCGACGTCTGAGTAATGGCAATGTGCTATTGCGGTTCATTCGGTGAGCGAAAGAGCCGGAAGCCCAACTGGATGGATTTGGGGTTTTTATTGGTAGGCATCGGCCTAGCTATACCCTTGGTATTACAAAGGTCCATAGGCGGCAGTAACACTTACCATCAGGTGTGCTACTTGCTCGTTTGCCACCATAAGCAATAAAAAAAAAGATAGATAGATAATTTATAACTTATTTTCAAAATATGTGTTTGATACATTCATGCTTTCATTTCGTAATTGATAGCCAGAATAGGTATAAGATTTATTCAAATATAATTCATAGAGAGACAGTCTAACGGACATAGTCCGAGACTTCATACTGCTATTAAAAATTACCTGACGAAATAATTTAATAACACTTCTGTTATGGTGAACTTTTGAAATATATAAAATAAACACATATCATAATACCCGATTACGAAATGAAAAATGATGTCACAAGCGGGATTCGAACCCGCGCCTATTGGGATTCCGGCCCAATCGTGCTGCCACTACACCACCGTGACTAATTGTAGGACATGCAAATTTCATTTCGTATCATATTTACGTCTTAAGGTGACGGTATGCTATCTACCCGACAATGTTTACACATTGTTATAGGCTTAATACAATTACGACAATTAGTCACGGTGGTGTAGTGGCAGCACGATTGGGCCGGAATCCCAATAGGTGCGGGTTCGAATCCCGCTTGTGACATCATTTTTCATTTCGTAATCGGGTTTTATAAATAATTAAGCATATTAAATGCTAAATTTCAGTAATTTACATATCATAATGGTTGGGCATCATTGTTGACAGTTTTCTGTCTATAGCTGTGGGCCGGTACGTTCAAGGTAGTATCACACATTCGTAGAAGAACGATGTTTGAGCAGTAGCAAGTGTGTTATCGGCAATCCACCGATAATAACTTTTTGTATCGCTAGCATCTACCTATACTTATGTTAAAAAAAAAAAGATATAGTTAATAAAAACAAATAATAACCAAAGTTATCATATATTCGTCATATCTACTTATATACGTCCCATTGCTGGGTTAGAGCCTCCTCCACAATAGGCGGGAAATAATCTATTCTATCATACTGATCAGCCGGGCTGGTATATACTTTTGTACCGAATTGACTTATTATTTCATAGAAGTTATATGGATATTACACCCCTCAGTCGCCAATAACATCTACGAATAACTTAAGAGGTGGTGAATTGTATTCTTAGTGCGTCAACACCAGTGCTAGATTTAGTTTCGATGGCCAATTAGGCCCAAATTAATATAAACACATTAATGTAAAAAGTATATATAGTAATATATATATATTTTAAATTTTATTACATGATTAATAATTTTAACAAAAGAATTTTACTATGTGATTTTAAAATTGTAAAACGAAAACGGTAGCAAATAAAATTTTACGTCGCTTTCAAAATTTTGTCTAAGTCGAAATCCATTATTAGTCAACGAACAGCAGATAATATTTTACGCCACATTATATGTCGTGAATAAAACATTGAAACTGGAAAATTCCACACCTCAATATCTATCCTTAGGCCATTCTACATTACTAACATATAAACATTTTATATAAACTAATCAATAAGTAATTTACATAAAACCGTCATTTATATAATAAGTTTTAGGATCAATTTAGTTAAAAGCATTATTTCAATTATGTATAATCTACATCTTGTAATCAGTTAATTATTATGTAATATAGATTAACTATTATCCATGTGGAATACACAATTCATCACCTAATCTTGGCTTATTAAAGGCGACGATTTCACTTACTGACAACCATTAAGAAATTAAAGATGAATTACCGCGTGTTGACGGGATAAGAATACAATTCACCATCCTATCTTATCCGTGGGTGATCGTAGAAGACGATTAAGGGATATAAAACGCATATAACATCTATGCAACAGAAGACAAACTCGAAACAAAACCCTATACTAACATTTTTCTTATAGTGAATTTATTTTATTTACTTAAAGAAGGAAAACTCAAATTAAACTCTTATGCTTATCTGACCAGTGTGGTACCAGGAAATTAATTTCCCTCCCATTATGGAGGAGCCTCGATCCCAACAGTAGGACATATATGAGCCGAGATGATGAGATAATGAAAAACATGAATCTAATAATTTGTGAAGAAAATTATAACTCGACAGTTGCAACAATGGCCGCCCATTTCCAAAACAAAAGAAAAACTTCTAAATATATTTATCACTAAAAACAATTCAGACGGAATCTATCATTATAGGTACATATACTCGTATATTCTACGAACATTTACCGATGTGGGGAACATAGCCACACCTTGATTTTCGTTATTAAAGGGGTTGGTATGTTGACAAATTGTGGGGCAGTGACCCACCCGTAAATACGTATGAAGGTAAGTACCTATATATATTGACTAAGTAATAATGAGTATATTAAAACATAACATGATCCGTGATTAGAACAAGTTATAGAGTAAGAATATAATTACAACAAGGCAAATCATCATTCTGCTGCTCTTATCACAATTACTTGGGGTCGATACAATATGTACTCGTCTTCCTACATATTGCAAAACTGAGACAGACGACAACACTCCTTGAGAATGTAATTGTTGACCAAACGGCAACAGATGGAGCTGGCTCAGATCGTTATAAGGCTCTTAGTCGTCTTTTATGACATCCAAGAGCAAAGTAAGGATTGGTAGTATTCGTAGCCGCTACCACACAGAAAATAGTTAATTACTTAACTATATATATATCATTTTATAAACGTAATCTCTGATTTAAATAGGAATATCAATTATTTAAATAACCAAAGTATAAAATAATCATCATCATCATCATTTCAGCCTATTGCCGTCCACTGCTGAACGTAGGCCTCCCTCATTTTACGCCACAGAGTGCGGTCCTGTGCCGCCTGTATCCAACGACGCCCAGCAACCTTCACTAGGTCGTCTGTCCACCTAGTGGGTGGGGCGTCCCACACTGCGTCGTCCGGTACGTGGTCGCCACTCTAGAGCCTTTCTTCCCCAGCGGTTGTCGGTTCTTCGAGCGATGTGGCCTGCCCATTGCCACTTCAGCGTGCTAATTCTTCGCGCTATGTCGGTTACACCCGTTCGTCTGCGGATTTCCGTATTTCGGATTCTATCTCGCAGATAAATCCCGAGCATAGCCCGCTCCATAGCACGCTGAGCGACTTTGAGCCTGGTTATGAGGCCTACATTTAGGGACAAAAAAAATTATATTAATATAAAATTAATTGTTGTATAATTTAAATCTGACATTTAAAATTATATAAATTTGATAGAGAAAGGATAGGGAAATGTTTATAAATGATACATTTATCGATAAGTAGAAACCAATATGTACACCTCTTCCTACATATTTCAAAAGTTATTGGCAATAATTTTATGACCGGCCGTCTGCCTGATGTAAACCCTCCTTGGGAATGTAATTGTTGACCAAACGGCATCAGTTAGTGTTGGCCTAGGTCGAAATAAATTACAACAAGGCATATATCATAACATATAATATGTAAATTATCATCATTATCTTCATCATCTCAGCTCATATATGTCCCATTGCTGGGCTCGAGCCTCCTCCATAAAAGGGGTAAAGTTGATCTACTATATCATACTGGTCAGACGTGTTGGTGTAGGGCTTAGTTTAGAGTGTTTCTTTCATAGATGTTATAAGCGTCTTATATCCCTTAGTCATCTTTTACGATCACCCACGAATAAGATAAAGTGTGGTGGATGCTATATCTACTTACTCCGTCACCACACGAAAAAACATGCAAATAACATTTTTCTTTTTTCACGCTGTAAAAACGCATTCACGCGCTATCCCCCGCCGGTGACACACGAGGGGGAGCGGGGGACGCCGGCCAGCTGCCTGACTGGAATAACCACTAAGACCACAGCTTCCGCGCTTTTACGAGGTGCCAGAGACATCGTCAAATTACATTAGATCCCCGACACCCCAAATGCAAATAACATCTAACAAGAGAAGGAAAACTCGAAACAAACCCTATATACGTCTAAATAGCGTGCTATAAAAGATTAATTTCCCTACTATTGTTTTTTTTTTGGCGGCGGGCTACGGTACGTCAAACCCTGCTAATCCGTCCGGGGCGACAGGAAAAGCGGCGCAAGACCCCGTAGACCCGCCCTACAATATACCCCTCGACGCCGTGCGGGTGCGTCACTGGTACGCGGGCTTTTTCTTCAATGGCCCACCCGGCGTCCCTACTATTGTAGAGGAGGCTTAAGCTCAGCTCTAAATACTTTCAATCTTTCTTTGACCATCAAGTACATTATTTGCCTCATACATATTCTCTCTGTAAACTAATAACATGAATTGTAATTGGCAAATCGGCTATCAGGGGATTGTGGCATTTTCTCTCTTTATGATGAAGTTTCCAATAGTAGACTTTGATAGGCTTTTTTTGGTTGGCTGTGGCCTGGACACACGCTGTCCGTTCTATTTGGGGCGCTGGAAGGTCAGCGTGTAACCCCATAACCCACCGTATTCCCTCCCCATCGCCATTGGGCCAGACTCTGGGACCACTTCCTTGACATCCGTGGCCAGCCCAGCGAGTTACCCTTTCGGGTACCAACCCCCTGTCGCCGCCCGGCTCAACCTGGCGCAATCAGCCTCTGTGCGGGTAACGAACTAAACTTCCCCGGTCCAGTAACCCGCGGTTTTGGCTAGGGCGGCATCAAGAGCAGGTACTCGCGCCTGCGCCGCTCCAGGCACCGGCGGCGGAGGGTGTCTCCGAAGAGGATTTCTTCTCCTGCCGCCTTCTTCCGCGAGACGACTGTCTCACAGAAGGCGGCGACCGCGTAGACTTTTATAGACTGCTAATAGTCCACTAAATGTAAGCTATTATTTAAATATTAAGTCTTACAGCATAATGACTTACATATTAATTTGGATTTATTTATATGAAACTAGCTGACTCCAAGAGACGTTATTTTGTACAAATTAAGAAAAATAATATTACAAAAAAGATGTTTAAGATTAATCGCGTCGCCACCTACCGAATCCTAATGACTGTTTTAGTACTCTAAAACTATTTACGCATTATTAATTTCCTAACGAAAATGATTTGGGGACAAATCGGTCAGATAATTTCATAGTAATACAGATATACTATTATGATGAATAATTTTCCTTGTGGTGATGGAGTAAAAATTATAATATAATAATTTTTATAATTATAATAATTTATTGCCTTTTAAATACTAAAGCAAACAATTATATATAAAAGAAAATTAAAACTAAAAGGCAAAAGGAATTGGCTCAGCTTTTGCTATCGCTAAGTACAGCGCTGATTTTCGGTCATCCAAAAACACAATTTACCATTCCAAATCATACACATGGATATCATATTTTTTTTTTTTTTTTTTTTTTTTTTTTTTACGCTGATGTAAAATGCATTTACGCATGCCCCCCATTGATGGTATTGGGAGGGTATGTGGGGCTCGGCGGTGGCTTAGTAGCCAACCGGAATACCCATTAAAAATCATCAGCGGCTCCACTTCCCCGTTATTTGTGGAGTGTCAGAGGGTCGCCTTTCGGCATTCAACTCAGACGCTCCAACGGTAGGCTTCCTAGCCTCGCCCTGGTATCATTCTACTGTGAGAGAAAGCGCGCGTAGTGTCGGCGCCGGCTTCCTGGTCGTCGCCTGCGCAGCGTGTCGGATGGATATCATATAAGACGACTAAGGTCTATATAAAAGAAGGAAAGCTCAAAAATAAACCCTACACTAACACGTCTGACCAGCGTTAGTGTATTAGGTCAATTGCCCTCCTATTGTAGAGTAGACTCGAGCCCAACAGTGGGATGGATGTTATAATGAATATCCCCCTCAATGTTTCATATTTTAAAACATTTTGCATTAAGAAATAACTCCTTGTGTCATATAAATAATAAATTTAAATTATCCCCGGATTCGATACAATCATTTGTTATGTACGTCCTACTGCTGAGCTCGGGCCTCTATCACGATAGGAGTGATAAAAAATCCCACTATACTAGGTTAGTTGGATAGGTTGTTACAGGGCTATACTTCGAGGCTTTTCATCTCCAGAACAAATATCATAAGCGTGTTACAAATACGCTATAAAATTTGTGCAAAAGAAGTTGAAAATCTCGTAGTAAAAATGTCTGTAACAACCAATCCGACCAGCGAAAAAATATACCTAATTCGTCTTTTAAAACCACAGGCAAGATAAGGTAAGATAATAATATAATTGTATTTTATTCCATCACCAGATTGAAAAGTATTTGTGGATCCTCAAAAAATGTATTATACGTAAGAATTGAAGTCACGTATATAATTCGTAAACGATATTCGCTGTTTAGGATAACAGTACATCCGTGCGCTTGCTCGGTCAGTCTTACCATTTTTTTTTTATTACAACACCTTGCACTTAGTTAAACAGACACAAATTACACTTAAACTCGAAACAACCCTTTTTGGATTGCAAAAATTATTATTCTGCGTGGAAATCTAAAACACAACCCTTGGCATGGTAGGTTGGTTTCTTAACTACATTTCTAACTCATCACTTCCACGTAGTGATGGAGTAAGAATACAATTCGCCACCCTTCTTACCAATGGGTCATCGTAAAAGACGACTAAGACGCAAGCTGGTCATATAAGTGCAAGAGAAGAAAATCTCGAAATTAAACCCTATACCAACACGTCTAATCAACGTGGTAGTAAATTAATTAACCTCTCACTGTGAAGGAGGATCGAACCCACCAATGAGGCGTATATGGCCTGAAATGATTTTAACCACAACGCCATCTCTGCAGCATTGACACCGCCATATTATTATTGAAATAAAAAAATGTCCATAAAAATTTACAAGTTAGCCGTAATCCAGTTACTTCTAAGACTTAGATAATTATTGTAAACAGAAATATAATCATCGAAGTATACTTTAATGTGGAGGGCTAGGGGCGTGGGTGTTTTCTTCCATGTAACTCCAGGAGTTTTGAGAGCGTCATGCTTTTCCAATATGTTCGAAACAAAACTGTATTTACTTCTTAGAAAAGGTTTTTTTGTATAGTGATGGAGTTAGAATACAATTCACCACCTTCTTTTTTGACCTTGGGTATCATAAAAGTTGACTAAGGATTATAATACACAAATAACATCTATGTAAAAATAGGAAAACTTGAAATTTAAGTCTGTACCTATCTGCCTAACCAGTTTAGTATGGTAGTTAAATTTTCTCTCAATATGGAGCAATCTCGAGCCTAATGGGACGTATACCACCTGAGAAAATAACCAAGCCTGTATGGGATTAGTACACTTGCCCCAAGGCGGCAGTCCACGTGAGGGCTGTTTGCCCTCACGTGGACTGCCGCGGAGCAGATCCCTGAAGTCAAGGAATCGGTTACAGGGCTCTCTCCATGAAGTGTGATGAAAGGCAAAACAATAAGTTATAGGGCCCTACGCCCTCCTTTTATCTTATAAAGTAAGGTTATAACTGATAAACTATAAGTTCTTATGTCACCAGGTCACATCCTGTCAAAAAAGATGTTTACCTTCGATGTCATATTCTATCATTCTAATGGTATCCTGTCATTCTAATGGACTGATAGGTTTTACTATCAGTCTAATGGTGTAGGTAAAACCCCGAGTCATAAAGTCTCTAGCTTGAATTCTGGGTTTGGGAAAGAAAAAGTGATATGAGTTTATACGTCAGCATCTACACTTAAACTATCATCTGCGACTTGTGTTAAGATTGGCTTTCATCTTGGATTCCAGATAGGACATTCTACTTATATTCTCTTACAAAAGGAATCAAGGCTAATCAACATCTATCATTGCCGAGTGCCGATGCCAAACCTTTTTCGGAACACAATATAAATCAAACATGATCTTCATAGATTTTAGGCGGCTTATACGACATCGATGAAAAACCACTCTTAGTACAGAGCAATGTATTTTATAATATAGTTAAATATTATATTTATTTCAATGTCGGAACAAATGGAAAACACACAAACATTGCCTGCGGCTCGCTTCAGTATAATTACGGACCGTTTCGGGGAACACCGCCGGTTTATAGCCAGCTACTGTGATTAGATGTTGCACTGATAACTTTGGGAACGAACCGAAATGTTCTTTGTTCTTCCATTTTGTTGTATGCAATAGATGCTTGAAACGGCGTCCAAGGTTAAGCAGTTGATAATTTTGTTGTGGAATACATGTGATGTTATTTTTCTTTAATGACTTCAGTTGTCAGGTATTTAACAATGCACTGTGTGGAACGGCACAGAGTATGAAAAAAATGGTTCTATCTAGTGACAGAGTAAAAATAACATTAATCACGCCTTGTATTGCCCATGGGGTATCTCAAAAGAAGACTGAGGCGTATGATATGGAAATAACATCTATGTAAAAGAAGGAAAACTCGAAATAATATCCTATAGTAACCCATCTGACTAACACGGTATAGTAGATCAATTTCCCACGCTTTATTGAGGCTTAAGTACGTAGATCTATATGAGCTGACATGATGATGATAAAATTTGATCGACAATCAAAAGTTTCACTAATAACTTTGAGAACAAACCGAAATATTCTTTGGTCTTCCATTTTTATGCAAAGTTTTGGTCTTTCCTTTGGTAACTCTAAACGGTACCCAAAGCTAAAATGGAGATGTTGGCTTTGTAGGGTAAAACTTGCTATGTTGCTTTACTTAATGATTTCATTGATTTCTGAATAATTTGCATTTAACTATGCTCTATATGTGAAATATCATAGAGTAATATCTATAAACCAGATGTTCAAAAAATTATCCTGCGTAGATTAGTTAGGCAATTGAAAAATCGAACCCAATAGGTATATTACCCATGTCCTATCGAAGTGGGAAGGACGGGTGAAGGGATGGATGGTATTATTTTATATGGAACGTGTAATGGCGGATTAAGAATGCAATGCATAATTTTTTTTTAACTAATGTTACCACACACTTCCACACATGACATAAATAATTCCAGTAAACCAGGCTGGTTTTCATAAATGATACAGATTTGACACTCAAGAAGTCCTGGGAAACATTTTTAATTGTCTTAGAACCTGCGTAATTTAATAAGCATAGAAAAAAAAAGTAAGGTAATAGAATTTCGACCGCAGCTCTTCTCCTTTTCTTTTTTGTATTGGCAATGAGTTAATAATAGGATCATATTGTTACCAGTTTCGGGTTACAATTTTCTTTATATATTATTATTATATTTTTAGATTCTTCATATGTTTAGTTCTTTAAATTCGTCAGTAAGTCAAATCGTCGCCTTCAACGGTCCCAAAGAAAAATACAATTGGAATGTAAAGGTAAAATTGGCCACTATCATAAAGAATAGTCACACCCTAGTCGGGAAATCGAGCAATCTAAACCAAACAGGCCCGATTCGATCCCTGATTTTTTTTTTTATAATTTTTATCCTACCTTTTTTAATTATTAGATCAATTATTTTTAGCATATAAATATATTTTCCAAATAACAGAATTTATTAAAAATATATACCGAACCAAACTTGGTCATTCAGACATGGTCAGTATTATTATTAATGTCATAGACTGAGGTGCGTTTTCAAATAAAATAATAATAACATAATACATTAAATAATCCACACAAGCTTCTGGCATATCTAGTTTCTCATATAATTAATCTTTAAAAAATAAAAGTATATCCTAGATATACGGATGCTGTAGCATCTTCTTATTCAAGATAATATTACGCTTTAGGCAAGGACTTACATTAATTTTCTTTATTCATGTATCATGGGCTCACGATATCAAAAATCTTAACATTGAAAAAACAAAAGCATTAAAAAACCGCGCCGTCGGAAGCCATGAGAGGCCCCAATTTAATACCTTTCGTACATAACCGATAGATTAATTCGATAAATGTACGTTATAACGTATAATTATGAATTTTATTCACCATATCCATACTTCGTGCGTTTTATTTTCTCCAAAAAAAAGATTTAGAAACTTGTGTTTTCGAGATTTATTGGCGGGAAGAAGAACGCGTGCGTCATGTTTTCAAATTTTTAAAAAAATAATAATATAAGTAGGCACAGATAATAAAAATACATAGCATTCCTTATTCAAAATGACATTACGGAAAAGTTTGAGGTATTTTTTGGCGGGATTTTGTCTAAGATCTTGTTATTATTTAATAAAAAAATGGTATACAGCATTAAGTATAGATTAAAGAAAATAGACTGAAAAAATAGCAGGGTAGTTTCTCGTCGAGAGTCATGGATTCAATACCCACTTCAGACAACTCTTTGTTCGATACAAAAACGATTATTCTGAGTCTGAGTGTAATATGTGTCCGTTAATTGCATGTTTGTAGTAACCCGACTAGAAAAAAAAGTATGTTCAACCAGATCATGTATCTGGACCCGATCAGGATAGAATGAGACATGCCGGATCCGGCAAACCCTATCAGGACCAGGTCTGGTCCTGATCAGGATAGCCCGATGTGAAATAACATCAAGTATGGTAAGGCATACCGGATCAGGACCAGATCAGGACCAAATAAGGATAGCCTGATGTGAAATATCATTAAGTATGGTAAGGCATACCAGATCAGGACCAAATAAGGATAGCCTGATGTGAAATATCATCAAGTATGGTAAGGCATACCGGATCAGGACCAGATCAGGACCAAATAAGGACAGCCTGATGTAAAATATCATCAAGTATGGTAAGGCATTCCGGATTAGGACCAGCTCTATAACAAATAAGGACAGCCTAATGTAAAATATAATCAAGTATATGGTAAGGCATGTAGTATATCAGGACCAGAAACAGTTCTCGTAACACAAAAAAAAATATCAATCAAAATTGAAAAAAGTATCATATCATGATTGTCATATTTATGCCAGGGTGTAAATTGTATTTGCATCAGAGGAGATTAATCTGAATTATTTAATTAATCATATATATTTAATAATAATAATAATGTTTAATTAATAATATAAAAATAATTTATATTTAAAGTAAAAACAAAAATAAATAATAGGAATATTTGAAACATAGATAGAAATAAATATAATAATATTGTAACAACCATTCTAACATTTAATGTTTTGGGTCATAAATTGTTGATGGCGCTAGTAAAATGACGTCATCATCTGAATCGCAGTGTTAAGATTCTCCGAAGCATAATGCCATCGCCTAATATTAAATTAGTTGTTATCGAATAAGATCAAAACAGATCGATCAGGTCATGAATGAGGAATTCAGGCGACAGTTGAAGTCGTTAGCATCTGGTGGTTGCGCCCTAATTGGAACGGCTCACTGGGACTCTCTATGATAAGAATATAGCACTGCCGAATGCAGTGCCTACGTCATATAATAATTTGTATTTTTATCTATTAAACATGTTCTTTAAGATATTCATGTTTTTTAAAAGGACCGGACTGGGCATACTCGTTTTGGATCAGGCAAGACATATAACGCAGATGATTGATTTGGTTCCGATCAGTAAAATTTCATCCGGACCCGATCAGGAATGCCTGATCTGGACCCGATAAGGTTTTCCTGATCGGGTCCAGATATATCTTCTGCGTTACATACCTTATCTGGTCCAGATCGGGCATGCCCGGTCCGGTCCTGCTAAGGAAGACGAAAAAATTTCTAATCGGGAAAGTCTACCACGACATAAAGATGTACTCCTTACTCACATCCCATCTAAGCCTTTCGCGGTGAGTGCGAAAGGGACGGTATTCAACCCCATAACCTGCGCATTATTGCTATTTAAGTAAATCACCTGTCCCGTTCTCTTCGGTGGCCCACTCAACCTGCAACACTGGAAAACTTGTAAGACCAAAGGTATTACAGTATCAATGACAATTATTGTGTTATTCCAGCGTGGTGGTTCCTATGTTGATCAGAGAACATTGATAAGAAATTGGTCTACCAAATTTGTATGTAAAATAGAAACAGTGCAATGAAATACGATTTTTCTTTTCCTAGGACATTTAGTATAGTACAATAACTGCGTATAAAATTAAAACGGTTATTTTTACTCAGTTCCACCTACCATCATCATTCTCCTGCAAAATAGAAGGGTTAACGTAAGGCAGGCGGCCGGTCGTAAAACTATTGCCAATAACTTTTACAATATGTAATATGAAAGATGAGTAGACATTGTATCGACCCCAAGTAATTGGGATAAGAGCAGATAAAGATGACGATGATAACCCCGGCTATATATTTAGGAAATTATCTAAATTTTCAAAACGCTAAAAAACAGTGTCCGTTTATTCGATCGTTTGCAAGTCTCACAAGATTGAGTAAACAATTCTTTAATATTACAAACAGTTTAGAAGTTCACACATACATATATCAATTTTACCTAATATATAGATTAATATCGTAATTATTATTTGCTTTTAAATAAACATGCGAACGAGTTTCATAAAAGAGTTTTATAATGCATCGTACGCACCATTAATGCCTACGATTATTTTTTGAAGTGAAGTTTTCACTTCAAAAAATAATTCTTCTTTCTATAATCTATCTTTCTATCTTCCTATAATAATTCTTCTTTCTTTTGGCGCACTGCACACAGATTTTTTTCGTATGCTGTAAGTGAGGCTGATCCGTCACGCTCTGAGGTGAAAGACTCAATCGGGTGAACTCAAGACCGCCGAGTGTACACGAGCGGGAAAGATACAATCAGCTGTTCTTCATACTATGTTTACTGTATTCAATTTATATGTAATAATAGTTATTAGTAATTATTATCAATTATTCAATAGCTTTTTTTTCATAGGTTTAAGTTTTGACTTCTGTCGGCAGTCCTCATGACTGCTTGGTGTTCTTTTTATTTTATTTCATTTTATTGAAACTTTAGGAACGGTCTTCGCCATCTGTGTATTCAATTTACACCGAATTACAAAATTCGCAATTCTTACATTGACTTTGCTTCATGTTGAGGTGCTTATTCATACTCACTGTTCGTCAGTAGGTAAGTCAAGTCGTTACCATTAGATAGTTAGGTGCTGACAACCAAATTATATTCCTCTAAGAATTTTGTCAAAACATGAAAATACAAGTAAACCGCTTTTACGTCATATTCACTACACTTTAGCAATTTCTCTGTATCACATTATATAAAATACTAACAAAATTTTACAATATACCTAATATTATAAAACATTATATTGAATATTATCATAAGTTTTTTGGCGGGAATCTAAAACGTCACGTGGTGCTCTTGTATTATATTCGATATCTTAGTATTTTAACGTGTTATATTAGATATGATATATTTCGTGATATATTTCGCGTGAATGTGAGCAAAACCAAAATAATGGTCTTTGAAAGAGACGAAGCCAGAACAGATGTAAGAGTAACAATAGGTAATGATATACTAGAGCAAGTGGATGAATTTGTATATCTTGGATGTGGATTTAGCCGAGATGGAAGGTACACCACTGATATAGAGCGAAGAGTGAATGCGGGAAATAGAGTGAACGGAGCGTTGGGGCAACTTCTCGGTAGCCACCACCTCAGCCAGAAGGCACGTGTAGCAATACATAACGCAGTGCTTGTCCCAACATTACTGTATGGAAGCGAGAGTTGGGTATGCAGAAAAGAGTATGAAAGTAAAATTAATGCTGTCGAAACGCGATCTCTGCGGAAAATCTGTGGAGTTAGACTGACCGACCGCATTCGTAACGACGACGTAAGAGAGCGAGTAGGTATGAAAGAGAGTATTGGTGTAAAGATGCGAAAGGGCATGCTCCGATGGTTCGGACATGTGGAAAGAATGCCGAACGAACGTCTGGTTAAGAAGATATACAATGCGAAAGTGGAAGGATGTAGGTACCGAGGGAGACCGAGACTAACCTACCTAGACCAGATCGGTCATGTACTGAAGGAAGGTGGAGTCAAGAGTCTCCGAAACCAGCGAGCGTGTATGAAGAGAATTATTAATGTTGAGGAAGCGAGTGAAGTATGCAGAGATAGAGTTCTCTGGCACTCTGTTCTCTCTGCCTACCCTGCAAGGGATATGGCGTGATGATATGTATGTATGTATGTATATTAGATAATTTTGATGGCATTTTATGTAATGTGATGTGACGGAACTGCTGAGATGTAGTGTACCTATATCATATAAAAGTGCTTTACAACGTTTTCGTTTTTCATCAAAATTCTCACAAGATACCATTAACAGTGTGGCCATAGCACTGTTGATGGCGACAATTTGACTTACTGACGGACAATGACTAATCTGAAGACACTAAAAACTTGAAGATAATTATAACTCGACACTGGCAACAATGGCTCATTTAAGTAGCTGATTGCCAATACATAAAAATAAGAAGAAGAATATTATTATATTATATTGAATAAAACTTTAAAGTGCCTGACATTTTCACATTCCCGCCAACACTTCCATAATGCCTACGATATGGCTACCATAAATAGCAAATATATCAATCTGTCATCACTTATAAAAATAATTCATGTTATTTTACCACGCATAATTAAATTAAACTACAGTTATTTAATATATATTGGAGCGCTGTACCGATATTGTTAAAAGTCGCTAAAATATATTATTTATGTATACGGTAGCTGGAGTAATTACAAATTTTGAAAATTATTATAATTTTGACTTAAAGAAAATAACGTACCGACATCACAGAGTACTGGACCGGTAGCGATAGAAAAACAAGGGTTTAAATTATATACCTAAATATATACTAGCTGATACTCGCCTGTTTCACTCGGCTATTAAATTGAATGCGAACCTAGACTAAGTTCTTTGCAAATAATATAAAATACTAAAGATAATGTATATGTTGTAACAACATTTATTTAGCGACAATTAGCATGCCGATACTATCGGAGTTTTGGCGCGAATGTGGAAATGTCATGTCACGCTCTTGTATTATACCTATTCATTTCTTTAGTGTTTTGTAGTGTTATATTGAATAATTTTGCTGGTATTTTATGGAATATGATACAGTTAAAGTGTTGAAGTGTAGTGAATATGGTATAATAGTGTTTACGTGTATTTTCATATTTTGCCAAAATTCCCAAGAAAACCATTGATTTGATTATCAGCGCCCGATTAATGGTAACGACATGACTTACTGACGGACAATGACTATTAAGACTAGACAGTATGAAAAAGTATTGACGAAGTGTCTAAACTATGAAGACTTGGCTTAAAGGTCTAAGTAAACAAGCCATAAACTCCAAAAAATAAATTAGTATGGCAATGGTTACCATAGCAACGATTAAAATTAAAATGTTTGCAATAACAACCACTTTTACTATGACAAGGGTTACTGAAGCATGATATCATTTGTGATGGTTCTTAAAATCGGTTATTACTATGCGTCTATATTGCGAAAGGAATACCTAATTACGCAAAATTGGAAATAAATCGGACATATTTTAGGATCTCGGGATGAGTCAGTCAGTGGTATTTCGCTTATACTGATTATGTTAAATACAATAACATTGACTACATAGATGGCGCATTCGGTTCCCATGCACTTCAATACCTTATATGTTCCAATAATTAATTATTGTTCTCAATCTCGGTGCAATTTGAATGCGTTCGCTCTTTCTTTGTGAAGGTGCCCCCATAATACAAGGATTATTTCCTTGCAGGGTGTTGTCTTATCAGAAAAAAAAGAATGGCTTCAACTCATCGTATCATCTAAAATACATTCCACTATTAGGATGGGGTCCCTTGCGCTGTGGCAAATAAACTGAGCAACTATACTACACTGGTCAAATGTATTGGCACTTTATATCGAGTTTTCCTTTTCCTGCCTTCATGTTATTAGCAAATTATAAGCATTTGTTGTTATTTACGTCCCCCATGGGTAAACAAGAATACAATTCACCATCGCGCAGATGGTGAATTGTATTCTTACTCCATAATTTACACAGAATATTTAATATAAGAGCAATATAAATTTAAAGATAATCTCAGTTGATAGTCCTCAGCAATAGTTTTCACGTGACTGTCAAAACGAAAAAGACACGTAACAGCATACCTATTGCCACTACTCAGACATCGATTTTCTACGAGTATTGTACTAGTCAGGACGGGCCGACTGAGGGCTGTAGATATTTTTATTGCTTTTGGTGGCAAACGAGCAAGCAGCACACCTGATGGTAAGTGTCACTGCCGCCCATGAACCTTTGCAAGAGTATAGCTAGGCCGCTGCCTACTTACATATATAAAAACCCACCCAGTTGGGCTTCCGGCTCTCTCGCTCATCGAACGAAGCACAGCAGCACATTGTCATTGCTCAGACGTTGATCTTCTGCGAGAGTGTGATACCACCCCGGCGGACCAGCCTGCGGCTATAGACAGAAAACTGTCAACAGCGTGGTCCTACCAATACTTAAACTCAACTGTACTACTACTCAAAATATTTAAAAACCATATTATCTTTATTCTAGGGCACTTGAGGATGATTCTTGCCTACTATATGTGACGGCGTACAATACAGAATAATATTTAGATGAAATTATGTATGGCTGAAAATAATGTGGTGAAAATATGCAATGAAGAACTTGGTAAATAAGAAGACTAAATAGTAATTAAAATATTTTATTTTACTTTTATTCTTGACAGTCCACATATAATCATAATGAAAGGAACCTTGGTTTCACTAAATAAGGCTTGCCAGAAGGTTCGGTAAACGGTTTTCTTTGGAGAATACTTGCGTTTCTCAGTGATTTCGTACGATATTAGCAAGAAAGGTAGGGGTGGTTACGATTAATATTTTTCTTCGGTCACCATAAAAAATAACATCATAATTCAGTCTTTTTTCATTCACTGCTGGACGTTGGCCTCCCTCATATTTCGCCACCAGTGCAGTACTATGCAGCCCGCATCCAACGTCTCAAGCAACCTTCACTACGTCATCGGTCCATCTGGTGGGGAGGTGACCTACACTGCGACGTCCGATACAGTTGAGAAATTACATGATTGATATTTTTTTTTCAAAATTAATAATATTTTTATGCAATCCATACAAAGTTTGTCGACAGCCCGCGGCCATTTTGTGAACGTTATTTTTTTTAAATAAAAAATACTCCATCGACAATCTGCTTAGAGCCAGAGATTTTTTATTCGATCTATTTTTACACGAAATCTTTTCGTTCTCCGAAATAAGATTAAATAAACTTAACAATACTTAAAAACTAGCTTCCTGTAATTTTAGTTAGGTATTCAATCTGCTCAAGGTGAAAAAAAAGTTAGGTTGATATAAATATATTTGACATTGTAAGATTTATTTTAAAGTACATGAACTCATAAAAAAGTAATTCTAGTTTTGGCGGCAACATAAAAATATCCTAAATTAAAATATTTTTTTTTTATAAGTTAATTTTTTTTTATAAGTTAATTTTTAAGGAAATTTTATGCAATTTAATTAGTAAAAAAGGAAGCATATATAAATTAAAAACGATTTGCGTGTTCTTCCGAAGTCACGGAGTCCAAATCGTATAGTCATCAGTCTGTAAGGACAAATTGATTTAAAATGACTTAAATCTAAGACAAAAATCCACTTGAAAGACATAATTATTCTAACTACAATTTTTGTTATTCGCCATTGAATACAAAAAGAAGTAGATAGAACCAATTAAAATATGATAATTTGCTTGAATATTCCAGTAACCTTTATTTAGTACAGTGATTTGGTAATTGCCGTCAAAAATATTTTCTTCTTCTGATCTTTTTTTTTATTGCTTATGGTGGTAAACGACCAAGCGGCACACCTGATGGTAAGTGTCACTGCCGCCCATGGACCTTTACAATACCAAGGGTATTGCTTAGGTCGCTGCCTACCAATAAAATCCCTAAACCCACCCAGTTGGGCTTCCGGCTCTCGCTCACCGAACGAAGCGCAATAGCACATTGTCATTACTCAGCCGTCGATCTTCTGCGAGAGTGTGGTACTACCCCGGACGGACCGGCCCGCGGCTGTGGACAGAAAACTGTCAACAGCGTGGTCCTACCACTATGAATCTGCTGAGAGAACCACAAATTCTCCTAAGTTATAAGGAGTTGAAACAACGTGGCTTCTTCCAATACAGTTAGGATAAGACTGGTACCTATCTACTGTATATTTTTGGTTAAGTTTTTCAACCTCAAGCCGACGACGACGACTCCCTCTTTAAATAAAATGCAATCTCTATATTGATAACTGTTTTGCAGCCGTATCATCATCTCAGCCCATATATGTTCCACCGTTGGGCTCGAGCCTCCTCCATAATGGAAGGATAATTGACCTACTATACCACGCTGGTCAGACGTGTTGGTATAGGGTTTTGTTTAGAATTTTCTTTCTCTCGCATAGATGTTATATGCGTTTTATATCCTTTAGTCGTCTCGTACGATCACCCACGGGTAAGATAGGGGGTGGTGAATTGTATTCTTACTCCGTCACTACACGGAAATTTATTGCAGCCGTATATAGTAAATAGAATATTGGTGATTTCTCCCTCTCGTAAAAGAGATTATTACGTAAATTAAGAACCACAAATACATTTTTCTGCTTCTATATGGCTGGAACGTGTGCCTTTCAGTGTGAGAGCGTCTAAAAATACTACCAACTCTTAGTTTGCTCGTAATGTCGTAAAAGATGACTAAAAGCTTTATATCAACTTTGGCGAACTCCACTTGATACCGTTTAATCAACAATTACATTCACAAGGAAGTTTGATGTCACACAGTTGGCTGACCATAAAGCTCTTGCCAATAACTTTTGTAATATGTACGATGGATAGCCAGTACATATTCCGTCGACTCCAAGTAATTGGAATAAGAAGAAGATGATGATGATGTAGGTCGATGATATGGTTGATGTTGGTTGTTCAAAATACCATAATATTTCAAAGGACTTCCTAACACGCAACGGTCAGGATATTAACGTGTAGTGTAATCTAGACATGTGTAAGTAATGCGAGTGATGTATCACACGTAATATTACACGACCGTGTACTGACCCATTACACATTACGCGACTAAACATCACATTAAACATCACACATCACATTAAACATGACGCGAACACCCGTGTACTGTTCTGCATTTCTGCAATGTTCGGTGTCTGGCAATTCAATATTTATTTTGAGCTTTATTTTCAAAACGTTAAGGCTTATATTTCTTGACGCCGCTCGTCGTATATATAGAGCGCTATCGCATTACGCATCACACATGACGTGTGTGATGTTTGAAGTGATGGTAAAATGTAATATTACTCGGTACGAAATGTAATTCCATATCACAACACTTCGCGAAGTACTGTTTCGCGCATGTCTAGTGTAATCATAAAATAATATATTTCTTTGGGTTACGGCAACAAGGTAACATAATGATTTTTGATGTTTGCGCGAGTATTCACACATTTCAAATAAAACTATTTTTACGGATTCAATCGCATTTGTATTTGACTTTTAATTGCCCGACGTTTCGAACACCACAGCATACATTGTCAGGGGAGGACTGTCCTCTCGTACAAACGCGATAAAATCCGTGGAATTAGTTTTATATTAAACCAGATAACAGTTTTTTTTTAATAAATCTATATACCATTATAATAAACTATAAACGAAATATATATACCCTGGCACTATGAAACTAATCCTCGTATTACATAGGACTTTACAAACGTAGGTACAATTACCGGAGACTAATTACACTTAGATTTGTAGATCTCCCGAAGTATTATCCTGCATGGGCATTAAATTACGGTAATTCGATATATTAACCACTACGGCATTAGTTGCATTAAGTAATATAATATTCTGCTATTTCCAAACAGTCAGAGTAAGAATACAATTCACTATCCCCTCTTTCCTGTGAGTGCTATTGTCAAAGGCGACTAAGTGGTTTGATATGCACATAATATGCTATACAAGAAAAGAAAACTTGACATAAACCTTATACCAACATATCTGACCAAAATGATAATAGTAGGTCTATTTCCCTTGCCTTTTAGAGAAGAGCTCAGCAGTGGAACGTATATGAGCCGAGATGATAATGAAGATGAATTTCAAATTTATTTATTTTTTTCATAAATAGTTCTCTATGGCGATGAATCAGTGGTCGTATCTTAGTTCAGCTGTCACCTCAACCTTAATTTACTAAGGATCAAAAGTCCCTTCAGGCATAAAATTACAAAGTCCGATCGTCCGATTATGCACGTATTAATATGTCCAAAATAAAAATTATGGAAGCGGTGCATCAATTAAAATGCTTATTGGAAAAGCAATGGAGACGTCCACTAAAAAAAATCAACATTTAAAAAAGTTAATTTGAATTAGTTTACGAATATAATGTACCTTAACCGCCTTACTTATCTGTTGCAGTCCTTAAAACCGGAGGATTCACCAGAAGAATGGACAGCAGTGCCCTTATAGAAAAATATAACAGCAACTACAATCCAACCTGCCTACCAAGTACGTGGATAGGCTGATAGACGAATATGTCACAATCATGAACAAAGAAAAAAAATATTTTTTTTAACAACGAAATCAGGAGACATACATATTTGGTATATAAAAGTTTCAACCTAAAAAAAAATACGTCATATACAAAGACAATAAATAAACAAAAAGATTAAATAAGAGAAATGTATATTTAATCCATGTTATAATTTCAGCAACCTTCATCATTCTCCTACTCTTATTCCAATTAATCGATCGATCCAATATGTACCTACTCCTCTTTGTACATATTGTAAAAGTTATTGACAATAGTTTTATGACTGGCCGCCTACCAGACATCAACCCTCCTTGGGAATGTAACTGTTAACCAAACAGTATCAGGTGGTCCAGGTCGATATAAATCTCTTAATCGTCTTTTACGACATCCACAAGCAAAGTAAGCATTTGTAGTATTCGTTGCCATACAGCTTAATATCGCCAACCTTATCACTCGCTTATATTAACATCGAAAGTTTGTCAATTTTTAAAATTGCGCCTCGCGTCATCAATTTTACATTATTTCGAATATCAATTTGAAGCTTAAAACAAGCATACATATTTAAATGTTTATTCACAAAGAATGTAAAGCGTTTAATTAGACTTTTGGCGGGAATATGAAAGTGTGTGGTGATTTTATATTAAATTTAATATGATATTGTTTTAACGTGTTATATTAAATAATTTTGATGGCGTTTTATGTAATGTGATGTGAAGGAACTGCTAGTGTATAGTGAATATCATATAGAAGTGCTTTACAAATGTTTTTGTTGGCACTAACATGCCCAGAAGGTGACAATAAACGTGGCTATAGCACTATTAATGGCGACGATTTGGCTTATTAATGGACGGACTATTGCTAATATGAAAAATGTAAAGATGTGAAGAATCTAATCATTTTTGAAGTAATTCGACACTATTTGTAATTGATTTGTACCTAATTTCCAATACAAAAAAGAAAAATAGGAATAACTAGTTATACATTTTTACGGATTTTATCGCATTTGTATTTCATTTTTACTTACGACATTTCGAATAGTTTCAACGTTTGTTTTTGTTTTGTTAGGAAGGTAATTCCTGAGGGCCATATCAAAATTTCTCTCGTGACCATAGACGTAAAATAGTTTCAACTCACACGTTAAAACACTAAGATATTGAATATAATACAAGACCACCACATAACGCTTACATATTCCCGCCAAAAGTCGTAGAACTAATTCGACTCCATTTCATTTTCCTAATCCATCACAGATCAATCAGGGTTACCAATAAATCTACCAAATCTACCACATAACATATTATTATATACAATAATGGGCAGTGCGCGATAATTAAACTATTGATCCTATATCCATGATAACGCGAGTTTTTTTGGCAGTTACTAAGTTTTTTTTATTTCAAATATATTTAGGTTAGCGTGTCATATTTTTATCTATATTATATTAAAAAAAAACCGTATCGCACATATTGTTTTTCAAAGTCAAATGGGACATGATATTTTTTGTTTTTATTTATTTTTAGTTTGATTTTTATTTATTTTTAATCTTTGCTGTGTGACTATGAATACTATCGAGGCGTACTTTGTTTGGTCTATGGTGTTGAAAAAAACTACTAAGTTCTTTACATCGATCTGGACCTACTCTACCTGATGCTGCCTGCTTGACAATTATATTCCAAAGGGCTGAATTCGAGTCAGTCAGGCGATTAATCATAAAACTATTGCCAATAACTTTTTCAATATGTACGATGAAAGAGAACTTATTGCATCGGTTGTAGTAATAGAAGTAATTGGGATAAGAATAAGAGAATGATAAATAATTTATTTTTAGGCTAAGTCATTTCAAATATAAAAAAAATGTAAACTTAATTGACTTAGTGCTACATAATATTGCTAATTGTAGTAAGTTTTCAAAATTTAATATATTTGTGCTTAATGACATATTTTTGTTTTATTACGTATAAACCCTGTGGGGGGGTAGTTTCAATAATATGGGTGCTGTGTGATAGCGGCTACGAATACTACCAACCCTTACTTTGCTCCTGGATGTCGTAAAAGACGACTAAGAGCCTTATAAAGACCTAGGCCAACTCCATCTGATGTCGTTTGGTCAACACTTACATTCCCAAGGAGGGTTGACGTCTGGCAGGCGGCCTGTCATAAAACTATTGCCGATGACTTTTACAATATGTACTATGAAACAAGAGTACATATTATATCGACCCCAAGTAATTGGGATGAGAGTAGGAGAATGATGATGGTACTTACAATAATAATTGTATATTGTCAATTTTACATTTTATCATAAATTAATTTAATAATTTATAGCATATTGGTATGCGACCGCGACTAAGAAATTTCCGTAAACTCAACGAGCTCCTTTTTCATAAAAAAAGAAACAATTGTGGCATTATAAACAATTCATGTACAAAGAAAAATATAATTACTTCTTTTTTAATGCATAAATCAATAAATCAATTTTAATCTTTATTGTACCTTAGTCGATTTTTTTTTTTAGATTACATACCTATGTCTTCAAAGTATGTTTTGTACTTCGCTATAGTTTTTATTGATGGCCACAATCATCGAGCAATAACACAATAGTCACTAACCCTTCCTTTTCCGTAAATAATCGTAAAAAAACGACCAAAAGCCGCTAGTAGGCAAGAGAATGAAAACTCGAAATAAAATCTCAAAGCAATCCATCTGACTCGAATATTACGTTTCAAGTAACCTTTTTTTTTTTTTTATTGGTGGGCTATGGATGCGTCTCGCCCCGCCGAATCGGTCCGGGGTGACGGAAAGGCGGCGCGTGACCCCATAGACCCACCGTAAAATCCTCTCTCTTCGCCGTGCGGGCGGGCCACCGGTACCCGATTTTTGACTTCGGTGGCCCGCCCACGTTTCAAGTATCCTAGATCAACTTCTCTGTCCCTGTGGAAGAGGCTTGAATGCTGTGTGGTTGAAAGCAGTTAAGAATACTACTATAGGTATCACTAATAGCTCTACATCAAACTGAGCTAACTACATCTGAAGCCGTCGGATCAACAATTACATTCCTAAGTTTGATGTCAGACAGATACAGATGGCCGGTCATAAAACTAAAGTTAAACTTATGCAATATAAGATACGAGTGGAGTATATATTATGTCCACCACAAGTAATTAAAATAAAACCAGGAAGATGATATAGAGGAACATCCATGTGGTGACGGAGTAAGAATACAATTCACCACCCCCTATATCTTACCCGTGTGTGCTTGTAAAATACGACTAAGGAATATAAAACGCATATAACATCTATGCAAGAGCAGAAAAACTCGATAGAAAATTCTATACCAGGAGTCGGCAACCTGCGGCTCTCGAGCCACATGCGGCTCTTTGGATGTGAAGTTGCGCCTCTTTAGTTCTATACGCAAAAAATATTTTATAAAGAAAACCTTTAAAAATGTTTCTGAGTTGATTAACGAGCATTACGAACAAATTATTGCTGCCAAAAAAAAATCTCTTTAAAAACTTTAAACTTTAATAAATTCTAATTTTTGGCTCTTCCGACCCCTGCCCTATACCAACACGTCTGACCAGCATGGTATAGTAGGTGAAGTTCCCTCTCATTATGAAGGAGGTTCGAGCCTAATAGGAGGACATATATGATCGGAGATGATAATGATGGAAGGAAACTGGCGACCAGCAGTGGGACATATATAAGCTGAGATCTTGATGATATAAAATTTATTATATTTTTAGATATAAAATCTATAGGTAGATATTATAGGTAGGTACGTTTTCGCAAAAGAAGTCATTCAAGTATTCCTAATAGGTAAAATCCGGTCTTGGTCTCTCTCAGGATTTAATAGATAATTATTCGACAAGACCTGATTTATAACAGCTAAAATGAATACTAGGTTTAAAATGGCTGTTGGAGTGGAAATATGATTGATTGGTTGAAAATATATTTCTATTTTACTATAATTATGACAATTTTTCTTAGTTTTTTTCAAGCTTTTAACTTACCATTGCCGATTTGATAGTTATGCTGATACCGGTGATATATCGGGCAGAATCTCGTTGAATAATATAATAAAATAATTTTACCAAAATACTTTTTAATTTTACAGTTTATGATTTTTTATTTTTTCCGTGTGCTGATGGAGTAAGAATACTATTCACCAACCCATATCTTACCCGTGTGTGATCGTACGAGACGACTAAGGGATATAAAACACATATAACATCTATGCGAGAGAAGGAAAACTCGAAACAAAACCCTATTCCAACATGTTTGACCAGCGCGGTATAGTAAGTTAATTTGACTCCCATTATGGAAGAGGCCCGAGCCCAACAGTGGGACATTTATGAGCTGTGATGATGATGATGATTATGATGTTAGTGGTGGTGGACCACACTTTGAATTTGACTCGCGTAGAAAATCAACGTTTGAGTAGTGGCAATGTGGTGTTGCGCATCGTTCGGTGGTAATATCACTTTTCATCCGCAAATAAGTTTTTACAAATGGACTAACATATCAAATGTAAAATCTCAGTAATTTCATCATCTCAGCTCATGTATGTACCACAATTGGGCTCGAGCCTCCTTCGTAATGGGAGGGAAATTAACCTACTATACCACGCTGGTCAGACATGTTGGTATAGGGTTTTGTTTAGATTTTTCCTTCTCTTGCATAGATGTTATATGTGTTTTATATCTCTTAGTCGTCTCTTACAATCACCCACTGCTGAGATAGGGGGTGGTGAATTGTATTCTTACTCCGTCACCACACGGAAAGTAATTTATAACACATAAAATCCACAAAAGGAAAGACCGAAGAAAAGATGGATGGACTGCGTGAAACATAACATGGATAGACAAGGAGTGATACCACCCATATGGAAGGAAAAGACATATTGCGTCGACCCCAAATAAATTGGGATAAGACTTAAGAGCAAAATGATTATGATGATGATAAAATCCACAAAAAATATTCTATATCTGTTACAAACTCTGAAACCATGCAACAGATGTGCCCCAAACTGATTTTATTAAGGCAATAATGAGTGCACAGATGGCGTTCATTCATCAATCATTATCTAGTTAAATAAAGTTTATTTAAATATCACAAAAAAAACTAAAATGTTGACTATAGCAAACTTCAGGTTGTCGGTTTTTCGTGACGTTGTGCAGCGCGCATCGTAAAAATTTACTCTAACCTTTTTACTAACGCGCCAAAAGAATTATAATTAAAAAAAAAATGCGAAGATTCCTATACCACTAATCATTGTGCGGTAGCGGCAACGAATACTACCACCCCTTGCTTTGCCCGTGGATGTCATAAAAAAACGACATCCACGAGCAAAGTCCTAAGGATTGGTAGTATTCGCTACCACGCGCATCATAATTTTTTAATACAAAAATTTGATTTATTATGCTATATACTTCTCTCTTTAATGATAAAGCCTTATATCATAATCATCTTAACTTATGAGTTAAGTTTACCTACGTCCCATAGCTGGTCACGAGCCTCCACTATAATAGGAGGGAAATTCATCTACTAAACTGGTCAGTATTTTTTTACGTTACCCACGAGCAAGGTTAAGCGTCTGATAAATTGTATTCTTACTACATCTACACACGGAAATAAAAATACATACATATATGAATATATTCCTCTCGTAAAAGATTCGAACCTACGTCATATATAGCGGGTTCTAAACTACATATTTACTAACATCCTTTCATTCGTATGTATATAATAACTGAGGCACGCTCGCAGAGTTTATATACACCTATTTTATATATACAGGTTGATCGTTATTTTGACTAATAATATTGAATGAATGAATGAATGAAGACTTTATTTCCCAAATCTATACATCATCGTCATCATTCTCCTGATAATATATATATTATTATATTCAAATTATTTAGGGTCAATGCGATATGTACTCGTATATATTACAAAAGTTATTGAAAATAGTTTAATGATCGACCGCCTGCCTGCGACATCCCAGGCATGATGTCGTTAATTTTATCTCTTTGTGGATTCAGTTCAGTTCTTTGTGCGACCTGAAAATAATTGTTCGCAGTCTGGTTATTTCATCATCATCATCATCATCATCACAGCCCATAAATGTCCCACTGTTGGGCTCGGGCCTCCTCCGTAATGGGAAGGAAATTAACCCACTATACCGCGCTGGTCAGACGTGTTGGTATAGGGTTTTGTTTCGAGTTTTCCTTCTCTCGCATAGATGTTATATGCGTTTTATATCCCTTAGTCGTCTTGTACGATCACCCATGGGTAAGATATGAGGTGGGGTACGATGTCAGAAACCTCCACGCGGTGTACCCTGGGTGCGGACGGCGGTCCCCAGTTCTTCTGTTGTACTGTCGTCCGTAGCGAATATCTGGCGCTTCGCTCCTAGCCTTCTATCCGTAGAAGGTGACCGGACGCGAATCCGCGACGGGCTCAGTCACTCATTCATTTGAGGGCTGGGCAGGCATGTTCCACCGCCACCGTCGTCAAATCGTAAACCTGATTCTTTGCTTGTCTTAGTTTCAGGAACGAGGGTCTTGGCTTAACCGCCCGGACCGCGAGGAAGACAACCTCTATAAAGAATTTCGAATGTACATTCGAATTCGGAAATCACCCATAATCTTAAGTTTTGGCGTGCGGCGAGAAGATGCATGGCAGATGGGTTGTTCTGTTCTTAGCACGCTCCAGCCAGGGTACCGGCTGCCCCCCTGGTTGGTAAATGTAGGCTTGCCCGGGTACAGGGATCTCTGCCCGGGTCGACGTAATAGTATCTCCCATACTCGTGGGTTTAACTATGGATACTCTGAAATTAAATTTTAACAACTACGTGGATCATAGTGATTCCCACCTCAAGGCCCGGTCATGCCAACGGAAAACTGACCGAAACGACGCCTCGTCCTCGGGACTCGAGGCGTCCGCCGAGGGTCCGGCACAACACGCAGAGGCCCAAACAACATCGAAGCGGAGGTCGCCCAGGAGGAGCCGGGGGAAGACCTCCAGCTTCAAACGGCGTTTGGAGGAGCGGCGAGCGCGTAGAAAGGCTGCCGCCGCGGAAGCGAGGAAGGACGGCGGTAGAGCCGAAACGGAGCCGTCGATGGACGAGGGCGACAGCGATGTCGCAGAGCCGTCCGGAGAAGACGGGGGTGGCGGTTCTACCGCCAAAATGGACGAGGGCGGTGACATTCCCGCAGGGCCGTCCAAGAAGGATAGCAGGCCGGCTGTTGAAGCCCCAGCCAGGTCGTCAGCGCGTCTTGTGGCAAAGAGCCCGGCGCCGACAGCGACAACGCTGACGACCAAGGAGAAGGCCCTCCCCTCGCAGAGGAAGCGCCGCCTGAGTAAGGGTGGCAGCTCGGGTGCCGACTCTGAAGGGAGCGTGGCCAACATGCCGCCACCTAAGGTCGCCTCCCGAAGAGGGCGAGGGGCCTCGGGAGAGGAAAGGGCGGCGGCGGTTGCTGCCCGCGCCAACGGCGACCCCCCTGACCTGCGGGCCGAAAATGCCCGCCTTAATGGCGAGATGTCCGCCATTCGGACCCGGAACCGGCAGTTGGGGGATATGCTGGCGGGGATGCGGCGGGCAAACCGCCAGTTATTAAAGGACGTGGCCGACCTAAAGGCGCAAATGGCGCTGCTCGCGCCGCCTGCGCCAGTTGCGCCACCGGCCAAGGCCGGCCACTCAGCGGCCGCTGCAGCGCCAAAGCCGCCTCGCGCCGCGGTGCCGACGACGTTGGGCACTGGTGTGACGGTAACACCCGTGCCCATGGCGAGAAAGACGCCAGCCGCTGCGAAGCGCGCGTCGCTGGCTGGCGCTGGCCCAGCCGCCGCGGCGAAACTGGTCCCCGTGGTGAGGATGACGCCTCTCGCTGCGGACCGCATGCCGCCGGCTAGCGTCCCTGCGGCGCCAAAGCCGCCAGACGCTGCGGAACGGGCCCCCGAAGAGCCGACCCCGATACTTGCGGTGGGAGGCCTACCGGACGAGGCCCTGCGCCAAATCATCGACGCAGTCGGAAAACTCGTCGATGCGCGCATGGCCGTTCTGGAGGCAAGGTTGCCTCCAGAACCACGTGTCCGGCCGCCTCTCGCCGCGGACAAGCGGCCGCATGTGGCATCAGCCCCCGCCCCGCTGCCTTGTCAGGGTGGCCGCGTGGGGGGCAGCTACGCCACGGCCGCGGCGGCGCCCAAGCCCAAGGGGCCCGCGCCAAAGCCAAGGAAGAGGACGGTACCGGCTCCTGCCGGACCGCAGTCATCGTCGGCAACAACACCGCCGGCGACGACCAGCGCGTCAACGACTGCGCCTTCCGCGCCTGTCGCGCCTGCTGCGCCCGAGGGTTGGCAGGTGGCCGAGCGCGACCGGAAGAGTCGCGGTCAGAGGAGGAGAGCGGAGGCCAAGCGCGCCGCTGAGGTCCCCGCTCCCGCTCCACAGGCAGGAGCCGGTAAGAAGAAGAGGCCGCGTAAGGGGCTCAAGTCGCCGAAGACAGCCGCAGTGGTGATCACTGTGCTGCCTGAGGCGGCTGAGAAGGGCCTCAGCTACGAGGCCGTCTTGAGGAAGGCCCGGCGGGAGCTAGACGTCTCCGATATTGGAGGCGTCGAAGCCAGGACCCGCAAGGGCCGGACAGGGGCTCGAATCCTCGAGTTCCCCGGGGCCGAGGGCTCCAAGACGGCCGACAGCGTAGCTGACAAGCTGCGAGGTTTGTTTGCCGAGGAGGGTGGCATCAGGATCGCCAGGCCCGTCAAGTGCGCCGAAATGCGCATCGCGGGTCTGGACGACTCCGTGACGGTGGAAGACATCCGGGAGGCTATTGCCTCGAGAACCGGGTGTCCCATAGACACCGTCCGGGTTGGTGTCATCCGCCCCGGTCCGGGCGGCGTAGGTGCCGCCTGGGCGCAGTGCCCGGTGGAGTCGGTCAGGCAACTGGCCGGCTCAGGCAGGCTCCTCGTGGGCTGGAGCTCGGCGCGGGTGACCGTGCTTGAGCACCGGCCTGCGAGGTGCTATAAGTGCATGGCGGTCGGACATACTCGACCGACGTGCACTAATTGCTTCGACTGCGGCGGACTGTGTTTCCGCTGCGGTCAAACCGGGCACGTGGCGGCATCTTGCGCCGCCCCGCCCCACTGCCCCGCGTGTGCGGCGGGCAATAAGCCCGCCAAGCACCGCATGGGCTCTGGGGCGTGCAAACCTCCAGCTTCGGCCCCAAAGGGGCGGGGCGGCCCTCCGACCACGGCCGCTCCCGCTCCTAGCGCGGTCCGATCGCCCGCCGGCGAGGGGGAGGTCATGGATACAGCCCGTTAATGGCTACACCATCCATGCACCACCTCTTGCAAGCCAACACCAACCACTCCGCCGGTGCGCAGGACTTACTCCTGCAATCCATGGCGGAGTGGTCGATTGGTGCAGCCGTAGTCGCGGAACCGTACTGCGTGCCTGATCGCCCCAATTGGGTGGTCAGCCGAAACGGTACTGCGGCAATCGTCGTCTCTACGCAGCGGCACTTCCCGTCCTTGTCTCTTTTGGATAGGGGCGAGGAATTTGTCGCGGCGGAGTGGGGAGGGGTCACGCTCTACAGCGTATACCTCTCCCCTACCAGGAGAATGGACGATTTCAGGGCCTCCCTCACCAACTTGGAGGCCTCGATACGGCGACTGGCACCGGGCCTCGTCCTGGTTCTGGGGGACTTCAACGCCAAATCCACGGCGTGGGGGTCCCCTATGACGGACGACCGCGGGCGGGCGGTCATCGAGTGGGCGGCTTCACTGGGCCTCTGTGTTCTTAACAGGGGCTCAGTGAACACGTGTGTGCGGCAGCAGGGCGGGTCGATAGTGGACTTGTCGTTCGCTAGCCCCGCTGTCGCACCACGGGTGAGGAACTGGAGTGTCCTGGAGGAGGCGGAGACCCTATCGGACCACCGGTACATCCGGATGGAGGTCTCCCCTCTCCGGGACCCCGGTAGGGGTCACAGGGCGGACGGAGCTCCCGCGTTTCCGCGGTGGGCTGTGGGTCGTCTTGACAGGGACCTACTGGCGGAGGCGGCCATCGTTCACACGTGGCTGTCCTCACCGCCCCCAGCGGACGGGGTGGACGCCGAGGCTGTCCGCATCCGCAGTGCGTTAACGCAGATCTGCGATGCGGCCATGCCCAGAGTGCGGCGGCGTCTACCTCCGAGGCAGGGGGTCTACTGGTGGTCCCCAAGATTGGCGGACCTTCGTGCGGCATGTATCAGAGCCCGAAGGTCCTACACCCGCAGCCGGCGGCGTCACCGCGACGCTGAGCGGGAGGGCCAGCTGTACGAGGCGTACCGCGATGCGCGGACGGCCTTTCGGCTGGCCATCCGAGCCGCCAAGGGTGCGAGTTGGCAGGAGATGCTGGACGGTCTCGACCGTGACCTCTGGGGTCGCCCGTATCGCGCGTCGCTGAATAAGCTTCGCGCGCAGGGCCCCCCCCTCACCGAGACCCTCCAGCCCGACTTCCTCTGTAGGGTGGTCGAGGAGCTGTTTCCACGGCAGTCGGAACACACGCCCCCGGTCATGGCCTCGCCAGAACAAGACCGGGAGGCTGACGACGAGAGTGTTCCGCCCGTGACGGAGACGGAAGTGGGAGCAGCTGTGGCGCGGATTCGTTCCGCGACCACGGCCCCCGGCCCGGACGGAATACCAGTCCGGGTGCTGACGTCGCTCCTCGAGCACCTCGAGCCTCGCCTCAGGCAGCTGTACAACGCCTGTTTGGCGTCTGGACGGTTCCCTGAGTGCTGGAAGGAGGGGAGGTTGGTTCTCCTGCCAAAGCCGGGACGGCCCCCGGATTCGCCGTCGGCCTACAGGCCCATCGTGCTCCTCGACGATGTGGGTAAGCTGCTGGAGCGCATCCTCGCTGCCCGCATCGTCCAGCACCTGGAGGAGGTGGGACCCGATCTGTCGGACGCTCAATTCGGTTTTAGAAGGGGGCGTTCGACCATCGGGGCCCTGCTACGACTGAGGCAGACGGCCGCGGAGGCTGTCACCGGCGGGGGAGTGCTGTTGGCGGTGTCGCTGGACATCGCCAACGCATTCAATAGTCTGCCATTCAGCTGCATCAGGGAGGCGCTCCGATTTCATGGGGTGCCCTTGTACCTGAGGCGGCTGGTGGCGGACTATTTGGAGGGGCGCAGTGTCCTTTGCGCGAGTCCCGCAGGGGACATTGTGCGGACGTCCATGTCGTGCGGCGTTCCACAGGGGTCGGTTCTGGGGCCGACTCTGTGGGACATCGGGTACGACTGGGCGTTGAGAGGGAGTCTCCCCCCCGGGCTGAGCGTGATATGCTACGCTGACGATACGCTCGTCACAGCCCGGGGCAGGACACTCGAAGAGGCGGCGAGCCTGGCCACTCTCGGCACCGAGGAGATGGTCGGGCGAATCGAGGCGCTGGGGCTCAGGGTGGCCCTAAATAAGACGGAGGCCCTATTGTTCCATGGGCCACGCGTAAGGCCGCCAATCGGCGTCTCGCTAGTCGTCAACTCCGTCCACATCAGCATCCAGGCCCATATGAAGTACTTGGGTCTGGTGCTCGACGGGCGATGGTGGTTCCGGGAGCATTTTCGCCGAATTGCTCCCCGGCTGGTCGGCGCGGCGTCCGCCCTTTCGCGGCTCATGCCGAACGTGGGCGGACCCAGCTTCGAGGGCCGACGGCTGTATGCGGGGGTGATCCGTTCTATGGCCATGTACGGCGCACCCGTGTGGGCGAGGGCTCTGAACGTCCAGCTCAGGGCTGTTCTGTGGAGACCCCAGAGAGTCATGGCGGTCAGAGCCATTCGCGGGTACCGCACGGTATCGACCGAGGCGGCATGCCTACTGGCCGGGACACCCCCGTGGGACCTAGAGGCGGAGATGCTCTCCGACCTCTACCGGCGGGTGACCTCACTGCGCGACGAAGGTGGCTCCCCATCGCTGAGCGAGATAGCCACCTGGCGCGAGGACGCCCGCCGAGACGTCATCGCCCGTTGGGCTACGCGGCTGGAGAGGCCTAGACACGGTGTCGTCACCGTCGAGGCTCTCCGGCCCGTATTGATGGAGTGGATGGAGCGGCGGCACGGAGTCCTCTCCTTTCGACTGGTGCAGGTGTTGTCGGGGCACGGATGCTTCGGCTTTTACCTGCACACGGTCGCGTGTAGGGAGTGGACTTCGTTCTGCCACCATTGCAGCAGTGACGAGGACACGGCGCAACACACGCTGGAGGCGTGTCCGGGCTTTGACCGGCAGCGCCGTGACCTCGTCGCTGTTATCGGTGCCGACCTGACGCTGCCGGCTGTCGCGAGAGCGATGGTCGACAGCGTCAGGAACTGGGACGCGGTCGCCGCCTTCTGCGAGGCTGTCATCTCGCAGAAGGAGGCGGCGGAACGAGTCCGGGAGGAATCCCGCGACCCGGGCCGCCGTCAGCGGCCGGGGCGGCGCAGGCGCGAATACCTGCGCCTGATGCCGCCCTAACCGAGGCCTCGGGTGATCGGACCGGGGAATTGTCCGGTCACCCGACGTGAGGCCACCGCGTGAGGGCGACGCCCCGACGGCGAAATCTGTCGGGGCGTCGACGAGAGGAACCCGCGAGGGTAAACCGCCGGGCGGGCCACCGAAGTTAAAATCGAGTACCGGTGGTCCGCTCGCACGGCGAAGAGAGAAGGTTTTACGGTGGGTCTATGGGGTCACGCGCCGCCTTTCCGTCACCCCGGACCGATTCAGCGGGGCGAGACGCACCCATAGCCCACCAATAAAAAAAAAAAAAAAAAAAAAAAAAAAAAAATGGGTATGATATGAGGTGGTGAATAGTATTCTTACTCCGTCACCACATGGAAAATTATTGGTTATTTGTGAACAGTTAATTCTGTAGTCTGTATTAAGCACAAAATCTTTTGAATATAAGAATGTATGTCACACGTCTTAAAATAAAAATAATATGGGATATAGTCAATGTGCGGGACGGGCCTCCAGACAAATGTGTTGTAGTTAGCTGACGTCCCGTTTCGTCGCTGGTTCGGTGGTGAAGTGGACTGTATATCGCCAGGACCAGGCAATTATTGAAGAAATAAAACGCTTGATTGAAGTAACATATGCACCTTGGACGAATATTACACCATTGCTGCCTAGCCCCCACGTACTATTACTTGAAGTTCACTATTTCACTATGTCTCCATACTAATATATTTGCGGCCACACAATGTCGATTTATTGTGTCGCTTAAGTACAACGAAACTTTACCGTAATGACAGCTTCGGCGAGCGGTGCAACTGGCATTAATATTCATCCTCGTTTTGTGCTATCTTTATTAATATTTTCGCTTATAACTTTAAGACTATACTAGTTACATTTGTAATATATAGCTTATTTTTCGTGCATTTAAATTACCTATCTATTACAACTACTACCTTAGCCCTAGATATCAATTTAAGCTTCATTTAAGCACTAAATACTATAATTTTAACACTGTTTAGTACTGTTTATGTACTTTAAAACACTATATTTCAAAAACTATAATACCTAGGATGATGGTTTTACTGTGTTTGATGGGCCCTGTCGTATGCTTTAATAAAACACCAAAAAACATATATATTTATTGTAAGTTTACAAGATAAATAACAAAATTGGGGCATAGTCAGGAACAATTAATTTTTATACAAGTTATGTAAACGATAATAGTTGCAGCCTATATTAACATTAATTGAGTATTATTATATCTCTAATTAACCTATTTTAATGTAATTTATTCATTGTCTTTATTTTTCACTATTTACTGTCACTTAATTTTCGCGAAATATCGCGGCTGGTGTCGCGAACTGTGTTATTTAATTTACACGGCGCTAGTACACTATGCTTCGAATATGTGGATCGTGACTGCCAGCAACGAGAAACACATCAACTACCAGTGAGAAGAAGAAGACTCCATAAGATTAACCATCTCACGACACAGAACACCAGTCTACAAGGACCAGTGGCCGCCGAGTACACCCCAGGACGCGTGTCGCACGGAGCGGGGCCTCTCCCGGGGCTACCGGGAGTCTCATTCTGCTCGTGCAGACCTCCCACGAGGATGAAGATCGGTCACTGATCCGATCGTTCGAATTATATACAAAGATTACCTCTTCTCGGCAAACGCCAATTTTAGAAAAAAAATAAACCCAAACACCCGGTATTAATCTTAATACCGGCGATTAGAAACTGCAGATGGGGGCTATAGGCCCGGGACTGCTGCCACACTTCTCTGGCTAGAGCATCAACTCGCTGTAGAGAAGGAGTGAAGAATAAACAAGAAGTACTATGTTTCTGAACATTATGTTTTTTACTATCACTGCACTGTACTTGTCGCGAACAGTCAAGATAGGATAAGAGACAAGAAACCCTTTACTAAGGAATACTTGGCTCTTCAGGTGCTTCTCTGAATTTATTCTATTTCAGAATAATAATACATTTCTGCCATGCATTCAATAAAATATTCTATAATTAAATATATAAAATGTACTAATTAAATGACTACAATCTATTCCTAATAGTTACCCATTTAATGGTAAACACAATACACTTTTTTTTTCTATTTACATACAATTCCACCTCTTTTCTTACCTGTAAATGTCGTACAAAAAGACTAAGGGAAATAATATGCAGATAAAATTAATTCAGAAGAAGGCAAACTAGAAAAAATGTCTACCACCTTTAGAGACTTAGACTTACTTATCTTCCTTTAAAGACATAAGAACTTGATCTCACAAATAACAAAACTGCAACAAAAATAATATTTTAAATAACCCCGTGGCGATTTTGGTAGCCGTGAGATCAATTACCCTCCTATTGTGTAGAATATTCATACCCAACAACGTATTCCGTTTGATGACCGAGTAAGAATACAATTCACCGCATATTCTCTTGCTTACATGTTTTGAAACGGGAGTAAAGGACGCGATAATATCGCATATAACATCTATTTCAAAGAAGTAAAACTTGAAATAAAGCCCTATAACAACTTGCTCTCCTATAGTGAAGAAGTCTCGAGCCCAGCAGTGAGATATTCATGAGCTGCAACACGACGATATTTCTAAATCAACCTGTATACATATTGCGTGCATTTGTTGCGTGTCGAAATATAATTATGCGCGCTGTGGACGGCACGACTGCTTTTCTTTTATTTGTATTACTGCAAGATGGTTTTTAAGTCTTTGTATAAAGATATACGTGCGTATATATTTAAAAATAGCTCACTCAAAAGACGCTTTTACATACAAAACTTAAAGAAAATCCTTGAAATCCATGTCACGAGTTTTTTTATTGACAGGCAATGGTCTTGATACGCTCCGCTCAATACTTTTGAGGTGGAATAGAGACGCACGACTTATATAACCCACCATATTCCTAATCGCTATTAAACTGACCACTGGTACTGATTGCTAGAACTCTCCGTCGGTGGCCCAGCTCGCCGTAATGCATATCACCTACCAGGTCCAATTTTAATCTACCTTAAAATTCATGCCGAACGAACATCTGGTTAAGAAGATATACAATGCGAAAGTGGAAGGATGTAGGTACCGGGGGAGACCGAGACTAACCTACCAGATTGGTCACGTACTGAAGGAAGGTGGAGTCAAAAGTTTCCGAAACCGGCGAGCGTGTATGAAGAGAATTATGAATGATGAGGAAGCGAGTGAAGTATGCAAGGATAGAGTTCTCTGGTACTCTGTTCTTTCTGCCTACCCTGCAAGGGATATGGCGTGATGATATGTATGTATGTATGTAAAATTCATCAAAAAAACATTAAACGCGATTCATTCACGTACAGCAAAATTATATATATATACAGTAAAAGCTCCTTATTCGCGCTTCCTTCATTCGCGTTTTCACTATTCGCGGATTAAAAAAATGCGACTCAATTCCTATATTCGCGGCTAAAAATTTCTTTATTCGTGGATCTAATAAGTACATACATAAAAATAAAAGGATACTAATAAGTATCCAACCCTTTATCCTTTGTAAATGCCGTCAAATGGACTAATAAAAAAGTAAAATAGATCTTATTATAATTTTGCCTACGAAATCTTATTTTTAATAGGCAAATTGCTAATGCGACTGCTGCGTATCAGTCTGAATTGCAGGAGCTTTTAAAAACTCAAGCAAGAAAATATTACAAAATTCTTCAAACCATTTAGGCAATGGTTTTTAAACATTTTGATTAATTATCCTTAAATAATTATAATCGAAATGAAAAAAACTTCAATTAAATTGATTTTTCATATATTTTTGTTTTTTATTTTGTCACCTAGGAACGTATAATCCCATATAAAATTACCGTTCCATATTCACGGTTTCTGTATTCGCGGCATATTTATGGAACACATACCCCGCGAATAAAGAGCTTTTACTGTATATATGTGTATATATATATATATATATCAAAACTATCATTCTTCTCTTATCCCAATTACTTGTCAGCGCAATATGTGCTCGTACAATATTGCAAAAGTTATTGGCAATAGTTTTATGACCAGCCGCCTATCTAACATTAACCCTCTTTGGCAGTGTAATTGTTGACCAAATGGCATCAGATTCAGTTGGCTTCTATATAAAGCTCTTAGTTGTCTTTTTCGACATCCACGAGCAAAGTAACGGTTGGTAGTATTCGTAGCTGCTACCACATAGCACATAAATAAATTCTCTAAAACACCAAAACTTATAAACTTCATATTACTTGAAATCTATTAAACTCTATAAATTGTACTTTTAAATACAATAAATTTCATCATAATTGGCCTACCATTATTCTATATCTGGTTTCATAGAAGCATATTTTCTTCCTCTATGCCCAGGTTAGAAGAAGACTAAAATGTACTACAAGAATTACTACCAAGTTTTTAACTATATCTATGCTTCCTTTTCTTTATCATCATCATCATCATCTCAGCTCATACATGTTCCACTGTTGAGCTCGAGCCTCCTCCATAATAGAAGGGAAATTGACCTATATATACCACGCTGGTCAGGCGTGTTGGTAGGTATAGGGTTTTGTTTCGAGTTTTCCTTCTCTCGCATAGATATTATATGCGTTTTATATGCCTTAGTCGTCTCGTACGATTACCCATGGGTAAGATAGGGGAGTGGTGAATTGTATTCTTACTCCGTCACCACACGAAAAGTCCTTTTAGAAGTTTATTGTCTTCCAATAATATCAGAATCACCAAGCTTGATAGGCGGATCGGCGACCATGCCGGTGCTTTGGTGCCCACCACAAAAAGGGACGTAGGCGCGCTGTTAGTTTTTAGTATTCCATATACTCGGACGCCAAAGTTATTTTCCAGTGAGTGCCATATAACCTTTGCCCAAGGTAAGCTTAAATGTATTTTCCAGATTGTAAAAAAAAAGGATTGACAATCGCGGTAGTAATACGAATTTCCAAAGAAAGTTCTGCTGCGCACTCCCTGAGTGATTGCCTCTGACGGATTTTACCACTTCCACGCGTTTTTACACCTAAAAGCCAACTATTTAATTACATTTCTTATAGTTTTACTTAATTTATAGCCCCTTTTAATATATTATAATCACCTGTTAGGGGGTAAAATTAAAGCGGTCGAAATGCGATCTCTGCGGAAAATCTGTGGAGTTAGGCTGACCGACCGCATTCGTAACGACGACGTAAGAGAGCGAGTAGGTATGAAAGAGAGTATTGGTGTAAAGATGCGAAAGGGAATGCTCCGATGGTTCGGACATGTGGAAAGAATGCCGAACGAACGTCTGGTTAAGAAGATATACAATGCGAAAGTGGAAGGATGTAGGTACCGGGGGAGACCGAGACTAACCTACCTAGACCAGATCGGTCATGTACTGAAGGAAGGTGGAGTCAAGAGTCTCCGAAACCGGCGAGTGTGTATGAAGAGAATTATGAATGTTGAGGAAGCGAGTGAAGTATGCAGAGATAGAGTTCTATGGCACTCTGTTCTCTCTGCCTACCCTGCAAGGGATATGGCGTGATGATATGTGTATGTGTGTGTGTGTTAGGGGGCAAGAGATAAAAACCATAAAACAAATGTTGTGTAAAAAATACATAAATATCTTTTTTGATTCACTATTAAAAACTAACTCCACCACTTGCGCCATCTCTTATCCGATAGCAGTAGCACAAAACTAAATTAAATTACCTATTTGAAAATTATTAATAATAAAAGATTAAGAGTTACATATTTTTTTGTTCAATAAACAATTATATTTCCTCAAAAAAAATTATATGAAAAACTTCCGTAAATACTTTAAAGGCTACAAAACTACGTTAAACAATGAAATGATATATAGATAGTTATCTTGATTACAATTTACGAGTAAGGTATTTAAAAAAACACAAGCGTAGCGATAAGCGTATTTTAAAAGTATATTTTATTATAAATTTTAAAATACATAAACATTTAAATTACGTTATAGATTTTAAAGATAAAATTAAAAAACTTATTCTTAATTTTATTTTTAAAATCTGTGCCGCTATGGTGTGAACCTTTTTTTAATGCTTACCATGGGCGTACCAACAATCAGCACACCTGATGGTAAGTTACTGCCGCTCATGGACCTTTACAGCACCAACGATGCAGGTAGGCTATTGCCTACCAACTTTTATAGTGGTAAAGCCACTGTCTTTAATATTACAGAGATTCATTTTCACTGTCTGTCCGTAATATTACAGAGATTCATGAGCAGCAGTTACCACTTTTCATAGGTGAGTTGCTTGCTCATCTACCACGTGAAGACAATGGAGAAAAGAAAAAAGATAAATAGCTATTTTGAACTATACGATTCGTTTTAATTATTAAAAAAATAAATAATTTTTAACAAGAATTATTAAAAACATATTTTATAAGCGAATTATTATTTCCACACGTTGGAATTGAACCCACATCTAATGAAAATCCGTTCCAATATCTTACTATTTAGACGACTGTGGGATTACATTATAACAAATTAACAAACAAATATTTATATATCCGTGTGGTGACGGAGGAAGAATATAATTCACCACTCCCTATATTACCCGTGGGTGATCGTAAGAGACGACTAGGGGACGTAAAGCGCATATAACACGTATGCAAGAGATGGCAAACTCGAAACAAAACCAGGGGTCCGGCAACCTGTGGCTCGCGAGCCACATGAGGCTCTGGATGTGAAGTTCTCTTTAGTTCTATACGTAAAAAAAAATGTTTTATAAAGATAACATTTAAAAACGGTTCTGAATTGATTAATGAGGATTAGGCTGAAATTATTGTTAGCAAAAAAAAATGTGGCTCTTTAAAAACTTTAAACCTTTATAAATTCTAATTTTTGGCTCTTCCTACTCAAAAGGTTGTCGACCCCTGCCCTATACCAATACGTCTGATCAACACGGTATAGTAGGTCAATTTCCCTCCCATTATGGAAGAGGCTCAAGCCTGAGCTGAGCCCAACAGTTGGACATACATGAGCTGAGATGATGATGAACCAAACACTTCATCTGTATTTTTGTCTTTATGGAGGCGTTATATACGCCATCTATTGGAGCAACGTAACAACATTGTTCCGATTTAATACTCTATTAATAACCTAGCATGTTAAATGCTAAATCTCAGTAATTAAGAATCAATAAATTATACACCAGCTAAGTCAATAGACCTTGCTCTGTATTAACTTTAAAAAATGCCCATTGGTATAAACAGGCATTAAATATCTTGTGGGCATCATAGTTCTGGTGAGGTACTGGGCAGCGTATTTTCTTGGCCATCTTAGCAGGCCAGCTTCGATTAGCAGCCGAATATTAATCCTCCAGTACAAGCTTTCTTAAGGAAATCTGTATCTAAGAGAAAACATCGATTTTTAAATTGAAAACTTTTTAAGCACGCTGTACACTTTATTTAGTGGATATTGAATAAGAATGAGCCATCACGCTCAGTTATGTAACGCTCATTCGAGTAAAGTCGTTTCTCGTCGATTAAAAGTGCATTTTGGAGTGCAATACAAATAAAATGTAGTAAGAGCTAAAATCAGATTAGCTGTGTGGTAGCGGCTACGAATACTACCAACCCTTACTTTGCTCGTGGATGTCGTAAAAGACGACTAAGATCGTTATGACGACCTGGGCCAACTCCATCTGATGCGGTTTGGTCAACAATTACATTCCCAAGTAGCGTTGACGTCTAGCGGGCGGCCGGTCATAAAACTATTGCCAATAACTTTTACAACATGTACTATGAAAGAAGATACATATTGTATCGACCCCAAGTAGGTAATTAGGATAAGAGTAGGTTGTGATGATGAAGAGGTAAGATCAGATCACAATATTTTAAATGTTATGTATATAGAACAAAAAGAGTTGTATTTCGAATTAATGACCTCGCCTTAATGAAGAGTGCACTTCTGTTTTGTGATCTTAAGCACACATAATTTTTTGTATTTCTCTAATTATCCGCTCCCTTCTATTATAAATAACAGCCTTAAAATTACAATAGGCTATTGTTTTCAAGATAAAGCGCACAAAACTACGCATTTTAATTTTAAACAGTGCGATTAATCTTATTTGAAGATTCGTTGAAACTGATTTTGGTTAATGATTTTACACGCAAACATTTCGTTATACGATTACGTATCTGAATTTCTCGTATCGGATAAAATTTCTCATAATTATCCACATATAAAACGGATTCAAGAAAGATGAGATTTGTTTTTATTTAAATTAGTTTAAAAGTAGCTGAATTATTGTATTTTAACTCTGCCACTTTTAAACACACTGTCTTGGTCGTGTATGTTGTTAAAAATTAATATGTCATCATCATCATCATCAACCTGCTCTTATCCCAATTTATTTGGGGTCGACGCAATATGTCTTCTCCTTCCATACAACTCTATCAGACGTCATCTCTGTGGTCACTCCTTGTCTATCCATGTCATGTTTCACGCAGTTCATCCATCTTTTCTTCGGTCTTCCCTTACCCCTTATGCCTTCAACATTCATGCTTAAAGCTTTCCTCACAACATTACTTTCATCCCTTCTCATCACATGTCCATACCATGTCAATCTTTCACTCCTTAATTTTTCCGTCACTGGCGCAACTTTCAAACTTCCTCTTATATGTTCATTCCTTATTTTATCCATTCTTGTCACACCACACATCCATCTCAACATTCGCATCTCCGCTACATGCAGTCGTCTCTCATCCGTCGCTTTTGTCGCCCAACATGCTGATCCATACAGTACAGCAGGTCTTATTAGGCTCTTATATATTTGGCCCTTTAATTTAAGGGGTACTTTGGGGTTGCATGTTGTACCCGTGACCTGCCGCCATTTCATCCATCCCACATCAATTCTGTGCTTCACCGCACGATCCAGGTCGCCATCGTTTTGGATAAACTAATATGTATTATATTAAATTACCAATTAAATAGTGTTAGAGCTACGCTGTTGACAGTATTCTGTCACAGACCATACCACCCCGTCCATTACATCTGGAAGTACAGAAGGGTGGCTTGTGGTCCATATCCCAGTGCGTATTTCCTCCCTATCGCTGTCAGACCGACCACTAGTACCACTTCACTTGACATCCGTCGCCTACTCTTTCACCATATACAAATTTCAAAACAATCGTTTGTAGATTAAAGCTAGAATTATCTTGTGTAGGTATCGAACCAATGAAACTCGCTACGGGTTATCTCCTACCACTTACTTATACCACACTTAAATCGAACTTAAATCTGCGTAGTGTTACCATTTATCAAGTTATGTACGTAAACAATAAATCAAATAGCGGCCGACTTATATTTTGAATTATGATCCAACGTCTTAGGTTTAGTTCCCGGCGCGTAATCACTGCCCTCGAGGCCCGAATTAGACCCAATTAAGCGAGTATTTCAACAAAAATACATTTTTTGTTTCAGCTATCCATCTCTAATTCTTTCTTTTTTTAAGTTTTCTTTACTTAGAAATTAAATTACATTTAAGTTTTATTAAATGGATTCCTCGTATGACGACTGTGTGAGTATATAATTGTGGCTACTGCTTACTTACCCATGGAAGTTGTAAAAATCAGCTAAGGGTCTCACCAGGCAAGAGAGTAGCGGTTTTGTCCTAAGAAATGTATAATACCTCACTGGATAAATTGTTTTGCCGGGAGGGCTTAGTGGTTAAGATACAGACTTACCCTGCCAGTAACGGTTCGATACCCAAGCAGAACAATACTTTGTGAGGTCCACAAACTGTTATTCTCAACCTGGATGTAAATTTTGTCCGTTAATCGTATGCTTGTAAAGTCCCCCACAATACAAGAATTATTTTCTTATTGCAGGGAATTATGCATTATTAAAAAAATATTAAAACTAAATTTGAACATTAATAAAAAATATATTCTAATTAATATAAAATATATTTTAAAAATAATTTAATTATTAAATAAAAATAGGGCTCCCCAAGAGAATCCCGCGTAAAATGAACAAGAGATTACATACCTACCTGCTATAATCCCCCTGCTCGCTAAATGTTAATTAACCCCAGATACTATAATAAGTATTAGGATGATATGAAGGGGATGTCGAGGAATCGGTACCAGTAGCCGACCCGGCAGCGATTAGAGGAACGCACGTCACCATTTTGTCGCCGGATGGAATGGACAGAGCGTATCCAGAACATAGGCTGCTCAAAAAAAAAGGTAATATCAAGCTCTCATTACCTTTCATTTGTTCCTCGTTGGCCAGTCTCAAGCACCAGCAAACTGTCATCTTTTCCTCAGCTACTTGTGGTCAACGCAATATAAACCTACTCTTCTTCCAGCATACGTATTGCAAAAGTTTTTACATAAGTTTTATGACCGACCACCTTCTGACGTCAATCGTACTTACGAATGTAATTGTCGACCAAACAGCATCAGATAAATTTGGTACAGATCTAAAAGCTCTTTCTTAGTCGTATTTTACGACATCTGCAAGCTATTTAAGGGCCTTTTTTTTTTTTTTTAAATTTGCCTCGAAAACCGGGTGTCCCATAGACACCGTCCGGGTCGGTGCCATTCGTCCCGGTCCAGGTGGCGTAGGTGCTGCCTGGGCGCAGTGCCCGGTGGAGTCGGTCAGGCAACTGGCCGGCTCAGGCAGGCTCCTCGTGGGCTGGAGCTCGGCGCGGGTAACCGTGCTTGAGCACCGGCCCGCGAGGTGCTACAAGTGCATGGCGGTCGGACACACTCGACCGACGTGCACTAATTGCTTCGACTGCGGCGGATTGTGTTTCCGCTGCGGTCAGACCGGGCACGTGGCGGCATCTTGCGCCGCCCCGCCCCACTGCCCCGCGTGTGCGGCGGGCAATAAGCCCGCCAAGCACCGCATGGGCTCTGGGGCGTGCAAACCTCCAGCTTCGGCCCCAAAGGCGCGGGGCGGCCCTACGACCACGGCCGCTCCCGCTCCTAGCGCGGTCCGATCGCCCGCTGGCGAGGAGGTCATGGACACAACCCGATAATGGGTACACCAGCCATGCACCTCCTCCTGCAGGCCAACACCAACCACTCCGCCGGAGCGCAGGATCTCCTCCTGCAATCCATGGCGGAGTGGTCGATTGGTGCAGCCGTAGTCGCGGAACCGTACGCCGTGCCTGATCGCCCCAATTGGGTGGTCAGTCGAAACGGTACTGCGGCAATCGTCGTCTCAACGCAGCGGCACTTCCCGTCCTTGTCCCTTTTGGATAGGGGCGAGGAATTTGTCGCGGCGGAGTGGGGAGGGGTCACGCTCTACAGCGTATACCTCTCCCCCACCAGGAGGATGGACGATTTCGGGGCCTCACTCACCACCTTGGAGGCCTCGATACGGCGACTGGCACCGGGCCTCGTCCTGGTTCTGGGGGACTTCAACGCCAAATCCACGGCGTGGGGGTCCCCTACGACGGACGACCGCGGGCGGGCGGTCAACGAGTGGGCGGCTTCACTGGGCCTCTGTGTTCTGAACAGAGGCTCGGTGAACACGTGTGTGCGGCGGCAGGGCGGGTCGATAGTGGACTTGTCGTTCGCTAGCCCCGCTGTCGCGCCACGGGTGAGGAACTGGAGTGTCCTGGAGGAGGCGGAGACCCTGTCGGACCACCGGTACATCCGGATGGAGGTCTCCCCCCGGGAACCCGGTAGGGGTCACAGGGCGGACGGAGCTCCCGCGTTTCCGCGGTGGGCTGTGGGTCGTCTTGACAGGGATCTACTGGCGGAGGCGGCCATTGTCAGTACGTGGCTGTCCTCACCACCCCCAGCGGACGGAGTGGACGCTGAGGCTGTCCGCATTCGCAGTGCGTTAACGCAGATCTGCGATGCGGCCATGCCCAGAGTGCGGCGGCGTCCGCCTCCGAGGCAGGGGGTCTACTGGTGGTCCCCAAGACTGGCGGACCTTCGTACGGCGTGTATCAGTGCCCGAAGGTCCTACACCCGCAGCCGGCGGCGTCACCGCGACGTCGAGCGGGAGGGCCAGCTGTACGAGGCGTACCGCAGTGCGCGGACTGCCTTTCGGCTGGCCATCCGAGCCGCCAAGGGCGCGAGTTGGCAGGAGATGCTGGACGGTCTCGACCGTGACCCCTGGGGTCGCCCATATCGCGCGGCGCTGAACAAGCTTCGCGCGCGGCCCCCCCCCCCCTCACCGAGACCCTCCAGCCCGACTTCCTTCGTAGGGTGGTCGAGGAGCTGTTTCCACGGCAGTCAGAACACACGCCCCCGGTCATGGCTCCGCCAGATCAGGACCGGGAGGCCGACGACGACGAGAGTGTTCCGCCCGTGACGGAGTCGGAAGTGGGGGCGGCCGTGGCGAAGATTCGTTCCGCCACCACGGCCCCCGGCCCGGACGGAATTCCAGTCCGGGTGCTGACGTCGCTCCTCGAGCACTTCGAGCCTCGCCTCAGGCAGCTGTTCAACGCCTGTCTGACGTCTGGACGGTTCCCTGAGTGCTGGAAGGAAGGGAGGTTGGTTCTCCTGCCAAAGCCGGGACGGTCCCCGGATTTGCCGTCGGCCTACAGGCCCATCGTGCTCCTCGACGATGTGGGTAAGCTGCTGGAGCGTGTGCTCGCTGCCCGCATCGTCCGACACCTGGAGGAGGTGGGGCCCGATCTGTCGGACGCTCAGTATGGGTTTCGGAGGGGGCGTTCGACCATCGGGGCCCTATTACGCCTGAGGCAGGCGGCCGCGGAGGCCGTCGCCGGGAAGGGAGTGCTGTTGGCGGTGTCGTTGGACATCGCCAACGCATTCAATAGTCTGCCATTCGGCTGCATCAGGGAGGCGCTCCGGTTCCATGGAGTGCCCCTGTACCTCAGGCGGCTGGTGGCAGACTATTTGGAGGGCCGCAGTATCCTCTGCGCGGGTCCCGCAGGGGACATTGTGCGGACGCCCATGTCGTGCGGCGTTCCACAGGGGTCGGTTCTGGGGCCGACCCTGTGGGACATCGGGTACGACTGGGCGTTGAGAGGGAGTCTCCCCCCCGGGCTGAGCTTGGTGTGCTACGCTGACGACACGCTCGTCACAGCCCGGGGCAGGACACTCGAAGAGGCGGCGAGCCTGGCCACTCTCGGCACCGAGGAGATGGTCAGGCGGATCGAGGCGCTGGGGCTCAGGGTGGCCCTAAACAAGACGGAGGCCCTACTTTTCCATGGGCCCCGTGTGAGGCTACCCATCGGCGCCTCGATAGTGGTAAACTCCATCCACATCAGCATCCAGGCCCATATGAGGTACTTGGGTCTGGTGCTCGACGGGCGATGGTGGTTCCGGGAGCATTTCCGACAGATTGCTCCCCGGCTTGTCGGCGCGGCGTCCGCCCTTTCTCGACTCATGCCGAACGTGGGCGGACCCAGTTTCGAGGGCCGACGGCTGTATGCGGGGGTCATCCGTTCGATGGCCATGTACGGCGCACCCGTGTGGGCGAGGGCTCTGAACGCCCAGCTCAGGGCGGTTCTGTGGAGGCCACAGAGAGCCATGGCGGTCAGAGCCATTCGCGGGTACCGCACGGTGTCGACAGAGGCAGCGTGCCTGTTGGCCGGGACACCCCCGTGGGACCTAGAGGCGGAGATGCTCTCCGACCTCTACCGGCGGGTTATCACAGCGCGCGAGGAAGGTGGCTCCCCATCGTTGAGCGAGATAGCCACCTGGCGCGTGGATGCCCGCCGAGACGTCATCGCCCGTTGGGCTACGCGGCTGGAGAGGCCTAGGCACGGTGTGGAGACCGTTGAGGCCCTCCGGCCCGTATTGATAGAGTGGATGGAGCGGCGGCACGGAGTCCTCACCTTTCGGCTGGTGCAGGTATTGACGGGGCACGGGTGTTTCGGGTTGTACCTGCACAGGGTCGTGTATAGGGAGTGGACTCCGGCCTGCCACCACTGCAGGAGTGACGAGGACACGGCGCAACACACGCTGGAGGTGTGTCCGGGATGGGAGCGGCAGCGCCGTGACCTCGTCGCTGTCATCGGTGCCGACCTGACGCTGCCGGCCGTCGCGAGGGCGATGGTCGACAGCATCAGGAACTGGGACGCGGTCGCCGCCTTCTGCGAGGCTGTCATCTCGCAGAAGGAAGCGGCGGAACGGGCAAGGGAGGATTCCCGCGCCCCGGGCCGCTGCCAGCGGCCGGGGCGGCGCAGGCGCGAATACCTGCGCCTGATGCCGCCCTAACCGAGGCTTCGGGTGATCGGACCGGGGAATTGTCCGGTCACCCGACGTGAGGCCACCGCGTGAGGGCGACGCCCCGACGGCGAAATCTGTCGGGGCGTCGACGAGAGGAACCCGCGAGGGTGAACCGCCGGGCGGGCCACCGAAGTTAAAAATCGGGTCCCGGTGACCCGCTCGCACGGCGAAGAGAGAGGAGTTTTACGGTGGGTCTATGGGGTCACGCGCCGCCTTCTCCGTCACCCCGGGCTGATTTGGCGGGGCGAGGCTAATCCATAGTCCACCAAAAAAAAAAAAAAAAAAAAAAAAAGCTATTTAAGGGTTGGTAGTATTCGTAGCTGCCATCACACAGTAAATTTTATTTTCTTCTATCCTCACACACATTAACCGATAGGACGATAACTTGACCCAGTTGGAGAGAGATCAAAGACAAAATTGACAGGTCAACCGAGGACAAAGACTTGAAAGTATAGGTTGTAGAGTTGTACGCCGTTCAGTTCGCCACCTTGAACTGTTTGGGCACATGTGAACGAACTAAAAAAAAAATACAAAAGCAGGCAAGTTTATTTAACCACCAAAGTAGATCAAGCAATTAATGTTACAGGAATAAATTTCTCAGCATATAAAAACCTTCTGTAGACCATAGGTTTCTTTAAAGAGGTATATCGAATACGCTGATGACTGTTTTATAAGTATGACGATGAAAACAAAATTGATATGTATAATGACCGGTATTGTTATAAGTACATGACGTCGTGCTGATCATGGTCCACAATAATACTTTACTAGTTCAGTGAGATTCAAGACAAATCTAATCTAGTATAATTCGTAATATACAGAATATTTTAGTAAATCATATTCTCTTCTGCAAATAATTTTAGTTTAACTAAACGAATATAAAAACTAGAGATGATGCGAATATGTAGTTTTTAAATTTAGTTACAGAAATAAATATGAAATTATTTTGGACTAGCTTTTGCCCGCGACTTCGTCCACGCAAAAGTCATCTCTGACAGAGTTAAATAGAAAAAACACTGCAAGGTGTTGAAGGTTTGTCGCTAGGACGATAATCAACTGCGTCAGAAACTGGGATGCGGTCGCCGCCTTCTGCGAGTTAGTTGTCTAACGGAATTAGGCAATAGGGTGGGTCCGAAAGAAAATACTCTAGGTTGACACGCTCTACCGTCCGGCTTCCACTCGAGATGATACCCGGTTGCGGTGGCCCGCCCGCACAACGTAGATGTACGTGTACGGCGCGCGTGTGTCTATATAACACAGACGGTCACTAAAGAAAAAGGTGGTTCAAAGTTCTATTCATTCTACAAATTATATTGCCATTAATATACTATTTACGGTATGGCCATAAAATATAATTATCGCCACCCTTTATTTGACTGTTTTGTTTCACCAGCAGAGTTGCGACCTCGTTAGATATGATTTATTATTTGAGTTATAGAGTGAACATTTGTGAAGCTAAACTGAACCTGTATCTTAAACCCTTAGGTAAGAACCTATTGCCGTCTACTATGTGTATCGTGTGAGCTCTCAGGCCATCACTGGTCGCCACAACGGCACTGGTGCAGGGTTGATAAAGAGGGAGAGAGAAACACGTGTTTATTTATTTTTACCGAAGAATATTTGTACGTAATTTGAAAAGAATACACACTTTGCCGCTTTGTTACACCCCCTTACGGGCGGAATTCATAAAATCCTTTCATATTGAATCTCAATGTCATAAATAGAAACGTGCTTCAAAATTTAATGTTTCTAGCTTTAATAGTTTCGGCTTGGCGGTAATGAGTCGTTCAACCCGCTTCACAGGCCTAATTTACACAACCAGAGGGTGAAAATTGACAAATGTCGGATTTTACACTCGAATATTTGATTCGACTCGTAATTTGAAAATAATCAATAAAGATTTTTTTCTCCCCATACAAACTTTGGCACTCTGTTCCATCCCCTTAGTGCTTTGTTACACCCCCTTAGGGGCGGAATTAATAAAATTCTTTCATATTAAATCTCTATGTCATAAATAGAAACGTCCTTCAAAATTTAATGTTTCTAGCTTTAATAGTTTCGGCTCGGCGGTAATGAGTCGTTCAACCCGCTTCACAGGCCTAATTTACACAACCAGAGGGTGAAAATTGACAAATGCCGGATATTACCCTAGAATATTTGATTCGACTTGTAATTTGAAAGGAATCAATAAAGATTTTTTTCTCTTCATACAAATTTTGCCACTCTGCTCCACCCCCTTAGGGGTATAATTTCGTAAAATCCTTTCTTAGTGAATCTCCACGTCATATAAAGAAACCACTGTCAACATTTCAAGTTGCCAGCTTCACTAATATCGGCTTGGCGCTAATGATTTAATGAGTCGTCCAACCCGCTTTGCGGGCCTAATTTACACCCCCAGAGGGTGAAAATCAACAAATGCTGAAACACGTGTTTATTTATTTTTACTGAAGATAATATGTACGTAATTTGAAAAAAATCGATAAAGATTTTTTTCTCCGAACATTTTTTAAATTGACAACTTTTTTTTTTATAAATCAATTGACATAAAAATAAGCCTAAATGTTAAGTGAAGCTTACCACAACATATAAGTGAAAACCGCGTCTAAATCGGATAAGCCGTTTCTGAGATTAGCGTGCACAAACACACAGACAAACAGACAAACAGATAAACAGACAAACAGATAAACAGACAAAAATTTTAAAAAGTATTGTTTTGGGTTCTATTAGTGTTGATAAAGGTCCCAGTAATATTTTTTTTCATATATCTTCCATGTACAGACAGCGACCCGTTACATTTTTATTATATGTATAGATATAGATAGATAGATTATCCGACAGTTTAGGATAATTTCTGTTAAGAATATTGGATTTTTAGGGTGTTGTAAAAGAGAAGTACTGAGTGTGATGATAATTGTATTATAAGTCTTTAGGAAAGGCTTAGATTTAGGCTATCAGTTCGGCTGGTTGAAACCAAATCTGTCGTAACGTGTCCCATGCAAATGTCAGAAAATATTAGATTTTTTTGTATCGGTTTCTAATATATTTTCTTTTTGGATCCATTACATCCCTAATGAAAAACTAAAGAGGGATGCAACTGTAAACACTTGGTAGGCAGTTTGGTAATTGCTTTTGTTATAACTTTATCAGGAGAACTGCTGCTATCCATTTTCCTAGCGATCTTTCAGCCGATTTTTACAAATTTTACGCTAAATAAAGATCACGTTACATTCTTAATCATTACCACCGGTCAAAATATTATAATACGTATAACATTTTATTGTATTTATAATTTTGCCTTGTGGTGACGGAGTAAGAATACTATTCACCACCCCATATCTTACTCGTGAGTACGAGACGACTAAGGGATATAAAACGCATATAACATCTATGCGAGAGAAGGAAAACTCGAAACAAAACCCTACACCAGCACGTCTGACCAGCGCGGTGTAGTGGGTTATTTTCGCTCCCATTACGGAGCAGGCCCGAGCCCAACAGTGGGACATATATAGGCTGTGATGGGTGTCTTAAAATACTACTAAGGGATACAATGTACATATAACATCTATGCAAGAGAAAGAGAACTCTAAATAAAATCATATACGAACCAGTCTTATTAGCGTGGTATAGCAGATCAATTACCCTCCTATTTTGGAGGGTGCTTCGAGCATTGCGAAGCATACGAAAATCTGTTTCAACCATATTTGTTTGCCTTATATTGAAATTTATATTGTATCGTGATTCGAAAGACGTCACACTGCGACTAATACTTAACTTTAATAGTGGTAGGACCACGCTCTTGACAGTTCTCTGTCTACAGCCGCGGGCTGGTCTGTCCAGGCCACCGAAGTCAAAAATCGGGTACCGGTGGTCCGCTCGCACGGCGAAGAGAGACGAGTTTTACGGTGGGTCTATGGGATCACGCGCCGCCTTTCCGTCATCCCGGACCGATTTGGCGGGGCGAGACGCATCCATAGTCCACCAAAAAAAAAAAAAAAAAAAAAGGGCCGGTCCGTCCGGGGTAGTACCACACTCTCGCAGAAGATCGACGTCTGAGTAATGACAATGCGAATGCCCAACTGCGTGGGTTTGGGCAAACCAAAGCAATTGTAGCAATTATTTAGCCTTTAGTATTACAAAGGTATATGGACGGCAGTAACACTTACCATCAGGCTGCTTGCTCGTTTGCCACCATAGGCATTAAAAAAAAATTGACTGCACAAATGGTGTAGTGGTTAAGATACCGACCTTCTATGTCACTGTCTTGATTCGATTCCTACGTAGAACAATACTTTTTGCGATCCACAAACTGTTAATCTGAGTCTGTGTGTAATTTGTCTGCGTTAATTATATGTAAAGTCCCTCATAATACAAGGATTATTACTTTAGTGCAGCTTGGTGTTAAAAGAAATTCATACTAATCATGTTTTACACAATTTTATAATAAATAAAAAATTGTAGATAGTAAAAATAAAAAAAAATATACAAACCTGTTGAGTTTCTTACTAAATCTTATCATTGCGATCGCTTTCCCATACAGTGATAGTGATATCCGTGTGTGTGACGGAGTAAGAATACAATTCTTACCCGTGGGTGGCTTACGCATGTAACATCTATGCGAGAGAAGGAAAACTCGAAACAAAACCCTATGGTCCTATACTAACACGTCTGACCAGCGTGGTATAGCACGTTAATTTCCCTCCCATTACAGAGGAGATTCGAGCCCAACGGTGGGATATATATGGGCTGTGATGATGATGATGATAGTGATTTGGATTAGTTAAAAATAAAATTAAAAAATTAACAATAAATAAATCCTCTCGCAGAGTTTATGCAATAGTGAATTATTTGAATTTGAATTGTAACCACGTCACCACATGGCAAGCCACGTATTTACCCACTTATATGACAGGTAATAATTGATCAATAAATAAACGTCATGGGAAACTCCAACTGACGTTTTTAAAAACAACATGGCGATCATGATGCCATCTAGTGAGCTATACATTGTCGATACTTTAATTTAATAAACTTCTACATCTTAATATTATAGTTAAGTAAGTTGTAAGTAAGTTGAAGAACTTCCTTTCTCTTTGGAGAGTCCCACTGTAGGGCTCCAGCCTCCTTCGTAATATGTGGGCAATTGATTTACTATACCACGCTGATTAGATAGGCATATGATTTTATTTTGGGTTTTCCTTTACTAGCTTCTTCACAAAGTAAGATAGGCAATGGCGAATTGTAATCTTACTCCATCACTACACAAACGAATCCTATGAATGAATACCAGTTCGATTCCAAAAATCTTATTTCCTCTTTACGTGTGGTGACGGAGTAAGAATATAAGTCACCACCCCCGATCTTACCCGTGGGTGATGGTAAAAGACGAGTAAGGGATATAAAACGCATATAATAACTATGCAATAGAAGGAAAACTGGAAACAAAACCCTATACCAACACGCCTGAGCACATGCATGGTATAGTAGGTCAATTTCCCTACCATTATGGAGGAGGCTCGAGCCAACAGTGGAAAATATTTGAGCTGAGATAAACGAATGAATTAAGACTATATACATAAAAAGAAAAATAAACAGAAACAGAGCAGTGTCTATATCTAAATATTAACAAATCTGGCAAAATTTAATAATGTTATTCGTCATTGTCATGCAAACTATTGAGATAACAATTTGCAATAGCTATTATTAACGTTTATTAATAATACCGCTGCTCTATTAAATAAATAGTGTCTCTACGCAAAGAATTTTCTACCAGAGTAAAAATCTAATTCACCGCCCCCTATCTTATCCATGGGCGTCGTAAAAGACAACTAAGGGATATACGCAAGTAACATTTATAACAAAGGAAAGGAAAACTCGAAATAATAATAATTGTGGTAGGACCACGCTGTTGACGGTTCTCAGTCTACAGCCGCGGGCCGGTCCGTCTGGGGTAGTACCACACTCTCGCAGAAGATCGACGTCTGAGTAACGGCAAAGTGCTATTACACTTCGTTCGGTGAGCGAGAGAGCCGGAAGCCCAACTGGGTGGGTTCGGGGTTCGTATTGGTAGGCAGCGGCCTAGCTATACCCTTGGCATAGCAAAGGACCATAGGCAGCAGTGTAATTTAACATCAGGTGCAACGAGATATTTGACCCTTTCGAATGTTTTCAAATATTTGCAAGTAAATGGTTTAAAGAAATCGAAACGACCGTAGTAGCGCACATAGGTACATCATGGCGTCTCACGACCCATCTGATCAGCATCAATATGCTGTCTCTATGCCGTATCTTATTGATTGTTCCTAATATAACTCAACCTTTCCGTTTCGATTTTTGCAAATATAATAACCAAAACTTCGCTGTCCGTCCGTCTCTCTGTCACCAGGCTATATCCCATGAACCATGATAGTTAGACAGTTGCAATTTTCACAAATGATGTATTTCTGTTGCCACTATAATGACAAGTACTAACAAACAAAATAAAATAAATACTTAAAGGGCTACAATACAACAAACGTGATTTTTGCTCCTTTTTGCTTGATATTTTTTTAGTTTCTATTTTTATTTTTTGCCTTTTTGATTTGTTTTTCCATTATTTTATTATATTTAAATATATCTTCAAAAAATACATTAAAAAGAAAATACCGAGCAAGGCTCGGTCATCCAGATATTATATATATATATATATATATACTATAATATTACAAAGCTTTTGCAAAGAAGAGTTTGTTTGTTTGTTTGAACGCGCTAATCTCAGGAACTAGCAGTCCGATTTGAAAAATTCTTTCAGTGTTAGATAGCTCAAATAGGAGCAGAGCATGAATAATGTTTCAGAATCGGGGTTTTGTTTCTTTTAAGAGCTTCTGTTTCGGTTAAAGTTTCGCGAAAATTATGTAGTACATAATTATTCCCCTTTCAAAGTTCTAAATAAAAGTCCGCCAGAGCATAAAAAAGAATTCGCGAGTTGAAATTAGCGTTAGCCTAAAGTAACTATTCCACGCGGACGAAGTCACGGGCACAAGCTAGTGATAATATAATATTAACAAGCAAAGCTATTCGCATAGCTTGTCTATGATATAATCAAACTACTTGATAACTTTGAAAAGAAGCCATTATTACATTATAAAAAATTCATTGTCCAACATTCCCTTCTACAGTTTTAAATTAGTCTATGGAGGTTCTAATTTTATAAAATCTCCCTCAGTTATTACATTAAAATGGGGGATTAGAATAGGCTTTTTTAGTTATTTACATACATTATATACATACCATCACGCCATGTCCTTTGCAGGGTAGGCAGAGAGAACAGAGTGCCAGAGAACTCTATCCTTGCATACTTCACTCGCTTCCTCAACATTCATAATTCTCTTCATACACGCTTGCCGGTTTCGGAGACTCTTGACTCCACCTTCCTTCAGTACATGACCGATCTGGTCTAGGTAGGTTAGTCTCGGTCTCCCCCGTTACCTACATTCTTCCACTTTCGCATTGTATATCTTCTTAACCAGACGTTCGATCGGCATTCTTTCCACATGTCCGAACCATCGGAGCATTCCCTTTTGCATCTTTACACCAATACTCTCTTTCATACCTACTCGCTCTCTTACGTCGCCATTACGAATGCGATCGATCAGCCTAACTCCACAGATTTTCCGTAGAGATCGCATTTCGACCGCATTAATTTTACTTTCATACTCTTTTCTGCATACCCAACTCTCGCTTCCATACACTAATGTTAGGACAAGCACTGCGTTATGTATTGCTACACGTGCCTTCTGGCTGAGGTGGTGGCTACCGAGAAGTTGCCCCAACACTCTGTTCACTCTATTTCCCGCATTCACTCTTTGCTCTATATCGGTGGTGTACCTTCCATCTCGGCTATATCCACATCCAAGATATACAAATTCACCCACTTGCTCCAGTACATCATTACCTATTGTTTGTTACTCTTACATCTGTTCTGGCTTCATCTCTTTCAAAGATCATTATTTTAGTTATTTCATCGTATATAATAGTGCATTTTTATGTAAAAATAAGACTGATGGCGTAATGATTAAAATACTGACCGTGTCAATGCCATTTGCTCGAATCCTGCGCAGGGCAATCCTTTCTGGCCAACATAGACAAAGATCAGGTTGCGGTGGCCCGCTCGCTCGGCGAAGAGAGGCGCATTACGGGGCGGGTCTATGGGATCGCGCGCCGCCACTTCTGTCACCCCGGACAGATCTGGCGGGGTGTAATCAGACCATAGTCCGCAGCAACAAAAAAAAGTGCACGGTGGTGTTAAAAAAAAACTTTTTAATGGGTATATTATTTTTTTTTTTAAAGAAATAGAATACTTGATACTAAGGAAATGATCCTTATATTACGGGGGACTTTGCAAACATATAATTAACTGACACAAATTACACTCAGACTCAGAACAAAAATTTGTTATTCGCACAAAGTTTTATTTTGCTTGAGAATGGAACCCATAACATGGTAGGTTGGTCGTACTTTCCATATTTAAAGAGGTAGATAGCAGTAAAATAGACCCTAACTAACAAATCCAATAAAACGATTTTAAAAGCTACTATTTTTACCTACCATATGACATTGTACATAAAGTATTAATAATTGATCAATATGTACTACAGAAATATACAAGTATACAATGCTGTCTGTCTGTCCGGCTAATTGCGGTGCTCCGATTGGTTGATTATAGGGGGTTCGATTCCTGAGCCGTTCTCACGGCCGGATGTATGTGTGCAGTGTAGTGTAGGGTGACACTGATTTGTTTATCTATATTTTTTCAGGATTATCATACGCCGGTGCTTGGATAAATTTTAATCAAATCTTTCATTAACTGATAAGTAAGATAATGTAGTGATTAGGGTGCCGGCCTTCCGTTCCAGTGCCGTGGGTTCGATTCTTATGCAGAACAATAGTTTCTACGATCTACAAGTTCTGAGTCTGGTTGTAATTTGTCTGCTTTAATTAGTATATGTTTGTAAAGTCCCCCGCAATAAAAGGATTATTTCTTTAGGGCAGGGTCGCGTTTTTATTTAAAAAATTAAAAAATAATGAAGAAACGTGTTCTCAATTCATGATCAGGAAGAATTCCTTCCAAAGAACAAATGCTGTAAGAGAAGAAATGTTTTGTTCTTGAATGTTAAGACGCTAACGTATTACTATTTCTCTTTTTTTTTCAGGGATGATAGATAACTAGCTAGGTAAGCAATTAACTATTTGACACAAATAGCGTAGTGGTTAAATAAAATACTGACCCCCCCATTTCGTAAATATAATTCCCACGCAGGACAATACTTTGTTACTTTGGGAACCATAAATTTTTAATCTGAGTCTGGATATAATTTGAGTCCGGATATAATTTGAGTCCGTTAATTATATGTTTGTAAAGTCCCCCACAATATAAGGATTATTTTCTAAGTGTTATCTTTATAAAAAAAAAACTATAAGCAAGAGAAGAAAGCTATGCTTACATATAAATACCTATAATAACAATAGGTCAGCGTGGTAGCTAATTTTCTTTCCACAGTTGAAAAGAAAATGGGACATATTTATAGATATGCACCAAGAAAAAATATTCAAATTTGCTTATTGAAATCGTTATTATCAGCTCAAATAAGTCCCACTACTGGACTCGAAGCTTCGCCACAGTAAGAAGGAAATGTAGTTAAAATACCACGATGATCAGACGGTTTGGTATAGGATATTATTTCGAGTTTTTCTTCTCTTGCTTTATGCCTATTAAATCCCTTAGTCGTTGTTTACGTCACCCACGGGCAAGATAAGGGGATGATGAATTGCATTCTTGCTCCGTTACTACAAATAGATTATTATTGAAGCCAACTTAAAGATTACCGTGTATTCTACAAATTATTATACTTTTTTTATTATCTAATAATAAACGAGTAAACTCTCTCATGGTTATGTACCCCAACCAATATCAGGCCTACCTACGTGTAAAAAAAAAACCTTAGCCTTGTTTAAAGAAGAACGTTGCATAACGCTTGGGAAATACTGCAGTAGGTAGCTCGTTCTAGAACTCATGTGTGGACGAAATAAAAGCAAATAAGTATAGTCGAGGACGATATCGTTTCCAGGATGAACCCTACTATATTGTTGAGTAATACAATGGTAAAAAGGAGACGTTGGAATCAAGTAAAACAGCCTTGAAAAACTCTCTGTGAAAGAACGTACAGAAAGAATCAAAGTATTACTGCCGCTCTCATGATTCTGTCCGTAAGATTAAATTTAGGCACATCTTTATATAAATGAAACGGGTCAAGCTTTATATTTGGGCCCCCTATCCAAATATGTACTAGTACTTCCAATATTAACGAACAAGTGTTTCGTAAAAGATAAATCGTGATCTTCCCTTAAAGTATTCCTTGGTAATGTAGGAATGTCTTTGCTTTTACCTAACTTTTAGTCATCCTATTGTATCAGAACTCAACACATGAAAACAGAATTAGTGGTTATTTTAGGAATACATTGAGAAATAAAATTCGATAGCCCTCAATTATTACCCTGTTTACATGTGAAGAATGATAGCTTGATTTTTGGGCCATTCGTCAAATAAATATAAAGGATTTTAGGAAATTGCATAGTGTTTGAATTTATTTCAGCTTTATTTTTCGAATTTTATTGTGTTATAAAATTTACTAGCTAACCCTGCCTGCTTCGCGTGGTATGTTGTATCCTATATATTGTTCGAATGTAGAAAGATATGAAATAATTTAATAATACATACATAGCTTCACGCCTCTTTCCCAGAGGGTTAGGCAGAGAATACGGATTGCCATAAACCACGATCCTGACATACTTCCATCGCTTCATTCCCACTCATAATAGTCTTCATGCATGCTCTACGATTACGCATACTCTTAATATGACCTCTCGTTAATACATCGTCAAGTTGATTCAGAAAATTATGACGAGGTCTTCCCCTTGTATTCGTTCCAATCACGCTTGCTTTATATATTTTCTTCGTCAACCTCTCCTCACTCGTGTCCAAACCACCTCACCTATATATACCCTTTTGATCTTTGTCACTACTTCTTCATTCACACCACAGCGCTCTCTTATAACACTATTCCTAATTTTATCTTTCAGGCTCACATCACACATACTACGAGTAATTTAATAATATTTATTGCTATATATCTAATTGAATTGAATTATGTCTAATTTGTTAAATTTAAGCTAATTAATTTATTAATTTATACAAAGAAAATAAATTTTAGTATTTTTTTTATAATGATCGTAAAAAAAGCTATTGATGCAATATTTTTTTTTCTCTTTTAATTATTTGGTTAATCATCATCATCACAGCCCATATATGTCCCACTCGGGCCTCCTCCGTAATGGGAGAGAAATTAACCTACTAGGTATACCTCGCTGGTCAGACGTGTTGGTATAGGGCAGGGGTCGGCAACCTTTTGAGTCGGAAGAGCCAAAAATTAGAATTCATAAAGATTTAAAGTTTTTAAAGAGCCACAATTTTTTTGGCAACAATAATTTGTTCCTAATCCTCATTAATCAATTCAGAACCATTTTTAAATGTTTTCTTTATATTTTTTTTTGCGTATTGAATTAAAGAACCGCAACTTCACATCCAAAGAGCCGCATGTGGCTCGCGAGCCGCAGGTTGCCGCCCCTTACGCGAGGACGCCCGCCGGGATATAATCACCCGTTGGGTTACGCGGCTGGAGAAGCCTAGACACGGTGTTATCACCGTTGAGGCCCTCCGGCCCGTACTGATGGAATGGATGGAACGGCGCCACGGAGTCCTCTCCTTCCGGTTGGTGCAGGTCTTGTCGCGGCACGGTTGCTTCGGCAAGTACCTGCACACGGTCGTGAGGAGGGAGTCGACGCCGTCCTGCCAGTGCGGTAGTGACGAGGACACGGCGCAACATACGCTCGAGATATGTACGAGCTGGGACGGGCAGCGCCGTGACCTCGTCGCTGTCATCGGTGCTGTCGTGAAAGCGATGGTCGACAGCCTCAGGAACTGGAACGCGGTCGCCGCCTTCTGCGAGGCTGTCATCTCGCAGAAGGAGGCGGCAAAGCGAGTCCGGGAGGATTCCCAACATGCAGACTCGATCCGCCGCCGACGCTTCGGGCGGCGCAGGCGCGAATATCTGCGCCTGATGCCGCTCTAACCGAGGCTTCGGATGATCGGACCGGGGAATATTCCGGTCACCCGTCGTGAGGCCACCGCGTGAGGACGACGCCCCGAAGTCGAAAGCTGTCGGGGCGTCGAAACGAGAGGAACCCATGAGGGTAAACCGCCAGGCGGGCCACCGATGACAAAGATTTGGGTACCGGTGGCCCGCTCGCACGGCGAAGAGAGGTGTTTGCAAGGTGGGTCTATGGGGTTGCGCGCCGCCTCTTCCGTTGCCCTGGACCGAATTGGCGGGGCACGACCACGTCCATAGTCCATCACAAAAAAAAAAGTTTGCCGACCCCTGGTATAGGGTTTTGTTTCAGGTTTTCCTTCTCTTGCATAGATGTTATATGCGTTTTATATCCCTTAGTCATCTCTTACGATCACCCACAGGTAAGATAGGGGGTGGTGAACAGTATTCTTACTCCGCTACCACACGGATAATTTGGTTAATATTTAGAGCTAATAAATGGAGTTTCTAAGTCATTTTTTTTATATGACAAACACCCTATCCCACTGGACATATATTATATAAACTCAGGTGATGGTGATGGTGATGATGGTACTTCATGGTAATAAAAGGAGATTTGCTTTTACATGACGTAAAAAAAAAATCATAGTAATAGGTACTTGTGAATTTATGGTTTTTCCTTGTTTTGTGTTTTGGCCAAGCTATGGTCTGACAACGGACAAAGACTTCATGGCGGGCATTCTTGCTGGGCAAAACAGGAACGCCGACCCGCTTGCGTTACCGAGACCCGCTGATAGAGTTTGGCAAGCATCTCCGCCTCCAAATCTGAAGAGCGACTACAGCTAATGTGAATTTATAGTTAAAGAGGTTTATACCATTATCATCAGCTCCTGCTCTTATCCCAATTATTTGGCATCCTCTTCCATCATTAAATTAAGCAAGTAATTAGATATTAATCGGCTTTTATATACATACATACATCCCATCCATCAGCCCGTAAACATCCTCTGTTGGACATGGACTCCCCACAAGAATACCACTCAGAAAGTCCGTTATGCTACTTGCATCCAATGGCTCCATGAGACTCTTAAAAGGGCGTCAATACATATGATAGGGAACAGTTCTACATTACGTCAGCCGATTCGTGGTCGAGACTCAGTACCTTCCCGGTTATTGGTTCGAAAAGCTATGTGGCCTCTGTTTCGTCACTTCAGCGTTAGAATTCTTCGTGACTTTTCACTTACGCTGACACACTGTCACGGATTTCCGTATTCCGGCTTTTATATGAGAAGTTTTAATATGAATCTATTTATGAGGACATAATTTAGAAAAACATGGCTTTGACTCTATATATTTTGACTGCATAAGGGTTAAGATACCGACCTACCCTTTTCTCGCCACCTTTAGCATCAAGCGTTGTTATTTTTAAAGACCAGCCTCTCCTAGGTCAAGTATTTCCTACATTCTTTATTTTGTGTGATCCAAAATTTGTTCTTCTGAGTCTGGGTCTTTGATTTTTTTTTATAGCTTATGGAGCAAGCAGCACACCTGACAGTAAATGTTACTGGCACTCATGGACCATTGCAATATCAGAGACCATCGCCTACTAACCCAAACCCGCCCAAAAAGTTGGACTACCAGCTCTCTCGCTCACCGAACGAAGCGCAACAACACATCGCCACTATTCAGACTTCGATTTTCTGCGAAAGTATGGTTCTACCTTGGACGGTTCAGCTAGAAACCTTTATACAGTAAAAGGTCAATAGTTTAGCTCTATCCAGGGCCGGCTTTACCTATAGTGCAGAGGGTGCGGTGCACCCGGGCGCCGGGTGTTAGGGGGCGCCGAGAGCCGCTTGTAACCATCAACCTATTCCATTTTGTTCACCCACTTTGGTACAAGAGGGCGCCAGGTTATTGATTGCACCCGGGCGCTACATGTGCTTGAGCCGCGCCTGGCTCTATCACTACTTGTGTCCGTGAATTGTATGTTTGTAAAGTCCCCTGGAATACAAAGACAATTTCCTTAGAGCCAATAAATAAAAAAATATCATGACGATAATTACCACACGGCATATCGTGTATATTGATTGATATTATAATAAACAAAAGCTTAACACATTCCTTAATTATAATTATTTATATAAATTAATTATAACCTACTTGTTGTGTTTTGTTTTCAAGTGGCTGTATGTATGGCTGTATAATTATCTGTTACGCAAGTCTATTATCTATGGTAGTAATTAAAAAAGCATTAGCTATTAGTAGCAGTAGTTTATTAAGCGATTATTTATTATATGGATTATTGTACTTGAAACTCAAAACTGGTCTGCCATATAATCTTAATGTGACGGTAATTATATTCTCTAAAGCTTTTCCAAGATTAATGTTTTCTTTGAAAATATATTTCTGTCGATTTTTATAAAGTGACAAAACATCGCTGCAGTGTATTTATAGTCAAACCGTGCCAGTGACGTTGGTTCGATTGTTCAATCTCACGCAGGACAATACTCTGTGCGATTCACAAACTAAGTCTGAGTCTGAGTGTAATTTGTTTGCGTTAATTGTATGTTTGCAAAAGCATTACAAGGATTATTTCCTTAGTGAAGGGCGTTGTATTACAAAAAAGTGTGTGTCTGTATTTATGTACACGCCTTAGAAGTTATACTTCTTTAGCATAGCAAGATAAAAATTTTTTCAAAAATGTTATCTTTCGCCTTATTCTACGTTTGTAGAAAAAAGGACACTAACAATAGAAAAAAGGTATTTAATACATTGAAATTTTTATTATAACGCATTATCTAATTAAATAAAGTTTATTTAAATTTCACTTCTAGCTAACTAAATAGCTAACTTCAGGGTGTCGGTTTTTCGTGACGGTGTGCGCGCGCATCGTAAAAATTTACTCTCATCATTTTTCCCAAACGCGCCAGAAGAAGTACCTATAACTTCAAAAAATGTATTATATGTGGGCCCTAAAGGGCCCACATATAATACATTATTACATACACACATGTCATTGTCACATTGTCGGTATAAAACCCGTTTCGAACAGTTTACAGCCTTCATGGTCACGAGAGGACTAATTAGTAGATAGTAGTATAAAAAAAATATAAATACCTTTTTTTTAGTAAGTATTAACTCCACTGTGATGCTCTTCTTGATATTTATTTTTGTCAAAATATGACTGCACAGATGGCGTAGTGGTTAAGATACCGACCTTCCGTGCCAGTGCCGTGGGTTCGATTCCCACGCAGGACATTACTTTGTGTGATCCACAAAGTGTTGTTCTGAGTCTGGGTGTAATTTGTATGCGTTAATTGCATGTTTGTAAAGTCCCCCGCAATACGAGGTTTATTTCCTTAGTGCAGAGTGGTGTCTTTTAAAAAAAAAAAAAAAAATATAGATATAGATAAGCCTCCTCTTAACCCCGTTGAAGTGAAGAGAGAGTATTTTTAATTATATTTCTAATTCGATTTATGCACTTGTATGAATAGTAACAGTCTCTTAAGAAATCTATGTGTATAATACCAATGTGAATCCGTGTGGTGACGGAGTAAGAATACAATTCACCACCCCCTATCCTAACCGTGGGTGATCGTAAGAGACGACTAAGGGATATAAAACGCTTATAACATCTATACGAGAGAAGGAAAACTCAAAACAAAACCCTATACCAACACGTCTGACCAGTGTGGTATAGTAAGGCAATTGTCCTCCCATTATGGAGGAAACTCGAGCCTAACAGTGGGGCATATACGAACGTAAATAATAAAATTATCGCTTCTTTTTTTTTTTAGGGTGGGCTACGGTCGGCGCACTCCTCGCACCACTCCGTCCGGGGCGACAGAGGGGCGTAAGCACGCACACCCGCAACCCACCCGTGACACCTCGCCTTCGTCGTTGGACCGACCACCAGAGCAGCGTGAACTTGACATCAGTGGCCGACCCGACGGAATACCTCCTTAGGGGTACCCTCTCCTTGACCGATGTCGATCGGGGAGGACTTCGGTCTTTCCTCACGCGGTCAGCCTCTCGGCGGGTGACGGACTGACTCCCCGGTCCAGTCACCCCGGCCTCAGCTAGGGCGGCATCAGGCGCAGGTAATCGCGCCTGCACCGCCCCATTCGCCGGCGGCAGCTCGCGTCGCCGAGGAGACGTTCCTCGCGCACGCGCTCCGCCGCCTCCTTCCGTGGTCCCCGTGCCTCCATTCTAACCACTGCATCAGCACCAGCCGGAAGGCCTCCACGGTTCGCACACCGAACCGAGGCCTCTCTAGCCGGACTGCCCAACGGGCAATAACGTCTCGAAAATTATCGCTCCTAAGGGAGGTTTATATGTAACAACGGACTTCGAAGAACTGATGTACAAGATCCGTAAAAATAGTTACAAACGCTTTATTTATCGCGTTCCGTAAAAAAATGTTTTATTTAAAATAGTATTAGTAGAGCCAGTGTTAATAGTTTTCTATCTACAGCCACGGATCAGTCTGCCGAGGTACCTACTACACGTACTCGCAGAAAATTGACGTTTGATCGGTGAGCGAGCCCAAATTTTTGAGTGAGTTTTAATTGGTAGACAATGGCCTAACTGTACACCTGATATTGTAAGAGTCCATAAGCGGCAGTAACACTTACTATCAGGTATACCTACTACTTGCTCGTTTGCCGCTATAAGTAATAAAAAGAAAAATGGTATGCAGAAGTTGAAAGACTCACAATTTTGTTGTGTCGGTTTTGATTCTCACATAATATTCACTACATGTCTAAAATCAGCTGCTAGATTTTTCAATCCTGGAGTAAAACCCGGAAGCTAGTAATTACTTAATGTCGTTGGACCTCCGGGGCAAGTAATACATATGTACGAAAATATGAATACAATATTTTTTTAAACTCACGCGCATTCCTTGGACCAATCAGAGGCGAGCCCGCCTGCAGCGCGTCACGACTCCACGCCTTCCATATTTGAATGCGTATTCTAATGTTCCTTTTTTGAATTTTATATGTATGCGTTTTATTTATACTTATTTGCCTATTGTTTTATTTATCTATAAAATAAAGAATTTTGGCGAAGATGTGCAAATTTCACACGGTGTCCTTAAATTTTATTCAATATTTTTATATTTTATTGAAAGCTGATCATCATCATGAGCTGTGTGGTAGCGGCTACGAATACTACTAACCCTTACTTTACTCGTGGATGTCGTAAAAAACGACCAAGAGCCTTATAAAGCCTGGGCCAACTCCATCTGATGCCGTTTGGTCAACAATTACATTCCCAAGGAGGGTTGACGTCTGACAGGCGGCCGGTCATAAAACTATTGCCAATAACTTTTACGTGATATACTTACTATGAAAGAAGAGTACATATTGTATCGACCCCAAGTAATTGGGATAAGAGCAAGAGAATGATGATATTGAATCATCATCATCATCTCAGCTCATATACGTCCCACTGTTGGACTCGAGCCTCCTCCTTAATGGGAGGGAAATTGACCTACTATACCACGCAAGTCAGGCGTGTTAGTATAGGGTTGGATTGCCCGCAATATTTTGTGCGATCCAAAAATCGTTGTTCTGGTATATGTTTGTAAAGTCCGCCGAAAATTTTTTAAGTAAACGTCTTTATAAAAACAAAACATTTTGATCGACAGTAGAACAATAAACATCTATGAAATATGTTACAAAAAAAAAATCAACCAGTTTTAAAAACCTCGGCATTCAACCGCGAAACAGATAAAAAAATATACACAGATTTGTAAATCACGTTCGTGAAAATAGAAGACTTTTGATTGATGCCCGACGCAGGATCGAACCGTATACCCTCAGGGTACGTCTGTCTTACTGTAATCACTGAGTGTGAGTTGATTGATTCATGTTATGTAGTGGTAACGTAATAATAAAGGAATTTGAACCTTATTTTAAGTTGTATAAAGTAAGGGAAAGATGTGATTGGTGGATAAAAAGGTGAGTCTACAGTACAAAGTCGGTTTGGGGTACGGTCTCTGTAACAGCGAGAAAATGTATTTTTCTTTCTTCTATTCAAATCTACAAAGTGCCTACCATTTCGTTGTTTATAGTGTACCTATGCATGTTTATGATTTTATTTGGATTTATTCGGGAGTTTGTCACACGTACGCTATTGTTAAGTACCTCGCGGCGCACGCATCACCGAAAACTCCGCTTAATCACCCTTGGCGTTTTATACAGTCGCTAAGTTCCTTGCCGCGCGCGCACATGTACCTGCCGTGAATCTGCTTGTTCTCCCCGTGAATCTGCACCGTCAGTGTTTAGTGTAATAGACATTAAACTCAAAGTGTGGTATCAGTCCGTATGCTCGCCTTCGCCCCAATTAATCAACATCAGTTCGTCACGAACAGCTTCAGCACATCCCAACGGGAAATCCAAGACCAGCAGAGAATCAACTCCGTTTGCACAAGAGAAGCTAAGTAAGTGCTCCAACCACTTCCCATAGCTCATCTGTCTTACCCTCATTTTGTAGGTATTGGTCCCACTTGTGGGATTCGCTTCCCGCTAATCCTTCGAAAATAGCGACGTTGATGTTACTGGCATAAACCCCACAGCCCACTGCGCCACAACAGGTGGCACTGAACGCTTTTGAAAAATAAATTTGGATATTAGGCAGAAGATAGGCTGACTAAAAACTTCGAGGGTAACACCAAACTCTTTTGGAGGGAGGTGAAGAAGTCTCGGGGTGGTTGGTCAGCCTTCAGAATGAATAAAATAAGGTCCAAAGGTGGAGACATTCTTACACAAACACAAGACGTGTTAAGCCGATGGAGTGAATATTTTGGCGATATGTATGCGGATGCTACGGTTGGCGCCGGTGTTGGATGTGGTTTAGTAGATCAACATTCGACAACGGCATCCTCCGATGGCATCAGTATGGATGAAGTTGAATGGGCGATAAGAAGTTTGAAAAATGGTAAGGCAGCGGGCATTGATATGGTGTCTGCCGAGATGATCACGCTTGGTGGCTCTTGTGTCTGGGAGGCGTTCCTGTTGCTCCTCAATTTATGTTGGAGCTCGGGAATGGTTCCCAGGGACTGGAATGGCGCAGTCATCGTGCCTTTGTTTAAAAACAAGGGTTCACGTTATGACTGCGCAAATTACAGAGCCATAGGCTTGACCAGTTTGGCAGCAAAAGTGTATGGTAAAATTATTGAAAGGAGAATGAGGATGGTGTCCGATGGTTTACTGTGTGAGACACAAGGAGGTTTCAGGAGTGGAAGGGGATGCATGGATCAAGTGTTCTCTCTGCGCAACATTGTGGAGCAGCATCTAGCTCTAGGAGGTCAGAGAGTTTTCTGCAGTTTTGTGGATCTGGAGAGAGCATTTGACACGGTTGTACGAAAGGAACTTTGGGACATTTTACCGGAGTATGGTATTAGCGGTAAACTGCTACAGGCTGTGCAGTCCAGTTACATGGGCTGTAGAGCCTGTGTGCGGCTGGATGATGGAATGTCGCCTTGGTTTGACGTCAATATCGGCGTTAAGCAGGGGTGCGTTCTGTCAGCCAGGCTGTTTATCATATATCTGGATAAATGTCTCCAAAGGTTGAACGATATGAATGTGGGAGTCCAGATGGGCGACTCAGCGGTCACTGCTCTGCTTTATGCAGATGATGCAGTCCTGCTGGCACAGTCAGCGACTGACCTGCAGACCCTAGTCGACACAATGACAGAAGATTGTAAGAAAAGGGGTCTACGCGTGAATGTGAGCAAAACCAAAATAATGGTCTTTGAAAGAGATAAAACCAGAACAGATGTAAGAGTAACAATAGGTAATGATGTACTAGAGCAAGTGGATGAATTTGTATATCTTGGATGTGGATTTAGCCGAGATGGAAGGTACACCACTGATATAGAGCGAAGAGTGAATGCGGGAAATAGAGTGAACGAAGCGTTGGGGCAACTTCTCGGCAGCCACCACCTCAGCCAGAAGGCACGTGTAGCAATACATAACGCAGTGCTTGTCCCAACATTACTGTATGGAAGCGAGAGTTGGGTATGCAAAAAATAGTATGATAGTAAAATTAATGCGGTCGAAATGCGATCTCTGCGGAAAATCTGTGGAGTTAGGCTGACCGACCGCATTCGTAACGACGACGTAAGAGAGCGAGTAGGTATGAAAGAGAGTATTGGTGTAAAGATGCGAAAGGGAATGCTCCGATGGTTCGGACATGTGGAAAGAATGCCGAACGAACGCCTGGTTAAGAAGATATACAATGCGAAAGTGGAAGGATGTAGGTACCCAGGGAGACCGAGACTAACCTACCTAGACCAGATCGGTCATGTACTGAAGGAAGGTGGAGTCAAGAGTCTCCGAAACCAGCGAGCGTGTATGAAGAGAATTATGAATGTTGAGGAAGCGAGTGAAGTATGCAAAGATAGAGTTCTCTGGCACTCTGTTCTCTCTGCCTACCCTGCAAGGGATATGGCGTGATGATATGTATGTATGTAATTTTTCAGTTTTTTCCGTATGGTAACGGGGTAAGAATATAATTCACCACTCCCTATCTTGTCCGCGGATGTTGTAAAAGGTGATTAAGGGATAAATATGCATATAATGAAAGAGAAGAAAAACTTGAAATGAAACCCTATACCAAACCGTCTAACCAGCGCGGTCGTAGGTACATTAGGTCAATTTTCATCCTGTTTTAGTTTAAGGCTCGAAACCCATCAGTAGAACGACAAATTTTGTTCTTTTTAACCTTAAAAAGATTCCCTAGTCCTAAATTTACAGCCTAAAGTCTACTACACTACTAATTACAAATATCAAATAGTAAAAGTTACTTGAAATTCTGTGGGTGTGATCTAGGTCCATCAGGAATGGACGCAAAAAGGCTGAATGATAATGATTTAGGTACGTTTAAAACAATTTGATTGCATATTTTGATCAACCTCTATTCCCGCTTGCAGTAACGGTGAAACTTTATCTCAATAACAATTCAACAGAATTTAAAAAATTGCTCACAAAAATGTTGTGTTTCATGATTGATACGCTTCTTTGTTTCCTCTCTATGTTAGAATGTTTGTGGGTCAAATTATTCTGTTTTTTTTTTATATGTATTTATTGTTATTATCAAATGATTTAATAAACTATTAAAAAACGTTTACAATATTATTTTCAATCATAAATCCTTCTGTAAATTTCTAAAACATTAAATATTTTTTTTAAATGTTGATTTTATATGTTTCGTATAAGTAATAAATTTTTGCACGTTTTTTTGTTGAACGCATCGTATTGACAAAGTGGCTATTTGAATACTCTCAGAGTTTTGGCGGGAATGAGGAATCTCAAAACGTCATGTGGTGCTTTGGGTTATGTATATTCGATATCTTAGTCTTTTAAAGCGAGTGTTACATTAGATAATTTTGATGGCATTTTATATAATGTCATCATCATCACAGCCCACAAATGTCCCACTGTTGGGCTCAGACCTCCTCCGTAATAGGAGAGAAATTAACCTACTATACCGCGCTGGTCAGACGTGTTGGTATAGGGTTTTGTTGCTAGTTTTCCTTCTCTAGCATAGATGTTATATGCGTTTTATATCCTTTAGTCGTCTCGTACGATCACCCATGGGTAAGATATGGGGTGGTGAATAGTATTCTTACTCCGTCACCACACGGAAATATATATTTATATAATGTGATGAGACGGAACTGCTGAGATGTGGTGAATATGATATAAAAATGCTTTACAACGTTTTCCACCAAAATTCCTAGAAGATACCATAAACAATGTGACCGCAGCACTGTTGATGGCGATGATTTGACTTACTACGAAATAACTAACATGAAGAGACTGCATACGTGAAGAAAATTATAACTCGACACCAGCAACAATGGCTCGTATAAGTAACTGATGCCTATAGGTACCTACATAAAAAGAAGACAAAGAAGATCTAAGTACTATCAAAATATTAGATTAATACTAATATTTAAAATTAAGAAAATGCGTAATAATAATTAAAAATTATACGCAATTAAAATAAATTACAAGCTTTTTAAATGATTAAAGTTCATATTCCTCGCATAACGACAGAGCAAGGCAGACTTAGGTAGATTATAATAGGATTACAATTGTGATGTCGTATTGTTTGTATTGTTCTCTCTGTCTAATTAGTAAAATTGAAATGCTCGTAACAAAATATGAAAATAAACGTTGTTGTTTTCACAAATCTATATAGTTTTCTTTTCTGTGCACACACAATAGACACACATAAGTCACAACTTAGTTGTTAGCCTCAAATGGCTATGGCAACTTTACCCCTGCTTTACCCGGACTGTGGGTGAGCGCTGAGAGCTCTCAACCCAAAAATCTATATAGTCTTTAGTCTATTTTTATTTAGAAAATTTAATTATCTGACGAATTGGTACTAAAAGAATCGTTAAGAGATACCTACTCGTATATAAGGGTTTTATTAAGTTGACCTTAGGACGACATAGACCCTAAATCTTTCAATGTACATACCTACATAATCATATATGCCACAAAAAGTAGTCAAGGTCCTAATTGTCAACGTAAAAATTGCATTGTTGATTTAGATATATAATTAAGACTTACCTACGCCGTAAAACACTGCGTTCCGAGTCATTGCTAGTCATGTTGTATTTCCTTAAAGAAATTCTTAATATCAAATAGACATCAACTGCAGAAACTATGATGAGTACAGAGCATAGCAGCAGTGTAGTGGCGACTCTGGAGTATATTCCTGGTGATTGTCGTAATTTCATCCAAAACGCCAACTTACCTCTACAATAAACTTAGCTGGTCTAGTTCTCTTAATAAATACAAGACTCGAGCTTCATTATTCGATACTCTTAAAATAATATATATTTTATTAAATATTGCCAATTTTATATTATATACATATGTATGCAATGATTTAATACTTTTGTTAAAATTATTCATACATTGTTACACACACACTCTGACACTTCTATACTAGTCATGTTTTTAATAATTTCTTTAAAATGTACCAGGTGTTGGCAGAATATCAGCGCTACTTTATAAAATAAAATAGCCAAAGCTGAGAGCCCATAGCCTTTTTGTTTCTCGTTAATGTCATTTTATACCAGAAGTTGTTTTCTTTAGTTACGTTTATTTTCATTAGTTTTTAACGAGAACAAAATAAATGTTTTTCTTTCTTTCTAAAAGACGACTAAAAGTTTCACATAAACCTGGGGCAACTCCCTCTGATGCCATCTGGTCAATAATTACATTCACAATGCAGGACAGGAACTTTAAATTCAGGCAGGTTGCCGATCATAAAGTTATTGTCTAAAATTTTACAACAGTTCTTATTACGTCAGCCCTAAATAATTGTGATAAGAGCAGGATAATGATGATGCCAAACCTGACAGGTCTGCTTATGATCTCAGGAACAAAAGGGGTTGTGTAAACAAGCTACAAAATAAAACACAATTATTCTATGAAAATCGTATATAATTTGTCAAAAATCTTCAAAATGGCCCATCCTATTGGTCATATAAGGTATGTATATAAAAGATATAGTAGGTAATATTCTTTAATTTAAAAGGATCTGCAATGGTTTACAATAAGTTTGGCATCAATTTATTTGCCGCAATGGAAGAATTGGAGGTCAAGGGTTGACATCTTTACAAGCCCCACTAATCAATTATATTTTAAACGCAAGCAAATAGACATAGTAACAACTATATCCAGCTAATTAAACAACCAAATAATGGACCATCGTGTAAAAATTTATAAAATACAATTTGTATATATTCTTGTAAAAGTAAAGATATTTCTATTTTCTAAAATATATATATTTCGTAGTATTTTTGTACAATACAAATAGACAGTGTTTCTCAAAGCCATAGCTCGCTAGCTTTTTTTAACAGGTCACTTGGTCTACGAAAAGGACGATATAGCTCCATAATCTACCACCCATCGCCTTTTCGGCTGATAGCCAATACCTAATTCACTGATGTCACTGTTGTGCTCACTAGCTCTAAATAACAGCAACAAGAAACTAAAGTAGGAATAAATAGTGCCAATTGAATTTTACCTTGACAAAACTAAAAAGTATTCGCCCTACCAAAAAAATTAAAATAAATATTAGTCTAAATATTAGCGTCCCTCCGGGTCGACCACGGATGTCAAGGAATCATACCAGTGGTTGGCCTAATGGGGTGGGAAAGGAACATGGTATGTCACACACAGAATGGCGGGATCTGTCCAGACCATAACCTGCCAAAAAAAAAGGTAAAATAAGAGTGAGCCACATAAATGCTAATTTGTGCAAGTAATAACTTTATTTTAACCATAGAGCACGTAAATAAAATACGCTTGCGCCAAAGCGGAGTTCAGAATGGAGTAGTATCATACATTAATATCAACAATGAAAACCAATTTTAAACAAAAACGTTTAAACACCGATCTTATTATGAAATCCATAATATAACAAACTGGTGACCTAGTTTGTTATATATTACCTATGAAGCTTTGAGAAACATTGATATTACATATACATTAAAAAATATATTCATATAAAAATCGTGAGTCAAAAATTTACATTATCCATGTAAAAAAACAACCAAAAGCGTTCAAAATAATACTGTTGCTATATTTTTTATAATTTTGAATATTGTTATATTATTTTGATTTAAAATGCTGATTTATTTGAGGAGATAGTTACCTACCTGCCACACTTGCTAGGTGGTATGGGGACACAGTGAGTATTATGTTTACCAAGAAACAGCCGATGCCTGTTTTCTTCGTGATACCTTTAGTCGATATTTGTGACTCTTACAGGCAAGTAAGGTAACAACTATATTCTTATCCCATTGCGAAACGGAAGTTAGTCATCATCATTCTCCTACTCTTATCCCAATTACTTGGCGTCGATACAATATGTACTCTTCTCTCATAGTACATATTGTAAAAGTTATTGACAATGGTTTTATGACCAGCCGCCCGCCAGACACTAACCCTCCTTGGAAATGTAATTGTTGACCAAACAGCATCAGATGAAGTTGATCCAAGTCATAGAGGGTTTAGTCGTTTTTTACGGCATCCACGAGCAAAGTAAGGGTTAGTAGTATTCGAAGGCGCTAGCAGGGAGCGTGGCCAAGTGGTCTAAGGCGCTGGTTTTAGGCACTAGTCCGAAAGGCCGTGGGTCCGAATCCCACCGCTATCAAACTCTTTTTCGTCAGAGTCGCATGCCCAAAAGGCGAACCTTTGGCGTACCACAACCGGTGGGGAGGTCGCTGTGGTTTTTAGTAGGTATTCTGATGCAGTAAAACCATACTGTGTCAGTGAGTCCTACATGCCCCTTTGCCGTAACAAGTAAAGGGGATGCGAAAACGCATTTTCCACAGCGCAAAAAAAAAAAGTATTCGTAGGCGCTACCACACAGCTAGGAAATTCTAGTCATAATTTCAATATAAAACCACATTTGTATTTTGATATACTATAAATAACTCACTAATTTTTTGTCTTTCCAACCCATATGTGTACCAATGTCTGTTCCATATATGTCACCATGCTGTACCGGTCTCATACAAATTAGTATAAGGACACATGATAAAATTAGCCCCTACATAAACAGTTTACATCAAAATTATATAACAATATTAATTAAATCAAAATATTAAAAAAATAATTAAAGCCGAATTATTATGGCACCCCACCCCATACAAATGTCATTTCATCAAAAAAAAATATATAATAATCTTAATTATTTATAAAATACAATTATAAATTATTTTGAATATCACTAAAATATACTTATAATTATTATAGGATATTCTTAAAACAAATAAGCATTTGAATTCGGCACATCCGAAGTATAAAAATTAATAATAGCAGATGGCTATTGGAATACCAAATCTCAATATTTTGTTAAAAGGCACTCGTTCCGATCCTTATTTGCTGTACACACAAATGCAAATTTGTGTTGATGTGGAATGATATTCGTTATGACAACATTCAAATATCCTATTGACAACATTCAAATTTCTTTATAACAACATTCAAATTTCTTTATGACAACATTCAAATTTCTTTATGACAACATTCAAATTTTTTTATGACAATATTCGAATTTAAAAATTGTTTTTTTTTTGTATTCATGTTTAAGAACGTATTACATTCGCGCTTTATTAGTGTTGAATTTTACAAAATCGGTACACAATTTTGATAAACTGTTTTAATTATTTTATTACAGTCATTCTTAGTATTATTATATAATAATATAATGAGTATTCTCTTTTTAGTTTTATTTGTGACTACGTATATATATGTAAAAAAATACAGTATTCAGAAAATTTTCAGAAATGTTATAATTTTATTTTATAAATTTATCTAAGTGCGGTCAGGATGGAGAAATTAAAAACTTTCAAAACTAGTAAGTTTATATACTTTTTTCATTAGCTAATTTTTTATCATAATACAGTGGTATTCTTAATTTCTCCTTACATATTTGAATTAACTATAATACACAAAAAAATATGAGTTAATATTTTCTAATCTTTAACAATATTTCTAATTCTACAAATACACGTTTGACCAACACGGTATTGTAGGTCAATTTCCCTCCTATTGTGGAGGAAGCTCGAACCCAACTGTGGGACGTATATGATCTGAGATGAGGAACACATGTTTGTATAATTTCATCACTAGTTAATTTTTAACAGACAAAAACACTATCAAACATTTTTATAATTATTTTTACATATATCAAAGAACACAAAAAATGTAGCATATAATTCTCTTTTTGTGTCTTTTGACTTTGTTAAAAATTAACTAATAATGATCCAATAGTTTATATAAAAAATGGAAGTTATATTTCAGTCTATATTTGTATATAAGTTAGGCTATATATAATATTTCATATCCTTACGCTTTTATCCTTAGAGGCAGGCGAACCCCCAAAGCAACAAAAAATTGTTTTAAATTTGTTTCTTATTAATTGGCAATAAAAAAAATAAGACAAAATAAAACTTAAATTGGTGACAAACGAGCAAGCAGCAGCACATCTGACGGTAAGTGATACAGCCGCTCATGGACCTTTGCAATACCAGGGACACAGCCAGGCCGCTGCCTACAGTGAAAAGTGATCTTGTTACATGTCATAGCAGCCCATAAATACTGCAGCATTTAGTTTATACCAGAGCCCGTATGTACATGGGAGAAATGGTCGCTGAAAGCATACAATTGGTGGCAATACCGTTTCCAGGTGAAATGGTTTAACTCTGCTACAGCGTCTAATGCTACGGTGGTATTTAAAATTATTATTTTATTTTTCTCTCTTATTATGGTGTTTTCCGTGTGGTCACGGAGTAAGAATACAATTCACCACCCCTCATCTTACTCGTGGGTGATCGTAAGAGACGATTAAGGGATATAAACCGTATATTACAGCTATGCAAGAGAAGGAAAACTCAGAAGCCCTATATCAACACGTGTGACCGGCGTGGTGTAGAAGGTCAATTACCCTCCCATTATGGAGGCTCGAGTCCAACAGTGAGACATATATGAGTTGCGATGACGATGATTGTGGTGTAGTGTGCTCCCGCCTAATAGTGGGATGCACATGAGCTGATTTATATGAATATTACTATTATGCCAGCCTCGGTGGTAAAAGCGTAAGAGTATAACTTAATTAACTAGATAAGGGAATGAATGTGGGAGTCCAGAAGGGTGACTCAGTGGTCTGGTCTCTGCTCTGACATGTGGAAAGAATGCCGAACGAACGTCTGGTTAAGAAGATATACAATGCGAAAGTGGAAGGATGTAGGTACCGAGGGAGACCGAGACTAACCTACCTAGACCAGATCGGTCAGGTACTGAAGGAAGGTGGAGTCAAGAGTCTCCGAAACCGACGAGCGTGTATGAAGAGAATTATAAATGTTGAGGAAGCGAGTGAAGTATGAAGAGATAGAGTTCTCTGGCACTCTGTTCTCTCTGCCTACCCTGCAAGGGATATGGCGTGATGATATGTATGTATGTAACTAGATAAGGTGTGTCGTATAAACCACTATATAATTATTACATTGAAACATTTTAACCATTTCATCAATCACTTTTGTATAGCATATATTATATTTATCATTCATTTATTTATATTAAATTATCAAAGCAAGAAGGGTATTCCTTATTATTCTCTAGTTCGCAAATAAAATAGCTTAAGCTACTAGAGTACTTTTCACTTCAAATTGTGTAACAAATGCGTATATGTCTTTATGGAGGCCATACACGCTAGGTTTTGCATGATGGTTTTAACTGTGCATGCATAACCGACAGGCATAACCGAGTTTCATATTACACATACACGTTAGGGTTTGCATGCAGAGTTTTGCCATTAAATCTCAGTTGAGCTACGTGACGGTATGTGTAGGATGTCTACTTCACAGTTGAACTACGTAGTACGACAATTAAAAACAGAGAACTGTGTCAGGCAAGCTCGCCGGACCGCCACACACACACGCTCGGTTATGCTCGCGCGCAAACATAACCGAGCGGCAAAAATATCAATTTTGATATTTACTCGGTTGCATGTACATGCAAAGATAACTGTACAGTTTTATCACACACACGCTAGGGCATGCCTGTCGGTTATGCATGCACAGTTAAAATCATCATGCATAACCTAGTGTGTATGGCCTCCATTAGTCACTTAAGTACTTTTTCTTGCGAGATTTTTGTCCCATAAAATCGCTGCGGTTTAAAATTTTAAAGAGACAAGATAATAAGTTTATAATTCAATAAGACTTATGAATATAATGTAATGAACTAGCGTTGCTAATATATGATTTGATCGATAAGGCAAAAGCTAAGTATGATTTAAAAAAAAATTAAATATTAAATCAAAATTAAAAGTCTGTGGAATAGCTTAAAATTAATATTTAAAAAAAAAATCGTTTAGTAAATATAGGCTTTCAAGCGTCGATATTATGGCAGGCATTATACCAACATAGTCGTCTTAAATATATGTATCTAAATAAAAATAAGGTATAATCATCACAGCCCATAAATGTCCCACTCCACTGGATTCGGGCCTCCTCTGTAATGGGGGGAAATTAACCTACTATACCACGCTGGTCAGACATGTTAGTATAGGGTTTTGTTTCGAGTTTTCCTTCTCTCGCATAGATGTTATATGCGTTTTATATCCCTTAGTCGTCTCGTACGATCACCCACTGGTAAGATATGGGGTGGTGAATTGTATTATTACTCCGTCACCACACGATAGAAAGAAGGTATAATACCAACAATAAATATAGCATATCGATACTTAGAAAGAGACAATCGGTTAATCTCAGCTTGTGTTCTTGTGTTACGTTTATCTGTCGTTGTATAAGTGTGAGATAGCGCAGTTGTACTAAAAGTCATAATTGTTCTAATAGGTACCAAACTGTGAGTACTTCGTGTAACGTCAAAAGGATAAGGTGTGATAAGGACAACACTCTACGAAGCCGAAACTAGTCGATTGTCTCTTTTCAAGAGCCGATGAGCATTATTTTTCGCTGAGTATTGTATAATTTTAAGACCACATGTAAAGTTATTTTACATTATTTCAATCACAAACTAAAATCTTTATATACTTAAGTATATAAAGATTTTCATACATTTCTTTTTCATTAATAAGTAAGAATAAACACGAAAAATAATAAAAATATATTCGAAAAAATTAAAATAATAAATCACTTTCATTTAGTATACCGTTTTTATTTGTGTATTCCTTAATCGGTTCAAAGGAACGCAATGTGAGTTTCAGTCAAAAAAATATCATCCTAGACAACCGATATGAGATTCAGTCAAAAATATTTCTTTTGCAACGATTTTTTTTTATAAACGCTGCTTGACGAGATAGCTGAATTGGTAAGTGCTAGTGGTCACTCAAAGTCTTTTATTATTGCTAATGGTGGCAAACGAGCAAGCAGCACACTCAGGTGTGCTGCTTGCTCGTGTTACTGCCGCCCATGGACCTTTGTAATACCAAGGGTATAGCTAGGCTGCTGCCTACTAATACAAGCCCCAAACCCACTAAGTCGAGATTCCAGCTCTCTTCAACTCGCCTTATGCCTGTTTTCAAGGATGCCTAAATATTATGTAACACCTAAGCTAACGTACTCATACTACGTGACCCATTTTTACAATTGATTAATAGATAAAAATATATAAATATACAAGATAAATTACCAGAAATGACCATTCGTAGTATACAGAAAAGACCAATTTTGTTCTAGCCTAGTATATTTGGGGACATCCTCTCGCCCCTAAACAGGACACGTAGTATGGGTACGGCTAAGAAAATATATATTGCCTTTAGTCTTACGTAACATTTACGAGTTGTTAATTAAAACAGTCATTAGCATTTTTGCCTGAAGTCAATAAAAAAAAAAGTCAAGGTTGACTTCAGCCAAGTCAAGGTTGACTTCAGCCAAAAAATATAAGGCCTCCTTTTGCCGCCCTGTTGGGCCTAAAACCTTAATAATCGATCAGCCTGAAGATCATATAGTACAATTGTGGCTTAATTATAAATTGGCCTACAAAGTAAAGCAAAAAAAAAAGAGTTTACGCTAAACAGATCAGCTGTTTCCCTTCATCCATCTGGAACTGCACCTTATCGGAGTTAGCAGCTTTGTCGGCAGTCTTGGATAAAGCGCTCGCCAGGAATATTTGAGCAATACCTGTAGCAGTGACGAATAGAGCCCAACCTGGAAATATTAATGATGCATATTAATCCGTGTGGTGACGGAGTAAAAATATTATCCACCCTACCTTATCCGTACGTGCCATAAAAGAAGATGACTTAGCAGCGAATTAAAACGCTATATCAATCCGTCTGACTAGTGCGGTATAGTTTATTTCCCTCTTGGAGGAATATTATTTATCACCCCTCTAACATACTTCATCTTAACCATGGGTGTCATAAAAAACCACCAAGAGATATGAAATGCATACAAAATCTATGCAAGAGATGGAAAAATCGAAATATAATCAGATCAGCTCAGATGGGTGGGTATAGGGATACCCACCCATCTGAGCAGTGTGGTATAGTAGGTAAATTTCCTTCCTACGCCGAAGGTGACTCCAGCCCAGCAGTGGGATATATATGAGGTCAGATTATGATGATAATAAAATAAGTTTTTAATATATGTACACATATATTAAAAACTTATATACACACTCTCAAAAGCTCCACATATCTATAAAAACCGATTACGAAATGAAAAATGATGTCACAAGCGGGATTGGAACCCGCGCCTATTGGGATTCCGGCCCAATCGTGCTGCCACTACACCACCATGACTAATTGTAGGACATGCAAATTTCACTTCGTATCATATTTACGTCTTAAGGTGACGGTATGCTATCTACCCGACAATGTTTACACATATCTTTTAATATTTACGTCATATATAAAATACTGATACCGCGTAATTTTGGCGTGAACATGCGAATGACGTGATCTCTTAAATAAAATGTCTTAAATAAATAAAATCTTAATCCCTAAGTAGGGTTGATGACACGCAGGCGGCAGGTCATAAAATTATTGCCAATAACTTTTGCAATATGTACGAGTACATATTGCGTCGACTCCAAGTAATTGGGATAAGAGCAGGAGAATGATTATAAATTATATGGCTGTATGGTAATTGTTCTCTTTGAAAAATGGATGAATGTTATTACCAATTAACATAAACGTTTGCAGATATCGCACCGGGGCACGTTATGCTATAAATATGTTTATTCATAACGATTATGGATCCAGACGGTAGAACATTATTAAGCTAATGTTTATATAATTTAAATAAAATACTCACCAATGGAACACTCCCCTAATATATACGGCTCAGCGTTATCGCCACACAGTCTTTTCACCCGAGGTGCTCCCCAACCCCATGGATACAACAGTAAACCCAATACTCCGAATAAACCTGCAATATATTTATTAATTAACAAAATGATCCGGTGAATTGGGGTATCGATATATAATGTTTTCTTTTAAATTTACTGCTGGGATCCCAGTATAGTAGGTTCAGTTCCCATACAGAACAACTTTGTGCTATATTGTTGTTCTGAGTCTAGGTGTAATTTGTGTCCGTTAAATTACAAACAAACAAAAAATCCCACGTTTCGTTAGTGTATTCTTTAAAGTAAAAATATTAAATCTGGAAATTTGAAATTTATATTAATAAAATATCTTTGAATTATAATTAATATTTTGTACTTAAAACTACTTTTACGGATTCTATCGCATTTGTATTTGATTTTTAATTTCCCGACGTTTCGAACACTTTACAGTGATCATGGTCACGGGAGGACTAAGGTGTCTTACGTCCAATATGTCGTACGTATATATGTAAATTTCTGTAATAACAAAGAAAAATACAAACGCGATAGAATCCGTAAAAGTAGTTTTATTTCAAATGTGTAACAATCGCGTAAACATCGGAAATCATTATTTGGACTTATTTGCTTTAACAATAAAGATATACGTTATTATACGTTTGTTTGTTATATTTCCATGGGAGTTGTATAAACCAAGCTGTGGGATGACCAGAAGAAAGGGTGGCAATTTTGGGTATAACATTTATAATACCAACTGTCATCGCCAAACCCCCTGACAAATATGACAAAGGCATTATACTCACTTGTGGAGTTCTATTCCCAACAAAATAGACGTGGATATACTAATAGATGGATTTCTATCCAAATTATTGACTTTTGACGGGAACGTGAAAGCGTCATGTGGTGGTCTTGTATAATATTAAATATCTTAGGTTGCTTTCCATTTAGTTAACACAGAGGGACTCTGCGGTACATTGTGAAACACTGCCAAACACTTTGTAAAAGTTTAAATGAAACAGCTAGTTGTCTCAAAATAACACTAGAGTGCATCAATATCGCAAAATTCTGGGCGTCGTATACCTAAATGCAAGTTCCTTGACAAAGTCTTGGCTCAATAATTTATAAACATAACCACATTATCAGGGCTCACTTCAATAATGCAATATTTACATTCTACATTTTTATTAAATTTTAATTAGCAGTAAGAGACAAGCTCAATTTAATAATCTCAAATAATACTACTAGAATATGCCGTAAATAAATTGCGAGGTTAAGTAATGATAGTTAATTCAAGAAAAGTAGTACCTACACTACCGTCCAAAAGTTTGGAAGCACACCTGTTTTCAAACAAAACAAATAAATGCCGACTAATAGCGGTAAAAATTAGCAATAATCTTAAGTTTTACAACCTTTTACGACTGTCTACACAAACACAAAAGGATTATTATCCTACATTCATCAAGTTTTATGGAATTCCTTAATATTGACGAAACACGTGTTTTATGACTTAATCCGTCGGCTACTTTATCCTATGCAATGGTGTAGTTTTATTGATAATGTTTGCTGGTTTTAACTTTTTTAGACCTTATTCAGTCGCACTTGAGCATTGGCACGTGAAAGTTGTGATATTAACATTGTCTGTATTCGAAAGATATCGGCTACTACTTTGACCGTATTTTTTCTTCTGAAAATGGCAAAACGCAAGCAAATCACGCTTGAACAGCGAAGCGCTATTTGCACTCTACGCGAGGAAGGATACAGTGAACGTCAAATCGCAGAAAGGCTCGGAATTTCTTGTAAAGGTGTCCACTATACCCTTGCTAGAAAACAAGAAACGGGGAAAAATGAAGATAGAAAGAGATCTGGTAGGCCCAAATCCACAACAAATCAAGAGGACAACTTCATTAGAGTTCTTTCTAAACGGAATCGACGCTTAACTGCACCACAGATCACTGCAGCTCTGAATGATACGCGAGAAACACCCATTTCAACAACTACTGTTAAAAGACGCTTACTGTCTGCGGGATTAAGAGGATGTGTTGCTGCTAAAAAACCCAAACTAACAAATCGACATAAGAAAAATAGACTAGAATGGGCAAAAGCGCATAAAAACTGGACTATAGAACAATGGGAAAATGTCCTTTGGAGTGACGAATCAAAATTTCAGATTTTCGGATCCAATAGACGTGTCTTTGTACGCCGGTCAAAAGAAGAGAGGGCTTCAGAGGCATGTACAGTGCCTACCATCAAACATGGTGGTGGTAATGTCATGGTTTGGGGGTGTTTTGGCAACAGTAAACCCGGCAATCTTGTGAGGATAACCGGAAAATTAAACAAGGAAGGCTATTTAAAAATTCTCCAAGATTCTGCCATACCCAGTGGACTAAGTCTCATTGGTTCTGGATTCATTTTTCAACAGGATAATGATCCTAAGCATTCGTCTAAATTGTGCCAGAACTTTTTAAACAAGAAAAAAGCTGAAAACATTTTAAACATCATGCAATGGCCATCTCAATCCCCTGATCTTTCTCCCATTGAACTTGTTTGGGATGAACTTGACAGGAGGGTGAAAAGTCGTTGTCCTACGAGCTCAGAACATTTGTGGCAGCTATTAGAGAACGAATGGAACAAATTAGATAAAGATTATTTTAAAAAATTGATTAATAGAATGCCCAGAATATGTGAGAAGATTATAAAGGAGAAAGGTGGACACTTTGATGAAGCTAAAATTTAATCTAATTTACCATTGTATATTATTTTTTTATTTTGTTTAAGTTAGTTTCTGTTTGTTCTTTATTTTTTTATCAATACATTTAAATTTAAATGACTTAGTTTGGTTTTATTCGATTTTACCTTGCTGCTTCCAAACTTTTGGACGGTAGTGTATATATTTAAAGTACTCTATGAAAGTAGGTAAGCATCTGTCAAACACCACTTTTTCGAGTGTCGAACAGTGTACGGCTGTGTTCAACAGTGTCGTTGATGGAAAGTGCTTTATCGAACACTGCGTTACACTGCATCACTTTTTGTATTAAATGGAAAGCACACTTAGTGTTTTAATGTGTTGTATTAAATAATTTTGTTAACATTTTATGTAATGTAATGCGGAGGAAGTGCTGAGGTATAGTGAATATGATATAAAAGTGCTTTACAAATTTTTTCATTTGTCATCAAGATTCCTAGAATATACAGTTAATAGTGTGACTATAGCACTGTTGAAGGCGACGATTTATCTTATTGAGGGACAGTGACTAGAATGATGAAACTAAAGATATGAATTTGATAATTTGTGACAAAAATTGCAACTCGACACTAGCATGGACTCGTATTAGTAACTGATTGCCAATACAAAAAAGAAGAAGGAATGTATATCTTACCTCCTAAAGCTTGGGTGGCTCCGGCCAATGAGATAACGCTTTTCTTAAAGATAGATTGCACACAGCACGCCATCACTCCGCTAATAACTGTTGCGAATTGTATTGCTGCACCTGACACAAAATATTAAACATTATCATCATCTCAGCTCATATACGTACAACTGGTGAGCTTAAGCCTAGTCCAGATACATAGATAGACTATATAGCCATACCTCAAGTCTGTTTCCCAAAGGAGAAGGCAAAAACGGCACGATTCTCACATACCTCCATCGCTTCATTCACACACATCACAGTCTTCATGCATGCTCTATGATTACGTATACTCTTAATATAACCTCGTAGGAGACATCACCTCCTCCATAGCAAGAGGTAAATTGATCTGCTATACCACGCCAGTAATATTATACATGTTATAGTTCATCTAATCTAAGAAGTGCATTTTGACGTTTCGCATTTTTTAATACACAATAACCTTGGTCAAACGTTTACACATGATTGCAAACAATAATTCTGAAATTTGAAAGAAATATTAAGTTATTTACATAATTAACGTTGCGAGTGAGTTTCTTGTACAATAATGTAATATTGAAACTCGTAAAACTAATTTAAAATTAAAATAACATTGTAAATAGTAATTATTACGGACGATCTTACAATACCACGTCATAACGTTCTAAACAGTAGTGCTTGACAACTTCCAATTCACGAATATTTAAATAATCGGTAAAAATATTAGATTAATATATTTAATCGAATATAGATTTTGACAGAGATGTACGTTTAGACAATTTTATTGATAAGGATATAATTATTAATGTTCGCGACGGTGATAATTCAAGTAATAATGATTCTGAACAAATAGCTATTTTCAAATCCAGTTTTTGTTTTTACTTAACCTAATCCTACTAAATATAATGAATAGATTTTATGATGAAATAATTAAATTTGTTTAGTGTTAAATTAGCACTTAATATTTAATCTCCTTTTTGAAAATAAAAAAATAAACCGATTATTAATTACAAAGAATTAATATCGATTTCTCATCAAAATCGGATATTTTCGATAGCGATTATTTGGTTCACATACCTAGACAACTTACTCTGACAACTGTCAAAGTGCACTTCTTAGATTAGATAGACTATAGTAATAATATTTTATTTCGAGTTTTTCTAATGTTGAGGAAGCGAGTGAAGTATGCAAGGATAGAGTTCTCTGGCACTCTGATGTCTCTACCTACCCTGCAAGGGATATGACGTGATGATATGTATGTATGAGTTATTCTATTATAACACGGCAATCTACACACCATAAAGCCCATATACCTTTTTTTTTGTGTGACTTAGTTATTAGCCTTAGTTTACCCAGAGTCCGGATATTGTCATAGCTATCTAGCTATGATAATATCCGGACTATGGATGAGAGATGACTAGAGAGTATTGGTGTAAAGAGAGATGAGATGATGACTAGAGAGTATTGGTGTAAAGATGCGAAAGGGAATGCTCCGATGGTTCGGACATGTGGAAAGAATGCCGAACGAACGTCTGGTTAAGAAGATATACAATGCGTAAGTGGAAGGATGTAGGTACCGGGGGAGATCGAGACACACCTACCTAGACCAGATTGGTCACGTACTGAAAGAAGGTGGAGTCAAGAGTCTCCGAAACCGGCGAGCGTGTATGAAGAGAATTATGAATGTTGAAGAAGCGAGTGAATTAAGCAAGGATAGAGTTCTCTGGCACTCTGTTCTCTCTGCCTACCCTGCAAAGGATATGGCGTGATGATATGTATGTATGTACTGAAAAACTAGCCATGTATATAGTGTGAGTTTCTATTCTATAACCAGAACTTTTAATTATCTTCCTTATACTTACATAACGATAAGAAGAACATAGCTGCCTTCCAAGGAGTCGGGTACACGGTGGAATCTGTAGCCAAGCCATTGAAGGAGAACGAGGCGCAATTGTTGTGATCACCCTTCATGGGAATACATCTGAAAGTTAAGAATTGATTTATTAATGCAAAGTTTCTAATCACCTCTATAGAGGTCAATTTTCACACCACAAAGACACCACCTCTGCACTAAGGAAATAATTCTTGTATTGCAGGGGACTTCCCAAACATATAATTTTCTTTTTTTTTTATTGATTATGGTGGCAAACAAGGAGACAGCACACCTAATGATAAGTGTCACTGCCGCCCATGGAACTTTGCAATACCGAAGTTATAGCTAGGCCGCTGCCTACTAATACAAACCCACCCGGTTGGGCTTCCGGCTCTCTCGCTCACCGAACGAAGCGCAATAGTACATTGTCATTACTCAGACGTTGATCTTCTGCGAGAGTGTGGTACTACCCCGGACGGACCGGCCCGCTGCTGTAGTCAGAGAACTGTCAACAGCGTGGTCCTACCACTATTAAATTAACACAGACACAGTGCCACGCTTCGCGATGCCAGCATCGAGCCGCCTCTATTATAGGGAGAAAAATCTTTAGTTCGAATTGTCCTTCTCTTGCATAAATGGTAATATTCATATTATATACCTTATTCGTCTTTTACTTACAGATAAGATAGAGGATGATTAATCGTGTTCTTAGTTATTCACCACACGGATAGAAGCACGCTCTAGTCATCGCTCCAATCAAGCAAGGGCATATCTTTGTTGGACGCGATGCAAACCATATCCCAGGGCTATGGCTGTCACCGACGATAAAGACCGAGTTCCTGTGGCCAACTCACACAGCGTCGATAGGTACATGAAGGGCGGGTCTATGGGGTCGCACGACGTACTTTCTGCCGCCCTGAACGGAATTAATGGGGTGTGCCCACACCATAGCCCGCCGCCAAAAAATAAACAAATAAAGGGGGCTATGGCTATAACTGGGCCCTTAATCATATCATACGAACTCACAGAAGGGGAGGGTATTCTGAGATATTTACAGCATCTGTCACCATATAAATATTTACAACCAGAACTTATGTTATTGAACTTTTTTTATTATTGCCAGGGGTGGTAAACGATCAAGCAGCCCACCTGATGGTAAGTGTTATCGCCGCTGGACTTTTGCAATACCAAGGGCATAGCTAGGCCGCTGCCTACCGTGGAGGCTCTCTCAAACCTCGTTTAAAGAAGCACATGTTATAGCACTTCCTATTTTTTTTTTTTTTTAACTGCACAGATGGTGTAGTGGTTAAGGTACCGACCTTCCGTGCCAGTGCAGACCTTGTGTGATCCGCAAAGTGTTGTTCTGAGTCTGGGTGTAATTTGTCTGCGTTAATCGCATGTTTGTAAAGACCCCCGCAATACAAGGATTATTTCCTTAGTGCAGGGAAGTGTCTTAAAAAAAAATATATATATAAAATATATAAAAAATATATTAGACTTATTAGAATGCTTTGAAATTTTGTATAACAAATAGTTCGCTAGAAAAAGAGCTTAAGTGACTGTCATAACGCGTGTTAAGGTCGCTTCAATGTGGATGAAGGTTAAGTGAGAAAGTGAGAAGCATGATCATCATTCTCCTACTCTTATCCCAATTACTTGGGGTCGATACAATATGTACTTTTCTTTCATAGTACATACTGTAGAAGTTATTGACAATAGTTTTATTACCGGCTGCCTGCCAGACGTCAATCCTCCTTGCGGATGTAATTGTTGACCAAACGGCATCAGATGGAGTTGGCCCAGGTCGTTAAAAAGCTAAAGTGAAAAGCATGATATGGTAGGTAAATTTCCCTCCTATTGGGGAGGCGGCTCAAGCCCAGCAGTAGGACTTATATGAGCTGAGAGGATGATGATGATTCCGCACTATGGAATAAGTTCTGGTGTTGTGGGGAACTTCACAAACAGACAATTAAGGGACACAAATTACAAACAGACTCGTTATTATTTCAGCTGATATGTCCCACTATGTACTGTGCTCGAGCCTCCTCCACATTAGCAAGGCAACCTACTATACAGATAAATTTCAGCTTAAATAAATATTTTAATGTTAATTGATTTTAAACAATATATTTAACACTAGCTTCTGCCCGCGGCTTCGCCCGCGTAAAAGCTTAGTTTCCTAAATTTTTTCTTCCCCTATTTTTATTTTACCCCTTAAGGGTTATTTTTTTTACGAAATGTTAATGTTATATTTATTTATATCTACTCAATAGCCTATAAATAAGTTTCAAGCTTCTGGCTTTAAAAATGACGATACTTCCTTACAACTTTTCATCCCCATTTACAACCCTTTTCTGCATTAAAAAGTAGCCTATGTTTTTTATCAGGCTCTAGACTATCTGTGTACTAAATTCCATTTAGATCGGTTCAGTAGTTTTGGCGTGAAAAAGCAACAGACAGACAGAGTGACTTTCGCATTTATAATATTAGTAAGGATTTAAAGCGATATGAATGAAATAATATCAATACTACATGTTATTCTATGCTGATATTATTTTCCTACGTGGGAAGGGAAACCACGACACTTGCGTCATCGTCGGCATTTTAAACACTACACCAAGTGTACAATTGCCAATAAACATGTATGCGTGCGACTTAAAAAAATATTAGGAAATATGACCATGTATTACTTTGACTAACCCTTAAAATAAATAAACGTGAGAACAAAAGAAACCGAGAGCTACTTAATTATACGTTGTAATGAAAGATGTCTATATGATAACAGTTCATAACAAACCAATTTACATACTTATTATGTACCTAACACTTGCTATTGTTGAGGCGGACCTAACCGCAGCCTTTTTCTATAACGCTAAATAATAACTTTTGTTATTTACATCAATCCATCCATTAGCCGTTCACTGTTCGACATAGAACGCCCTACGAGAATGTCATTTAGGCAGTTCTGTATTAACCACTGACGTCAAGTCACTCTGCTCCGGTGGTTGGCCCAACGACGAAGGCGACGTCACGGGTGGGTTACGGGTGTGCGTGCTTACGCCCCTCTGTCACCCCGGACGGAGTGGTGCGAGGAGTGAAAAAAAAAGAAGGGAGTCCTGTACCATTGCATCTAACGGCTCCCTGCAATTTTGAAATGTCGTCAGTCCAATAGTGGTGATTGTTTTCGAAAATGATCATTCTATAAATCAATTCGAATCATCATCCAAAGAATCGATCCACAATAAAAAACACAAAGTCATGACGTCTGCCGACAAAAGTTAAAAATTAAACCTATGAAAACAAGAATAAATACTACGCGCATGTGCTTGGGAACTACCGACTCTCTTTCTCTCTCCTATTTTCTACTTTTGTGTATCTTTTTTCTCTTTCTCTCTTGCGTTGGAATATTGGACGCTACTCGTTGTTAACGCTCGCGCTGGCCTGTAACAGGTAAACTACGCGCATACGTTCGAATGTCACGCATTCACTCTTGCTCTTAGAGTTAAACGTTTAACGCAACCTTGTTGGAAATCTCATTAAAAGTTTCACTTCAAAAAAATCGAGGTCTAATAGATCGATTATCAAAAAATCTATATGTTTAGATTTTCCTTTCAATTTTGTAAAACGGGCCACATTTTCTGATGACCTTTGAGTGATAGAATTGCTTATGCTTGCTTTCTAATTAGTTTCAAGAATTAGATAAGTCTCAATGCAAACATTCAACTAAATGTAAATAATTTAATGGCTCAAATAAACGCAGTAAATATTCGTAATGATTTCTGATGTTTATGCGAGTGTTACACATTTGAAATATAACTATTTTTACGGAATCCAGCGTCAATTAATTAATTAGTATAGCCTTCTGAGTTTTCTTGCCGGATCTTTCTCAGTATGGCCGCGTTTCGATCCGGTGGTAGCTCAATAGTTTTGTTAGTTTTTTAAACTAGTAAATTGCCACACTATTTTTTTTCCTGCTCGAAGGAAGTAATCCTTGTATTGCGGGGGACTTTACAAACATGCAATTAACGCAGACAAATTACACCCAGACTCAGAACAACACTTTGTATTGTCCTGCGTGGGAATCGAACCCATGGCGCGAGGAAGGTCGGTATCTTAACCACTACGCCATCTGTGCAGTCTTATCATAAATTAAATGTTTAATAATAACTGATCATAAACAATATAAAATTTTATATATAGATATGAATTTGGGCTGTCCCCAAGGTTCGGTGCTAAGTCCATATCTATGGAATTTAGGTTTTGACGATTTCCTCGAATTACCTCTGCCGAAACACTGTCAATTGATCGGCTATGCCGACGACGGTCTTCTACTCGTAGAATCCAACACTAGAGACGGTTTAGAGAAATTAGCAGAAATTTGTCTCAATAATATATTCGAATGGGGCACACGAAATCGGCTTACATTTGCCTCACAAAAAACGTATCACCTTTTATTAAAAGGAAATTTACAATCGTTGCCGCGTATAAAATTCAATAATATGACAGTCAAAAAGAAAGATTCAATTTGCTATCTTGGTCTACTCTTAGAAAAAAAATTTTCATTTGTCGAGCATATTAAAACTGTAGGTGAAAAAGCGAAACGAAATTTCTATGCGCTTACTAGAATATCAACGTCTACCTGGGGCCTTCGTTTTAATACACTGAAAACTATATATATGGCCACATATTTGGGGTGTATTTGTTACGCTGCACCCGTTTGGGCTGATAGGGGTACCATAGGGGCAGCTCGCCTTAAATTATTACAAAGCCAACGATTGGCCTTAATATTCTTGTGTAAAGCCTACAGGACGGTCAGTACCGAGGCCTTGCCAGTACTCGCGGGTGTACTTCCGGTTGACTTGGAGATGACTTGGAGATTCAGAGACGGGCATCAATGTATTACACGACAAGGGAAAATATGAACACAGATTTCCTTCTACCACGCGACCGTAATAAAATCGCTCGATTGTTTGCACCGCAGTCCGTTGTCTATGAAAAACTTTTAATTGAATGGCAAGAAAGATGGGATTCATCATCGAAGGGCCGTCACCTCTATCTATTTTTCCCATGCGTCCGCGAGCGCCTAGAGTGTGACTGTAGGTTGACCATTTTGTAGCCCAATTTCTAACTGGCCATGGCAACTTTAAAAGTAAATTATTTTCTTTTAAACTCGTACCTTCACCACTATGTCAATGTTCTACAAATAACCGCGAGTATGAACAATCAGCACATCATATTCTCTGGGAGTGCGATCTCTGGCGTAACAAGCGCGACCTTATGGCAGTTTGCAAGTAACATCTGGAGTTGTATACTATACGGATCTTGTAGCAACTCGAGAAAATTTCCGTGCGTTTAGGCGTTTCTGCCATACCTACTACTGCAACCAATCTTAAGGCTCACATATAGGCCCCGTTAAGTTATCCCGTATCCGTGGTGCCGTACTGCTGCGCTTATCGTAGCTGTACAACCCTTTACTTATTGGCTGACTAGTCAATATTGCTTTCTGTCTCCCGCTTTGCCTGGGAGGGAAGTGGAATCACTCTTTTCCAACTCCTCCTCTTTAACTTTTCTAATTAAATTTGTTGCGGGTTCCAAGACAATTAAAATCATTTCCCGGGACTGCCTGAGGGTCAAACCTCGGTATCATTTATGGTGACCATTGTGGATCCTGGCTTATAGGAGTTACAATGGTGGGAATGTGTGGTGGAATTAGTCCCATTAAAAAAAATATAGATATGAATTTATATTAAAAATGTGTGTCAAAATTTAATAACTGATACTGTAACGGGTATATATAAATCTCTGTAATAACGATGACTTATTGGACGTGAGACACCTTAGTCCTCCCGTAACTATGAACGCTGTAAAGTGTTCGAAACGTCGGGAAATTAAAAGTCAAACATAAACGCGATAAAATCCGTAAAAATAGTTTTATTTCAAACGGTAAATATTCAATTTCAAATTTTAAGATGAAAGATCGATTCAATAAATTAATTCGACACGAGATATCGATTTTAAATATGGATTTTGTGGTCCTAAAGATCGATTCTCCTTTTAACCGATCTCAGATTGCCATCTCTCGCGGTAATTTTCGTATTTTAAGCGTTAAATAAAAAAAAAAGGTATTAAGAAGAAAATATTGTATAAATCGATTGATAATAACTTTATTTAAAGTTTTGAAAATTATATATCATACATTTTATGTGTCCCGAACTTTGTTAAACCTTATGCAAAAATATGAATGTTTAGACGTCTGTAAGTTTTAAATTAGATTTTACTATTACCTATAAATATGAATGTAAGTTTGTTTGATCGTTTGTTACGCTTTTACGCCTAAACCTAAAGCAATTTAAAAAAAAAATCGCCAATACAAAGCTGCATTACTGGCAGGTAACATAGGCATATTTTCATCCCTATATTCCAACAGTAACGAGCACTAAGCAGGGTGAAACCGTAGGCTTTTTCTAGTACAATATAAATAATTCTCACTAACATATAGATGTATCTATATGTATATATAATGAGTAGAAACCGAGTGTCTACATTTAATGAATTTAATAAAAAATAGTATAGGCAGTAAGAAAAGCCTAAAACAACACAAAGAATATTATTTACGGTTTTTTTTTGTGTAGGTATGTATGTATGTACACGCTAATCTCTAAAATTACTAGGTATGTATGTATGTACACGCTAATCTCTAGAATTACTAAACGGATTGTACCACAATTTTCACAAACAGATTAAGCTCAGATCAGAGCAACATTTAGTCTTCGTTTCATTAAAATCTGAAGTCAAAAACGTTTGATCTTTTAAATTTTAAAAATCAGCACTCGCCTTTTAAGTCACCTGAAGGATTAATTCAAGAATATTACGCGGATATCGTGGGTATCAGCTAATTATTAAACTCCATCTGATGCCATTTGGTCAACAATTACATTCCCAAGGAGGATGGATGACTGGCAGGCGGCCGGTCATAAAACTATTGCCAATAACTTTTGCAATATGTACTATGAAAGAAGAGTACATATTGTATAGTTCCCAAATAATTGAGATAAGAGTAGGAGAATGATGATAAGTTTATTATGCTTCTATACCAAAACTAACTTCAAAAATTCATTTACTAATAGAAAGCTACATTTTACTTTATCAGCAAGTAATATAGGCTATATTTTTTATCCCCATATAGCCACACAATTTAAAACTATGCGGTTGAAACTGCAGTCATTTGCTAGTACTAAATAAATTCCAGCCATCTATGAATCACAAAACAAAACATTTATCCTTATGAATATTGAAATAATGTACAAGTTATAATATTTTTCTTACATGACATCATTCATATTATCACTTGCTCTACAAAATTTATTAATTGTTGCATAAACAATCTATTTATGAGACTGGCATCAGAAATAATGTTCTTTTTAAGAGAAGAAAACCTCTCAATAAAACCCTATAAGGGGGCGTTCAAGTATTACGTAACGCAATTTTTGATGATTTTTGATCCTCCCTCCCCCACATGTAACGCGCCGTAACGTATGTCTGTAAACCCCCCTTCCCCCTCCCTGAACGTTACGTAACACCCAAGTAACCATTTTTAAACGTGTTTGAGGCAATAATAAAAAAAAAGAGATACCAAACTCGCAATACATGTCATATGTTGTTTACTAATCATCTAAAAAATAAAAAATTGTTGGCCAACTTAGGAAATTTTAATTCCCTAATTTTTCATTTATTAAAATAACAATGCTACGTAACGCGTTGTCTGAGCCCCCTCCCGGCTATGTAACGCATTGTCACATTTAAGAAGAGCCCCCTCCCCCCAAATTACGTTACGTAATACTTGAACGGCCCCTAATAACCTATCTGAGCAAATCAAATCAGATGAAATTACTTATTATGCATAAGCCCCAGAAGGACACTTAAATAATCTCGATTTTATATTCTGTTTGAAATCACTTTAAAATATTCTACCACTGGATCGAAAAGTGGCGCCAAATTGAGAAGATTGCTCTGAAACTTCACACATTTTAAATAGATTTGTATGTATACAGGTTTAGTAAGTATTAGCACCAGTGAGATGCTCTTCTAGCAAGGATACACATCTGTTTTAAAGTTGAAATACAAAACCAAAAAACATTATACAGGGTGTCCCAAAATTCAACGATAAGCCGGCACCAGCAGGTGGACCTACATATGACTACTCGAGAACAAAAAAGAAAAAAATTCTACCTTGATTTTTTTTTTCATTACGACAAAAAAACCGATTTCTTTAAAAATCGTCATCTTTTATTATATTATTAAGTGCCATTGCTACAATTTTACAAGTAATTCTGTGATTTTTTTTGTATTGGCAAGGTAAGTAGCACTACTATCGATCACAACCATTAAAAATTCCAGAATATCTATAGTTTTTACACAAAAATCAACCAAAACTATGTTTTTTCCATAAATTATGTAAGATTTTGACTTTCACCTCACTTTCACTCATCACAGTGAAAAAAAAAAGTATGGACACTACTGTGGCAAATAGTATTAAAAATTGGCGCAACTAACTACAATTCTAAAATGGTATAACATTCTAGGCAAACTAGCCACCAAAATATACTTAGGTGTACAATTTCAAAATAACAACCATATTTCGAAAATTGTTAGTGTTGATAGTAATCACTTTTACTATGTAGCCCAAATGTTTTTGTTGCAAGTTCTCAGAATTTAAATGAGACATGTGCGTAGTCCATAAGATAACATAAGTTAGACAGAGATAGAGAGATTATACGTTAGAGGGAGATAGATAGATGCTAATTGTTTAGTAACATTAATGCAGGTAGAGAAGTAATTAATGTCCTCAGCAGCACAGAGCAAGTCAGTACGCTCTACTTCTTTGTTTACTGCACACCGTTCTGTTTTAATTAAAGTGGCTCTGGTACTAACGACTTTGGATTGAATTAAGTGACCTGGCAATTGACCTGACTTGGCATTATTTTAGACTGTGATTTTGTGTTTTTTTAAAGAAGTTTTGCCTTATTTTCAAGTGTTTAGCATTCATTATGCCGCTACCTTATACAGCGTTAGAATACGCTAATATGCACCTAATTTATGGAGAATGCCGATGCAATGCTAACGCTGCTAGCAGATTATATCGAGCAAGGTACCCTACTCTTCAAAGGTATCCGGATTATCGCGTATTTATTAACGTGCATCAAGCATTTTCGGAGGGTCGTATACCATCTGACAGGAGAAACGCTGGAAGACCTAGATCGGAACACGATGAAGAAGTTCTCAATGAAATAGAAAGCGATACAACTACCTCTGTACGTGCCATACAAACAGCAACGGGAATTCCAAAAAGTACTGCACATAGAATTTTAAAACGTCACCAGCTTCATCCATATCATTACAGGCGCGTGCAGGCGTTATTACCGCGGGACTATCCACTGCGGGTCGCATTTTGCCGTGTAATGCTGCAAAAACACAGGGAAGATCCCCAATTCTTAGACAAAGTTTTAAGGTCGGATGAAACAACCTGCAAGAAAGATGGCTATTTAAATCTTCACAATCTTCATAGCTGGAACAATGAAAATCCGCACCTGGTGAGAGAAGACAAATCGCAATATCAATTTAAGGTTAACCTATGGACGGGCATAATAAATGGAAAAGTGATAGGACCCTTTGAGTTACAAGGAAACATAGATGGCAATAGCTATTTGAACTTCTTACAAAATGAGTTACCAGGAGTATTAGAAGACGTGCCCTTAAGTGATTTCCAAAACATGTGGTTTCAAAACGATGGTTGCCCAGCTCACTATGCCCGCCCTGTGCGAGAGTACTTAGACCAAGAGTACCCAGGGCGTTGGATCGGGCGACTTGGTCCTATCTTATGGCCACCCCGTTCACCCGATCTAAATCCCCTGGACTTTTTCTATTGGGGTTGTCTAAAGGCAAGAGTCTACTCAAAACCCATTGCAACCTTGGACGAGCTTCGCCAAAAAATAATTCAGGCTGTGGATCACATGAACAGAATCAGATATGCAAGAAAAATAAAACGTTCATTTTTAAGGCGATGTCGTGCCTGCATTACTGTCAATGGCAAACAATTCGAACGTTTATTGTAATTTTAATAATATAGTAAATTCTAATCTCTCTATATCTATCTCTGTCTAACTTATGTTATCTTATGGACTACGCACATGTCTCATTCAAATTCTGAGAACTTGCAACAAAAACATTTTGGCTACATAGTAGAAGTGATTACTATCAACACTAACAATTTTCGAAATATGGTTGTTATTTTGAAATAGTACACCTAAGTATATTTTTGTGGTTAGTTTGCCTAGAATGTTATACCATTTTAGAATTGTAATTAGTTGCGCCAATTTTTAATACTATTTGCCACAGTAGTGTCCATACTTTTTTTTTTCACTGTGATGAGTGAAAGTGAGCTGAAAGTCAAAATCTTACATAATTTATGAAAAAAACATAGTTTTGGTTGATTTTTGTGTAAAAACTATAGATATTCTGGAATTTTTAATGGTTGTGATCGATAGTAGTGCTACTTACCTTGCCAATACAAAAAAAAACACAGAATTACTTGTAAAGTTGTAGCAATGGCACTTAATAATATAATAAAAGATGACGATTTTTAAAGAAATCGGTTTTTTTATCGTAATGAAAAAAAAAATCAAGGTAGAATTTTTTTCTTTTTTGTTCTCGAGTAGTCATATGTAGGTCCACCTGCTGGTGCCGGCTTATCGTTGAATTTTGGGACACCCTGTATATACATAAAAAATGACTGGATCAAATTTCAGCAGGTGGTATAATAGGTGAGTTTGCCTCGCATTGTGGAGGAGGCTCTTGCCCAGGAGTGGCAAATATATATGAGCTGTGATGATGATTATGATACTGGAAAAGCTATATTTACTACATAAATTTACAACCTTTATATACAATTGCATACAACATGCCTACTAAATATTATTCCAAATGCTCTTTAAACTACATTATAATTCTCAAATATAAAGCACAAATTTAATAGTGGCAGGGCCATACTGGTGATAGTTTCATTTCAACAACTGTTGGACAGTCCCTCCAGGGTAGTACCACACTCGCAGAAAATCTACATCTGAGCAGTGACAAAGGACTGTTTATTTATTTAGGTTCATCCACAGCAAAAGTATTAAAACATCACAAAAAATTACATTTTAGGCATATAGGCTGATACAGTTGCCAATTACGGATAGACCAGCATGTATACATTAAAAGTGAATATTTTAAATAATATAATGACTAACTTAAATTAAACATACATGGTCAATATAGAAATTAATAATGAATAAAATTAATAAAACTTTTATAACTTGAGACTTGATTAAAAAAAAAGAAAACATATATTACTTTGAATCGCTGTATTGCTAATAGGTGCGGTACCTATAGGTATTTATAAGTTTCTAAAGATTTATAAATTGTATTCTTCAATTTATTATTTGTATCAAAGTATATATCAATGCCAGGTAAGTTTTTGGTTATTGTATTAAATTCTTTACAGAGTCGATATAGAGGGGACTGTTAGTTAAATATAGACTGTTGAGCTTTGTTTGGTGAGTGAATAAGCCGGCAGCCCAACTTTCTATGTAAGTTTATTTTTTTTGATAGGCCTAGCAGTACCTGGTTTTACAAAGGTCTTTGGGAGTTAACTACTGGAACAACCATTACTTCCCTCAATCACTTTGAAGGGAAGGGAGAGAACAACTCCATGTCGCTACCGCAAGCAGACCTTTCAGTAAGTATGACCAATACCATTAAATTGCTTTTGAATGTTGTACATATTAATAAACTTTAGATTGACTTGAAATAACTCTACTTAAAAATTGCCTCAACAATGATAATCCCAAGACGAGTGGACATCAGGGAACTGTTCATAAGCAACACGAAATTAATGCAGCATGTTTTGCTCTTCTTATCATCATCTCAGCTACATCATCACATACATCAGCACATCCCACTATTGGGCTCGAGTGTCCTCCAAGCGGGAGCGATATCAACCCACCATACCACAGTGGTCAGGTGTGTTGGTATAGGGTTTTGTTTCGAGTTTTCCTTCTCTTGCACAGATGTTATATGCGTTTGTTATCCCTTAGTCGTCTCTTACGATCACCCACCGGTATGATACAGAGTGGTGAATTGTATTCTTACTCCGTCACCACACCGAAAATTTCTTTTGCTCTTCTTATACCTGTGATAAAATAAAACAACTTGATGCGCCCTCTATATAATTTAATACTTTATCATTCATAGCCCATATACATACGTTTCAAAAACTATTCAGTTATTTTATAAGATTTAAATTTATTTTACTTACCTGTTATAAATACCGACGCTTCGAATATAGAACTTTGTAATATTATTTTCGGTAAACACGTTAGGCTGCCCCATAAGCCATTTCGGCGTCATAATACCAGTTAAAATTAACATAAACGCAACTAAACTTAGCAAAAGCCATGCCAAACTTCGGCCAGTCACAATAACATAACACATGATCTGTACTTTATATATTTGTAATAATTGATAAAATAATTAAATTATTGTCACAAGATCTTTACACATACTATTTAGTTTTACCTTTAAAAGTTATAGTAAAATAGAAAAATAAAAACAAGTAATCCAAACACATCAAACTCGCAGTTATGACTGGCTATGGCTTGAACGAATGATATCGATATTTGATATATTGAATCGACGACAAGTTATCGATATTTGCAACTGTATTGATATTCAATACTATTACGGCGCTGACTTTAGACAGAAATACAAAAGCGTCTTTTGGTTTTTAGTCTTTTGGCGAGAATATAGTGGTCTTGTATTGCATTTGATATCTTATTGTTTCAACGTTTTACAAATAATTTTAATGCCATCTTATTTAATGTTATGCGAAGAAGCTGCTGGAATGTAGTGAATCAGATAAAAAAGTGCTTTACAATATTTTCGCTTTCCATTAAAATCCCCAGACTATACCAATAGTAGAGCAATAGCACTATTGAACAATGAATAGTGGACAATGACGAATATGAAGACTACTACACGTAAAAATACTGATAAATTTTGATAAAAATTGTAACTAGACACTGGCAATAATTGCTCGTATAAGTATCTAATTGCGAATACAATAATTCAACGTCAAAAAATACAAGAAGTTTTATTTTTATTAAAAAACACAATACCCTGCATAAAGGGAATAATCCTTGTATTGCTGTAATAATAAATATTCCTTGCATTGTAGTGCTGTAATAACAAATAATCCTTGTATTATAACAATAATTTGTGGATCACACAAAGTATTTCGAACCTGCGACGTCTGGTATGTACGTTAGGTATTTAGCGGAAGCGTGAAAGTGTCATTACAACACTCAATTGTTCGTGTCAACTGCTACTTGATACGAGTTTTCAACGAAAAGCACCCGTGTCAAGTATTGGTTGACATGGACTTGAATGCCATCTTGCCTATGTTAACTGTTAGTTTTATTGTTATGGCATTTTTTTTATTATATTTTATTGTTATGGCATTGGTCTACGCGTGAATGTGAGCAAAACCAAAATAATGGTCTTTGAAAGAAATAAAACCAGAACAGATGTAAGAGTAACAATAGTTAATGATGTACTAGAGCAAGTGAATGAATTTGTATATCTTGGATGTGGATTTAGCCGAGATGGAAGGTACACCACTGATATAGAGCGAAGAGTGAATGCGGGAAATAGAGTGAACGGAGCGTTGGGGCAACTTCTCGGCAGCCACCACCTCAGCCAGAAGGCACGTGTAGCAATACATAACGCAGTGCTTGTCCCAACATTACTGTATGGAAGCGAGAGTTGGGTATGCAGAAAAGAGTATGATAGTAAAATTAATGCGGTCGAAATGCGATCTCTGCAGAAAATCTGTGGAGTTAGGCTGACCGACCGCATTCGTAACGACGACGTAAGAGAGCGAGTAGGTATGAAAGAGAGTATTGGTGTAAAGATGCGAAAGGGAATGCTCCGATGGTTCGGACATGTGGAAAGAATGCCGAACGAACGCCTGGTTAAGAAGATATACAATGCGAAAGTGGAAGGATGTAGGTACCGAGGGAGACCGAGACTAACCTACCTAGACCAGATCGGTCATGTACTGTAGGAAGGTGGAGTCAAGAGTCTCCGAAACCGGCGAGCGTGTATGAAGAGAATTATGAATGTTGAGAAAGCGAGTGAAGTATGCAGAGATAGAGTTCTCTGGCACTCTGTTCTCTCTGCCTACCCTGCAAGGGATATGGCGTGATGATATGTATGTATGTATGTATTTTTTTTATAATAAGAGATTTTTTCGGTCGCACATAAAAAATGTGTATCGGTTTTCCAAATATTTAACCGGTGCTCATCGGTTAATTAAATAGCCGGCTTTCTCCGGTGATAGTCATACCGGTTAACATCACTAGTAGGTATAGTGTTTCACTTCAAGTAGAAATGTGCCAACTGGAGATAAAACATACTTGAGTTAAATCGAGTTAAAATTCATATAACTTGAATTAAACTCCAGTTACGGAACTCGAGTTCAATTCAAGTTACATGTTCCCTTCTCTTCGCCATTAGGCCGGCCACTGGTACAGATTTCTGGATATCCGTAGCAGACCTGGTGGATTACGCTTTCGGGTTTCATCATCATCAACGTCCCGGTAATAAGTAACAGTGTTGTTGGAACGTCGCCTTTCTGCGGTCGGTCTCTCTATAGGTTGCAGCGCAATTCCCGGTTCATCTACCCACGACCATGGCAAGGGCGACATCGAGATAAATAGATGATGCAAACAATTTTCTTTTTAGCATAGAGCGTATTTTATTATCTATCCATCAGTATGTTAAAAGTACCTAAAACGTGACCTTAGCATTACCGACACGGTGACAACTATATGCTGGGGTCGTCCGATCGATGTCCTTGTACGGCGCACCCGTTTGGGCTGGGTCTCTGATCGTTTGATTTAGTGCTCTCCTGTGGCGATCATAGAGGGCCATGGCGATCAGGGCGTTACGTGGATACCACATGGTGGTGACAGAGGCAGCGTATCTGTTGGCCGGAACTCCCCCGTGGGACTCGAAGGTGAAAATTTTCGCTGAACTCTAACGCCGGGTATCAGTGTCGCGAGCAGAGGGCAGGTCCATTTCCCCAGTGAGATGGCCGCCTCGTAAGTCAACGCCCACCGTAACACCAATGCCTGTTGGGCAATCTAGCTGGAGAGGTCGCGGTTCGGTGTTCGGACCATCGAGGCGTTCCGGCCAGTGATGATAAAAAGAGTAGGTTGACAGCACGAGGTCCTTTCCTTCCGACTGGTGCAGGTCTTGACGGAGTATAGTTGCTTCTGCAAGTACCTGCACACAGTCGTGAGGTGTAAGTGTACACCATCCTGCCATCACTGTGATTGCAACGATGACATGGTGTAGCACACGTTTGAGGTCTGTGTGCACTGGGCAGAGCAGCACTGTGAACTCGTTGCAATCATCGGCACCGAATTGACGCTGCGAAAAATCCGCCGGCTTCTGCGAAACAGTCGTCTTGCGGAAGGAGGTGGCGAAGTGGGTCCAAAAGGAAACTCTTCAGTGACACGCTCCGCCACCGGCGCCTAGGGCGGTGCAGACAGTAATACCTGCTACCTGATGCCACCCTAGTCGAGATCACGGGTGACTGGACTGGGGAATAGTTAATCACCCTTAGTGAGGCTAACCACGCGAGGGCGACGCCTCAGCAGTATGCTGGGCCGTCGACAGGGTACGGTACCCGAAGGGGCAACCCACCGGACTGGCCACGGTCGTTAAGGATTCGGTACTAGTGGCTGACTCAATGGCGATGGGGAGGGAATACGGTGGATTATGCAGCCACGCGCCGCCCTTTCGTTGCCCCAAACGGAACGGACAGTGTGTGTTCATAGCCTGCCATGAAAAAAAAGTATTACTAATACGAGTACTTTTGAGTGATACCTACTTGATAATACATACATACATACATATCATCACGCCATATCCCTTGCAGGGTAGGCAGAGAGAACAGAGTGCCAGAGAACTCTATCTCTGCATACTTCACTCGCTTCCTCAACATTCATAATTCTCTTCATACACGCTCGCCGGTTTCGGAGACTCTTGACTCCACCTTCCTTCAGTACATGACCGATCTGGTCTAGGTAGGTAAGTCTCGGTCTCCCTCGGTACCTACATCCTTCCACTTTCGCATTGTATATCTTCTTAACCAGGCGTTCGTTCGGCATTCTTTCCACATGTCCGAACCATCGGAGCATTCCCTTTCGCATCTTTACACCAATACTCTCTTTCATACCTACTCGCTCTCTTACGTCGTCGTTACGAATGCGGTCGGTCAGCCTAACTCCACAGATTTTCCGCAGAGATCGCATTTCGACCGCATTAATTTTACTTTCATACTCTTTTCTGCATACCCAACTCTCGCTTCCATACAGTAATGTTGGGACAAGCACTGCGTTATGTATTGCTACACGTGCCTTCTGGCTGAGGTGGTGGCTGCCGAGAAGTTGCCCCAACGCTCCGTTCACTCTATTTCCCGCATTCACTCTTCGCTCTATATCAGTGGTGTACCTTCCATCTCGGCTAAATCCACATCCAAGATATACAAATTCATCCACTTGCTCTAGTACATCATTACCTATTGTTACTCTTACATCTGTTCTGGTTTTATCTCTTTCAAAGACCATTATTTTGGTTTTGCTCACATTCACGCGTAGACCCCTTTTCTTACAATGATAATTATTGATGATCATGATGAATCAATGATAATTATATTGATACTTGATAATTAGTTTTAAAATACAGATACAAAAAGGATTTGTTGTCGGGAAGAATGTACCGAGTAAGTACTTATATTTACTCGTACCTTTTCATCCCTATACACTAATGATCACAGAATGAGAATCTGCCAGAGTAAATGTGCCAATCGCCTACTTACGTTTCACGTTCAACTACCGCAACAAACCAATTCGAGTTAGGGAGAATTGAACTCGAATTTACTCGATCTAAGCGCAACTCGAGTTAAATCGAGTAAGAAAATTGAGTTGGCCATCCCTAATTTAATACTATTTGGATGGAATTTTGTATTGGATAATTCATGTTGTTTGTTGCAGTGTTGCATAAAAATCGATAGTTTGACTATCGATAGTTAACCTCAAAAAGTATTCATACTATCGATAGTACTATCGATAGTATCGTCACATATCAATACTATCGAGACTATCGATAGTATCGATAGCTCTCCACGAGCAATACTATTAATAACGGCGATACTATCGATACTATCGATAGTGATTCATTCGATAGTATCAATACTATCGATAGTATTGTTAATACCATTAGTTCTAACCTAAAACTATCGATACTATCGATAGTATCGACTATTTCGGGCTATCGATTGCCAGAAAATTTTCAATAGTATTGCTTAAAAATATAAATACCGTAGTTGTCCCTGTTGCTTGTTTTCAGTGAATTTTGTGGTGACTTTTCTAGCAGTAACGTGCATTTGCGTTCTTACTTTGAAGCCTAAGTTAGCTATTAATGGTTAAGATCAATAGCCATTGAAAGTTGAGTAAAATTATAATGCTCTGAGACTTCTGGACAATTGGGTCAGAATGTGAGTGTGAATGAATGTAAGTGGTACCTTGTACTTGTACCACACTGTTGACAGTTTTCTGTCAACAGCTGGGGGCCGTCGCGTCCGGGGTAGTACCACACTCTCGCAGAAGATCGACGTCTGAGTAATGGCAATGTGCTATTGCGCTTCGTTGGGTGAGCGAGAAAGCCGGCAGCCCAACTGGGTGGGTTTGGGTATTTTATTAGTAGGCAGCGGCCTAAGCTATACCCTTGGTATTGCCAAGCTCTATGGGCGGCAGTAACACTTACCATTAGGTGTGCTGCTGCTTGCTCGTTCGCCACCATAAGCAATAAAATAAAAAAATGGTTTGTATCAGTATACTAATCAAACTCAGAATGTCTATTACTGTAAATTTTTATTGTAGTTATTAGTTTTGAAAGTTGCGGTTAAACAAAATTAAGAAAAACATAATCAAGAATTTTGAGTTACAATTCTACACAGAATAATGGCCGACACACACAGAAACACAGAATTACACAGAATGATTAGTCATTAGATTTGTTGTATTTTTAGCAATATTAACCTTGTGAAATAAATTTAACAGGGTCCGAAAAACATAAGCTCTCTGTACGCTCGATTGCAATGTAATCCATGAGAAGGCTCTATTAAAAATATGCTTACATATATGTAACTTCACATTATAGGGATATAGAAATATGTATCTAACTGAATCCAGTATCAATTTTCAATTGTATATTATATACAATTGAAAATGAAATAAAGGAGATGCAACGTTGACATCAAAATTCCCGAATTGAAAACATTTAAACCAACTTTATGTTACTCTCTCTGACTCCACATTAGGTCCATAAACGTCATAATTTTTTCACAGCTTGCGTTGCATGTATCTTTTTTGTAATAATGTTTTAAAATATGTCGAATTTCTTCATAGAATTGACTCATTTTAACAAAAATAAAATAAAATGAAAGACGACGGAAAATAACATTTACTAAATTGTTTCTTTATTTAAATGATACTTTTAATTTGTTATCAATACCAGCCAGATATAACTAGTACAGCCAAAGAAATTGTATTAAAAGTTTATACAGACTATTTGCGAAAAGACTTTTTCTCTGTCTTAGTATATACCAATGAATGTAATATAACACTGTGTGATAGTGATAAATACACTAGAAATATGAAATAATCCAAGAATATGACATAATACTTCCACATTCCCACCGAAACTCAAGAAATATTGACAGCAGCAAGTATTGTTATTATAATTGTTTCACTTTGTTAGTATCACAAATTTAATGTTATTCACCTGACTAAAATTTGTTCTACTCTATGATGACGCAAATTTAAATAAATTTCTTTAATAATAATGTCAGTACTTGGCTTACCACATAACATAACTTTAGACAACAATACTATCGAATAGTTGCTTGCTATCTATCGATGGACTATCGTCCAAAATAGTCGATACTATCGATAGTTTTAAGTTAAAACTAATGGTATTAGCGATACTATCGATAGTATTGATACTATCGAATGAATCACTATCGATAGTATCGTTGTTATTAATAGTATTGCTCGTAGAGAGCTATCGATACTATCGATAGTATTGACGTATTATAATACAATCGATATACTATTGATACTATTGCTTATACGTAAACTATCGATAGACAATTGATTGTCTATCGATAGTAGACTATCGATATGCAACACTAGTTTGTTGTGTTGTGGGACGTGGGTCGCATAACTCGCATAGTCGTCGCAATGACTTTGTTTTGAGATATTTTATGAATTGTGAGTATTTATTCCTGATTATTTATGATTTTCGAGAAATGTAAAATACTAACATGCATAATTACTGAACATAATTTAGCTTTTTTCGAAACCCACAATATAGGTACTGTACGTTCATTTTGCAATTATTGCTTTTAATGTTGGTGTTTTTGGTTGTATTTTCTAGTAAATGCTATTTAAAAGCATCAGCTAATCAGCATAAATGTACTTTACAGGGCATGGATTCGATTTCCAAGTTACCTCTCATATAGCCGCCAAGTGCCCGGGCGATGTTAATTACTCACGAAAATCACGAAATGCTCGGGACCCCCGCACCTTGTTTCTCAAATGTCTGCAGGCGATAACGATATAACCCTGCCATGCCGCGCCGTTTTTTGTTCCTTTTGTAACTTAATTGATATTGTACACACACTACCAAGTTTTATGTTTATTATGAGTTAAGCTATACAACGATGTCTTTTGTTTATCAGATTACGACTTTTGGTGTAGTTATGTTGCGCTGAACTTGAAAAAATTAAATCACTCTTCGACGATGTAAAACAATACGCATTTTTTTTATTTTCTTGGTTCGGTCGGATATGCCTATGCATATTTTAGTAGAAAAATTTACGGAGAAGCGAGACAAATAATATATATACCTTAGAGCAACCGAGATTCTTATATTTAATTTTTTTTTACGGCGTTCGAGCGCGAACCCCATGTCAACTTTTGGTCGACACGAGCAGTTTACGGATAATCACGTGTGTTAACTAGCAGTTGACATGGGCAAAGTAGCGTTCAAGACCATGTCAACCAGTCGCTGACGCGGGAATTTTGCGTTAAAAACTCAGCACTTGAGCAGAGTTAGTTTTTGGCTTACGAAAATAATTTAGCATATTTCCTTTATGTTTTGGTGATGATGCATATAGCAATGGGTGTTTCTTGTTTTTTATCATCATTAGTGTTTGCTTTCTTATTTTAGTATATTTGTGAATATACCAGCTCCGAAAAGCCACACCGAGCACACAAAATTGTTTTCTCTAGAGTACGTACTTTTGCCATTGATTATACTAATTTGTGTATTTTGACTTCTATTAATTAACTGGCTGTGGCGAAGCCATACAAGGAGGGTTATGTGTTTGATCTGAAGGTTTTTTTATTTTCGTTTAGTTCTGTGGCCAGAAGTGCGAGCGCCCTTGCTCATTTCATGCAACATTAATCAATTTCATTTTATTTTTTAGCCCAAAGTCCGCAGTGGATGAGCTCAAGGCAATGAAGGCATCAAAAGCGCCAGACCCTAAGAATCGCGCCAAGCTAACTGCAGACCAGCTCAAGCTCTTGGGGAAAGAGAAAACAAGTGGTTAATTTTATATAACCGGATGCTGCGTATATGTCAACAAACGTTTTATGGTAGTCAGTCAATCATAACCTTATTTTACATTTTAATTATAATATTCATTTTTAACTACAGAAAGAGAAAGGAAAAGAGGAGTGACGTATGAATTTGCACCCCTTGGGCCAGAAAACTACAGCCATAGGAGGTGCTGCGCTCTCATGGTATATTTTTATTGCATATGGTGGCAAACGAGCAAGCAGCACACCTAATGGTAAGTGTTACTGGTGCCCACGTACCTTTGCAATACCAAGAGTATGGCTAGGCCTCGGTCTACCAATGCAAACCCCAAACCCACCCAGCTTCCGGCTCTATCGCTCACCAAATGAAGCACAATAGCATATTGCCATTACCCAGACGTCGATCTTCTGCGAGAGTGTGGTACTACCCCGAACAGACCGGCCCGCGGCTGTAGACAGAAAACTCAACAGCGTGGTCCTACCATTGAAATAAGCAAGGAGCACATCTGATTGTAAGCGCTACTGCCGCCTATTGACTTTTCAAATACTAGTGATAGCTACGCCGTTACGTACTAATGAGAACACAAAACCCACCCAGAATGTTGTCCTCCGGCTCTCTTAGTCACCGAATAAAGCTCAACAGCACATTGCCACTGTTCAAACGTCGATTTTCTATAAGAGTATGGTACTGCCTCGGACTGACTGGCCTCTATATAGAAAAATGTCAACAGTGTGGCTCCTGCACAATTGTGTGTAGTAGGTATTTTATTCTACACTTACCTGTTGTGTATATCTGTCCATATTAATAAATAAACATTGTTCTTCTAAATTCAGAAAGCGTTTGCTCACGCAATACTGTACATTGAACGGTTTTATTTCAGATAGGACCGTAGAGGATAGTCACGATAATGCCATCAAGGGCCTCCAAAAATGGCAGACAAGAGACCCTTGCTGAATATAAGGAAACGGAAGATCCACTTCCCTCCATCGTCAGGGGTTATTCAGGCCATAGATCCACCTGTCAACCCCGTACGGGCCGACTTTGAATTTATTGGGTTTACACCTCGTTAGTATCATTTGAAAAAAAATTTTTTTTTTTTTTGTTGATAGTAGAATAAAGCTTTGAGAAAATGTTTCAGAATCCCGTACTTCCAGAACGATGCCTGGGTCGAATATGAGTACAGTGTCCTACGAGATGAGTAAGTTCCACACATGCGCTACAATGAGACAGACTACAATGTAACTCATCTGTCTCACTTATCACATACAAGTTGTGTGTGATAAGTGATCTCACTTGTAACTCTGGTGTAACTCACATGCCTAGATGAGTTACATCTGTGAGTGTATATAAATAGGATCGGCAATAAATAAAATGTATATTCCAGGTGACGATATCGAGCGTAATCTCACGAAGGCGGACGACAATGGCAGCGACATCGAAGTGGACAATAATCTAGTGGACAACTCGTTGCGTCCAAGAAACGTCTTCAAGTGCCCCGCGGAATTTGACGACTTGGATGACCCCACCCTTGCTAATTACTTACAACGTATTGACGCCAAAGCTGACGTCGCTCTTCGAACCATGGCTGACCTTGACGACGACGATCTATTGCTTTTTGATTGGAGTAGCGATTTTAATAATTTTGAGGGAGTCAGAGAGGTATTCACTGGCACTTCTGGCCCAACGTTTGAGGTCACGAGACTAACTCCCTTGGAGGTATTAAAGAAAATGTGGGATGACGATATTATCGACCACATTGTTCGCGAGACAAACCGTTACGTTCACCAAATGCAGGTTAAAACTTCAAAAGTCAACTCCAGGTTGTCTCGGTGGAAAGATACAACTGCAGAAGAAATTTGGAGGTTCTTAACCATTATCATACTCCAATCTTTGGTGGTGAACAATGTGGAACGAGAATATTGGTATCCCAGCAATGAACAATTAAGAATTGGGGCTTTCGAAAAAATCATGTCCTTCAATCGATTCATACTATTAAAAAGGTGTTTGCACTTTGTAGACAACAGCTTGCCCGAAAAACCCTCCAAACTCGAGAAGGTCATACCAATCATCAAGCATTTAAATACAAAATTTAGCACGATATACCTACCCGAGCAAAATGTCGCCATCGACGAGTCACTTCTTCTATGGAAGGGCAGACTCTCATTTGCGCAGTTGATTGCAACAAGAGCGAAGGTAGGTATAAGAAGTTACGAATTGTGCGAATCAAGGACGGGCTACTTGTGGAAAATGGAGGTGAATTCGGGCAAGGGGCACGTCAATGCGCCGCAAGAAGCGATTGAACATGAGTTGAGGAATGAGCTGGAAAATGCCACGTCTCAGATTGTGTATACCTTAATGAGACCATTGTTTGGCAAAGGCCACACCATTGTAATGAACAGCTTTTATAATTCGCCACTCCTATCTAGGCTCCTGAAAACTAAACACAAAACTGACACCATAGGCACTCTTCAACTCAACAGAGAGTTTGTTCCAGAGACCCTCAAATGTAAAAACAGTAAAAACATGAAAGCGGGTGAAGTGTCTTTCAGCACAACGAAAGATTTGAGTGTGGTCATGTGGAATGACAAAAATAACGTCACAACAATGATATCAACGTTCCACCGTCCAGAAGTTGGCGGAAAAGAAAAATATGGCCACCGTAAGTACAAGCCAAAAGTTGTGCTAGACTATAACTTCTCTATGAGCAGCCTCGATCATAAACATCAGATGCTCCATGCCTTCCCCATGGAGAGGGTACGTAATAGTTGCTGGTATAAAAAGCTTTTCCGGCGACTTATTAATGTGTCGATACACAACGCACTGGTTATTTACAACCACGACCGTTCTCAACAAACACAGCTCGGAAGCAGAGATTTCCGGCTGCAATTGGTACGAGAGATGCTGCAGATTTACAGCCCTGTAGCACTTCGAAATGATCGAAAAGAATTACCGCGACCAGCCGCAGTGTCGCAGTTGCACTTACCGGCTAAAAACCAAAAAGTGCAGCGCTGCAAATTGTGCAACGAAGCCAAAGTGCGGCGCTCAACAGTGTGGAGGTGTAGCACCTGTCAGGTAAATTTGTGCATCGAGGGATGCTACACTGCATACCATGCCAAGTATGTGTGTGAGTAAGGATGTAAGTCTCTGGAACACGCCACACTTTTTTTCTTATATTGTACATTGTTATAAAAGTATTGCATTAAAAACGCTCTGACAAAAAAATTCAAAGTTATAAGAAAAAATCATTTTGGCAATTTTTTTGTTGAAGACATCTCTCGAACGGATTAACCGATTTTTAACCGACTTCAAAAAGGAGGAGGTTCTATGTTTCATATTCATTTTCAGTGTGTGCGAATTCTTCGTGATATGTTGATTACACCAGTTATTCAATGGATTAGCGTATTTCGAATCCTATCTCGCACAGAAACGAGCGAGCATACTCCGCTTCATAGTACGCTGAGCGGCTTTGAGTTTTGTTACGAGACCCACATTTGGGGCCCACATTCTCATGTCATAAATCACGACTGGTCATAGACTTGTGCCTTCAGACACTAAGCTATGTTGGGTGAGAAGATCCTCAAAAGTTTCCTAAACGCTGTCCAGCCGTATTGGATAATTGTATCAAAATTTTCTAATTTAAATACAACACCTATTTAGAACCGTCTTATTCTTTTTTGTTTTTTTTTTTTTTTTGTTTTTTTTTTTTTTTTTATACACCTCCCTGCACTAAGGAAATCCTTGTATCGCGGGGGACTTTACAAACATGCAATTAACGCAGACAAATTACACCCAGACTCAGAACAATACTTTGTGGATCGCACAAAGTATTGTCCTGCGTGGGAATCGAACCCACGGCACTGGCACGGAAGGTCGGTATCTTAACCACTACGCCATCTGTGCAGTCATTCTTTGGCTTACGCTTTCTCCTGGTATAGTCTTTTGAGTAGTTTATTAGACCTTAAGTCGCAAAAAGATGTCCCTCTAGAGTCTTTACACAACTTAGTGCAATATAAAACTGATCACTGACAATTTTACTTTTGCCTAAATCAATGACAGCTTTGTTTAAGGCTTTGTAAAGTACCCTGGAGTTTATATACTGTAACCGCCCAACAGAAGATTAGCTGAAGCATTTTCCGTTAACTATCCCGTAACCTTTCGTTGCCTGATATATGGTTGACACAGGCACTATGGCAACTAACCCGTCACTGTCTTTCACTTTTGTGCCAATAGTGTCGTCATTAAATTTTATAAAAACTAAATCAGGTAACTAGCCAGTTTCAATTTGGTCACAACGAAGGGGAAGCCTACAAGTTTGGATATTGTCCCCATTGCCCGCTTACCAAGCCATTAATGACAGAGATATTGCATCTTACTATGACTCTGGAGCCTATGTCTAGTTTTAACAATTGCATCAAACCGTCACAATTATTTCCATCACTTGGATGTTGGTAGTATCTCATACCTAAGATGCTGCTTCACGTGACGCATCGATAGCACATATGGTGTAAACGCGGATTGATTGAAACAGTGAAATTTTACAGCATTTCATTTCCATTTTTTCGAAATACGTTCTTTATTTTTTATTTTGATTCCCTACTTCTATTCTTCCTCGTACCACGTGCATTTTTAGTCGCTCTACTCATAGTGCTATATTTAATAAATAATTTAATTTATATGAACTAGTTAAAATTATTACTTAACTACGATTATTTACACTAAAAAAATAAAAATAATTAAACTTTAAGAAATAATGTAAACCGACTTCAAAATAAGATCAGCCAAAAACTATACTTACATGAAACACTAAAATCCGAAAAATAAGATGAACTATTTAATTCTTGTCTAATTCCAATTATGTATTAATTTTTATAAAATATAATTACAATGTATGCTAGAAATCCACTTACACGATTTGAAGTCGGTGCCAAACTTAAATTAACAAAAAACAATAAGTTTAATGATATACACACAGGGCGAAAAATTAATAAAATCAAATTATTCAAGGAAATAAGAATTAAAAGATGTATTCAGAACATTATAACGCCACAAATTTAATACCATTTGACACAACCGTAAACGACGTCTGCCCGTATGGACTAAATCGCTTAACCGCTTGCGCGTTCAGATCACTTCAGTCACGAGCGCGGCGTGGTTTGAATGCGATATAGTATAACTATTTGGCTTGGCACCGACTTCAAATCGTGTTAGTGGATTTCTAGCATACATTGTAATTATATTTTATAAAAATTAATACATAATTGGAATTAGACAAGAATTAAATAGTTCATCTTATTTTTCGGTTTTTAGTGTTTTATGTAAGTATGGTTTTTGGCTGATTTTTTTTTTAAGTTTTGACATTGATTGCAATTGATTTTGAACCGAAAAGCTTATTAGTTTTTAGAATCGAACGCCACAGCCGTTTAGAAATTATTTCAAAACCCATTTTTTGAAAATTTTGTTTTTGAGATTTCTCAAACCTAGCGGTTGAAATTGGTTCAAATTGTATGGAAAATCTAAGTTTCGTCAAGCGTTTTCAAAGTTTAATTAAACTGGTCATACTCATACCATTCAAAAGTTATGAGAGGGTTAAATACACATGCACAGACATGCTGACATCATTGTAAAAATAGACAGATAAGTTACTGGAATTTTAGCATTTAATATGCTTAATTATTTATAAAATCCGATTACGAAATGAAAAATGATGTCACAAGCGGGATTCGAACCCGCGCCTATTGGGATTCCGGCCCAATCGTGCTGCCACTACACCACCGTGACTAATTGTAAGACATGCAAATTTCACTTCGTATTATATTTACGTCTTAAGGGGACGGTATGCTATCTACCCAACAATGTTTACACATTGTTATAGGCTTAATACTTAAAACTTTACAGTTAGAATTGTATTAAACGATGGCACAACCTTGTTTTTTAAATTACTGGAATTTTAGCATTTAATATGCTGAATTATTTATAAAATCCGATTACGAAATGAATAACAATGTGTAAACAAACAAACAAAACCTATAACAATGTGTAAACATTGTCGGGTAGATAGCATACCGTCAACTTACGTGACACCACCGTGACGTAAATATAATACGAAGTGAAATTTGCATGTCCTACAATTAGTCACGGTGGTTTAGTGGCAGCACGATTGGGCCGGAATCCCAATAGGCGCGGGTTCGAATCCCGCTTGTGACATCATTTTTCATTTCGTAATCGGATTTTATAAATAGACAGATAAGGTTTTTAGTACCTTAATACGTAAAGAGCTGATGAAATCTCGATTATAGAAAATTAAGGTAAAACCAAGAACTTCCCGATCTTTAGAATGATTTTCGTACCGGTAAGTTAAAAAACCATAGGACGTAGGTATGATCCTGAGCAAAAATTGCTTAGTGTCTTATATCACCGGATCTGGTGATAGTTTTTTTTTTTTACCTTTGAACATATTCTGTTAAAATATTATAATGTACTAGCGACCCGCCCTCGCTTCGCTTCGGTTAAATCTACTTTCGCTACACAGAATTGCCTCTCGGAGAAGGAATTTCTTAAAATCCTATTTTATCTGACCTTTACAGGGCAGAAAGAAAGTCCACACTAAATTCCAAGTCTGTAGGGGCAGTATTGGAAAATGTAGATTTTTTGGGTTAACACCTACGCAATCCGCTTTAGGGGTGGCATTTTGAAAAAGCCGTTTTTAGTTAATCTGTGTATAGTAACAAAAATATGCCTATCGAAATTTAAGTCTGTAGATATATTTAAAAAATGTGATTTTTACACCCCGGCAACCCTCCTTGCGGGTAAAATTCGTAAAATCCGTTCTTAGCTGATCTGTACTCAGCGAAAGGAGTATTCTTACCAAATTTAAAGTCTGTAAGCCTTATATAGATTATAACTCATCCTTTCTGTCTCGATTTTTGCAAACATGTTGATTAAAAACTGGCTAAACAGCGAACGAAAATATAGCAGATGATCTTATACTCCTTTCCTAATCATTATAGGGTCAAATAAAAAGTTGCAGTAGATATAATTTTATAAAGCGGTGTTTGTGGTTTTAGTATCGCAATGGCTATATACATATATCCTAGCACAATTCAAAGACCAAACAACTGCTGAAATATAGTATCGACCATCGCCGTAGCATGACACAAACGGATATTGTCACACAAACTGTAATGCATCGTGTGAGCGATGATTTTCAGTTATTCGATGCAAGGAATACCTTGGCTTGGAATTACAATATTCTGCTTTACAATATTCTGCTTAGAAAATTACCGTCCAATCATTTCAAAGTCTACGTTCATATGAGGCCGTGTCCTGAAAGTACATGACCTCTCTAAAGCTTAGAAACCTATAAACACCGTACTAATATAGTGCGGTGACATTCGAGACATTTCAATTTTAAAAAGTATTTACATTGTACCAAACGTTTATGTGACATCAACTTTTTTAGAGTTCCATACCCAAAAGATAAAACAGGACCCTATTACTAAGACTCCGCTGTCCGTCCGTTACTTCACCTGTCTGTCACCAGGTTGCTCTCATGAATCGTGATAGTTGGACAGTTGAAATTTTCACAGATGAAGAATTTCTTTTGCCGCTACAACAACAAATACTAAAAAACAATAAAATAAATATTTTAGGGGGCTCCCACACAACAAAGGCTTTTGGCTCGTTTTTGCTCTATATTGATAACAAAAATAGGTAGACGTTTGAAATAATCTCAATATTTAGTAATATATTCACTTTAGAAATAAATAATTAAATTAAAATAAAACAAATAGAGAATTTAAGCCCCTATACAACAAACATTTGCCATTTATAGATAATGGTACGGAACCCTTCGTGCGCGACTCCGAGTCACTCTTAGCCGGTTTTTTGAATATAATCGAATTGAGTTTTCAAACATGTGTCAAAATAAAATGTCTTTTAAATCAAAATCACTAAGAAGTATTGATATCAACTTTAAAGCAAATCACCCCTATAATGGTGGATGGTGTAGGTAACACCAGATCGGTCATGTACTGAAGGAAGGTGGAGTCAAGAGTCTCCGAAACCGGCGAGCGTGTATGAAGAGAATTATGAATATTCAGGAAGCGAGTGAAGTATGCAGAGATAGAGTTCTCTGGCACTCTGTTCTCTCTGCCTACCCTGCAAGGGATATGGAGTGATGATATGTATGTATGTATGTACCCCTATAATAACTTTCCACCCCTTTTTAACCCAGTTAAGAGATAAATCTCAATAAATTATGAATCACGTCTTTCATCAATTCTGTTAAACAATGTTTATGCAAAATTTGAAATAGATTGGACCAAGGAATCACGTTGTCCCATACAAACTTTGCCCTGCTTTTTCATCCCCTTAGGGATATAATTTCGTAAAATCCGTTCTTAGCTGACCTCTACTCGGTGAAAGAAATATGCGTACCAAATTTAAGGTTTGTAGGCCTTATGGTTCCAGAGATATCGTGATGAGTCAATACATAGGTGGAAATCTCATATATATAGATAAGAGTGATACCTGTTTGGAAAAAGACTTAAAAGCACTATGTGCTATGCTAATTTATTGTTACTTTTTAACCGACTTCAAAAAAGGAGGAGGTTCTATGTTTCATTGTATGTATTTTTTTTTTATGTATATTCAGCGATATTTTTGTCAATTGTGGGCCGATTTTCAAAATTCTTTTTTCTTTCTAAAAGGTATACTCCAGAGGTGGTCCCATTGTCACCAAGTCATGATCTGATGATGGGAAGTCATGGAAATCAAGGGCAACCCTCAAATTTTATAGGCACATATTACGTGCCTCATATATTTTCGTAAGCTCTTTAAATATCTGCATCTGGCAGTGATAAACTCATTTAGGTGAGCTGATGATGGAAGTTACATCTCCTTAATAGTTAGGAGTTGGACGATAATTGTTTCAATATCACACGTCGGCATAGACTTTTAGCTGTATTCTTTCAAGTTAACTCCCTAGGTCGTCCCATTGTCACCAAATCATGATCTGATGATGGGAATTTTTGAAAATCGAGGGCAACCCTTAAATTTTATAGGCACATATTACGTGTCTCATATATTTTTCAAAACTATTCAAATATTTGCATCTGGCAGTGAACATTTCATTTAGGTGAGCTAGTGATGGAAGGTACATCTCCTTAGCGGTTAGGAGTTGGAGGATAATTCTTTTCATATCATACGCCCGCATAGACCTTTAACTGATGCGCGTCACACTCTGGAGATATGACCCGCCTGGGGTCCCCAGCGCCACGTCCTGTCGGTGGTCATTGGGGGAGACCTGTCGCTGCCGACTATCATCTCGAAGATGCTTGGCAGCGACAGATGCTGGTCGTCAATGGCCTCCTTCTGTGAAGAGGTCATCTCTAAAAAGGAGGCCGCGGAGCGGGCACGCGAGGCAATCGCGTCCGCAGACTCGCTCCGCCGGCGGCGGCCAGGGAGGAGGAGGCGCCGGTATGCGCACCTCCTTCCGCCGCCTTGAATGGTGACAGGGCGTGGCCAGAAGGCCAAGCGTTGGGGCGTCGGGGATCGAATGTCAGTAGACGATCTCTCCGGCGTCCTGTAAAAGCGCGGAAGGGGCCGCTGTGGTTTTAGTGGGTATTCCGGTCGGACTGTTCAGTTGGCCGGTGAGTCCCACAAAAAAATCCCACAAAAAATACCTTTAACTGTATTCTTTCAAGTTAACTCCCGAGGTGGTCCCATTGTCACCAAATCATGATCTGATGATGGGAATTCATGGAAATCGAGGGCAACCTTCAAATTTTATAGGCACATTTTATGTGTCTCATATATTATCCAAAGCTATTCAAATATTTGCATTTGGCAGTGATAATCTCATTTAGATGAGCTGGTGATGGAAGGTACATTTCCTTAGCGGTTAGGAGTTGGAGGACAATTCTTTCAATATCATATGCACGCATAGACCTTTAACTGTGTTCTTTCAAGTTAATCACGTAAGCTAATAATTGAAGGTACTACTCCATAACGATTAGGAGTTAGGTAATTCTTTATGTTGCCGATATATGATCTTTGTTACGTAGGTAGAAAATAACATACCAAGCTGGAAAGATGAACCTTTTTCAATTCGCCTTTCTCAAGGTCGAACTGTTGTAAATATATATACATATGTATCATCATCTGAACTTAAGCTTCTCTCATATTTCGCCACAAATCGCCAAACTATAGATAGATAAAAAAGGGTATGCTGAGGTGGTTTGGACACGTGGAAAGAATGAGTGAAGAAAGGTTGACAAAACAAGTATACAAAGCGAGTGTGAGTGGGACGATTACAAGGGGAAGACCACGTCGTACTTTCCTGGATCAAATTGAAGATGTGTTAGTGAAAGGTCAGATTAAGAGCGTACTCTTACGCGTACGTAATCGTAGAGCATGCATGAAGACTGTGATGAGCGTGAATGAAGCGATGGAGGTTTGTCAGGATCGTGGTTTGTGGCAATCCGTAGTCTCTGCCTAACCCTCTGGGAAACAGGCGTGAGGCTATGTATGTATGTAAATTGCCAAACTTTTATTCTCCAGCAATTATCAGTTCGTTGAGCGATGTGGCCTGCCCATTGCCGCTTAGTGTGCTAATTCTTCGTGATATGTTGATTACACCCGTTATTCTATGGATTAGCATATTTCGAATCCTATCTCGTACAGAAACGAGCGAGCATACCCCGCTCCGCTACTCCCGCTCCACCGAAAATAGATCGATGACAATAAGTACCTACGCTAGGAACAAAAAATAACAATTCTCAGTTGTCAAACGTTTGACAGGCAGGACAAAATGGCAGCAGTTAAGTTTGTACAACCAATCTGTAGGCGGCGCGATAGTCAGTAAAAATAAGAAATGTTTTAAGTGTGCCCCCCCAGAATGGGAGCCAGTCTGATGGTACCATATCATCATTTTATTCAAATCTTACTAACAATGAATTGCATTTACCCGAATCCTACCTGCTACCAAAACAAATATATCTGTACCATATTGTTTTTGGGCGATAGTGCTTTTTAGAGATGGGCGTTTTCAGGTTTTTACGCAAACCGATACAAATTCGATGTCTGATATTGAAATCGATTTCAAAATTCGATTTCAGAAATCGATTTCCGGAAGAGCGGACCTTAGTTTCGATCGATATTCCATGGTTTCAGGTTTTAGTTATTTTAGCGTAGCAGACGAAAAATGCAAACGAACGAACGCATTCAAAATATTTTCTTTAAATTCTTTGTTGATTGGATTTAGATGTACAATTTTCCTTCATGCTTTATTTAGGCTTAGGACTAGCAAAAATGTTTTGTTTTGGATATGATACAAAACTTTCTGGCGCATTTAAAAATCGACATATTTACAATGATTTCATAATTATATAATGTACATTTTTTTGTATGTTTTTTTTTGTGTCCATTTTACAATTAATAGTTATTTCTTATTTATCATCAAATAATCGTATATATGATACTAACATACGCTAGTATAGTATTAAATCATAAAATACCCATCTAATTATATAGTTCACGAGAACATAAGAATAACATTACGCACACACCGCACGTGTCACCAAGGTCAAGTGTGCATTAAACTCATCAATAATTCAAAAAATCTATTTAACAAACACAAAACTTAAACTATCATTAAGTATTGCGTAATATTATCATGGAAGTAGTTGCATTCTGATATAGATCTTATTCCCTGTCCCTTGTAATTCTGTTTCGTTTCAATCTGCCATTCTTAGTTTCTTAGAAACCGCCAAATTCCAAAACTGATCATAATTCGCTTCATCTCTTTCACTGCACTAAACGATCGCTGAGTTATAATGAAAGAAGGCGAATTTTAATGAAATTCGCTTTCTCTCATTCTAACTAAGCGATCGCTTAGCGGAGTGAAAGAGTTAGTAAGTTTTCAAATATTGGTTTGGTTTGCAAAACGCCATGCATCCTCCAACCTCCTTGTGTCTCACACAGTAAACCATCGGACACCATCCTCATTCTCCTTTCAATAATTTTACCGTACACTTTAGCTGCCAAACTCTGTAATTTGCGCAGTCATAACGTGAACCCTTGTTTTTAAACAAAGGCACGATGACTGCACTATTCCAGTCCCCGGGAACCATTCCTGAGCTCCAACATAAATTGAGGAGCAACAGGAACGCCTCCCAGACACAGAAGCCATCAAGCTTGATCATCTCGGCAGACACCATATCAATGCCCGCTGCCTTACCCTTTTTCAAACTTCTTATCGCCCATTCAACTTCATCCATACTGATGCCATCGGAGAACGCCGGTGCTGAATGTTGATCTACTAAACCACATACGACACCGGCGCCAACCGTAGTATCCGCATACATATCGCCAAAATATTCACTCCATCGGCTTAACACGTCTTGTTTGTGTAAGAATGTCTCCACCTTTAGACCTTATTTTATTCATTCTGAAGGCTGGCCAACCACACCGAGACTTCTTCACCTCACTCCAAAAGAGTTTGGTGTTACCCTCGAAGTTTATAGTCAGTCTATCTTCTATCTAATAAATAAATAATAACTACATTTTACATTTATCACCGCTGCTACATCCCGTGTGCACCAGGGAACCGCATCTCTTTCGCATTGTGGCGTAGAAACAATCTACGTGTGCGTCGGCAAACATTTCTGATGTGCTACAGAAATGGATCAGCCCCAACAGCACCCTGAACGCATTGTTGAATTGGACATGGAGTGCGCTGTATGATCCCGGCACACACCTAGCCCACAGGCTGCACGTGTAAAAGGTTGTACAATAAGCTCAGAAGAGTGTGATTTTGACACTGAGTGAACATCGTGCAGACCTTTTTTTTTTTTTTTTATTGGTGGACTGGACTATGGATGCGTTTCGCCCCGCCAAATCGGTCCGGGGTGACGGAAAGGCGGCGCGTGACCCCATAGACCCACCGTAAAACTCCTCTCTCTTCGCCGGGCGAGCGGACTACCGGTACCCGATCTTTGTCTTCGGTGGTCCGCCCGGCGGTTTACCCTCGCGGGTTCCTCTCGTCGATGCCAGATTTCGCCGTCGGGGCGTCGCCCTCACGCGGTGGCCTCGCGTCGGGTGACAACAGCACTCTTTTGCCGACGACAGCCTCCGCGGCCGTCTGCCTCAGGCGTAGCAGGACCCCGATGGTCGAACGCCCCCCATAACCCGAAACCCATATTGAGCGACCGACAGATCGGGCCCCACCTCCTCCAGGTGTCGGACGATGCGGGTAGCGAGGACACGGGGGCCGTCCCGGCTTTGGCAGGAGAACCAACCTCCCCTCCTTCCAGCACTCGGGGAACCGTCCAGACGTCAGACAGGCGTTGAACACTTGCCTGAGGCGAGGCTCGAAGTGCTCGAGGAGCGACGTCAACACCCGGACTGGTATTCCGTCCGGGCCGGGGGCCGTGGTGGCGGAACGAATCCACGCCACTGCCGCCCCCACTTCACATCGTGCAGACCTGCGGGCCAGCATGTTCGCTCTGATCGACAACGCCCTCCGCTCCCTTTCTATATCGTCATCGTCTTTGAGGTCAGGGGTCAATATGTGACCAAGATATTTAAACTTAAAGGCTCTTTGCAACGGTATACCATTGAGTATGACAGGTGGTATTTTATCAAGGGTTTTACCCCTGGCTTCAAAGACCATGACCACTGATTTTTTCGTAAGTCACAGACTGATGCGCTCAGCAGTGCCATGTCATCAGCGTAGCTGATATTATTGACGCAGACGACGTCAACATAACAACCGACTCTAGCGCTACTGAGCTCACCTATTAGCTCATTAATGTACAGGTTGAAAAGCGTCAGTGAGCTCAACCCCCCTTGTCTCTCCCCGCATTCCGACCTGTATGCATCAGATAATGACCCAGCCCATCGCAAGTTATTGATCTGGTTTCCATATCAATACTTAAGAATGTTTACTAATGCAGGTGGTAACTCATAGTATCGTCTAACTTTCTCCATAGCATGTCGTAGAAAACCAGATCAAACGCCCTAGATAAATCTAGGAAGCAGGCATAAATAGGCGTACTGCGTTGCGTATAATATGTAACAGCATGCTTTAAACACAATACGGCACTCTCCGTAGACAAGCAAGGACGGAACCCAAACTGGTTGTCATAGAAGTTTGTGCACTCATTGAGATGTGTGTTCACCCTCGCTATCATGGCAGTCAGAGAGATGGGTCTATAGTTATTGCTGCCGGCTAGATCACCAGTTCTGTTTTTAGCTATAGGGACTACAACTGTCTATCATGTCAGCTGGCAAGTAACTATGATTATGCAGAACTAGAAGAATTATTGGAAACGCTTTCGGCATCCTTGCGTCCCGTTTTCGATGTTTTACACGACTGCTAAATTTAAATCATGAAAATATAGATGCAGTTGTATTGGAAAGTTGTGTTTTACATAATTTATTAAGGAAAAATTTATTTGCTAAAATATCCCACGCATTTCTTTTTTGGGTAATATTTTTATAAGCTTCACAATTTAAGTCTTAAAGGCAGGGCAAGTCTTTATATAAGTCAAGAAATTCAGTAAAAACTTCGCGATCGCGTTCTGTCTGCTCACGTGTCAATTTGTGCAAAGAACGTCGTCGCGTGCGTTTGCGCTCGCCTCTGCAGCGTGACTGTCGTTTGTTTAGTTTTAAGCAAGCGGCTAGACGGTTTCAAACAACAATTAAACCAACGCTTGGCCAGCGGTTTGAATCGCAAGCCTCGCTACAAAGGGCTTTAAAGGTCATACAAAATTTGGCATAAAACATCTATCTACACTGTTTGAAACCAATGACGCCATTTGTAATCTTGGCAACGAGGGGTACGTACAGAAGTGAGGAGGGAAACATGAGAAACGTCAGGTGGTATTTCGCCAATTTGCCATCGGTTAAAAAAACGAGTTTCTACGGTATAAAGCCAATGTTTCATCATTTCGGACCGTGGACTCTTTGTATCTATGGTCGATGTGTAATAATCTGGGGGGCACACTTAAAGCATTACTTATTTTTACAGACCGTCGCGCTGCCTACAGATTGGTTGTACAAACTTAGCTGCTGCCATTTTGTCCTGTCTGTCAAACGTTTGACAACTGAGAATTGTTATTTTTTGTTCCTAGCGTAGGTTCTTATTGTCATCGATTTATTTTCGGTTAATGATGTACTTTCTGAAAATTATCTCAACTTTCATTGTTAAGCTGACATTATGATTGTTTCGTTCTCAGCTGATATGGTTTTTTATATTTTAGGTTAGATGTCATAGTAAAAGAAAATTCTATATAATTACACATACAAATATAGATATGTTATGTATGTATATCACTTCAACTTTAGTTCACCGCCTAAACTCTGGGTAGCGGCACTTTCCATACATGCACATTTTATCATCGAGTTGCCACTCTTTTTCAGTTTAATAACTTTACTCTTTGGTAATAATTTAAAATTCAACCAAAATCCTACCATGAAAAATTGTTAAATATTACTCGTGAAAAATTCTTTCTTGATTTTTTCTTTTCACTGTGTAATTTCCATACACCCCATTTTACAATACGGAGTATAAAGAAAAGTTATATAAATGGTGGTAAAAATGTAAAAATGCATATAGAGGAATTTAAAAACTGGAACTTAAAACCATTTTACAACTGTGCATGTACTAACTACAAAATGTTTAGCGTTGTACGTTGTCTCTTATTTTAGCTGAATTGCTTTATGCTAGGGCCGCACCTGCGTGTATCGTCCCGAAGTAATGTGTGGCGAAGCTTCGTACGTTTTTTACACTAAAAAGTTATCTCAATAATACTGTGGTCATATTAGCGACTTCGGTATTTTACACGAAGTATCGTGCAATAATTAAAGATGGCCGAATGGTGTAAAAATTAAACACCATTTCATCGCTCCATTCCATATTTGTTGATTAACTGGAGACCCTCGAACGCGTCTAGACACATCGAAAATTTCCGCTGAAATGAAAAACGCTAGTGTGACCACAGAGCGCGATGTATTAGCGCGCTAAAACCTTAAAATCTTTAAACTTATCGCCAACCAAGCGATAACGCACACGAAGCCCGAATGTTCGCGACGATAGTCGATAATGACCGGTCACATCAGCGTGTATCGTCTCATTGCACGAAGCTTCGTGACGATACACGCAGGTGCGGCCCTAGCATTAGACAATTATTGTAAAATGTGACACTTGGATGATGTGATATTTAGATATTAGTGTGAATGATAGCTTAATCTCTCAAAACCCTTAATTTTACAAAGATGACAGATCTCTAGGGGCTTATCTGTAAATATTCTTTTCGGTGTAGGCGCGATTACCTATGCCTGATGCCGCCCTAGCCGAGGCCGAGAGTGACTGGACCGGGGAATTAGTCCGTCACCTGCTGAGAGGCTGACCGCGAGGAAAAGACCGACGTCCTCCCCGAGGGAGGGGATGTCGCTCAAGAAGAGGGTACCCCTCAGGGGTTATTCCGTCGGGCCGGCCACTAACGACAAGTTCACGCTGCTCCGGTGGCCGGTCCAACGATGAAGGTGAGGTTCACGGGTGGGTTACGGGTGTGCGTGCTTACGCCCCTCTGTCGTCCCGGACAGAGTGGTGCTAGGAGCGCGTCGACCGTAGCCCACCCTACAAAAAGAAAAAAAAGAAAGGGGCTTATCTGTAAAGATCATTAATTTTATTATTTCTGTTGTTGCTGCTTGGCATCTGTGTTTAACGGCTATACGATGATGAGCGCATAAAAATTAGTAGAGTAATTTCTAAATTTAACTATTTTCATCCTATTTCCATACAACCAACATATTATAGTAAAATATTTGAGATAATTTTACTTAATCACATATGTATTTGCTTAACAGATAGCTAGTTTCTAAAAAAACTCATTTACTATCACTACTTGTTTCTTTACATACATACATACATATCATCACTCCATATCCCTTGCAGGGTAGGCAGAGAGAACAGAGTGCCAGAGAACTCTATCTCTGCATACTTCACTCGCTTCCTCAACATTCATAATTCTCTTCATACACGCTCGCCGATTTCGGAGACTCTTGACTCCACCTTACTTCAATACCTGACCGATCTGGTCTAGGTAGGTTAGTCTCGGTCTCCCTCGGTACCTACATCCTTCCACTTTCGCATTGTATATCTTCTTAACCAGACGTTCGTTCGGCATTCTTTCCACATGTCCGAACCATTGGAACATTCCCTTTCGCATCTTTACACTAATACTCTCTTTCATACCTACTCGCTCTCTTACGTCGTCGTTACGAATGCGGTTGGTCAGCCTAACTCCACAGATTTTCCGAAGAGATCGCATTTCGACCGCATTAATTTTACTTTCATACTCTTTTCTGTATACCCAACTCTCGCTTCCATACAGTAATGTTGGGACAAGCACTACGTTATGTATTGCTACACGTGCCTTCTGGCTGAGGTGGTGGCTGCCGAGAAGTTGCCCCAACGCTCCGTTCACTCTATTTCCCGCATTCACTCTTCGCTCTATATCAGTGGTGTACCTTCCATCTCGGCTAAATCCACATCCAAGATATACAAATTCATCCACTTGCTCTAGTACATCATTACCTATTGTTAATCTTACATCTGTTCTGGCTTCATCTCTTTCAAAGACCATTATTTTGGTTTTGCTCACATTCACGCGTAGACCCCTTTTCTTACAATCTTCTGTCATTGTGTCGACTAGGGTCTGCAGGTCAGTCGCTGACTGTGCCAGCAGGACTGCATCATCTGCATAAAGCAGAGCAGAGACCACTGAGTCATCCATCTGGACTCCCACATTCATATCGTTCAACCTTTGGAGACATTTATCCAGATATATGATAAACAGCCTGGCTGACAGAACGCACCCCTGCTTAACGCCGATATTGACGTCAAACCAAGGCGACATTCCATCATCCAGCCGCACACAGGCTCTACAGCCCATGTAACTGGACTGCACAGCCTGCAGCAGTTTACCGTTAATACCATACTCCGGTAAAATGTCCCAAAGTTCCTTTCGTACAACCGTGTCAAATGCTCTCTCCAGATCCACAAAACTTGTTTCTTTGACTTTGGTATTTTTAGTTTTAAATTGCCTTATATTTTTTGTGTCAAACATTTATCTATAATTGTATTTATATGTGTATCTATACAATAATTCGTATCTATAATAGTCTATGTATAGTATTACGTTTGTATATATGTGACAAGTAATATGTGTACACAGTATGTATATCACTGTATATTATTAAGTCATTTCTTTTATTTGCTTTTCTTGCCTTCCTGTTTTCGTTCTTTAGTACATATTAAGTATCCTTGCTTACTAAAAATAAAATTGCAAAAAATTGCAGTAGGTATGTGATAAGACCGCTTAATCGTACCAACGTTAAATTATTGTATTTTATTTTATTCCTGTACTTAGAAATGGTGTGCAATAAAGAGTTATTCTAATGTATTGTATATGGAGATATTTTACCAAACATGGCATTTTCATAAAAATAAATTTGGTTTTATTAAGAATTGCTCTTCTACTGATATGTGTATAGAATTTGCATCAATCTTTGCAGTCTGGGAGGTATTCCTCGAGACCTTGGGTATATCGTGCGATTTGTCTAAGGCATTTGTTTGTGTACACTAAGGATAGCGTAGTATTGTGTTGTTCACATATGACACCATCATCTTTACATTTTAAAATTAAACAACAATGCTTAATGATAACGACGTGAACAAGGCACTGTCTAACGTTATTCATTTGTTCAATACAAACCAATCTATATCTTAAAGAGAATAAAACTAAATGTATTAAATTCAACACACCTAATATGATATAAAGAGCAAATAATGTTCACACGAATGGTGTGCCTCTATGCTTTGTGAACTCGATCACTTTTTAGGTGTCTCTATAAATGCTAAAATCCAATGGGTCCTCACATTGAAAAATATAAAGAATTTCAATAGTTTATTTTGCTTCTTTTCATAGTATAAATAAAACGTCTTATTTTTCAGATTCCCGCCAAAAGTCATGGGACTTTTTTTATTGAACTATTTTAGCACGTAGTTATATTGTAGTACTACTATAGTAGCAGTTTGTTTTATTTGGTTGTTTTTAGATTTAAAATATTTAAAGTTCATTTAATATCAAATTCATAGTTTTATAATGTGACGAATGCTTTGATAATATAATAATTACGACATGTCGTTTTTGATGGCTGTGTGGTAGCAGCTGCGAATACTAAGAATCCTTACTTTGCTCGTGGATCTCGTAAAAGACGACTAAGAGTTCTATAAAGACCTGGGCCAATACCACCTTACGCCGTTTGGTCAACAATTCATTCCCAAGGAGGGTTGACGTCAGGCAGGCGGCCGGTCATAAAACTATTGTCAATAACTTTCGCAATATGTAGGAAGACATATTATTGCGTTGACCCCAAATAATTGGGACAAGAGTAGGAGAATAATGATGATGTCCAATTTTTATATTCTGTAACCACTGATTTCGGCAACGTGAATCGTTTTATATGGTTTTATTTCATATAATTCTCCAAACTACTTTGTCGTTCCATTACTTTATAGTATTAAATGGCACCACGCTTTGAAATAACTTTTAAAATTTTACGGAGTCTTTCTTTCAATTTTACATAATAAGATGGAAGCACTAAAATAAATGATCATTATATTGAATTTTGAGTCTCAATATTAAACGACGAATCTCTGTTGCGCTATTTGGTTCATTTGATTATTGTAGATTTTTAGAATACTATTTTTCAACCGCTTGTAGATTATTGAAAGTAAAGAGGGCATTGGCGATTTGCATATTTATTTTTAATCTGTGATTAGCCAAGTATATACTGTCGCGAGATATTGGTTCTAAAAATATCTTAGCCTACAACGCCATCTGGCGTATCTAGTAAAATAATAAAAATAAATGACTACCTGCCTGTCTACGGTTTTGTTCCTCTTACACCTTGTTGTTTCTGTTCAATTAATGTGTGAAAGAAATGCTTAGTTTACTTGGGAATTGTTATTACCTGTACTGAATTTAGTAAATAAAATTGTGATCATAAAGTGTACAACGTTACGTTGCATCAGATTGCTATAATTTCTAGTGAAATGTGGTCGATGACAACGTGAAAACGATTTGCTACGTAAGTATAAGCCGATCAAATTCTATAGAACATTTTTGGACATAACTTCTGTTCGATAACGATTTAATCCAAATGTGCAGAATAATAAAAATATCTGTCAGTCTATTGTCAGGTACAGACAGATGTGTATCTACCTGCGTACTGTCAAGCTAAGGAATCCGTCGTAATTGAACAATTTATTTTGTTAAATCGTTCACTTTATGAATATTTAGTGTAAAACGCAGTGCCATTAAGTGTGTATGTAATGCTTTATAAAGGTACGTCATCATCTTGTAGGTGTTGTACAAAAAAAAAACATGTTTTCATCTGCCCTTGTTTAGGTTGCAAAATCTCAGTTCCTTTGTCATGCATAGAACTTTTACTTTTCTGTAGTTTAAAACTAATATTGCATTCATATGTTGGTAAGTGCATATTAATTATTCCTGTAAATTTTTAATATGTTAGAAAGTGTTTATTTTGTTGGTCATATGTTGTATTTTTATACTGTTAGGCGCTGGAGGCGCTGTTCCAGTTGACTAAGCTTGTACTGTAAATTGAATTGTTTTATTTTCTTTAAAATATGTGGTTAGGTCTGGCTGTAATCTTTGTACATAATTTTTTTCTTTCAAATAAGCGACTTGGTTGTGCTATGATCAATATTTGTTAATCTACATTATACTTCCTTGTTTCATTGTCTTGATATTAAACAGGCTTTGAGTAAACCAATAATTTCTGATGAAAAAAGAATGATGCTGGTCTTTAAATAGTACAGCTCAAGAGAGAAGAGAGGTAGGGTTTAGTGATAGGAGAGAGAGAGAGTACGACTCAGACTCAATAGAGGTAGGTTTTAGTGATAGGAGTAACATGGATGGAAGTAATATAACAACGGAATAATATAACATGGATGGAATAACATAATTATGTCCTGTATTATAGTGATAATCTTGTTAGATTCCAAGTGAGACCACAAACAATACATGTTCCATTCTATTTTTATTCTAATTTGAATGTCTGGATAAATTAACTGAATAATCAACTGACATCATATATTTTAGTCTAGAGTCACTGCCTATAATATGTTTATGTAATGTGAAAATCCAAATATTTTTTTTATTATATGATGTTTTGTTTACATGATAAATATTGTTCAATGAAAAGACAATTTTATCAAGAGGAAAAAATTTAATAATTTCCTTAATCTGTGTTATAAATAGAATCTACATTTTATATTTTACTGATATCTATGTAAGGTGAAGAATTAATAAATATGTACTTATCAATGCATTGTTTATTAAGAAAAGTATTACTCATAGGATCTTTTTTGGCATTATTTTAGTTTTTTTTATCACTAATTTATTGTAATACTTTGGATTGGTTAACCATTATTTACTTAACCATAATCTCCAAAAGATTGAGAATGTATGTTTATCACAGTATTTAAATATAGCGTTATTAAATCATCATCTCAAGATGCGAAAGGGTATGCTCCGATGGTTCAGATGGTTCAGCTTATATATGTCCCACTGTTGGGCTCGAGCCTCCTCTGTAACGGGAGGGGAATAGACATACTATACCACGCTGTTCAGATGTGTTGGTAGTTCATAGTTTTGTTTCGAGTTTTCCTTCTCTTGCCTAACGTTATATGCGTTTATATCCCTTATTCGTCTCTTCCCCACAGGCAAGATAGGAGGTGGTGAATTGTATTCTTACTCTGTCACCACATGATATAAGTTTAAGCATTATTAAGTAATGGTTATATATGTATATTATTTCCTTTCCTTTTTTAATGCAATAAATCTGTTACTAACGATTTTAGTAATTGCATAGGTATTCTATTTAGTTACTCTATACTTACTAATAAATTGTTGAACTATTTAGTGTACTATACAAACATATATTTTTTTTGCGGTGGACTATGGATTCGTCTCGCCCCACCAATACTATATAAACATAACAATAGATAACATACAGATTATTCATTTTTGATTTCCATATGTATAGCCTGAGTGATTTGATCCACATATATCAATACTGACCATTTTGATATAAATTTTAAACAGTCTGATATTCGAAATAAAACTACTTTTACGGATTCTATCGCGTTTGTATTTGATTTATAATTTCCCGACGTTTCGAACACTTTACAGTGATCATGGTCACGGGAGGACTGAAGTAGTTTTATTTCAAATGTGTAATACTCGCGTAAACATTAGAAGTCAGTCTGATATTCATTTTCTTCTGTAAAACTTTACCAAGACTCTTATTAGGTTGTCTCAACTATTCTTTTGCTCAAGATGTAAATTCAAAATATCTCTTTGATATCATCAGCCCACATTTTAATTGGCTTTGTCATGTATCTATCAATAAACATTTTACAGAAATTGAATGACTCAGTAAAGAAAAGAACTGTCAGTAAAGAAATACAGTACAAATAAAATTCAGTTTATTCTATGACTAAATGGATAGTTCTACATTTTCTAGATATATCTTTCATTATGTCTAGTTACTGTTCTACGTCCAGTTACTTCTAAATAGTATTAATTAGAATAAAATGTTTCTTTTTTTTTAATAGAGTATACCCATATAAGCATAAATAGCTTAAAGGATAGTCTACTTTTAATTAATTTGTTTGTTAACTTTTATGTGTGAGCCTGTCCATTCTAATCTGTCAAATATTTTTATACTTGAAGTGTGAATGATTCATGACATTCTTATCAAAAAATCATTAATGTAATGCGTGATTGCTTAAGATTTGCGTTGAAAAGTGGAGTGTTTTTGTTAAGGAATTTTCACTATAAAATTTTTAACCAGTAGGATAATGATATAGATTTAATCTGCCTCTGAATCCTCCAAATTTGCGGTAGTTACAACTCTTCTTACGCCATTTTGCCTGCCTTCCTACACCAAAATAATAATGGCTGGATCTCTAACCATAAAATTAGAGTAACAATATTGTCAATTTAGTCAAACAGTTAAAGGTTTAGTAACATTACGAAATGTTATTGAACTTGATGATCAGACATTAAAACTTAATCATCAGCTTAAGATAATAATGAGTCATATGTTTGGTTTTTAATATTTAATTTCGAGAGTTTTAACAGTTTTTAAAATTTGAATGTATTATTTGAATCTTATTATTAGATAATTATATTATCATTGATATCACTTTTCAGAATATTAGATTTTCTTCTAAGGATCTTTTCCTTTTTCTCTGCGCCAGGCATTGTTTTGCAATTTATTCATGCATGTAGACCTTGCTGTAGACCATCATCATCTTCATTTCAACACATATATATGTTCCACTGCTATGCTTGAGCCTCCTCCATGATAGGAAGGAAATTAATCTACTATAGAATCCAGGCCAGATGTGGCAGTATAGGCGTTTAATTTCAGTTTATCTTCTCTTGTTAGATATTATCTACATGTAATATCCTTTAGTCCTACAACACCCACAGGTAAGAAAGGGAGTAGTGATTTGTATTCTTACTCCGGGATCATCATCACAGCCCATAAATGTCCCACTGTTGGGCTCGGCCCTCCTCCGTAATGGGAGGGAAATTAACCTACTATACCGCGCTGGTCAGACGTGTTGGTATAGGGTTCTGTTTCGAGTTTCCTTCTCTCGCATAGATGTTATATGCATTTTACATCCCTTAGTCGTCTCGTATGATCAACCACGGGTAAGATATGGGGTGGTGATTAGTATTCTTACTCCGTCACCACACGGAAAACTCCAGGATCACTCAAACAATACTATAGACCATGTAAAAATTATTTTTATCCTTCAAATAATCTGGCAATAGTATATACTTTTTGCTCCTTTGAAATGTCCATGGGTATAACAAATCACATGATGTAAGTGGTTAAGGAGTGATGATGTCATAAACAAATTCATATTTTTTATTCTCGAAGTGTTTGGGATTCAACTGAATTAATATTTTTTAATAATTTTCTTTTTTTTTCAGAATTGACGTGTGCAAAAGCAGCTTAGTGTGCCTGGCATAAAAATAAATCATACAAATTATGTAAACAGCTTTAGCTGCCCACTGTGATCTCTTTACGTGATTAGTATTTTTTTTTATTAATTATAACAATATATGAGTTGTGTTAGTGTTCAGTGAAGTTATATGTTACTTTGAGGAAGATGAGCGCAATTGGATCAAGCCATATGAAGCCTCAGTTGCCTGTTAGACAGAAGGACTTCGATCAGGTAAGCATTTCCTCTCTAAGTAGATGATATAATGGTTTAAGTAGTATCGTAACCTTGCATGTTTTTTGATCTCCACACAAGACAGTCCTTGATATGATCCACTAATGAATGTTATGTATCTACATGCAACTTGAGTCTGTTAATGACATTAATCAAGTCCCTTATGATTTACGAATTTATTCTTTAGTGTGATATGTAGTATTTAAAAAAAAAAGTTGCTAATTTTATTTTTTAAAAGGCACCACTTTGCACTAAGGAAGTAATCTTTGTATTGCGGAGAAATTTACCAATACACAAAGGCATTTTCATTTATGATAAACTGCACAGATTGGCGTATTGGCCTAAATGTTGGCTCACCATGCCAAGTGTCAAGGGTTGGATCCTCTCACAGGACAGACCTTGCGGGTTTTGTATGATTCACAAATTATTATTCAGAGTCTGGTTGTAGTTTTTGTCCGTTAATTGTATGTATGTAAAGTCCTAAGAAAAATTTAATCCTTACGTAATATGTATGTAAATTTTTTTTTTTTAAGACATGCTACACTTAAAATGTAATACTTGTATTACAAACATATAAACACAAATTTCACCAAGACTCAGAAAAATTTGTGGATTGCACAAGTATTGTCCCGCATAGGTAATCCAATCCACGACACTTAGCACAATAGATCGATATTTTAACCGCTGCGCCATCTGTTTAGTTAAAAATAATAATATTGGCGTTGTTATTTCAAATACGATTACACTAAGTAAAAGCGAGCAAGTCAATTAGTATTGTAGCAATGTGGATTTCGATAATTGTCTTCATTCTGATAATTTCGTATTTCCTCATCATTTCTTAATGCCTGGCGTTCTATTACGTCCATTCGCTCAATTAAACTACAATTAAGTTAAAAAATAGTTTCCTTGCGTAGCTACGGGATAGGGTTACAGTTGTCACCCCGAAATTGTTCGTGGTAGGCGTAAAAATAAGGGTTCACCAGGAGAATATCCGTGTGTATATATTGCAGTTATAATGCTATACTGATCTATATATAAGTTGTACTAATATTAGGAGATGAATCATCCAATATAAAACAATTAAGAAAAATGATATTGCTGATTTTGTGATTGACAAATTTTAAATAGCTCTTCTCTAAAGTAATGATTATGCAGATGTAACTTTATTCTACGGTCGATACGTATTATTATAGGGCAAAGCTGAGAACTTAAAAAATTGTAATGTTCTTTCTTTTTTTTTCATGTTGGCAATCAGCTACTCATATGAGGCATTGTTGCCAGTGTAGACTTACAATTTTCTTCACGTCTTAGTCTCGTTAGTTCAATAGTCGCCCTCAACAGTGCTAAGACCACACTGTTAATAGTATCTTCTGAGAATTTTGATGGAAAACGAAAACGTAAAGCACTTTTACATTATATTCACTACATCCCAGCAGTTCCTTCGCATCACATTACATAAAATGCCATTAAAATTATTTAATATAACACGTTAAAACACTAAAATATTGAATATAATGCAAATACACTTTTATATTCCCACCAAAAGTCCTTTCGTAATGTTTTATGTTGTAAAAACACATTTTTGTGCGCTTAGATTGCAAGCGCTGTTAGCCAGATCAAAATCATTTTTTTTTATTTCTAATGGTGGCAAACGAGCAAGCAGCACACCTGATGGTAAGTGTCACTGCCGCCCATGGACCTTTGCAATACCAAGGGTATAACTAGGCCACTGCCTACCAATATAAAACCCAAACCCACCCAATTGGGTTACCGGCTCTTTCCCTCACCGAACGAAGCGCAATAGCACATTGCTATTACTCATACTTCGATCTTCGGTGAGAGTGTGGTACTACCCCGGACGGATCGGCCCGCGGCTGCAGACAGAGAACTGTCAACAGCGTGGTCCTACCACTTTTAAATTTTTATAAACAGATCAAAATAATATAGTAATACGAAATAGTATATCTTAAATATATCTACAAAATAAAAACACATTACCCTTCTTTGCGTCGCGCAGTCGGGTAACATTCTGCGATGGCATGTTTCTATTCTAAGAATAAGTAATCATGTTTATTATATTTTAGTAATGTAAGAACATTAATAAAAGATAATAAGTTATTTACGAGGCTATTTTAAACAATACAATATTATTTCTTATTCAATTAAAAACATTGAAACTGTTTGATATCTAGGCGCGACTGCCCAGAGATGTGAACAGTCCTCCACATTAGGACGAACTTGCGTTTTATTTCAGCACAAGAGTCTCTGCAGTACGCATAGCTTTTTGTTTCACAATTTGACTTTATCCTCCAAACGGTTTCCGAACTAGACTTTGCTTGACAGTTCGATGACGCGGTTCCCAAAGCACTCGGCAATCTGGAGAGTTACTCTTTAGAACTCATCATCTTTACCCTGCTCTTATCCCAATTACTTGGGGTCGACGCAATATGTCCTTTTCTTCCACTCAATCCTATCCGATGTCATCTCTGCGTTCACTCCCTTTCTATTCATATCATGCTTCACGCAATCCATCCATCTTTTCTTCGGTCTTCCCTTACCCCTAAACCCTTCAACATTTATACTTAAAACTCTTCTCCCAACGTTACATATATCCCGTCTCATCACATGTCCATATCCATCTTAACATTCGCATCTCTGCTACATGCAGCCGTCTCTCGTCCGTCACTTTTACAGCCCAACATGCTGATCCATACAATACGGCGGGTTACAGTTACTCTTTAGAAATGAAGCGCTATAATAAATATGTCCTTTTTTACAATAAACGCACAAACATCTGTGTATGTAGGATTGAACTGAATTAACTTTTGTTATCCCCATTCAGAACCTGTCCCATAGAGCGCTCGAAAATAACACATAACATAGGAGGACTAAGATGTGTGAAACGCCAATAGGGTCAAAATGATACCTATTCATTGGTAGTAGAAAAAGAATATACATAATATTATGACAATTTTTTAATATAAACCTGACAAATCTAATATGCTACCGAACCGGAACGCCTCACTAACAAAGATCCGGCAAAAACAGTGGGCATATTACCAATTAATAATTTTTAAGAGGTGTCTTACTTTACCTTACTATATATTGAATAATCTGTAACTATTACTGTAAGTGAAGAATTTAGGTTTAGGCTCGCGTGGCCCGGGCCCAGGGCGACAAAATTATAGAGGCGCCAAAATTTTTGGATGTAGCGAGAATTTGAAATCGATTATTTTATTAACCAATTTTGTTGCTACTTTTTTCTTTTTACAATATTTTGAAATAAAATTACTGTTACGGATTCTATCGCGTTTGTATTTGATTTTTAATTTTCCGACGTTTCGAACACTTTACAGGTTTACAGTGATCATTCTTCCGTGACCATGAATCCGTAAAAGTAGTTTTACAATCTTAAAAATAAAAATGAAAGATAAAAGTACTTAAATACTTTTGTTAAAATGATTAAGCATGTAACATCTAAAATTTAAAATATCTAACAGATGGATACTAGAAAGATTTCGTTAGGTATTATTGTATATTGAAGAAAAGAACGCGTACCAGTGGGGCCCACCCGCAATGCGTAAAGAGGTACATTGTAGGGCGGGTCTACGGGGTGGTCGTGCGCCGCTTCTCCTGTCGCCCCGGACGGATTAGCGGGGCATGACCGTTCCGTAGCCCGCCGCCAAAAAAAAAAGGTATTATTGTATATCAGGACGTTATATTAACTTGGGCCTTGGGCCGGCATCGAACCTAAATTATTCATCACTGATTATTGTGAGTTAAATCCAAACAAGTTATGGATTGCACAATACGCATTTTTTATTCGCATATACATTTTATTTTATCGTTGATGGCGGCAAAGAGCAAGCAGCACACGTGCTGGTAAGTGTTATTACCGCCATGGGACTTTGTAATAGCAGGGGTACAGCTAGGTCGCTGTTTATCAATCCAACCAGAAAGTTCGGCTGCCGGCTGTCCCGCTCATCAAACAAAGCGCAACGACACATTGCCACTGCTCAGAAGTTGATTTTCTGCGAGAGTGTGCTACAATCCAGATGGACTGACCCGCGCTGTAGACAGAAATCTGTCACCAGTATGGCTTACCACTTTTAGACATCAGAAAGTATTGAGCTAGGTACCTAGTCAAATGTTCAATATCATAAAATTGTGATAATATATAGATTTTTTCCTCCAATGCAAATGCGCTACCAAATAAAGATTTCCTGTATGCAAACCTGTATACGTGAACCTCCTTTTCAAGGTATACTGCTATTGCGATTTTTTTTTCTCAACATTTATAGATTGGTACTTTGCACTTGTCTTCGAGGTTATTATAGTAGGCCACCGAAGTTAAAATCGAGTACCGGTGGTCCGCTCGCACGGCGAAGAGAGAAGGTTTTACGGTTGGTCTATGGGGTCACGCGCCGCCTTTCCGTCACCCCGGACCGATTCGGCGGGGCGAGACGCACCCATAGCCCACCAATAAAAAAAAAAAAAAAAAAAGTTATTATAGTAAACATTCAAATTTGAAATAAAACCATTTTTATAGATTTTATGGCGTTCATAATTGATTTTTATTTTCTCAATGTTTCGAATTCAGTAGAAAAAGAAAATATTTATATATATATATTGTTTTTGGTCAGTTATTATTGTAATAAATATTAGCTGACTCAGCAGACTTCGTACTGCTTTCCCTTTCTTTTTTTACGAACGTAGTCTTTTTCACAGGTAAGTTATTTTTTTTTAATTGTCGTTTTTATTATTTTTCTCGCAATTTTTCCATATTTTATCACCGTGTAAACCTTCCCTGGACTTCCACAAATATTTCAAGGCCAAAATTAGCCAAATCGGTCCAGCTGTTTTCGAGTTTTAGCGAGACTAACGAACAGCAATCAGTTTATATATATATAGAAGATTATCCAACCATCCATAACTCCGTAAACGTGCACTGTTGGACATAGGCCTCCCCACAAGAATGCCATTCATAACGGTCCTGTGGCACCTGCATTCAACAGTTTCCTGAGCCTATTTATGTCAATTATTATGACTATTAATTTAAACTTGCTGTGCGTAGCTGCTACGGGCTTTATATCGACCTGGGCAAACTGCACCTGATGCCGTTTGGTCAACAATTACAATCCCAAAGACAGTTGATGTCGGGCAAGCGGCCGGTCATAAAACTATTGACAATAACTTTTGCAATATGTACGATGGAAGAGATGAGTACATGTTGCGTCGAACCCAAAAATAATGTGTTTATTATTTTAAACCTAAAAATGGTTAATTTGACTGGTCACGTTTGAGTTGTTTCGGAGGTTAGTATGAATATAAATTTTAATCTAATTTATATATATATATATAATATATATATATAATATATATATATATATATATATATATATATAATATATATATATATATATATATATATATATATATATATATATATATATATATATATATATATATATATATATATATATATATATATATATATATAGCTTATAACCACGGAATCGCTCGTTTCATAGCATTAAATCCTTACTAATATTATAAATGCGAAAGTAACTCTGTCTGTCTGTCGCTCTTTCACACCAAAACTACTGAATCGATTTCGAATGAAATTTGGTACACAGATAGTCTAGAGCCTGATAAAGGACATATGCTACTTTATAATGCAAAAAAGGGCTGTAAAGGTGTGTTGAATGAAAAGTTGTAAGAAAGAATCGTCATTATTAAAGCCAGAAGCTTGAAACTTATTTTTAGGCTATTGATTAGATATAAATAGCACATTAACATTTTGGAAAAATTACTCTTAAGGGGTAAAATAAAAATAGGGCTTTAGGAAAGTAACCTTTTACGCGGGCGAAGCTGCGGGCAGAAGCTAGTATAATATAATATTATTTATTGTTGAAAACTGAAGTATATCTACTAATTTCTAACGGAATTACTATAAAAACACAATTAAGGGTTTTTTTTGCCTTCCTTCACAAAAAAACTCACGCTGTTAGCATGTTTTGGTTGGCATAGTTTTTTATTCCCAGATTTCCATTGAGATTTTATCCAGTTATCTATTTATGTTCCCTCAATCGTCTTTTACGATAATGATTATTAAAACCCTTACAATAAAGTAAAATTTAATTATAGGAAATTTGGAAAACTTTTACGATAAAGGTTATTTAATATTTTAGGTGTCTGCTTTAAAAGCATGGTTATTATCTTCGGAGGGCACACCATTACTGCTTATATTTCTTCCATTCCTTTCGTCATCACTCTACCCTTCACAGTTCTCTGTTAGAAGTAGGACTCCCCCACAAATAATTGGATAGTACCATGGTTAGCAGGCGTGTTGGCGATCGCAGTGAAGTGTTATAAGTTTCACAAAAGAGAACTGCTAGCCACTCTCCTGGTGATATCGCTACCCCATTTTTTACCACGTCCAGGGGCAAGTAAAGGCTAGCAACAAATGTGTTCTTACTCCGTCCATTCCTTTTCTGTGCGTATTTTCACGAATAATAAAACAATTTATTTTTTTAAATAACTTTGTGTCTTCGCAACTCAAAATCCTATCAATATGATACCACATCATTATCTTAGCTCATACGACCTTTTGCTCGACTCTAACCTCATGCATGTACAATAGTATGGAAATCAATCTACATACTACTTTGTCTACTCTACTTCACTAGTTAGGCGAGCTGACGGGGTTTTTTTTTCAAGTTCTCCCCCTCAATTTTACGACACCTACGGGCAAGAGTGGGGTGGTGAATTGTATTCTTACTTCGTCACCTGACGAAAAAGTAATGAGGTATATATGTAGTAGGCCGATTAATCTTCAAAAAAGGTTTTCAATTCGTCTACATTATTTTTTGTGTTCCCTCAGAACTTTTTCTTGGTGAACCGATTTTTATGATACTTTTTTTATTTGATAGCTGGTACTTCATATGTAGTCCCATTTAAGTTTGATCAAGATGACCAGTTTTGAAGTTCGATTTTTTTACTAGAGTTACGGAGAAGAGACTTGACTGCATAAGTGGGAATTTTAATTAACAAAATTACGTCTAAGTATCATAATAACTGTAACTTTCATATATTTTTCAGCCTAACGACTATAATATCCGTACATTTAATGTTTATTAGTCACGCGATTGTCCAGAAATAACCATTTTTACAAAGCTTTATAATAATATTCTTATAATGAAGGTCAGTAATGTAATGTCAGGGCAATATTTAACCATAGCTCGCCCTGTCTCCATGGCAAGGTCTTTGATGAGAGAAAGTCATGCCTTGCTTTGAAATTCAAACTTTCGATTCGATTGCATTTATGGTTTGGTGGTTTATGTAGCGATATTACGCTACGAGTGTAGTGGGTTCTAAGGATGTTGTAGATATAAAGTTTCGGATGTTGATATGGTTAAGGATATTAGAATATCATTCCATTTTTTTATAGACACCATCCTGCACTAAGGAAATAATCCTTGTATTGCGGGGGACTTTACAGACATATAATTATTAATGTAGACAAGTTACATTCAGATTCAGAAAAATAGTTTATGGATCGCACAAAGTATTGTCCTGCGTAGGAATCGAACCCACGGCACTATCACGGAAGGTCAGTTTTTTAACTACTACGCCATCTGCGATCCACATACTGTTGTTCTGAGTTTGGGTGTAATTTGGCTGCGCTAATTGCCTGTTTGTAAAGTCCCTCGTAGTCCAAGAGCCAGTAACAGATATATATGACCACAAGTTCCTCTCAAGTGATAATTAGTAAAATGCATCAGAAAATGGAACCATAAAGTCTCGTGAACGTCAGCTAAGGCTCGGTGGGGGGGATGAGCAGTAGAAAAAAAAAAAAACATTCACTCATTTCCTCTCGGCTAAAAATTTATCAAATTATAGCTAACCCAATATCTGAACAAAAAAAAAGAATCAGCCGGCTATAACATAGTGTATTGTACGTCAGCTGATGTCTCGATCATGGAAAAAAATCTTCACTTTCAGTGATCTCCTCTCAAATAAAAATTTACCTGATGATAGCTTATATGTAACTATTGATAAATATATACGTCAGCTGTCTGTATCTCGGTGGAAAAATCGTCAGCTGATAATTTGAAGGTCGTTACGTAGAAGTTAGCCAGAAGCATTTACTGACTGCTGCATTTACTGACTTCTTATTGAAATTTTTCATAATTTTTTATAATAAATATTTTTTATCAAGTAACTAGTTAATTTATACTAAGCAAATAGATTATTTAAATATTGGAATAGAACTAAAATTATTTGAATATACACGTATAAGTTTAAAAAATATTGATACGGAATATTTGTTTCACCTCAACACTCATATTGGAGTGCTATGCCAAATAATTAAAGAGATGTCATTTCCTCCCACATGAAAATTTGTGAGCTGATTTTAAATATGTTTCTGTGATAAATAAAAAAAAATCAGCTAGCAGTAAGTCGAGGGAAACTTAGTCAGCTGATGCATTTAAATAGTCAGTAAATGCTTCTGGCTAACTTCTACGTTACCTTCAAATTATCAGCTGACGATTTTTCCACCGAGATACAGCCAGCTGACGTATATATTTATCAATAGTTACATATAAGCTATCATCAGGTAAATTTTTATTTGAGAGGATATCACTGAAAGTGAAGATTTTTTTTCCATGATCGAGACATCAGCTGACGTACAATACACTATGTTATAGCCAGCTGATTTTTTTTTTTTTGATGAGATATTTGGGGTTAGCTATAATTTGATAAATTTTTAGCAGAGAGGAAATGAGTTAATTTTTTTTTTTTCTTCGAGCATGGGAGGTTACAACTGCTCATCCCCCCCACCGTGCTGCAGCTGACGGTCATAAGGCTTCATGATACTATTGTCTGATGCGTATCATCAATTATCTCTCGAGAAGAAATAATTAACCAAATTTTCACCTGGCTCTCGGACCATCGCAATACAAGGATAATTTTCTTAGTGCAGAGTGGTCTTTAAAAAAATATATATTATTTGTCTTTACAGAGGTTTAAGTTTAGGGTGTCAGTTCGGCTAGTTGGTCAACCAACCAAGGTTGAAAGAAAATCGGTTGTACTGTGTCTCATAGCTACATCAACCCTATCCGAAATAATTTAAAACTTATATCGGGATATATTTTAATTTCAGATATCCTATTCCTTTATAATATCCCTAGTGGGTTCGATCTCCACTCGCATTTCTTCATAAGCTCTATAAATGTTTTTTTCGAGTATGTGTATAATTTATACCCGTTTATTATGTGTTATAAACACATAATAACACAAAGTCTTGTAAGATTCGAGGATTTTATTTGTTATTGTGAGGTAATGATATTAATAAAAAAAAATTCACGTAAAATGAAGTTACTCTCGATATCATTCAGGAGATCCTGTAATAAACATCATTAAAATGTATGGGTATATTTTAATCTCATCGTCATCATCTCAGCTCGTATATGTCCCACTGTCGGGCTCGAGCCTCTTCCATAATGGAAGGGAAATTAACCTACTATACCACGCTGGTCAGACGTGTTGGTTAACGGTTTTGTTTTGAGTTTTCTTTCTCTTTATAGATCTTATATGCGTTTTATATCACTTAATAGTTTCTTATGATCACCCACAGGTAAGATAGGGGATGGTTAATTGTATTCTTACTCCGTCACCACACGGAAATGTTGGTTTATTAAAGACTACATTACCGTCATCACCATAGCTCAAACACGTCCCAATGTTAAGCTTAAGCCTTAGTAGGAGGGAAATTGACCTACTATATCACGACGATGAAAACTGGTTCGTATAAGGTTTTATTTCAAGTTTTCCTTTTCTTACAAATGTTATACGCGTTCTTTGTTTTTTTTTGTTATTGCTTATGGTGGCAAACGAGCAGACAGCACACCTGATGGTAGGTGTCACTGCCGTCCATGGACCTTTGCAATACCAAGGGTATAGCTAGGCTGCTACCTACCAATACAAACCCCAAGCTCACCCCAGTTGGGCTGCCGGCTCTCGCTCACCAAATGAAGCGTGGTTTTAGTTGTGGCTGTAGAACTGTCCACAACGTGGTCCTACCACAATGATATCACTTACTACGTTTTTTACGACACCCATGGCCAAGATAGAGGGGTGGTGAATTATATAATAATTCTTACTCCGTCATCATACGCATGAACGCGGCCCGTTACAGCGAAATTGTTTAAATTATTTAAAAGCAAAACCATCTGTTGCTAATACCATGACTTACATAATATAATGACGAAAGCGAGACGTAGGTAAACCCATTGTCAAAATAACTGGGTCGTTCAAATAAACAGCATTACAGTTCTATCGCTAATTAAGTTAAAATTCACAACGATATGGGGGAATCACCATTAGAACGGAGAATATTAAATAAAGTGGATATTTTAAAACAAATTCTTAAGTAATTTACCTATTTTTTTTATTGCTTATGGCGGCAAATGAGCGGCACACCTGATGGTAAGTGCTACCGCCGTTTGTGGACCTTTGCAATACCGATGATACAACTAGGCCTAGTAAAATAGACGTCTGACCAGTGGCAATATGTTGTTGTGCTTCGTTTGGTGACTGAGAGTGCCAGCAGCCTAACTCTCTGGGTGGGTTAGGGTTTCAGTGGCAGGCACTGGCTATGCTAGCGTATCCCTGGTATTGCAAAGATCTATGAGCGGCAATCATTCCATCAGATGTGCTGCTTGCTCGTTTACCATTATGAGCAATAGAAAAATAACACTTTTACATGACTCAGGATTTGAACGTTCACACGTTCACGATCAGCAAATTGCTGATACCAGTAGTTCAATGAGGCAATTGGAACTTTACAATACTTTTGTCAATTCTGGTCATAGAATCCCGCTTCGCGAGCTCTCAAAGTCTTGAATGGTATTTACTAATAGCCACCGAAGACAATGATCGGGTACCGGTGGCCCGCTCGCACGGCGAAGAGATGAACTTTGCATGGCGGGTCTATGGGGTTGCGCGCCGCCTCTTCCGTTACCCCGGATCGATTTGGCGGGGCGAGACCACGTTCATAGTCCACCGAAAAAAACATGGTATTTACTAATTACTTTTTACCACTTATTTATCTGCCAACAAAGGCAATAGAAAAGCACCAACAACATATGCAACTATCAGCCATTTACATGCAAACTGCATTCATGATTAATTCGGCCCTCAATACAAGCGTTTAAAATACTTGTACTAAAAGCTGGTTTGTTTTCAATGTTGAAAATGGAGGTGATCAAATAAATTAAAATACACAATCGAATGTATTATAATATATGTTTCTTTTTCTGAAGTTTCTTCCTAGTGGTAGAGCCATAGTTTTCTGTCTACAGTCGTGGGCCCGTCTGTCCGGGGTAGTTCACACTCGCAGAAAATCGACGTCTGAGTAGTGGTATTGTACTGTTGCGCTTCGTTCCGTGAGTGAAAGAGCGGGCGGGCTGCCCGCTCTTTCTGGGTGGGTGATTAAGTTAAATATAACTTTTTATATTGCGGGAGACTTTATAAATGGCCTTATAAATTAACGGCTTCTTGCTGATTACTACGGGTCGTCACCGATGGGGGAGAAAGAAAATTGGTCACAAAGTATGGGTACTTATTTTTTAACCCATACGCCAAAAGAGGGGTGTATAACGCCCCTCTTTTTCGTTTAGTTTGACGACAATATCTGCCTGTGGCATTGTAGTTCTTGAACGGTTGAATCAATTTTTATGCGGTTTTTTAGTGCTTTAATTAATATAAGCATATTTATTAACTATCTTTTTTTAAATTTTATTCTTCATTTCATATGCATTCCCAAGTAGTAGGGTTGACGTCTGGCATGCGGCTGTTCATAAAACTATTGCCAATAACTTTTACAATATGTACTATGGAAGAAGAGTACATATTATACCGACCCCAAGTAATTGGGATAAGTGTAGGAGAATGATGAATAATGACTTCATTTCACATGCACACATAATAATATGTACTAGGGATAGTTATTTCAATCGCCACGCCATCTGTTTATTAAAGTTTTTCTAAAACTTGTTTGTCATATATTTTGATCACAAATATTTGGAACGTAATGTTACACAGATATATTTTTAACTGTACTTTTTACGTTATGAAAGTGTGTTAGTTTGACATCGTTCTAATCATTCAACGACATGTAAACATTTAGAGTTTACATTATAAACAAGAAATTTAAAATTACCTTTGAATAAGTTAAGAACCATCCGTGTGGTGACGGAGTAAGAATACAATTCATTATCCCCTATCTTACCCGTGGGTGATAGTAAGAGAAGCCTAAGGGATATAAAACGCATATACCATATATACAAGAGAAGGAAACCTCGAAATAAACCCTATACCAATACATCTGACCAGCGTGGTATAGTAGGTCAATTTACCTCCCGGTGGAGACTCGAGCCCAATAGTAGGACATATATGTGCTGAGATGATAATGATGATGGAGTTAAGAATAGATGCCACTGCCCCCTATTAATTTGCGGGAGTCAAAAAAATTGTCTGCGATTTCATTGGTAGAAACTTCCATAGCACTAAAGCGATCGATTACCAATTTGGTTTATAGAACTATTTCACACAGGCCAGGCAGGTATATTTTTATTATTGTATTCTATATAATTAATAGAGTTGAGAGCCCTTAGCGCTCACCCATAGTCCGGGTCCGTCCTTATCATAGCCATTTGCGGCTAACAACTAAGTCACAAACAAAAAATACTGTAGAAGTGAAATATCGCTCATCGACTGACTCATCACGTTATCTCCGAAACCATACGCGTGCGATTTACTTCAAATTTTGCATAGGTGGTGCTCCTTTTGCAAAGTAGACGGCGTACTAATAACGAATTTTACACAAAAATGCTATCCAAAATGTTCTTTTTCTACCTTCACAGATGATATAACTTGGTAGCCGTTCGGTGGTAACCGTGGCCATGGTGGTTATTGTAATCATTGCCATTTTTTTTACTATTGATATGGTGTGGCTCGGACATCCTCCACAATAGGAGGGAAAGTTGTTATACCATTCTGATCATGTGATCAGGGTTAATATAAGATTATGTTACGAGTGTTTTTTCTTGGATAAATTTTATATACTTGTCATAACCCTTGAGTCTTTTTTAAATCATCCTTGGGCAAAAAAAGCAGTGGTAAATTGAATATTTTAAAATTATAGTAGTATGTAAATTTAGTAGTGATAGAGGTAGACTGTTGACAGTTTTTTGACAGCCGCGTGCCGGTCCGCCTGGGGTAGTACCACACTCGCAGAAACTCGACGTCTAAGCAGTGGCAATAGGCTATTGCACTTTGTTTGGTGAGCGAGAGAGCTTGAAGCCTAATATGGGTGGGTTTTTGGTAGGCAGCCTAGCTATACCCCTGATATTGCAAAGGTCCGGGCGGCAGTAACACTTATCTTCAGGTGTGCTGGCTGCTCGTTTCTCACCATAAGCAGTAAAAAATCTTGTTTGAATTGCTTAATCTCGCTGATCATATGCGTACCAGTTAAGATAACTGGCTATAAAATGAATAAATTATGTTTTCACAAAATTCTTGAATGTTTTAAACAACTAACTGGACCTCGTGTTTCGGTTATCAAAGTTAACTGTATATCTTCTATAAAGTAGGTTATGGTTGCGTCCCAAACACGTGTTATGCGGCGCGTGCGCAGTGTTTTAGAATGCTTTTCGATAGAGCCAGCTTTATTTTTGCTTTTGTAAAGACAATATTCTCCGTGTATTTTCCCACCCCATATCTTACCCGTGGGTGATCGTACGAGACGACTAAGGGATATAAAACGCATATAACATATATGCAAAAGAAGGAAAACTCGAAACAAAACCCTATACCAATACGTCTGACCAGCGCGGTATAGTAGGTTAATTTCCCTCCCATTACGTAGGAGGCCCGAGCTCAACAGTGGGACATATATGGGCTGTGATGATGAAAGACAATATTCTGCGTTAAGGAATAAATCTTAACATTTTTACAAACATACTTTTACTCTCTTTGTTTAGTATAGTATTAGTTGAGTAATACGTAACGTATTAGCTGATACGAAGAGCGGATAAATATGTTTGTAAAGACGCGAAGATTGAACTCGAACTTCTTCCACGATAGGAAGGAAATTTGACCTACTATATACCACGCTGGTCAGACCTATTGGTTTCGGGTTTTTCCCTTAGTCATCTTTACGATCACACAGCGACAAGAAAGGGCGTGGTAAATTGTATTCTTACTTCGTCACCAAAAGAGAACATATAATTAACATATTCAATTAACATCCAGACTAAGAATAATAAATTGTGAATTTTGCAAAAAGTACTCACTGCATGGTACGTGCGTACCGCAATGCGGGTTAGGGCGTCCCCCGGAGGCGACGCGTACCGACCCGCCCCCGTCGGTACGAACATCGGCAGTTGCGGCGATGGGGGCCGCCACCCATCACGCCTTGCCCAGTTAGGCGAGTCGAGGAGAACGGAGTGCCGGGTGGGCACGTGGAATGTAAGAGGTTGTGTGGAAGGTAAGTTGCACGAGCTGATATCCGTCATGGCGGACAAACAGCTAGACGTGCTCTGTGTAACAGAGACCAAGCGAAGGGGCAGCGACGCCTGCGATCTTCCTGGTGGCGGGATGGCTCTGTGGTCTGGTGTACCACAGAGCGATCGAGCCAGCATGGGGGTAGGAGTGCTGTTGTCCTCTCGCTTGGCCTCAGGTGTGAAGGATTACGGAATGTATGATCCCAGACTTCTCTGGATCCGTATAAAACTAGGTGTCACCAAGGTATTCATGGTTGTAGCATATGCTCCCGTAGGATCCTCGGTGGCATCAGACCTAGAGAAGTTTTGGGACAATGTTAGGGAAGTTCTGGATATGGCAGAAACCAGTGAACGCGTGATTGTATGCGGAGATTTGAACGGATGGGTGGGGACCAAGCGTCCCGACTATGAGGACGTACTTGGTCCATTTGGTGATAAGAGAGTGAACGACGCAGGTAGGCTCATAGCGGATGTATGCATGGAGAGAAACCTTATTGTGTCAAACACATTTTTCCAACATAAGGACATCCATATGTATACATGGAGAAGGAATGAACAGAAAAGCATAATAGATTTAATTTTGGTAGACAGTCGCCTCCGAAGCAAAATATTGGACGCAAGAGCCTACAGGGGCCCCACAGTCGACACGGACCACTATCTCGTTATTGCGAGATTTAGTGGTCTGTTCAGAAAGTGGAGGCACTGGCGAGAGCGTGTCCACTTCGGAGGGCTTGAAAGAATAAAGGTTGAAAGGTTGCAAGAAGAGTGTGTAAGAGAAAAGTATGCAGAGGGTGTCCGAGAACGCCTGACGATGGCAAGCCAGCCGCAATCGGACATTGAAGAATGCTGGAGAGTATTGAAAGAGAGTATGGTAGATACAGCGAAAGAAGTATGTGGAAGTTCAAAGAAGCATAGAAAAACAAATGGTGACGCATGGTGGGATGCGGAAGTGGCAGCTTCCGTAGAGCAAAAGAAGAAAGCGTGGCTGGACTATGTCTCTTCTTTGAATCTGAATGACAGTATGACTGAACAGAAGAAAGAAATATATCGGCAATGTAAGAATGACACCAAGGCCTTAGTGAAAGAGAAACGTGATAGAGCAAGTATGAGTGCAGAAGATAGGCTGACTAAAAACTTCGAGGGTAACACCAAACTCTTTTGGAGGGAGGTGAAGAAGTCTCGGGGTGGTTGGTCAGCCTTCAGAATGAATAAAATAAGGTCTAAAGGTGGAGACATTCTTACACAAACACAAGACGTGTTAAGCCGATGGAGTGAATATTTTGGCGATATGTATGCGGATGCTACGGTTGGCGCCGGTGTTGGATGTGGTTTAGTAGATCAACATTCGACAACGGCGTCCTCCGATGGCATCAGTATGGATGAAGTTGAATGGGCGATAAGAAGTTTGAAAAATGGTAAGGCAGCGGGCATTGATATGGTGTCTGCCGAGATGATCAAGCTCGGTGGCTCTTGTGTCTGGGAGGCGTTCCTGTTGCTCCTCAATTTATGTTGGAGCTCGGGAATGGTTCCCAGGGACTGGAATAGCGCAGTCATCGTGCCTTTGTTTAAAAACAAGGGTTCACGTTATGACTGCGCAAATTACAGAGCCATAAGCTTGACCAGTTTGGCAGCAAAAGTGTATGGAAAAATTATTGAAAGGAGAATGAGGATGGTGTCCGATGGTTTACTGTGTGAGACACAAGGAGGTTTCAGGAGTGGAAGGGGATGCATGGATCAAGTGTTCTCTCTGCGCAACATTGTGGAGAAGCATCTGGCTCTAGGTCAGAGGGTTTTCTGCAGTTTTGTGGATCTGGAGAGAGCATTTGACACGGTTGTACGAAAGGAACTTTGGGACATTTTACCGGAGTATGGTATTAACGGTAAACTGCTACAGGCTGTGCAGTCCAGTTACATGGGCTGTAGAGCCTGTGTGCGGCTGGATGATGGAATGTCGCCTTGGTTTGACGTCAATATCGGCGTTAAGCAGGGGTGCGTTCTGTCAGCCAGGCTGTTTATCATATATCTGGATAAATGTCTCCAAAGATTGAACGATATGAATGTGGGAGTCCAGATGGGCGACTCAGTGGTCACTGCTCTGCTTTATGCAGATGATGCAGTCCTGCTGGCACAGTCAGCGACTGACCTGCAGACCCTAGTCGACACAATGACAGAAGATTGTAAGAAAAGGGGTCTACGCGTGAATGTGAGCAAAACCAAAATAATGGTCTTTGAAAGAGATAAAACCAGAACAGATGTAAGAGTAACAATAGGTAATGATGTACTAGAGCAAGTGGATGAATTTGTATATCTTGGATGTGGATTTAGCCGAGATGGAAGGTACACCACTGATATAGAGCGAAGAGTGAATGCGGGAAATAGAGTGAACGGAGCGTTGGGGCAACTTCTCGGCAGCCACCACCTCAGCCAGAAGGCACGTGTAGCAATACATAACGCAGTGCTTGTCCCAACATTACTGTATGGAAGCGAGAGTTGGGTATGCAGAAAAGAGTATGATAGTAAAATTAATGCGGTCGAAATGCGATCTCTGCGGAAAATCTGTGGAGTTAGGCTGACCGACCGCATTCGTAACGACGACGTAAGAGAGCGAGTAGGTATGAAAGAGAGTATTGGTGTAAAGATGCGAAAGGGAATGCTCCGATGGTTCGGACATGTGGAAAGAATGCCGAACGAACGCCTGGTTAAGAAGATATACAATGCGAAAGTGGAAGGATGTAGGTACCGAGGGAGACCGAGACTAACCTACCTAGACCAGATCGGTCATGTACTGAAGGAAGGTGGAGTCAAGAGTCTCCGAAACCGGCGAGCGTGTATGAAGAGAATTATGAATGTTGAGGAAGCGAGTGAAGTATGCAGAGATAGAGTTCTCTGGCACTCTGTTCTCTCTGCCTACCCTGCAAGGGATATGGCGTGATGATATGTATGTATGTATGTACTCACTGCATGGTGATCTAACCTATACACTCGACGTGGTAGGCCGAGATTTACTACTAAGCCATCTGTACAGTCGTTTCGATTATGCACATGTAGCAATTTTTTTAATTATATCATTGGTTTACCATATTTAGTAACGCAGAAATTATTTTATCTTGCAAAAGGACAACATGAGACGGGTAAAAGACTCGGATAACTTAAAAGTTTAATTAGTCTTAAGTTTATTTGGAAATCGTAAGATTAATATGTATAATTCATAAATGAATGTCATATTCACAAACGAATCGACATAAGTCCATAAGTGAATTTACGCCAACGTGGGCTAACTCCATCTGAGGCCGTCTGGTCAAAGATGGTTGACGTTAAGCAGGCTGCAGATTGTAAAAGTATTGACAGAACTTTTACATTACGTTCTGATGTAAGAAGAGTTTATATTGTGTCGATTCCAGGTAATTGTGATAATAGCAGCACGACTCTACTTCTTTAAACAATATTAATTGCACAAAAAAATGAAAATGACTTAAAACTGTTATTATTAACATTAATTTATGATAATATGACAGTTAATATATTTAAAAAGACACACATATGTAAATATTATCACCAGATCTGAACGCGGCTATGCTGATAAAGATCAAGAAAACTCAGAGAGAATACTACTTAACATTTATAAAGTTATAATGAACTAGCTTCTGCCCGCGGCTTCGCTCGCGTAAAAGGTTAATTTCCTAATGTTTATCATACCCTAATTTTATTTTACCCCTTAAGGGTAATTTTTTTACGAAATTTTAATCTCATATTTATTTATATCTAATCAATAGCCTAAAAATAAGTTTTAAGCTTCTGGATTTAAAAATGACGATAATTCCTTACAACTTTTCATCCCCCTATGCAACCTATTTTTCCATTAAAAAGTAGCCTATGTCCTTTATCAGGCTCTAGACTATCTGTGTACCAAATTTAATTTAGATCGGTTCAGCAGTTTTGGCGTGAAAGAGCTACAGACAGACAGAGTACTTTCGTATTTGTAAAATTAGTAAGGATTATATATTTTTTAAACTGTGTGGTAGCGGCTACGAATACTACTAACCCTTACTTTGCTCGTGGATGACGTAAAAGACGACTAAGAGCCTGATAACGACCTGGGCCGACTCCATCTGATGCTGTTTGATCAACAATTACATTCCCAAGGAGGGTTGACTTCTGGCAGGCGGCCAGTCATAAAACTATTGCCAATAACTTTTACAATAAATACTATGAAAAAAGAGTTCATATTGCATCAACCCCAATTAATTGGGATATAAGTAGGAGAATGATGAATAAATTTTATATTTTTTACTATAATTGTGGATATCGCAGTTTTCTTGTGGTCCTCATCTACTTGATTTTAATGAGACTTATGATCTCAGCCTAATAATAATCCTAGTCGATTTTCTTATCGAGATTACGTCAATTCTTCATTTCATATTTTCTAATTTAAACTGCCATCAAATACTGTGATTAAATACCATTAATATAATTTTGAAATTGATTGATTGTGAAATTGAATGCTTTCATTCCGATTTTTTTACTGTTTCTGTTAACTGTCAAATACATTCACTCAGCGGGGTGAGCTCTAGACGTAAATAATATAATATCAACCGTGATACCTATAGCCCTCGCGATACGATACCTATGATTGAAATACAAAAAATGGTATAAGAAAATAGTTTTCACGTCCTTTACAACGAAGGACCCATTTACCATAGCGACACAGTTCTAAGGAGTAACTCTCCAAATTATTGAGAGTATTGGGATCTTTGGCGTCGAAAAATCCAGCCAAGTCCGGCTTGGGAGTTATTTATAAGACATAACTAAATTGACGAACAAAAACGGGGCATCCTAAACGGAGCCAAGCGGGAGATATTAAGTACTAAGACAACGATGCGTATATAACACAGACTCCTCCACGCGTAGAGTAAGTACTGTTCACATCTCAAGGTGCCCAAATATCAGCTCAACTCATTTGACTCCCTGCAAAGCGTTCTAATTGTTAATGGGCCCAATCTTATTGATGGATTGGAATCGTTGGAGCTAAGAAGAGACTATGGGTCTGTCTAGGTGCTCTTTCGACCCATTAATAGGGAGTGATTTGAAGAACTGCTTGACTTGGTACCAACAAGTCTCCTTTCTACCATTGTAGCACTGAATACCGCAGTAGATTTCACCCGTACCACCTGGAAACTATATCGCCCTCGACCATGTTTTCACTGTTTATTTCTTTTAATTGACCTATCATGCTAAAGTTGTATCTTCTTTACAATCATTCTTACTTGTGTTAACTTATTGTCCTTTCCTTTCGCCTTTAATTTTTTTTTTTTTTAGATTACTTCTGATAATGAAGTCACCTGCAGCGGTGTCTCCCGAGCGTTATGACATGAAACTTTTTTAAACCAGGTTTAAGGCTATTTTTTTACTGTAGGCAGTTACTTAGCTATGGTCTTGATGTTGCTTAGGGTCCATGAGCGGCCCTCTCCTTTTGCTATCAGATGGGTTGCACGCTCGTCTACCGCTAAAAGGCAATAAAGAGAAAGATCCATTTAATCTGGCAATAAACAGTCAAGGCAAAGAAAATCGTAGTGACCACTGTATCCTTTCTTCGTCACCCCACAAACAACTAGAACATTATACGCTTCGTCTCCGTTCGTACACATGCTGTAGTATACTGCTGAACTCGAGCTTCCTTCATAATAGGAGGGGAATTGACTTATTTATACCACGCTGGTCGTACGTGTTGGTATAAGGTTTTATGCCGTGTTTACCAGCGTAGATGTTGTGCATACGTGCGTGCATATGTGCGTATGCATATTGTATCTCTTAGTCGTCAGACTTATACTGGATAGCATTTTGGGTTAGACACCCACGGCTTAGACAGAGGGTGGTAAATTGTATTCCTGCTACATCGTAACACGGACAAGAAAGTACCGCTGCCCATCCTCCTGGTAAACGTTAAGCGCTTACAGAATATTATGCGCTTAAAGAAATAATGCTTATTAAAAATTAAAAACTCATCTTACTTTCTAACGGCCTTACATAATTGTATAAATATAACCACATCATTAACAAATGGTCTAACTGTTTAAAATTATTTAATTGAAACTTTTAGAAAATATTCTTCTCAATTAAAGGTTCGATTATAATGTTACCACTCCCTTATCTTAACCGTGGGGGTCGTAAGAAGTATGAGGGATCATCATCATTCTCCTACTCTTATCCCAATTACTTGGGGTCGATACAATTGTACTCTTCTTTCATAGTATATATTGTAAAAGTTATTGGCAATAGTTTTATGACCGGCCGCCTACCAGACGTCAACCGTCCTTGGGAATGTAATTGTTGACCAAACGGCATCAGATGGACTTGGCCCAGGTCGTTATAAGGCTCTTAGTCGTCTTTTATGACATCCACGAGCAAAGTAAGGGTTGGTAGTATTCGTAGCGGCTGCCACATAGCACCGTATGAGGGATCATCAGGTGAATTTATAACAACTGTGATCGCCAACTCGCCTGTCAAGCTTGATGATTGTGGAATTTATGCCCAACGGTGGACGTTGATAAGCTGATAATGATGATAAAGATAATCATAACAAATTCAAAATTTCTTCTGTACGCTGACGACCTTCAGTTTTATCTATCTTTTCATCATCATGATTGTAAAAAAATCAATGATGACATAGTTGTTAAGTGGTCCAAAATAAACTACTTGGTATTAAATCCAACTAAGTCGAATTTTTCAATACTAGGTACGAAAAAGCGCATTGATTTAATATACACCTTGATACCAGATGTAAAGGTTGATGGCTGCTTCACTTAATAAGCACTTAACTTGGAGTCGATTTTTGATAGCCAAATCAACTTTCAAACGCATGTTTTTTAAGCTGTGCGTAATTGTTTTTACATATAGTGGTAGAGTCACAGGGTTGGTTAACAATATTCTGTCCGCGCGCCGGTCCGTCCGAGGTAGTACCACACCCTCGTAGAAGTTCGACGTCGAGAGAGCCAGAAGTCCAATTGGGTGGGTTTGGGGTTTATATTGGTAGGCAGCGACCTAGCTATACCCTTGCTATTGCAAAGGTCCGCGGCGTCCGGGCGGCAGTAAAACTGACAATCAGGTATGCTGCAAGCTCTTTTGCTACCATAAGCAATAAAAAAAATCGACGTCTGATCAGTGGCAATGTACTGTTGTGCCTCGGTCGGTGAGTGAGAGAACCGACAGCTCACCGTTCTGGGTGGGTTTGAGGTTTTCATTGGTAGGCAGCAGCCTTGCTCTGCTGCTTGCTCGTGTGTCACTATATATAATAAAGATAATAAAAAGAAACCGCCTTAAACCAAGTTCATACATTCCTTAGTGTCGATTTACGTATCACTTTAAGCATTATTAAATATGTTGAATTACACCGATGCCGTATATAGTTCATGTATTTTAGACAGAATAGAAAAGCCTATTCAGCGCGTACAAAATGCTTGCACTAGGTTTTGCTTTAATATATTTACCACGATCAAACGTTACTTCATTTTTAAACACAAGTATTTTTAGCTCACGCAGACAATGCCGCCTGGTAATTTTATTAGGTATGTATTATTTTAAATAAAACACCGACTTATTTATACGAAAAACTACTACGATAAAAGGAATACAATTGGATAATATAAGAGCCTCTTACTGGCTAATTCAAAATAATAGACCGCTGCATTCCGGGGTAGTTTTAGACTCGTTGCAACTTGTTGATAGAACGATCTCAAACCGCAATTACTTACTTTGAAAACAACGTTAGGCTTTCCAGAGACACACAAATAATAATAAAGAAATAAAAGTTTATAATTATTAATACTGGTGCACAAATACTAATTGGATGCGCGTTTACTCTTGAAGTGCCCTGATAAGTAGCAGCATCATACATTTTAGATGAGACAGACAGATATATATGACGCGTAACATCGTCGTCATCCTTTTCTTATCCAAATTACTTGTGGTCGACGCAATCTGTACTCTTTTTCCATCTAAAGTTTTGGCAATAGTTTTTTGACGCGGCCATCTGCCTGACGTCAACCTTCCTTGGAAATGTAATCGTTGATCACCATCATATAGATTTGGCCCAATTCTATGCACTTACAATTAGTCGTTTTACGACAATCACATGCAGTGTACTGGCTGGTAGTATACCTAGCTGCACGGCGTCTGAGAGAAACTTGGATTAAACATATGAATATTTTTTTAATGATAAATTCGCGATTTATTGGCGTCCAGCCAATTTAGGTTATAAATAACCGGCCGTGCAGTCTTTTCGACATGTATATAGAGGCGATTTTCGTTTGATGGTCGCAAGTGAAAGTGTTTTAAAGTCTGTGCGGAAATGATTTCGTCATGTGCGAGCTGTGTGGGTGCATTATTATGTAGGATATTGATGTTCGCTGCACAAATGGTGTAGTGGTTAATATACAGGGTCTACCGTCTTAAAATATTTTGAATTCGATTTCGACTATAAATTTGTAGCCAATATTATGCATTTTAAATAATGTATCTCTTATCCTTTTCTTATTGAAGATCGTTTCTTCTTTAAAATTTCTAAGTGTAAAATGTTCATCGACTCTTCAAGCAATAGTGCAGAAATCTTTATGCAAAAATTCCTAGATTATCGGCATTGTATAAACGGTTTATTGCCAGAGCAGCGATAGCATGCGGCGACTGGGGAAGTCTATTGACGCCATCTGGGTACGTTTATATCAGGCATTATACGTCATATAGATGGCCTTCATCATCATTTCAGCTCATATAAGTCCCACGGCTCGGCTCGAGCCTCCCCGACGATAATAGGGAATGTTGACCTACTGTACCACACTTGTCAAACAGGTTGGTATAGGATAGATTGCTTTAGGTATTATCCAAAATATATGTGTTGGAGAAAACTAGCAGAACTCTCATGTAGATAGGTATTTTACTTTATAAGCAATTAGAAATATGGCCTAGTGGTCTAAATATTGCCCCACCTTGCCCAGTGTCGTAGGTTGGAATCCCACGCGGAGTAGTTCTTTGTGCGATAAATAAACTGTTATGAGCGTGGGTGTACTTTTTGTCTGTTAATTTTATGTTTGTAAAATTGCCCGTGTATTACGGGCTTAAGTCCTTTTTGGTTTTTTTTTAACAATCGGACCCCTTACTACCGACTCGACTTTATGGTTACAAATAGGGCTTGCGCGCCGCTTCTTCTGTCGCCCCGGACGGATTTAGCGAGGTGAGACCACTCCATACGCCGCCGCCAAAAAAAAAAGGCTACAAACAGAAATCTGGTAGTCATAGTAAATTTGCCTAGGATTTCATTCTAGCTCAATTTTCACCCTATTTTATAGGGTTAACGCCCCACAGTGGTAGGTATGGGGCCGTCCATTAATCACGTGAGGTTTGAAAGGGGAGGGAGGGGTTTGACAAAAATCACGAAGTCCTAAACCTTCATAGTCTTGAATCTCACCATGTATCACCAAGGTTGGTTGGTTAAAAAATGCTAAAAAAAAAACGATCACGTGATTAATGGACGTCCCTACGATATTAATTGCGAAAAAATTCATTGCATTTTTGAAATAAGGAAGGAAAATTTACTTAATTTAATAGAATTAAATGAATGTAAAAAGTCTTTATCGCTTTAATTTAACCTTGTTGCTATTTCCTTTAGTTATTTTCATTATTATTAGTTTTCCTATTGAGTGTTTATGGTATAAAAGCTACAGGTCCTTGATAACTATATCACCATAGTGCTCGCGTAATTATTATACTTTAGTATATTTATTAGTAGTGAAGTTATCATATTCAATCAATGATTTGCCGTGTGGTGACGGAGTAAGAATACAATTTGCTCCTATCTTACCCGTGGGTGATCGTAAAAGACGACTAAGGGATATAAAACGCATGTAATATCTATGCATTAGAAGGAAACCTTGAAACAAAATCGTATATCAACACCCCTGACTAGCGGTATACTAGGTCAATTACCCTTCCATTACGGAGGAGGCTCGGGCCCAACAGTCAGACATATGTTAGTTGAGATAATAATGAATCAAAGACCACGTGCAGTAAGAATAGGTATCACTCATTCCACTATTCCGGCGGATATTATAAATTATAATTAACACTTTAACTGCCAAATAAAAAAAATGATGAAAAAATTTCAAATTTGATTTTCCGCTAAAAACCACTTAAATGCCATCAAATATTGAAAAATATCTAAAAATAAAATGATGTCAGGCATAATAAGGCACACATACAATTTGCGGGCCAAGCTGCAAGTACCTAGTTAGCTAGGGGCCATGTCAGTCATTTTGTATAGAAAACCACTCGTAAATCGTGACGGACGCGCGGACGGCTCGCTGAGGCCATTTGAACTTGGTGCTGTGGTGTCAGTCGCCAATGACTGACATGGCCTAAACACGCACTACGCATGTCAGGCACATGTGACTGACATGGCAGCTAACGAGTTAAGAGGACTTAACTTCACTAATCGATCTGATCAGCTTGATAGGTAAATATTTATCCCATTCAGCCAGTGACGAATAATAGAACGAATATACATGTATTGGATTTTATCACTAAAAGCAAGGGTTCAGTACCAGAGGTCATTTTAAGTGACGATAGAGAGCACGCCATCTCTGCCGCCTCCCTGGGATGTTTAGGCAGGATATAAACAAACCATAGGCTGAGAAGAAAAATTATGAGGACCGCGCCCCGTCGGGGAATCGCTGAAATTGGTGACATATTTGGCTTGATAATGTCATTAGTAGATTAGTGTTAATAACTACGAGTCGCGAGGCCTTAAATCCGGAATTTCAGGTTCTCTAGAATATTTTGAACTTTTCTCGTGAAATGCTAAAGGGCAAATTAAAAGTTTAGAACGATAAATAACGTGATGAAAATCATTTATTTCAGTTTATGATACAATATTTTATATATTTTATTATTTGAAACTATTTAGAATATCGTAAATTTGATTGGAATTGAATTTGTTTTGTGATTTTAACTATTTATGACAATTTTCAAAGGCTTTTCAGCCACTTGACTATACAAATGATTAATAATAAAGTGATTGATACTAATATTGAAATTATTGTTACAGATATGGGGGGACTTACAGGAAGGCATCGAACAAGTATACAGGAGGGAACACATGCACAGGAAGAGATATATACATTTGTATACGTATCCTTTTACATATATTGCGATATTAAAAAAAAAAACCTATCAATGCCTGGAAATTCTTCCATTAAAATAAAAAAAAATAAAGAAAAGAAGTTTCTTGAAGTATACGTAGAACGAAAAAACAGTTGAACATATATCCGACCTGAAAAATAAGAAGCTTCTCTTTGAAGTCAAAGCTGCAATATATTTATTCGGTCAAAAATATTTAAATAGTTAAATATATCACCATTCATCATTCTCCTACTCTTATCCCAATTACTTGGGGTCGATACAATATGTACTCTTCTTTCATAGTACATATTGTAAAAGTTATTGGCAATAGTTTTATGATTGGCCGCCTGCCAGACGTTAACCCTCCTTGGGAATAAATAGTTAAATATAATATAGCATATTGCATTTCGCAAGCCAAAATAAGCAATTTTGGAGTATTTCTGTATATTAAGAATCTCAGAAACGACTACAATGATTGCCGTGAAATTTAGCACGATAAATTGATCTATCTTAGTTTTATTTATAGACAATCTCGTTAAATTGATCTATAAATTGATCTATCTTCTCCTCTCCACCACCACCTCCACGATAAATTGAGCTATCTTAGTTTTATTTAAAGACAATTAGGCAATGAAATAAATGCAAATAGAATATGAAAGTAAATTTAACCATTGTCAATCAAGAATAACTTATTTGAGAATTCGAAGAATCCCTTAATCCAGACAGCAGCCATAGTTTGTTCATTGAATTTTATTTTCTTTTATAATACATTCCTTTTTGTTTAGAGGAATGTATTATAAAAGAAAAATTTGTATATATACCTGCTGTGTGGTAGCGGCTACGAATACTACCAACCCTTACTTTGCTCGTGGATGTCGTAAAAGACGACTAAGAGCCTTACAACGATCTGGGCCAACTCCATCTGATGCCGTTTGGTCAACAATTACATGCCCAAGGAGGGTTGACGTCTGGCAGGCGGTCGGTCATAACTATCACTTTTGCCAATAACTTTTACAATATGTACTATGAAAAAGGAGCACATATTGTATCGACCCCACGTAATTGGGATATTAGTAGGAGAATAATGATGAATACATTCCTCTTTTTTAGTTTTTCATCATTATTTTTTGATTTTTCATTTGAAATAAAACGATTTTTACGGATTCTATCGCGTTGGTATTTGATTTTTAATTAGGTACCCGACGTGTCGAAAAATTTACAGCATTCATGGTTATGGGATGAACGTTGTAAAGTGTTCGAAATGTTGGTAAATTGAAAATAAAATACAAAAGATAGAATTCGTAAAAATCGTTTTATTTCAAATGTGTATGTAATCTCTGCCTACCCTGCAAGCATATGTATGTATGTATGTATGTGTATGTAATACTCGCGTAAACATCAGAAATGATTTTTTATTTTATATAATCAGACAGCCCCCATTTTATATATTTATTATATCAATAGATGTCTGTCTTTATATCTATATATAATTCTCATGTACGTGTGTATGTCACTGAACTCCTCCTAAATGACTGGACGGAGTTTGTTGAAATTTATTGTGTGTGTTCAAGTGGATACGATAATGGCTTAGATTTGCAATTGAACCCAGTAGGTGGCGCTGCGATCGAGTGGTAGGATTTTTACTTTTCATACATTGACTGTTAGACGGAACGAAGTTTGCCGGGCTCGCTAGTTCTATATAAAATTCTTGTATTTTTCAGTTGAGTAGTTAAGGCATGGAAGCGTAACAAATATAAAATCAATATCTGTATTTGTAATATTAGATTAATTCTGTCGAGGTTTTTAGCGGGTAAAGAAATGTGTTATGTGGTGCTCTTGTATAATATTCAATATCTTAGTGGTTAAATGTGTTATATTAAGTAATTTTGATGGCAATTTATGTAATTTGATGCGCAGAAAGTCAGTACTTCCGAAAACGTATGTAAGGCACTGTTATATCATATTCACTATCTCGTAGTAAGTGTGAATATGATATAACGTTACATACGTTTTCGTTTTCCACCAAAATTCCCAAAAGATACCTTTAATAGTGTGGCCATGGCACTGTTGAAGGCGACAATTTGACCTACTGACGGACAATGACTTTAAATGGAAATTATTTTATAAACAAATATTTGGCTTAAAGGTCTTAGTAGTAACCCAGCCATAAACTCCAAAAAAAAAAAACTAATCCTGTCGAGTCCGTCTATAGTATGCCCACGTGGAGTTTTGGCGCGAATATGGAAATGTCATGTCACGCTCTTGTGTTATATCATTTCCTTAGTATTTTCTAGTGTTACATTGAATAATTTTGCTGATATTTTATGGAATATGATGCAGTTAAAGTGCTGAAGTGTAGTGAATATGGTGTAATAGTGGTTTACGCGTATTTTCGTGTTTGCCCAAAATTCTCAACGAAACCATTAATTTGCTTATCAGCGACCAATTAATGGTAACGACTTAACTTACTGACGGACAGTGACTATCAAGGACTAATTACTAATAATGAAGAAGTGATAAATAACATAATATGAAGAAAATTAATACGGGAGACAAGGCAGTAAGGTCGACTGACTATATAGCCTGTCATATGGGCGATAAATTAAAAAAAGGGATGCCCGCGTTAATTATGTGCTTGAGTGTCAAAAATACGAGGATTCATTTGTGATGTACGATTACATTGAGACTATCTTTAACAAGTTGTTCGTATTTATGCGAAAACATGACGTGTATATATATATATATATATATATATATATATATATATATATATATATATATATATATATATATATATATATATATATATATATATATATATATATATATATATATATATATATATATCCCGACTAGAAAAAAAGTATGGTTCAACCAGATCATGTATCTGGACCCGATCAGGATAGAATGAGGCATGCCGGATCCGGCAAACCCGATCAGGACCAAGTCTGGTCCTGATCAGGATAGCCTGATGTGAAATAACATCAAGTATGGTAAGGCATACCGGATCAGGACCAGATCAGGACCAAATAAGGATAGCCTGATGTGAAATATCATTAAGTATGGTAAGGCATACCGGATCAGGACCCGATCAGGACAGAATGAGGCATGCCGGATCCGGCAAACCCTATCAGGACCAGGTCTGGTCCTGATCAGGATAGCCTGATGTGAAATAACATCAAGTATGGTAAGGCATACCGGATCAGGACCAGATCAGGACCAAATAAGGATAGCCTGATGTGAAATATCATCAGTATATAGTATATAGTAAGGCTTGTAGTATATCAGAACCAGAAACAGTTTTCGTAACACAAAAAAAAATATCAATCAAAATTCAAAAAAGTGACATGATTGTTATATTTATGCCACGGCGAAATTGTATTTGCATCAGAGGAGATTAATCTGAAATCTTTAATTAATCATATGTATTTAATAATAATAATAATGTTTAATTAATAATATAAAAATAATTTATATTTAAAGTAAAAAAGTATATAAATGTACCTAACATTTGAAAACATAGATAGATAGAAATATTATATTGTAACAACCATTCTAACATTTAATGTTTTGGGTCATAATAAATAGATGGCGTTTGTAAAATGACGTCATTATTTGAATCTCGGTATTAAGATTCTCCGAAGCGTAATGACATGGCCTAATATTAAATTAGTTGTTATCGAATCAGATTAAAACAGATCGATCAGGTCATGAATGAGAAGTTCAGGCGGATAGTTGCAGTCGTTAGCATCTGGTGGTTGCGCCATAATCGGAACGGCTCACTGGGACTCTCTATGATATGAATATAGCACTGCATTCGGTGCCTACGTCATATATTAATTTATATTTTTACCTATTAAACATGTTCTTTAAGATATTCATGTTATTTAAAAGGACCGGACTGGACGTACTCGTTTTGGATCAGGCAAGATATATAACGCAGATGATTGATTTGGTTCCGATCAGTAAAATTTCATCCGGACCCGATCAGGAACGCCTGATCTGGACCCGATCAGGAATGCCTGATCTGGACCCGATAAGGTTTTCCTGATCGGGTCCAGATATATCTTCTGCGTTACATACCTTATCTGGCCCAGATCGGGCATGCCCGGTCCGGTCCTGCTAAGGAAGACGAAAAAATTTCTAGTCGGGATAAACATACGGAAGCTAGCATTTATGGCCTTAAAATTTATATGCGAGTTGATTGAACTGAATACTTTCTATGTCCGTTATAAATAATATACAAGGCTAATTTTACACAGTTTTTTTTTTAATCGTGTTTGACTTGTAGTTTTGGTTTTAGTACACAAAGCTTGGCAATAAAATTATTACTAGGCTTCATTCAGCGGTCTGTTTTTTTTATTGCTTATGGTGGCAAACGATTAAGCAGCACACCTGATGTTAAGTGTCACCTGCTGCTCATGGACTTTTGCAATATCAAGGGTATAGCTAGGCCGCTGCCTACCAATATACACCCCAAAACCACCCAATTGGGCTGCCGGCTCTCTCGCTCACAAAACGAAGCGCAACAGCAGATTGCCATTACTCAGACATCGATCTTACGCGAGAGTGTGGTACTACCCCGGACGGACCGGTCCGCGGCTGTAGACAGATAGTGTCAACAGCGTGGTCCTACCATTATTGCAACAGCGTGGCCCTACTACTATTGTGTACCACCACTGTGTTTCGTGAACGGCTGTAGAAACACAATTGAGATTTTCATTGTATTGCTGCTGTTACAGTAAAGAAGCAAAGTAAATCTAAATAAACATACATGTGGTGACTTAAGAGTTTTTTCTCTTGCATAGGCGTTGGATGTATAATATATTGCTTAGTCGGCCTTTACGACACTCACAGGCGATAAAAGGGATGGTGAATTGTATTCTTACTCTCTCTCACTACCTGACTTTATATCGATCTGGGCCAATTCCATCTGATGTCGTTTGGCCAGCAATTACATTCCCAAAGAAAGTTAACGTCAAGCAGGTCGTCGGTCATAAAACTATAGCTAATAATTTTAGCAATATATACGATGGAAGAGGAGTACATATTGGGTCGATCCCAATTAATTGTGACAAGGGGACGTCCATTAATCACGTGAGGCTTGAAAGGGAGGGAGGGGTTTGACAAAAATCACGAAGTCCTAAACCTTCATAGTCTTAAACCACACCAGATATCACTAAAGATTGGGGTTAAAATTGCTAAAAAAAGATCACGTGATTAATGGACGTCCCCTAAGAGCAGGCAAATCATAATTCCTCACTAAATAAAAACTTTTGTCTTAATAAAGTAAAAATAAGCGCGTACTTTACGTAAAGTTTAACAACATCAGCCATATCAAAAATAATGACGGGATAAGTCGATCTGATGATATTAATATGCATATGGTTACGTATGCATAGAAATGAATCAGAGCACATTGCCTAGAAATACATTGAGACTAGATACATTTTATTGCTATGTGCTTACAATCAAATTAGGTCAATGACGTTCTAATTTAAGTTTAACGAATTTTATCATAAATCATATTTACGCGGACAATTCTTCGTCCTTGTAAGTATCCATGTATTACATCCCCGTTAAATATCATTTTCATTTTTTGTCTTTTAAGAGTAAAAAATATTAAAGAAAATTTCACCCATGCCTACATACTTCTTCATTCATCATTTCAGCTCATTTATGTCCCACTGTCGGGCTCAAGCCTCCTCTGCAATGGAAGGGAAATTGACCTACTATACCACGCTGATCAGACGTGTTGGTATAGGGTTTTGTTTCGAGTTTTCCTTCTCTCGCATAGATGTTATATGCGTTTCATATCCCTTAGTCATCTCATACCCACGAGTAAGATATGGGGTGGTGAATTGTATTCTTACTCCGTCACCACACGAGTAGTACATACCTAGTGAGGAATATATCCTATCACACTGATTCTTTTCTCATATCAAATGAGCCTGATACCTAGCTATTCAAAGATAACTACACTGCCAACCCTTACATTTCCCGATGTGCTGTCAAAGACAAGCATTTGGCACTTTCAAGATTTTCGCCTTGAATTTTCTAATATGTAAACTTTCTTAAGCTGTTTTTCTTCATCGTTAATGTAATGCTTGCCTGATTGAATGGCGTAATGGTAGTAACGACCTTTCATAATGAGTGTCATTGGATCTCCATGCAGAACAGTTCTTTGTACAATTTACATATGATTGTTCCGAATCTAGGTTTCATTTATGTCTGTTAATTGTATGTTTGTAAAGTCCCTAGCAACACACGGAATAAATTCTTTAGTGCAGTGCTGTATTTAATAAAAAGATTTACTATTTCATCATCATTATCGCAGCCCATATACGTGCCACTGTTGGGTTTAATTTTGCTCCACTGTGAGAGAGAAACTGACCTACTATATCATAATGGTCAGATGCGTTGGCATAGGATTTTATGTCGAGTGTTTCTTCGCCTACATTGATGTTATCTGCTTATTGCTCTTAGTTGTCTTTTGCAACACCAGCAGCATTGGGGTGATGAATTGTCTTATTTGTTCTTACTCCGTCATCATACGGCAAATTTACCATTTAATACTAAATCTAATTACGAAGCTTAATACTAATGACGCGGCATAATATATAGAAATAAATGCACAATGATATGTATTAGTTACCTACTTTAACTGTAATTGTCTTGTTTCTCACGATGTACGGGTACAGTGAATTTTGTAATTCTAACAAAAGCTAATATTTAGCTGACATACTTGAATATTTTATTTAACTAACAACTTGCAATGCAGTATATATTTTTTTCTATTTTAGATGACTTTACAAATATACAATTAACAAATTGTACACAGACCGGTGGGTTGTTCATGTGGTAACGGAGAAAGAATATAATTTACCCTCTCCTATGCTAACGGTGGATATCATAAAAGAGAAGTAAGGAATATAATATGCATATAACATATATACAAGAGGAGTAAAACTCGAAAGAAAACCCTATACCAACCTCCCTGATTAGCTTGATATAATAGCCCAATTTCTGTCCTGCTGTGGAGAAGCTTCGTGAAGTTGATGATGATAAAGATCCATACATCAGCTTGTAGACGTCCAGTGTTGTACATGGACCTCCTCATGCTAGTCAGAACCTAGTACTCTGCCACCTGCATCCAATAAAATAATGATATTGGTGGATATCTAAAATTAGCATAATCCAATTTAGTTGAATAAATATTATTGGTAGCGTTTAGGTATTCGGTATTCCTATTTAAGTCATAAACTACATTCATGTGCTACTTTCTACAAAGTATTTCGAAAAGGAAATGCTACTTGTTCTTTTGAAATCATCAAAAGCGTTTGAATTTGTTTACCAAACATCCGTATGACGTATGGTATTTATCGATTGAATCTTATCGCGTATGTAGCAATAAACTCGTTATCTTTAATATGTCTAAGCAGCGTTAATGTATCGTTGTAATTTCATTTATCCTTTGTTTCGAGTAATATTTTGTTATTACGTATTCATAATAGGAAAATAAAAAAGAATGGGGCCCAAAGTTGTACCCTGTAGAACACCACGTTTATATTCTATTTGCCGAACGTTATTAATTTGTATGATTAATCTCCGTTCCGTTTTTTCACGTCCAATGTTGGACACACCATCCTAAAGGTGTAAAGACATAACCGTCACCACAATGGCAAACGGATTGATGATGGCAATTAGTTTCCGTTAAGATTCCCAAAAACCGCGTTGCAGCCTATTATTTAGGTGCTCTTTTTGCTATTTTTCACTTTTATTCGTTTTTAATTGCTATTTTACGCTACTTTTCTACGGGCAAGTAAGGGAACGTTTTTACAATTTTTAACTCCCTACCCCGCTCGGTGACCATCTGTAATATACGGTCTAGACCCATGTCCAGCCAGACGGTGCTTCAGCTTGCTTAGCTTTTGATGATACTGACCGGGTCATATAGATACTATAGGTACTTTCCTAAGGGGTGTTCAAGAACTTGGGACATAATATTAGGTGTAGGTAGTTGTTAATATCGTATCTAATGCATTTAAACAAGACCTTAGCGTTGTTAATGCCGTCGAGGCTGTTAACGCTCCTAAATCACCAAAAATATAATAGTAAAAGTCTTTCAGTCAAATATTTTTTTTACTGACACTAAACTGAATATGACCAGGTTTTGTACGGTTTTCTTCATAACTTGTAATTTTAGCTTATTTATAATAAATCTGTTGGCAAGTCAAGTCGTTACCATTAATTGGGCGCTGACAACCAAATTTTCTGGTAGGTAATTTTAGCAGAGCATGCAAATACATGTAAACCACTTACATAATAGTGACTAAACTTCTGCACATTCTCTGTATTACATAAAATATCAGAAAATTATTCAATATAAACATTGTAAAACGTTAAGTATTGAATATAAATTTAGATGGTTAATTTCCCTCCCATTACGGAGTAGGCCCGAGCCCAACAGTGGGACATATATAGGCTGTAATGATGATGATGACATTATAGCAAGGGGATATGTAGGACTCGCCGACGAAGGATGGCGTCAGAATACCCACTAAAAAGCAACAGCGCCCTCCTTGTCTATTATGGGATGGCAAAGGATCGCCTTTTAGGCACGCATGCGACTTTGAAGAGACCTCGTCGATGCCCCGATGGAAAAATTAAATTAATAGTTTTGTAATACATACATTCTCACAATGCCGTTTATTTGCGACCTCGACCTAGTACGATTTATAGTATTATCGCGTTAAGCCCTACCCACGTCCATTGTTAGACTTATAAATATGTATACTTATGTTAACACATTTACCAATTTTGTAGTTATATATCATTAACTGTAATAATAACTGTAAAGTTAATGATAATAATTGAAATAAAACTATTTTTACGGATTATATCGCGCTTGTATTTGATGAAAGTGGAAGGATGTAGGTACCGGGGGAGACCGAGACTCACCTACCTAGACCAGATTGGTCACGTACTGAAGGAAGCTGGAGTCCAGAGTCTGCGAAACCGGCGAGCGTGTATGAAGAGAATTATGAATGTTGAGGAAGCGAGTGAAGTATGCAAGGATAGAGTTCTCTGGCACTCTGTTCTCTCTGCCTACCCTGCAAGGGATATGTATGTATGTATTTATGTATGTTGTATTTGGTTTTTAATTTACCAAAGTTTCGAACATTTTACAGCGTTCATGGTTACGGGAGGGCTAAGATGTCTTGGCCACCGAAGTTAAAATCGAGTACCGGTGGTCCGCTCGCACGGCGAAGAGAGAAGGTTTTACGGTGGGTCTATGGGGTCACGCGCCGCCTTTCCGTCACCCCGGACCGATTCAGCGGGGCGAGACGCACCCATAGCCCACCAATAAAAAAAAAAAAAAAAAAAAAAAAGGGCTAAGATGTCTTTGTCCGTTGTCCGTGTTCGAAACGTCGGGATGTTAAAAATTTAAAATCAAATACAAATGCGATAGAAACCGTAAAAATAGTTTTATTTCAAATGTGCAATACTCGTGCAAACATCAGAAATCATCATCATCATCATCATCAACCTGCTCTTATCCCAATTTATTTGGGGTCGACGCAATATGTCTTCTCCTTCCATACAACTCTATCAGACGTCATCTCTGTGGTCACTCCTTGTCTATCCATGTCATGTTTCACGCAGTTCATCCATCTTTTCTTCGGTCTTCCCTTACCCCTTAAGCCTTCAACATTCATGCTTAAAGCTTTCCTCACAACATTACTTTAGAAAAAACAAACAGAAGAAATAAAAAACTAAACATCAGAAATCATTAATGATAATAATTAAATTACATATTTCGGTAATACATTATTTTAAAAGGAAGAATTGGACCTCCGTTTAAGACGACGCGTCGGCTTTACACGTATTTCGTAAGTTAGATGCCTCGTTTAGAGGCTTAATACGTGTCGAAATTAATATTCGAAGTTCTATAGCAAATTGCAAGTTAAAAGTTCTGAGCCTGCTCGTCACATAGGAGTAAGAAGACTTCCTTATATCCTATTCCACTTTAATCGTATTCCGTATTCCTTTCTTGAGGTATGTGGTATATTGATTGATCGTGGAAAGTGGTGAATGTCCCTATCTTCCCTCCTTTTTAAAATATCAATGATAATAAATATTACCAATATTGAAAAATATCAGGCTTTGTTTTTAAAGCGGGCGTCGTTGGGGTTCCACACAAATTTCTCCATACATAATAATTATGTAGCTTCGTAGAACAAGGAGTCATCAAGAACGGTGATAGCTAGACAGTAAAATTTTCACAGATGATGTATTTCTATTGCCGCTATAACAACAAATACTAAAAATAAAATAAAATATATATTTAAGGACGGGGAACCCCCCTTAAATATATACAACAAAACAAAACAACAAACATACAACAAACTTGATTTTTTTACCGTTTTTTGCTCATTTTTTATATATAATGGTACGGAAGCCTTCGCGCGCGAGTATATTCGCACTTGGCCGATTTTTAGTATTTTTTTTGGAATAGCAAAACCAAAATAATGGTCTTTGAAAGAGATAAAACCAGAACAGATGTAAGAGTAACAATAGGTAATGATGTACTAGAGCAAGTGGATGAATTTGTATATCTTGGATGTGGATTTAGCCGAGATGGAAGGTACACCACTGATATAGAGCGAAGAGTGAATGCGGGAAATAGAGTGAACGGAGCGTTGGGGCAACTTCTCGGCAGCCACCACCTCAGCCAGAAGGCACGTGTAGCAATACATAACGCAGTGCTTGTCCCAACATTACTGTATGGAAGCGAGAGTTGGGTATGCAGAAAAGAGTATGATAGTAAAATTAATGCGGTCGAAATGCGATCTCTGCGGAAAATCTGTGGAGTTAGGCTGACCGACCGCATTCGTAACGACGACGTAAGAGAGCGAGTAGGTATGAAAGAGAGTATTGGTGTAAAGATGCGAAAGGGAATGCTCCGATGGTTCGGACATGTGGAAAGAATGCCGAACGAACGCCTGGTTAAGAAGATATACAATGCGAAAGTGGAAGGATGTAGGTACCGAGGGAGACCGAGACTAACCTACCTAGACCAGATCGGTCATGTACTGAAGGAAGGTGGAGTCAAGAGTCTCCGAAACCGGCGAGCGTGTATGAAGAGAATTATGAATGTTGAGGAAGCGAGTGAAGTATGCAGAGATAGAGTTCTCTGGCACTCTGTTCTCTCTGCCTACCCTGCAAGGGATATGGCGTGATGATATGTATGTATGTATGTATGTATGTTTTTGGAATATAGATATTAAAAAAATGTTAAAATAATAAAATAAAATTATAAAATTAAAAAGAGAAAATAACATAAAAGGGAAATTAAGGATCAAACCGGTGCCCTCTTGTGTTGCACTGCTTGATTTCCCAACTAAGTTATACCTATCTATAATTTGCCTTCTCTTTTTCTTCTTTTTAGTTTTACGAAAAGTTTTTCGTTGACTGATCACATTGACAAAACAATATTTTTTATAAATAAAACATGTCTAGATCAATTTATCACCCGCGAAACCTCCTGCATACTAAATACAATTTAGTAAAATCGCTGGTGTCGTTGCCGAGATTTAGAAAATATAGAAAAATAAATAAAACAAGAATTGCTCGTTTAAAGATGTTATATAAAAATATATTTGATGTCGCCATTGCTCTCGTAAAAAGAAGACAATTTCAATGAAAGCTTTTATTAAATAATATCCTGAATGTAAAACAGTCATGTATATAATTATTGTACGTCAGTGCATCATCAGAGTTCGTCCAGTAATCCACAAAGGCCCAGCAATGTACCGAGGATGGGCTATGGTGGTGTGGCTGGGAAGAATAAGGTGAGAATCTATTTAATTTTTTTTTTTATTGATAATGGTAAGCTTTACTGGCTTTCTTGGATATTTGCAATACCAGAGGTACAGCTAAGACGCTGCCTACCAATTAAAATGCACCCCAGAATGTCAGGCTTCTGGATCTTGCTCGCAGAACGTTTTTGGCTCAGACGTCCATTTTCTGCGAGACTGTGACATTACTTCCGGGTTGAAACTGTCAATAGTGTGGCCCTGCCACTCTCAAATTGTTATCATCATTGAGCTCTTCCCCATCCGCTGCTAGACAAAATCTCCCGCATAAATGAGGGGATAGTGCCGTAATTGCCACGCTTGGACAGGTGGGTTGGCTATTTCTTTGAGGTGTTATACGTTTTGAGCTACTGTCCGCTCCTACGACTCCCAATCGCAAGTAAGTAGTGGCGACAATTATATTCTATTCCGTCGCTACACGGGGAATCTCTTTAAATTTTGTTTCTAAATTACATTTATTATTATAGAACATTATTTTAGTTTTCTTTCATGCTGCTTAGATTGTTAAAAGTCACTTTCTATCAATAAGTCAAGTAGTCGCCTTTGAAAAAGCGCTGGCTATTGTATTATATTCTCGAGTTTTGATTTGGAATTATATCGATCGGTGAAGTTTTATGACATCTATTGGGAGAGTCGCATTATATTTTTACTCCGTTATCATACCATCAGCCAAGCCTCCCCACGAAGGAGGGATAATGCCAAAATGACGCTTGACCGGCCGGTTGGCGATTGCAATTGCTTGTTATGAGTTTCCAGGAGATTGCTGCAGCCTATTGTCCTGGTGAAATCTTAGCTGGTGTTTAAGGAGATTATGGGTTTAACTCCCGTGGGGGCCCAATAGGTGATTAAACATTATTTTTGAAGCAGTCGCCACAGATATAAATAGCGTAACGTCATTGTATCCTTCCAGCAGTGCGGCCAAGTGCCAGGCGGCGCGCAACTGTTTGGACTGGAGTTGTACAAGAGATTGAAAGAGTTCTTAAGGCTCTATCTTATCAATTTGCTTCAGGTAAGATTTCTATAGATGTTTTTAAAAAATTCATTAAGAGTAAAACCAGAATACCCTTTTTCGACGTAGGTTTATCTTTCAGGCTAAGGGAACGTACCCTGCGCTACGTGATCCACTTTTCCAATTTTTTTACTGCCTTCCTTCCTCGGTAACTATCCATAGTATACACCAAGATTCCTCCCATCCCCCACTAATTTTTACGTTGTTGTAAATATTGATTTTTTTTATTTATTATTTATTTATTTAATTACCAAACAAAACACATAAAAGAATTTGAATATACTTAGTGTCACTTAAACCTCTCGGATTTGTATGTGACACTTTACAATCCATTCCCGGTAACAAATATGATACATATTACATTATATTTCAGCATTTCTTTCAGAGACAGAAAAGGAATTAATTTTGCTCAAATCTGTCTTTATCGCTCTCTATCTGTCGTGACGCCAAGAGTGCGTATACCTATAATTACAATTAAGTCCATTATAAATCAGCTGATATCTCAATTTATGTCTCAGTGTGGCCTCACCTGTGACTTTAAAAAGAGCTAACGTTGCGTGAATCGAATATGATGATGAATGAATTTTGCTTGACTATGTAATAAAAACTTAATGTTCTCTCCTGCCCTTGTGACCAACTTGGATTTTTTTAAAACTGTTATAATAGTCCGGTCAATTTAGACATTCGAAGCTACATAAATTCCAAACAAGCTGAAAATCAGTAAGATTGTTTTAAATATGATTAAAAATGAAATTGCAAAGTTCTCTTTCTTCTTCTCTTCTTTCTTTCCCCTGTATGGAAAAAAAACAAGGTCAAAGGTCAAAAAAATGAGTGTTTCGCGATTTTCAGCAAAACGGTAAGTTTTATCATAAAATACTTCAGACAAAAATTGTACATTATAAAATTATCTACAAAAAATATATCAATACTTTTTTCCTACGAGCCACCATTTTTGAGATATAACGATTCAAAAAGTTGTAATCGTCATAATATGCATGAGTACGCCACGTATATACGAGTACATCTCTACAGTTGTAATATATGTTAAAATATGTTTCTATCGGTCATTGTAACTTACACCTATAATATAAAATATACATAAGTTATAACTATAAGAATATGACCAACTTCCAACCCCCGTCTGGCTGAGACCCTAGCGGTCTAGCTCTTGAACTTGGTAATATACCCGAAAAAGATGTTGATGAGCAGCAACTGAGTTTATAATATCAAAATCTACCTTTTCGAAACAATCGTAAATGGCAGACTTCTGTGACGCATGTTGTCTCAAGGTTAAAATGGCGTATAAATTAAGGGACTGGGTTTCATTTTACCTGATATTCTTAAAAAATAATGATATATATTATGAACTATCCCTACTTAAAAATAATAATAATATGTAATACCTAATAATAAGTATCCTATGTCCTTTCTAATATCTCGAAGACTATTTTGTACAAAGTTTCATGATAATCGGTTAAGCAGTTTTGGCGTGATAGCGTAACAAAAAAATTTGCATTCACATTTATAATATTATACTATTTCCATTTCTTTATTTTCTCGATGACAGTTCTAATTTGATAGTTGTAGTGTTGTGACCAAATAAGTAATGATATCGATCGCATATATGTTTTGAACAAAGACAAATTCAAGAAAAACATTCAAATATATTTTTTCAAGCTGGGAACACTCAATGGCCCACCGCCATTTTGTATTTGTTTTAATTTGTCACTCGCAACAAGACGGTCGTGCTATATGGTCACTACATTTCTGTTCGCTAAGTTTTTTCACATTATCCATACGTTACGTTGTGTATTTTATGTTCCTCCGTGTTGATTGCTGCCCAGCTGTCAAATATTAAAATGCCTAAAGGATCTGTTCTGAAAAGTCAGGCGGGAGAACTGGTGATCAAGGTTCGTAATTACTTTGAAGCAGAATATCAAAATGGTGGCCCGCTATTACCACTGTCGCAAGTGCGAGAGCGTGTTGCGGCCGCATTAGGAATTAGTGGACCTACTGTTTCAAAAATTACTACCGAAGCTTACAGTACAAGCGGCATGCAAGCAAATAAGCTTCGTACGCCGAAGAAGAAACGCCAACCACGTCGTGTGACATCGGTTGACAACTTCGGCGCTGACGCTATTCGTCGTCATATATATGACTATTACTTTCGCAAAGAAATTCCAACACTTAAAAAACTTGTTGTTTCTTTACGTGAATGTGGTTTGTTCCATGGCCAAAAATCGTCATTAAGCTTAGTTTTGAAAGAAATTGGATTTTCTTATAAAAAATCGGACAAACGTAAAATATTGATGGAGCGTCACGACGTTGCTATGGCTCGCTGCGAATTTTTGAGCGAAGCCAAAAAGATATCAGATTGGTCAAATGTTATTTTCACTGACGAGACTTGGTTAAATGCAAACCACACAGTATCGAAGAACTGGACTGACGGCACCGCCGCTTCCACTAGTTCAGTGCCAAGGAGAAAAGGTAGCTTTATCATATGCCATGCAGGGTCTACGAAAGGATTCGTGTCAGATGCTTTACTGGCCTTTAAATCCAAGAAAACAGTGGACTACCACGAAGAAATGAACGCGGAGATTTACGAAGGATGGTTCAAAGAAATGGTGCAATCTCTTGAAGAACCGTCGATAATTATTATGGACAACGCTACATATCACTCTAGACAAATTGATAAAATGCCGACGCAGGCCAATAAAAAACAAGAGATAATGGACTGGCTCAAACGTCATGGCGAAAATGTGGATGATACTTTATTAAAAGTACAATTAGTGAATATTTTAAAATCTAAAAAAAGCCTCCCTAAAAGATATATTACCGACGAAATAGCTGCCGAATGTGGTCATTGGGTTCTTCGACTGCCGCCGTATCATTGCCAGTACAATGCTATAGAACTAATATGGGCACAAATCAAAGGACACGCCGCTCGAAACAATACCCATCCCCCTTTTACGGCAAACAAGATGTTAGATTTATTAAAAAATGCATGTGTGGAAGTAACCGCCGAACACTGGGAAAAAATTGTGAGAAGAACCCAAAACATTATAGCGTCGTATTGGGAAATTCATGTGGCATTAGATAATATAGAAATACAGGAACTTATAATAAATGTTGAGGAGAGCTCATCGAGTGATAGTAGCGATTCATCAGATTTTGATTAAAATAAATAAATGAACAATCAACATAATATAATTACATCTTGTAATGAAATGCAATATTAGTTAATAAATTTGTATAAAATTATCCGGCAATAGTTTAGTTTCTTACACTTTGTAAAAAAATATCGGGTTTCTTATCGTGTTACGTTTATCGATAGCTCCATCCCTATCAGTTTCTCCGACTCTGCTATGACCTTGTACGCGCGTAAGCGTCATATTTTTTATTAAATAATGTATACATAATGTAAAAAAGACGCTCGTTCAAGTTTTCACAGGAGCTGTCATCGAGAAAAAAAGAAATGGCAATAGTATAGTAGGGAATATACTCGTGTAAATATCAACTTCTATTGTGTGTAAAAAAAATTGTGAACATATTTTTTTTTGGTTCATAAACACTATCCTTTTATGGATTTTCTCGCTATTGTATTTGAGTTTTAATTACGTTTCGATGACTTCAGCAATTATGGACATTAAGGTGTTTTAAACTTCTGAAACATAAATATTCAAATACTCACGTAAACATAAAAAATCTATATGAAGACTTCCAATCCAAAATGTAAGTGGAATTAATGTTTAATTTTATAAATTACAGAACGGCGCTGAACTCATGGGTGAGGATGTGCTAGCCTTCTACACGAAACAATGGGAGCAGTACCAGTTCTCTTCTAGAGTGCTTAATGGAGTTTGCGCTTATCTGAACAGGCATTGGGTGAGGCGTGAATGTGAAGAGGGGAAAAAGGTAAGGACTTGTTTGTTCGTCTATCATAATATCGTGATGGGATAAATGAACACGTTGACATATATATATTAATGTTATGTGTCATATAAATTATCTTAGGTGTTACCTAAAATTTAGATGTTGTTGGACAAACTGACGTTAGAGCTTGTTGTGATACATATAAAAAATTACATATGCTACCTTTTTTGTTAATTTTTTTTGGAGAAATTTCTTATTTAGGCCAATTTTAAAAGCATTAGGATTTCTTTTTGGCAGCTATGTCTGATCACAACTCAACGAAACGTCCCGGCACTTAGGTAGGACTTACTGCGGGTGTTAGACCCTGTAGTTTCCCTAGCAATTGAAAATTTGTGCCATCCATCCAAATCAGCCTATCAACGCCCACTGCTGGGCCTAATTCTGCACAAAAGGGCATAACACCGATATTATTGGCATTTTTGGTTATTGGTGGGATTACATGGCATTACACTGACGAGTAATTGTAATTAGTGTTATGGATTCCTCAAGAGAATGCTACTATCCATTCGTCATTATTATATAAAATATTATGAATATATTTATCTCATGATTGCAAAATTAGAAAAGTAATGGTGCCTCAAATAGTGTTTATATTGCCTAAAACCTATTCTTGAATTTTCTAGTGGTGATGGAATAAGATTCAAGAGACAATTTACTATCCTGCTGTCCATTTGCCCCGGGTGTCGTACTTTTAAAAACCGATGAACTAGAACATTCCTACGGGAAAAGAATAGCTCGGTATAAAACCCTTTATGTCTGATCAACGTATAGAAGATCGATTTCCTCTCATTTTCGAGAAGACCAAGTCAATAGGGAGTTAAGAGTATATGGGCTGAAGAAATCAAGAATTTTGTTGGCTAAATTTTATAGTAATTTTTATCCAACCTTATGGTGGATTTGCTAGTACCAAAAGACTTCAAACATTCGTCATCTATATACCAATAGATCAATGGCATTTTAGATAAAAAGAAAACTAAAGTATTGTTCCCAGGGCATTTACGAGATTTATCAGCTGGCTTTGGTGACGTGGCGCGACAATCTATTCCAGCGTTTGAACAAACAGGTCACGAATGCAGTATTAAAACTTATCGAGAGGGAGAGGAACGGTGAGACGATCAACACCAGGCTTGTGTCTGGGGTAAGTAAAATTTATTATTAGTTTAATAATGGTATATAAATAATAATCTACAGTGGTAGGGGCCACACTTCCGTTGGGGGTAGTATTATATTTTCACAGGGAATCGCTGCCTGAACAATGGCAGTGTGCTATTGCGCTTCGTTCGATGAGCAAGACAGCCGAAAGCTAAACACTCTGGGTGGGTTGGGATGGTAGACAGCGGCCTAGCTATAACTCCATGCAAAGGTCCACGAACGGCAGTAACACTTGATGTGCTGCTTGCCCGTTTGGCATCATAAGCAAATAAAAAAAAAATGTTTTATAATGACTGTTACGGATCCTACCGACTAAATTGATGAATTATATTCTCAGAATAATTTTGGATTATATAGATTAAAGCCAGTGGAAAGAATGAACTGTATTACGCATAAAGTACAGGGTTAATTACAATTAGCCTTGAAGGTTTAATACGGCGGACAATGGTGCAGTGAAGTGTAGCGGCGGCGGGCGAGGGTGTCGTTGTCACCCCCGCTGTCGCCCAGGCTTGCGTTGATTTTCCAACACCAACGTACGCATGTAAAAGACTAGTACATCGACTTTGACCAACTCCATCTGATTCCGTCTGGTCATTAATTACATTCTCAAGGAGTGTTCACATCAGACAGGCGGCTGATCATAATATATTTATCAAAACTTTTGCAATATATACGAAGGTGGTAAGAGTACCACGTGTAATTGGGGTAAGAGGTACTAATTGTTTCCTGCCCGCTTGTGGACACGGGATAAGAATAACAATTGTTGTCATCTCTTATTTTTTCGCGAGAATCAAATCGGCTAAGGATAAACCAGACCACACTGGTCAGAGAGTTTGGTATAAGGCTTTATTTCGAGCTTTCCTTCTCTTGCAATCTATGCATCATCTGTTATATGTACATTTTATTCCTTACTTTGGTTTACAACGCTCTACGGTCGAGATAAGTTGGGAATTGCATTCTTACTCCGTCACCAGATGGAATTTCTTGGTAAAAAAATTCAAACATCGTTATGCTGCCGACAAACTGTATTCCACTTTGGCAGAGGATGTATATAATATACAAAATATTGTACATTGTGAAAATAAATAAATAAAAAAAAAAAAAATCACTTCTAGGTGATTAATTGCTACGTGGCATTAGGCCTGAATGAGGATGACAGCACTGCCCGTGAACAAAATCTGGTGGTGTATAAGGATACATTCGAGGCTGTATTCCTCGAAGACACGGAGCGGTTCTACACCAGGGAAAGCACCGACTTCTTAAGAAATAACCCTGTCACCGAGTATATGATTAAGGTATGTTCTTCCACTTTCTTTAGAAGATTAAGCATTTAAATCTGGCTCCATCTTTATGTACCGTTAGGCAAATATTTGGAACGTATCTTTAAGACAAAACTCTATCCTTTTATCGCCATAACTTCAAAAATATACACAGTAGATATCTTCGCTACAAGAGAAGGCTAACTATCTTTAAGAGTGGTAGGGCTGCACTGTTGACGGTTTTCTGTCTACAGCCGCAGGCCGGTCCAACCGGGGTAGTACCACACTCTCGCAGAAAAACGATGTCTGAGCAGTGGTAATATGCGTTTCCTTCGGTGAGCGAGAGAGCTATCAATCCAAGTTTCTGGGTGGGTTTGGGGTTTTTTTGGTAGGTAGCGGCCCAGTTATACCCCTGATGTTGGAAAGATCCATGGGCGGCAGTAACACTTACTATCAGGTGTGCTGTTTGCTCGTTTGATATCATAATAAATAATAAAAAAAATAAAACCCTACACCAATCCGATATGAACAGTGTTGTAGATCAATATCTCTTCCACTGGAGCAGTAGAACTAGTGTTGCCCAAATGCAAGTCTTGCGACTCTCGATGTTAGAATAACACAGAGTCACTTGTTTTGATAGAAATGAATCCACATAGATATGAAAAATTCAACTAAATTAATGAAATATCATTCATCTAGTGGCACTAACTGTACAACTATCAATAATTAGTTACATACCACTTAACGGAAGTGGGGCTCTAATCACACCTATCTATCATGAGACTTTAAAATAACATCAAATTATTTCCCCGTGTACTAAGTATTAAGAATACAAAATGTTGACAATCCTTCCTTTGTCAAAGGAATCGTAAAATGTTGTCTAAGGGAGCACTGTGAGTCTCTTGCAGCGTGTCTTGGTCTTGCATTTGGGCAACACTAAGTAGAACGTATATAAGCTGAGTTGATTGTGATTAATATAATAAATATTGTTCTATTCCAGGCGGAACAGCGTCTTCAGGAGGAACAACGCCGAGTACAAGTATATCTTCACGAGACGACAATGGAACGGCTCGCGAAGACCTGCGACAGAGTTCTTATTGAGAAACACCTCGAGATATTCCATGCAGAATTCCAAGTACGATAATAGCAATTTTTATTTAATTTGATATGTATACGACTGCACAAATGGCGTAGTGGTTAAGATACCGACCTTCCATGCCAGTGCCGTGGGTTTGATTCCTACGCAGGACAATACTTTGCGTGATCCATAAATTTGTTGTTCTGAGTCTGTGTGTAATTTGTCTGCGTTAATTATACGTTTGTAAGGTCTACCACAATAAGAGAATTATTTCCTTAGTGCAGTTTATAAAAAAATGGTATTATGTTAAAAATATTGTATCTACCATGCTTGATTTAAAAAAAAATGGTATTATTTTGTAAATATTGTAGATGCTTGATTTAAAAAAAAATGTTAATAGTGGGCAGTCTTCTTTCTAACCTTCATTATCCAATTTTAAATCAAATTAAGTATTCCTACTTGCCATTTATGGACTGTGAAAACTTTTAGGTTTTATTCTGAAGTAAATCTAATATTTACTAATAAGTTCTTATCATGTCCAAGATGGCACACGTACTCATGCATGCTCAGATATACATCATGCACATACATAAACGCGAAGACACATTAGAAATGTATGTTTTTATATAGGTATATTTATTTTTATAATTTTGTTTGTACTATACTTTTGTCGAGATACACTTTTATTAGTTATATTAAAAACCTAGAGATCCTATAAATTCCATTTTAAACATATAAATAATTTTATATGTTGTTAGTAGTTATATAGATTGGTTATTGTAAAAGAGAAGAAAAACTCGAAATAAAATTCTATACCAACATTTCTGACTAGCGCAGTATAGTAGATCTATTTCTCTTTCATTATGGAGAAGGCCTGAGCCCAACAGTGAGACATATGTGGGCTGAGATGATGATAATGATGAGTTTATACTTGTATATGCAATAAATCCTCTGCTATCAGTTATAATTAATTAAATATTTAATTGTAGCGTAGACCCTAAATAATTAGTGCAAGAGTAAAAAATTATGATTTAAATATATTTTGCTTGTACAGAAACTTCTGGATGGTGATAAGAACAGCGACCTAGGACGCATGTTCACACTTGTGGCGCGAATTCCTGACGGATTAGTGGAGCTGCGGCGCTTGTTGGAGCACCATATACACGCGCAGGGCCTGCAGGCAATTGACAAGTGCGGCGAGAGTGCGCACACGGTTCGTATGTTTTTTTAGATATTAACGATCTATGGTCTGACAACTACCCCAAGAACCCTCTTAGGGTGGTTGTCAGACAACCGACAACTCTCTGACAACCTTCAGACCATAGATCATCTAACATTGCTCACAGCAGACTCACAAACTGCAGTAATTTATTATTTTTTAATCAAAAATATATTTCTATAATCTTGAGTGGCTTTACAATATAATCATTGTTACTGAATTCATGTTAAAGAAATCAAACCGCCAGATTAGAACACTCTGAAAACCCAAGGAGCGCAGCGGGTTTGGCATTCCCTTTCGCTCTCCCTCTCTCCCCTTTCATTTGTCTGTCTTCCTCTCTACCCTCTTTTCCTTCTTTCTCGTTTATTATCTCTCTACTCCCTCCTTCACTCACACTATTCTCTCTCTGCCATCTCAGTCTCTCTCTCTCTATCTATCCCTTCCTCCATAATGATACGAAAAGACATAAAAATAGTAATTATGTCACAGAGGTCCAAACTGAAGTCTCATAATCACAGCCTATGGCACTGTACCTAAAACTATGGCTAAATATTCTCTTAAGTATATAGACATCTCACTACTGGAATTGCCCTCATTCGAAGAGAAAGGAAAATTAACTATTATACCATACTAATTACACGGGTTGGTATAGGGTTTTCTTTCGAGCTTTCCTTCTCTTCCTGTATATTTATTTTGTTGTCCTAAGAGACTTCCACGTTAGAGAAATGGGTAGATCATTGTATGTCTATGTATGTATTATGTTTGTACCATATGTACTCCAAAACTTCTGGACCGATTTTGATGACATGACACTTTAAAGAATCTTCATATTAATCTAGAGAGTAATCTTGCAAAGTTTTGAATTATTTTTTTTCATTAATATTTCAACAACATAATACTATGTAATATGCCACTTGAAGCTGACAGGTACAGTGAGTAATTGATATTTTTCTTTCCAGGATCCCAAAGTATACGTAACCACAATATTGGAAGTGCATAAGAAATATAACGCTTTGGTATTGGTCGCTTTTGTCAACGACTCAGGTTTTGTAGCATCATTGGACAGGGCTTGTGGCAAATTTATTAACAGTAAGTATTGTTTTCTTATCTTTTATAATTAATAATTAAATGGCGCAGTGGTTCATCATTCTCCTACTCTTATCCCAATTACTTGGGTCGATACAATATGTACTATTCTTTCATAGTACATATTGTAAAAATTATTGGCAATAGTTTTATGACCGGCCGCCTGCCAGACGTCAACCCTCCTTGGGAATGTAATTGTCGAGTGTCGTTATAAGGCTCTTAGTCGTCTTTTACGACATCCACGAGCATTGTAAGGGTTGGTAGTATTCATAGCCGCTACCACACAGAAACAAATGGCGCAGCGATGAAGATACCGAATTACCGTGCCAAGTGTTCGATTTCCATGCAGGACAAAATGTGTGCGATCTACAAATTGTTATTCTGGGTCTGGTTATAATTTGTGTCCATTAATTATATGTATGTAAAGTCCATCCGCAATACAACTCGTGGACGCGCCGGCAGCAAGCCGGTGCGTCGACGAGTTGTATAGTTAGTTGTCGAGGGGTTGTTACCCGAAAGGGTAAATCGGATCCGGTCAAGGTTTCGGTACCAGCGGCCGGCCCAGTGGCGGTGTGGAGGGATTATGGTGGGTCATGGGGCCACGCGTCGCCCTTCTTTCGCCGCGGACGGAACGGACGGCGTGTGTCTAAACCATAGCCTGCCAAAAAAAAGTTATGCGCTGTAATATAATTCTTAAATATAATTCAAAAGTATATGGCTGGACACACAAGCGGCACTCGATCACGAGCTAACTACTAGGGCAGCCATCACTCCCCTCAACCACTTTGAAAGGGAGTGAGACATCCGCTTCAAAATAGTAATAACGCCATACTCGTCTCTGTAATGAGTGACTGAGAGGGCACTTAGATCATAGCCAGGTTAGTAGTGGTTATGGGTCTATGTATAGGTAAACTGGGGGATTTATAAAAATAGAAAAGCATTTAAGTATATATTTATTTTTTATGTAACAGGTAATGCCGTAACGAAAGCAGCCAACTCTTCATCCAAGTCCCCTGAACTGCTCGCCAAATACTGTGATTTATTGTTGAAGAAATCCAGCAAGAATCCAGAGGAGGCAGAACTTGAAGACACATTAAACCAAGTGGTATGCTTTTTTTGTATTATCTATAAGCTGGTCTGCCTCGTCAGGGCAGTGATAATGTCCTGCGATTGTGAGTTATTGGCTTAGATTCTCGGATCAGGCAATATATTATGGAGTCAATTTATTTTTCGGATTCGCGTTGGTATTTGTAATTTAATTTTCCTCCCCTGATGAAATCCCCTATGAATGCTGAAGAGTGTTCGATAGGTCAGAAAATTAAAAATCAATTATAAACGCAATAGAATCCGTAGAAATAGTTTTATTTCAAATATTCGCGTATACATTAGAAATCATAAAAGTTTTATATTTGCTCAATTTTCGAGAATTTGCCTTCTAGTATTTCTGAGGTTCACGAGTGACACTTGTAGGCACAAGTTTCATTCCTGCTTGCTCATCAGCCACAAAATGCATAAAACGGTTATTTGCATTTTTATATTCCTTAGTCGTCTTTCACGACATCCATCAGTAAAAAAGGGAGTGATGTATTATATTCTAACTCGTCAGCAAACAGAAAAATACAAGGTATATAGCTTATGTCAAACTATTTGAACAGCGAGGTATAATGAACACGTAAATTTACGACCACCATTATACCCATCCATTCATCCACCCAGTATACGAACGTAATTGTATCAATTGAGAAGTTTTCGTTAATAAATAAATATAAATCATCATCATCATTCTCCTACTCTTATCCCAGTTACTTGGGGTCGATACAATATGTACACTTCTTTCATTGTACATATTGTAAAAGTTATTGGCAATAGTTTTATGATCGACCACCTGCCAGACGTCAACACTCCTTGGGAATGTAATTGTTAACCAAACGGCATTAGATGGAGTTGGCCTAGATCGTTATAAGGCTCTTAGTCGTCTTTTACGACACCCACGAGCAAAGCAAGGGTAGGTAGTATTCGAAGCCGCTATCACACAGCTATATAAATAAATATAAATCTTTTATTAAATTCACAGATGGTTGTATTCAAATACATAGAAGACAAAGACGTGTTCCAGAAGTTCTACAGCAAAATGCTTGCGAAGCGGCTGGTCCAACACATGTCCGCTAGTGATGATGCAGAGGTAAGAGATTCATTTAAAAAAAATAGCTTCCACACAAATATTTTATCTTGTAATTGTGAAATATGAACTTTATTCAAAGAGGGAATTAATTTCCATTCATATGTTGCTTTGATGCGAAAGGGAATGCTCCGATGGTTCGGACATGTGGAAAGAATGCCGAACGAACGTCTGGTTAAGAAGATATACAATGCGAAAGTGGAAGTATGTAGGTACCGGGGGAGACCGAGACTAACCTACCTATACCAGATTGGTCACGTACTGAAAGAAGGTGTAGTCAAGAGTCTTCGAAACCGGCGAGCCTGTATGAAGAGAATTATGAATGTTGAAGAAGCGAGTGAAGTGTGCAAGGATAGAGTTCTCTGGCACTCTGTTCTCTCTGCCTACCCTGCAAGGGATATGGCGTGATGATATGTATGTATGTTGCTTTGGAAGAAAGTTGGTCTCATCATTCTCCTGCTCTTATCACAAATACTTGTGATCAACGTAATATGTACTCGTACATATTGCAAAAGTTATTGGCAATAATTTTGTGACAGGCCGCCTGCTTGACGTAAACCCTCCTTGGGAATGTAATTGTTGACCAAACGGCATCAGATGGAGTTGGCCCATGTCGATATAAAGCGCTTAGTCGTCTTTTACGACATCCACGAGCAAAGTAAGTGTTGGTAGTATATGTAGTCACTACCACACAGCAGATAAGTCGGTCTATGGTTGTATTTATTTGTATTAAAAAATCTTTGCCTCACTCTTTTAATACATATAATGGTACATAAACAATAAATCGGTTGTTTAATGTGTACAAATATTTATAACAATATTCCCGAAAGAATAAAAGTACTGGAAATAAATTCATTTTAAACAACATAGAAAAGCATTCTTTCTGCAATGCAATTTTTCAGGTATAAAGAGTAAGTAGTATGGAATGGGGCCTAGTTTAATATAGTTTATAATAATATTTGCATGCTATTGTATAATGACCAAATAGTTGATTTAATTGATTTTTTGAAGTGGAAACTTTTGGGCACCTTGGGCATTTTTTGAGATGAGAAAAACCATTGAACTCGCGCCACTATTACATTTGTTTATAAGTTATATATCTACTACATATATTGGCCCTATTTACACGTGAGTTAAGTTTATATACATATATATATATATATATATATATATATATATATATGTATATATATGTATATATATACATGTATATATATATATATTGATAATATAACTATATCTTAATATATATAAATTACGCGTCACGTTGTTTGTCCGCGATGGACTCCTAAAGTACTTAACCGATTTTAATCAAATTTGCACAGCATATAGTCCGGTCAATTTAGACATTCGAAGCTACATAGATTCCCAACAAGCTGAAAATCAGTAAGATTGTTTAAAGCATGATTAAAAATAAAATTTGAAAGTTCCCCATCTTTCCACTGTATGGAAAAAAAATTATTCAACGTCAAAAAATGAGTTTTCGCAATTTTTAGCAAAACGATAAGTTTTATCATAATCTTGTCGAGAATTTATGTAGCTTTACTCGTATTTTTTTGTCTAATTTGACCAGACTAATATGTAGTTTGATCCAACGTAAAAGATGGGATAGCTTCCATCTCAATTTATAGTCACAATATTATTTCTTGCAAAGTATTTGTCTATTATTTGACAGTCACAATTATCTGTTATCTCCAAACGATTCTAACAGATAGCGGTATCTGTTGACTGGACTTTATTAGCATAACCACCACGTGTTACTGAGGCTACCTTAGCCACAGCAACGCGTGGCCGGGTCTGCTAGTATAATATAAATATATAAGGTGTATATATGTACAATTGTTATTCATATTTAAGTTTTCACTTCTGTCTGCAGTTCTCATGACTGCTTTTTTTTTAAATACTCCCAAGACCAATGTATAACCTTATTATTAAGTAAATAAAGATTCAACTTGAATAAATCAATTTCATTATGATGTATTACCTCTTTGAAGGTATTATTTACATGTGGTTAATTTTATTTGTTGTACCACATTTTGTCTGAAATTAATCCAATAATTACCAACGGATTCTTAACCTGCAACAAGCTGAGAAGCTTATTATACTATTTCCATTTCTTTATTTTCTCGATGACAGTTCTAATTTGATAGTTGTAGTGTTGTGACCAAATAAGTAATAATATCGATCGCATATATGTTTTGAATAAAGACAAATTCAACAAATTGTGTATTTTGTGTTCCTCCGTGTTGATTGCTGCCCAGCTGTCAAATATCAAAATGCCTAAAGGATCTGTTCTGAAAAGTCAGACGAGAGAACTGGTGATCAAGGTTCGTAATTACTTTGAAGCAGAATATCAAAATGGTGGCCCGCTATTACCACTGTCGCAAGTGCGAGAGCGTGTTGCGGCCGCATTAGGAATTAGTGGACCTACTGTTTCAAAAAATACTACCGAAGCTTACGGTACAAGCGGCATGCAAGCAAATAAGCTTCATACGCCGAAGAAGAAACGCCAACCACGTCGTGTGACATCGGTTGACAACTTCGACGCTGACGCTATTCGTCGTCATATATATGACTATTACTTGCGCAAAGAAATTCCAACACTTAAAAAACTTGTTGTTTCTTTACGTGAACGTGGTTTGTTCCATGGCCAAAAATCGTCATTAAGCTTAGTTTTGAAAGAAATTGGATTTTCTTATAAAAAATCGGACAAACGTAAAATATTGATGGAGCGTCACGACGTTGCTATGGCTCGCTGCGAATTTTTGAGCGAAGCCAAAAAGATATCAGATTGGTCAAATGTTATTTTCACTGACGAGACTTGGTTAAATGCAAACCACACAGTATCGAAGAACTGGACTGACGACACCGCCGCTTCCACTAGTTCAGTGCCAATGGGAAAAGGTGAACCCTGGCCTTATCATATGCCATGCAGGGTCTACGAAAGGAATCGTGTCAGATGCTTTACTGGCCTTTAAATACAAGAAAACAGTGGACTACCACGAAGGAATGAACGCGGAGATTTACGAAGGATGGTTCAAAGAAATGGTGCAATCTCTGGAAGAACCGTCGATAATTATTATGGACAACGCTACATATCACTCTAGACAAATTGATAAAATGCCGACGCAGGCCAATAAAAAACAAGAGATAATTGACTGGCTCAAACGTCATGGCGAAAATGTGGATGATACTTTATTAAAAGTACAATTAGTGAATATTTTAAAATCTCTAAAAAGCCTCCCTAAAAGATATATTACCGACGAAATAGCTGCCGAATGTGGTCATTGGGTTCTTCGACTTCCGCCGTATCATTGCCAGTACAATGCTATAGAACTAATATGGGCACAAATCAAAGGACACGCCGCTCGAAACAATACCCATCCCCCTTTTACGGCAAACAAGATGTTAGATTTATTAAAAAATGCATGTGCGGAAGTAACCGCCGAACACTGGGCAAAAATTGTGAGAAGAACCCAAAACATTATAGCGTCGGATTGGAAAATTCATGTGGCATTAGATAATATAGAAATACAGGAACTTATAATAAATGTTGAAAAGAGCTCATCGAGTGATAGTGGCGATTCATCAGATTTTAATTAAAATAAATAAATGAACAATCAACATAATATAATTACATCTTGTAATGAAATGTAATATTAGTTAATAAATTTGTATAAAATTATCCGGCAATAGTTTAGTTTCTTACACTTTGTAAAAAAATATCGGGTCTCTTATCGTGTTACGTTTATCGATAGCTCCATCCCTATCAGTTTCTCCGACTCTGCTATGACCTTGTACGCGCGTAAGCGTCATATTTTTTATTAAATAATGTATACATAATGTAAAAAAGACGCTCGTTCAAGTTGCCACAAGAGCTGTCATCGAGAAAATAAAGAAATGGAAATAGTATAATTTAAAGTATTACTTATTATATATAAAATTGTATAAAACGGGCTGAAATATTAGCTTCAGTGATGATACCCTTCGAATCTAGATATATTTTTTATTTTCAATTTATAATACAAAAAGATTATAGCTGGACCAGATCATAAACACTGCAACTAATCATGGGTTAACTTACTAATGCAATCATAACTCAACCATATTAGAGGGAAGGTAGATAATCGCTCCACATAACTACCGCAAGCATAGACCTATTCAATGACCGTGACCATGTTAAAGATATTTTTAATTCATAATTTGTTTGTTGGCAGGCATCAATGATCTCAAAATTGAAACAGGCATGTGGATTCGAATACACAAGCAAACTACAAAGAATGTTCCAGGTATGTATAGTATCTTTTTTTGTTCTTTTTTATTTCCATCGAATTCAATTAATCGATTTTGGTGGCGCCCTCAATTGGCAGCTCGGACCCATTTTTCATATATTTTAACCCAAGGGGGTGGCCTTGGTGAGTACACATGTATGCGTTATACATTCAGTGTGGGCTTTTTGAAGATCTCTTCAACCCTAAACATGTTAAGTAAAATAGATACGTTCCCTTGACACTAGAAAGACTGAAACTTAGTATATACTTATATTGCCCAGAAGCAGTCTTTGAAGACTGCTTTGTAATGAAATATTCCAAGCGTAAAGACAATTATAAAAAAAAAAATGTTCTTTTATATTATTTACAGCTATATAAATATTTCATTAGTAAATATTAAACAATAAAAAATATCTATTCACTTGGAAAACAAAAAAAAAACTTACAAATCATCGTGTGCACATTTTTTGCAAATAAAACTTCTAATTTTTTTATATGTAGTGTACGCATTTTTCACAAATACTTGTCACAAATATTCATTGTTTTGTTATTGTGATAAAGTCGTAGTTGATAAAATATGCGATTTTAGGGTCAGTCTTTTTTTTTTGCGGCGAGCTATGGTCTGGTCACACCCCGCTATGTACCTCTCTTCGCCGAGCGAGCGGGCCTCCGGAATCTGGTTTTTGTCTTCGATGACCTACTAGGTGTTACAGTCTACCGTATTACTGTTAGGGTAAATTGCATTTGATCTTGGTAGGCTTTGGGGTTCTTTGTATCTACTTATCGTCATTTTCATGAATTGGTATAAATAATATAAAATATTGAACTTGTTATAAAAACTATCAATGCCAATAGATATAGATCTGCATAAGATCTATATCTAAGACTGAGAAGTACTAATTTTATCTTACTGAAAACCTGCAACTTATATAATGCAAATTGATAACAAAATATATGTAATGGAAATAATAAAAGCTAAAATGCTCACATTTTATTTAAAGAGATCGCAAAAAGATTAATCGCTGCTTCACGTGATCAGAAGACTGGCCTATATTTTGTGCTTTTTGCATCTGAAATTTAAAAACAGTCAAAATTAATTACTGCTTTGGGTTATCTAGTGTTAAATGCTAAAATCTAAAGAAAATACGTAGAGTATTAAAATGGAATGTGTAATTATTTTTTTGTTAAATGGCGGGACATTTCCTAAGTTCAAACGACTCATTACTGGGCTCAGATTGCCTCCACAACAAGAGTTCTTTTTCTAGTCGATGTGTCCCTTAGGCTTTTACTATCACCTACAGGCAAGAAAGTGGTAATCAAATGGAATAAATAAATAATATAAAATGGATTTTAACTCTGTTTTTAATATGTTTTCTCCTTCTGTTCAGGATATAGGCGTATCTAAGGATCTGAACGAGAATTTCCGAAAGCACATGGCCAACAGCTCAGAACAACCTTTACACATCGACTTCAGCATCCAAGTGTTGTCCTCCGGTTCTTGGCCGTTCCAACAGTCTTCGTCCTTCCAACTGCCCACTGAAGTGAGTATATAATAAAACTTTCTGATCCAAAAAAAAACGCTCTACTGTTCAAATCGTGACAAAAAGTAAAAATGGAATTGTAATCGATCTTAGCGTCACCTACCGGGTCCAATTGGTAATCTAAAGAAATCTTGATTCAACTGGACATACAAAAATTCATCAAATTTGGTCCAGCCGTTGTGGAGTTTAGTCAATACGTACAGAACTTAAATGGTGCAATACAGGACTAAACATCATTCTCCTACTCTTATCCCAAATACTTGGGGTTGATACAATATGTACGTTTCGAAGGAGTACATAATGTAAAAGTTATTGGCAATAGTTTTATGACCGGCCGCCTGCCAGACGTTAACCCTCCTTAGGAATGTAATTGTTGACCAAACGGCATCAGATGAAGTTGGCCCAGGTCGTTATAAGGCTCTTAGTCGTCTTTTACGACATCCACGAACAAAGTAAGGGTTGGTAGTATTCGTAGCCGCTACCACACAGCTACTAGCAATACAGGACTAATATTGTTTGTAAAGTCCTCCGCAATACAAGGATTATTTCCTTAATGCAGGTTAGTGTCTTTAAAAAAAAATCCTTCGACTGATATGAGACTTTGCATACAATTTGCTACTACTTATACAAATATGGCTGCACAGATGGTGTGTAGAGGTTAAGATACCTCCCGGGCCAACTGTCGTGGATTCCATTTCCACACAGGACAATACTTCGTGTGAATCTAGGTGTAATTTGTTTCTGTTAGTTGTATGTATGCAAAATCCCACACAATAGGGGATTATAATCTATATATATAAAAGAAAGTTGTGTTAGTTACAACCAGAGATGTACAAAATGGTTTTAAAAAGCATTTAAATACAAAATGCAAAATACTTTTCAGATTTACTATTTCAAATGCAAAATACCAAATAGTTTTGCGTTTTGTATTTCAAATGTTAAATGCAAAATAGGTATTTTCAAAATACTTTTTAAAATAAAATACCTTTTGACCAAATCTCAGAAATTTTTATTTATTTTAGGTATTTATCATTATGCTAGGGTCGCACCTGCGTGTATCGTTACAAAGCTATCGTGCAATGAGACGATACACGCAGATGTGACTGGTCATTATTGGGTATCGCCGCGAACATTCGGGCTTCGTGTGCAATATCGCTTGGGTGGCGATAAGTCAAAGGGTTTTAGCGCGCTAATATATCGCACTATGTGGTCAGACTAGCGTTTTTCATTTCGGGAGAAATTTTCGTTGTATTTAGACGCGTTCGAGAATCTCCAGTTAATCAATAAATATGGAGTGGGGTGATGAGGGGTGGGGTGATGGTGTTAGAATTTATACACCATTATGAAGCGGAACCCATGAAGGGATCCAAAAATATCATTATGTAATTATTAGCATAATATAGCTGTAATAGTAAAGCAATTCGTCATCCATAGTTAAACACATGTAAATGATGTCGGGCATCTTTAATTATTGCACTATACTTCGTGTAAAATATCGAAGTCGCTAATGTGAACACAGTTTTATCGCGATAATTTGTGTACCAAACATACGAAGCTTCGCCGCAAATTACTTTAGGACGATACACGCAGGTGCGGCCCTAGCATTAGAAATAGAGACACAATGCCGAGCCAAACAAAAACGTCTAATAACATGGCACCTTATGCATGACATTTTGGTCATATTTATCAGTACGCATATCAATAAATGCTGTTATGTTATTAATAATAATAATACTCACTTAAAATAATGTAAAAAACTAGACTAACGAAAAGAGAGCCATGGCTCCATTTTGTGAATTGTGTGGCCATTTATTTCGGTTCACTTTTCTTTTCCCTTATCTTGTTGTAGTACAGTACATAGCCGTTTCAGTATTGTAGGGATAACAACAACACTTCAATATCATAAAAGTAGGTAATCAAATCAAATAAAAAAGGGCGCGCATGGCTAGCAGGTGCCTCTATCGGTCAAATTCGGCAATACAAGCGTCATTCGTTCATTTCATTTTGTTTGATTGGTAATGTTGGCTAAACTTAATCCACAAAGTATTTTGCATTTTAAAATGAATATTAAAAATGCTAAATACATCTCGAAAGGTATTTTAAATAAAATACAAAATGTTTTGTAGTAAAAGGCATTTAAATGCAAAATACAAAATAGGTATTTTGCATTTTGTATTTGCATTTTAAATAGAAGTATTTCAAATAAATCGCATCTCTGGTTACAACACTTATAACTCGAGAACGACTGCACCAATGTTTATGATTTTTATGTTTTTGAGTTTGTTGTCGTCGGGAATAGGATATAGGATATTAAAATATGATATTAATAAACAAAAAAAAAACATAATTTTTAGTTTAATTAATTCTAAACTTTCATTTGTTGATGATGTAACCAATGGCAACTGACAGCTCACGTCATTACGTGGTCTAATGGTTTGTTTGGAAAATAACGCGAAAAGTTGAGATTAAATTTGACCGGTCAGAGTTCTTTTTGTGCAAGTGTTACGAATTTTTACGAATATTGTTATAATAAAACATATTATGTCTATATTGTCATCAACAATGCCGCGACCAATAAGATCAAATCTTTCCCGACAAAGCCTTAACGCAGTTAGAATTCGAAACATAACGAATGTAATCACGGCAGAAGAACAATTTATTGCACGGGAAGACCGCCGCGTTAATATGTCCCAACTCCGTGCTTCTTAATCACAAAAGTAAAGCGGTTCAGGCCGTGCTGTTGACAATGCGAAATCGTCGAGGAAATCTCAGAGATCAACAATTAGTTCATTTTCAACGCATATTAAGGAAAATGTCGTATAACACAAGGTAATTCTTCGTCTTGCTGGCACGTTATTAAAAGTACTTGATATATATTTTTTTGAAGTTATATATTATTCATATTTATTCAACATTATACATACTTTTATCCCAATTACCTATTTGGGTCGATACAATATGTACTCTTCCTTCATAGTACATATTGTAAAAGTTATTGGCAATAGTTTTATGACCGGCCGCCTACCAGACGTCAACCCTCCTTGGGATTGTAATTGTTGACCAAAGGGCATCAGATGGAGTTGGCCGTGGTCGTTTTAAGGCTCTTAGTCGTCTTTTACGACATCCACGAGCAAAGTAAGGGTTGGTGGTATTTGTAGCCACTAACTACCACACAGCTAAAAATAACTTAATAAATTTAAATTAATCGAAATCTGCCCATCTCATTCATTAACTGTTAGGCGGAATGAAGTGTGCCGGGGCCGCTAGTTATTAATAAATGGAAATAAAAAATAAGATATTTTGACTAATGAAGTTTTAACTTTAATACTGAGTATAAACTAATAGTTGAATATTTTCAGCTGGAGCGTTCAGTACACAGATTTACAACATTCTACTCGTCACAGCACTCTGGTCGCAAATTGAATTGGCTTTACAACATGAGCAAGGGGGAACTTGTAACTAATTGCTTTAAAAATAGGTAAATAATTATTATAATATATAGATTATCACATTATCTACGTACAATATTTAAATATAGTAATGACTTTTTTTTTCAAATTGATACTTTTTATAGGCGAATTTTGAAATTTTCATCTACAACTTTTTAGCGTGGCGCAAACTTTGCGAAAAAAAAATCTTAAGTAACGGCTATATCGCTTACTTACGGACATTCATCTCCCTTAACGAAAAGTGTTTGATAGATAATTAAAATGTTTCTCTGTAGTAAACATAACTTTCGTGTAGTGACGCCGTAAAAATACAATTCACCACCCCCTCTATCTTCCCCGGGGGTGATCGACGTAATCGTAATCGATCGGACGTAAGAGACGACTAGGGGTCGTCTCTTACGTCATATAAAGGCATATAACATATGCAAGGGAAGGAAACCTCCGAACAAAACCCTATACCAACCAAAAGAGTAGGTAAATTTTCCTGCCATTATGGAGGGGACTCAAACCCAACATTAGGACCTATATGAGCTAAGATGATGGATAAAAACAAAAGTCTGAACTCTACCTATTGTTTTTTTGAGACCGTTTTAGTCCGTTCATACCCCGGGATCAAATCCCCTCGGGATAGTAAAAAGGACGGCGTGTAACTCCATAACCTACCGTACTTATATAAAGTCGTCTCTATTGCCATTTGCACCGAACATTTGTCTTTAATAACCTAACGTAAGGATAATGAAATTATCATCACGCTTGATAAGCGGCTTTACGATTTTAAATTTTTAAGTTGTCCTAAAAAAAGATTTATAATAGTGTAATGTGAACTATTACAGATATACATTACAAGCGAGTACGTTCCAAATGGCGGTACTTCTTCAATACAATGATAACACATCGTGGACGGTACGCCAATTGGAACAGCACACCGGGATCAAAGGCGACTTCCTAGTGCAGGTAATGTTTAGTTTTATTTGTTTTTTATTATTGCTAAGAATGCAAAGTATCAATCACCACATCTTTCCTTCCCATGGGTGCTTTATAAACTAATATAAAACACTATAGGGTTTTATATTAGCTTATAATAATCATGCCGACGCCCAGCAACCTTCACCAGGGTCGTCTGACCTAGTGGGGGACGCCTCTCCACTAGGTGGACAGATGACCTGATGAAAGTTGCTGGGCGTCGTTGAATTCAAGCGGCACAGGACCGCACTCTGTGGCATAACATTGAGGGAGGCCTGCGTTCAGCAGTGGACGGCAATAGGCTGAAATGATTATGATGAATTATGATAATGATCATACGGGTTGCTATAATAACCCGTCTGACCACTATAAACCGAGGGAATAGAATTATTTAACTTTTTGTATTCTCAGAGGATTATTTAATTATTGTGTCCTTGGAGGATTTTTTAGTTAGTTTGACCTTGGAGCATAATCTATTTATTTTGTGTCTTTAGAGGATGTTTAATTATTGTGTGTTCAGAGGATGTTTAATTATTGGGTCCTCAAAGGAATATTTAATTGTGTCCTTGGAGAATAAGCTATTTATATCATTATTTTGTTTACAGGTGCTACAAATACTTCTTAAAGCGAAGCTTTTAGTGTGCCAGGACGATGAATCTGAACTATCCGAGTCATCGGTTGTAGAACTATACTTAGGATATAAAAAGTGAGTAACCTTATAATAGTTATTGTAGTTTAATATACCTCAACTTATTGACGTCCATTGCTGGACGCAGACCTCATCAAGGGTTTCCTCTATTAATGGTACAATCTTCACACTTGACAGACGGGTTAGCGATAGTATATTATTATGGTGTTATAAGTTTGCTAAGTGAATATTGCTGTTGACTCTCAGGAACATCTCCCAGCCGGTATTCACGACTCCTATGGTAAAGGATGGGGTGGTGAAGCATGGTTTAATACCTGGTTACCACAAGAACAACATACTATTATTTTTTTTAAAGACATCACTCTTCTCTAAATGATGCTTGTATTGTGGTGGACGACATCATGAAGATCACAGGGAACCGTTGGATGCAGGTGGCACAAGACCGTTATGAATGGCATTCTCGTGGGGAGGCCTATGTTCAGTACAGTACAACAGTGGACGCTTACGGGCTGATGGATGGACGGAATGTTTATTTGCGATTTTAATCTTAATCTTCCACAACACTAGCAGTAATTTAAAAATAAGCTATATTACAATGCGCAGATGGTATAGTAGTGGAAGTAATAACTTCTCATGCTTAATGTCTGGTTCGATTCCTTCGTATTTCATTGTTACGCATCTGCAGATAATTGTTCTGAGACGTGGTGTTATTTCTATCATTATCTTGCTCTTCTTATCTCTGCATGCAAAATATACTCTCCTTCCATGCAATCCTATCATCATTACTTCTGTGATCACTCCCTGTCTATCCATGTCATGTCACTTCTCCTTACTTTGTTACCAATGGGTAAAGCTAGTTTTGTATATTTGATATCTAAATTTTTATTATGATTTCAGTAAGAAACTACGTGTGAATATAAATATCCCCCTGAAGACGGAGCTGAAGGTGGAACAGGAGGCTACACATAAACACATTGAGGAGGACAGGAAGATGCTTATACAGGTAATTATCATCAAACATTTAGTGGGAACATTTTATAACATTTAGGTGGGACTCTTATTAAAATAGATGATAGATTATGTTGCAGCAATGTCATTTTGTTACTGGGGCAGAAACTTGTGTTATTATTGAAGATTATTTATTTCATCTTATATGATGTATATGCACATCATACTGCTTGAGTCGAACCAAGGGTCCTCCAAAATAGGAGGGTATTTGACTTACTTCTCCGTGTTGGTCAGATGGATTGGTTTTTATTATTATTAATATTTTATTTGATGGTTTTATTTTTAATTTTCCTTTTATTGTATATATGGCATTTGCATATTACATCCCTAGGTAATTTTTAATGATACCCACTAAAGTTGTGTAGCTCCTGAGTGAGTGATATAAAAGAGCTATATCACTCACATAGACACAATCTATCACTCACTCACTTTACCGCCGAATATATCACTAGCTCAGTAGCTCAGTTCTAGCTCATCGCTCACTTCGCATCGCAGAATGTTTCACCTCTCACAAAATGAGCGAGAGAGGTGCGTTGCGTGGCCGGTCGACGAGAATGATATTTCACGCTGTTTCCGTATCGATGTAATTAAGTTGTCAAAAGAGAATACACTCTATTTCCTTAGCTATAAAGTTTAATAATTAATATAGATTTTAGAAAATAGATGAATTTGACAAAATCTTCTAAAAAATATAATTATCTGAAAAGTAAGTTCGAAACATTATCAAGCTAATGCGAAAAATGAGTTATAGATTTGTTTGAGCGATAAATTTAAAGTGAGCGATAGATTTAAAGTGAGTGATAGATTTAAAGTGAGTGATAGATTTAAAGTGAACGATCTTTGAAAGTGAGCTAGAGGAGTGATTTAATAATGTGGTTGACTGCTGAGCTAAATGAGTGATATGTATCTTTACACTCAAAAGATATGTATCACTCTTTTCAGCGCAGTGATCTATATTGCGCATGACTAATGTGACTAATACCCACAAGTAAGAAAGAGGGTGGTGAATTGTATTCTTACTTCATCACCATATGGAGATTTTCTTATTTATATGTATTTTCCGTAGGCCGCTATTGTGAGGATAATGAAGACCCGTAAAACTCTCAAACACCAACACCTGGTCGTCGAAGTATTGAACCAGCTCTCATCACGATTCAAGCCAAGAGTTCCAGTCATCAAGGTATTGTGTTTTATTTTATTAAACCCTCCGACGTTTACCAGTAACCTGTTGAGGGAGCTACCAAAATCAAGGTATCGATACTAGTAACCCACTCTGTTCTTGGCGAGGGTTGATATTTTGTACGGACGTGATCAATCCATACCCTGTCAAAAAGTGTGTTCTTTTTACTTGAAGGTCCATCAATCAGGAGATATTGAAATGAAATCTCCAATCGCAGTCAAGTCTGCTTGAAACATATGCTTCACTGCTTGCTTCCCATAGTTTGTTCTCTTATAGTAGACCTATCTTCTACCACATCCCACATAGACATACATATACGAACGCATATAGGCGTAAAGAACTTAAGGTCCACAAACTCAAACTAAAGCTTCATAGTAGGCAGCTACTTGTGCTCCACGTATTGCATTATTAAAATTTGTATTTTGATTTAAATCCCCCTAGATTGCTTTCATGCTCTTTTCTGATACCCAACTCTCGTTTCCATATAGTAAAAGTGGGTTTTCTTAAAGTAAGATAACGCCACAATCGCAATTGGTGTAAAGGAACGTACTCATTTATACATTTTTTTTTATCTATCTCCCTCTCGTTAACTATCTGTAGAAAACGATCAGGACTCAAATTTCGTTCGTCGGCAGTATTTTTGAAGTATCTGTCATTCCTGAAATCGTCACGTAGTCTTAACCACTACGCATTTATACAGTCATATTCTTAATAAGTGTATTGTACTTTTTAATAATGTGGTGTATTGTTTTGTCAACAGAAATGTATCGACATACTTATAGAGAAGGAGTACTTAGAGCGCACCGAGGGCGAGAAGGACACGTACAGTTACTTAGCGTGATCGCCACATCGCCTAATTATGTAATAAATGATATATCAACAATACATTGTATACAATGGTACATTTTATTTATCAAACCCCTGCCTTAATTGTTTTTATTATACTTATTTTATTTTTGAAGTAAAATTTCTTTAGACGCAACCAATGTGTAAAACTGATCTGTTGCCTACGCAAGAAAAGAACTAGATAAAAACCTATCTATACTAATCCGTTTCACCAGCATGGTATAGCCAATATCCGCCCTATATGTAAGCCCCGAGCCCAACATAGGGTCGATTATGAGCCGATAATGGTAATTACAATCACAGTGTAACTGCATTGAAGGGAATAGCATTAACGAAAATGTGATATCAATGAAAAAAATCCCAGCAGGCAAGTACATACTGTTATGAGATGCATGAAATATGACATTTCGATTATTATAGAAATTGGGATGTCGAGTAGGCTGTGGTGGCTACGAATACAACCAATCCTAACGTTGCTTGAATTACATTCCCTCTTTGGGTTGACGTCAAGCAGGCCATACAAATATAGAACTATTTGCAATATTTCATTCATCATTGTATAGTATTATAATTAGATAAATGCCCAAGTAATTGAGATAAGAGCAGGATGATTTTGTTAATTAAATAATTGTTTGAAATTAAAAATGTGTGCGTTTCATTTGGAATTCACTCTTCAAAGTCAATTTTAGACTCAAATAAATGCAGATTGCTAATAAAGTAAATTATATAGTCACTGCTCATTTCATTCCCGCGAGTATCGTAGAATTAACGAATGTAACCAAATAACAGTTCTAGAAGGCAAGCCCCTAACTGGAAATATTACCTTATGTTAAACTATCTGGCAGATTTCTCTCATTTTTATGAGAACTGTATCCAACAATGGGACGTATGTGGACTGAGTAAAAAAGATAGTTACCAGTCATCATCATCATCACAGCCCATATATGTCCCACTATTGGGCTCGGGCCTGCTCCGTAATAGGAGGGAAATTAACCTACTATATCGTGCTGGTCAGACGTGTTGGTAAAGGAAAACTCGCAGTAAAACCGCGAGTTTTCCTTCTTTCGCATAGATGTTATATTATTATGTGCTTTATATCCCTTAGTCGTCTCTTACGATCACCCACGGGTAAGATAGGGTGAATAATTAAATAAATAAATAGTAGAAAAGAATGGGTGGTGAATTGTATTCGTACTCCGTCACCACAAGGATAACCAACCATAAGTTACCAGTACCCAATAATAAATATTGCATATCAATTCTTGGAAAGAAGCAATTGGTTAATTTTAGTGTTGCCCAAATGCAACACTTGCGAGTCTCGCAAGTCTTGCAACTGTTGCTGTTTGAATAACACAGAGTCACTTATTTTGATAGAAATGAAAAATCCACATAGAAATGAAAAATCCAACTAAATTAACCGCGACTGGCACAGTGACGCTACCGCTGTATGCCGAGAAATATGGAGAAATTGCGCGGCCGCGCAGTATAAAGTTTGATATGAAATATCGCTAACACTAGAAAACGTATCTTTTACCTGTTTTTTAATTATAAAAGACAATGAATCCAAGTATTTATAGATGTCTAATTTAGTAGAACAGCATGAGTCGTGTATTTATTATAACTCATTATTTCTTATGAAACGGAATAAAATATAAAACACAGATAATACAAAGGTAGTTATTTTATTTTAACTTTTTCTTGTTTTATTATATTCTCTGATATATTCTGTTTGTAATTACACTACAAAATAATTCACCCTAGTAAAGTATTTTAGAAAGAAATACATTTCTTTATTGCAAATTTTTGTAAGATTTTCATGCGCGGATCTGCGATCCGGCACAGACAGAATTTCAAACGAAAATCATTTGTTCGGTCGAATTAGAAGATAAATTCACTCAATAGGAACTCCTTTCTTTGATTTTCAACCTTCTCTGTAAGTAAATACTAAAGAAACATGGAAAAATCATGTGGAGTTGTATCAGCGCGGATCCGCGTTTCGGCAGTATAACGAGATTGCGGATATCCACGTTCCGGCATACTAAAGGTTAATGAAATTCATCCAGTGGCACTAATTGTATAACTATCAATCATTAGGTATATACCAATTAAAGGGAGTGGGACTATAATCACACCTATCTATCATGAGACTGTTTAAAATGATATCAAATTATTTCCCCGTGTACTGATATTAAGAAAACAAAATGTTAACAATCCTTTCTTTGCCAAAGGAATCGTAAAATGCTGTCTTAGGGAGCACTGCGAGACTCGTACAGTGAGTCTTGGTCTTGCAATTGGGTAACACTAGTTAATTTCGGCTTCGTAGAGCGTTATCTCTGTTGCACACTGCCTATGTGACGTTTGTCATTCGTACGACTGCGTTAATTTCAATCCTTACTAATATTATAAATGCGAATGTAACTCTGTCTGTCTGTCGCTCTTTCACGCCAAAACTACCGAACCGATATAAATGAAATTTGGTACACAGATAGTTTAGAACCTGAAAAAGGACATAGGCTATAGGCTACTTTTTAATGCAAAAAAGTGTTGTAAAAGGTGATGAAAAGTTGTAAAGAAGTATCGTCACTTTTAAAGCCAGAAATTTGAAAGTTATTTTTAGGCTATTGAGTAGATATAAATAAATATGACATTAAAAAATTGTAAAATAATTACCTATTAAGGGGTAAAATAAAAATAGGGGATGAAAAACTTTAGGAAAGTAACCTTTTACGCGGGCGAAGCCGCGGGCAGAAGCTAGTAATTTATGAAAATAAAAAGGTGGACTGATTACATTATCAAGGTCGCAGGAAACCATTAGATGCAGGTGGCACAGGACCGTTGCAAATGGCATTCTCGTGGGGAGGCCTATGTCCAACAGTGGACGTTTACGGAGTTATGGATGGATATAAAGAATAGGTATATTTTATTTAGTAACTAAATATCCTAATTGTTTTAACAGCTCTTAATAGATACTAAATTGTTAGCGTTACGTGTGACGTAACACAGGCAGTGTCCGACAAGGGACAGCGCTCTACAAATCAGAAATTACTTGTCTCTTTCGATAGGTCGAAGTTCAATATTTATCGACGACTACTGCACATTTATCCACGACGTTTTCCTTTGCAATTACAGCAAGAGTTCTTAATTAAGTATTTGTATTTGCGAAGTGTTTGAACACAAGAGACTTGCAAAGAATTTTATAACCGACCGTCATTAATTATAGAAGCATAACTCAGTTATCTTTCTATAGGTACTCATAATTTAATCTTCTTCATAAAGATAACAGTTACTTCAATAATATTACGCACGAAATGGAGCGATAATTTTATGTAATCGCCTCGTTTTACATGTAAACAAAACTTACGTAACATACTTGGGTGTAATTTTTGTTGTATATACAGGAATTCTAAATTAATACATAAATATAGTAAATATCTTTGTTGCTGTATGGTAGCGGCTACGAATACTACCAACCCTTAGTTTGCTCGTGGATGTCGTACTAGACGACTAATACCTGGGCGAACTCCACTAGATGCCGTTTGGTTAGCAATTACATTCCTAAGGAGAGTTGACGTCCGTCAAGCGGCCGGTAATAAAACTATTGTCTATAACTTTTGCATTATGTAATTATGTACGGTGGACGAAAGAGTTTATACAGGGTGGAAGTGGACCGCTCCCGAAAACAAAGACAGGTGACTCTACTAGTCCTACTTGTAATGATAGGCTACCAAAAAAGAATCGATTCGGATGAAAAAAAAATTTTTTTTTCACAACGAATTTTACGTTTTTTTTTCACATTTCATCGTATTAGGACAGTGCCATGTAACGATAATTCCATAAAAAAATACGTAACTTTACTCAGATGAGAAAAGACGCAATCTATTCAAAACTCACGATCATATGTTCAAGAGTTCAACGACCTCGCGTGGTGAAAAAAATTTTTTTTTCATCCGAATCAATTTTTTCCTAGCTTATCATGAGAAGTACGCTATTCATGACTAGCAGGGTTACCTGTCTTTGTTTTCGGGAGCGGTCCCTTTCTACCCTGTATTGCGCCGACCCCAAGGAAAGGATAAGAGCAGGAGAATGCTGAATGATGATGAGTAAAATATTTTTGCTATTTGGTGGCAGTTACGTATACTATCAACGCTTATATTCCTCGTGATTGTTGTAAAAGACGATTAAGAGCCGTCGAAGTATCGTAATTGGAGAAGAACGGGATGATACTTAATTGTAGTACCTACTTAACTTTAAACTTTCCATATTGTGATACAGTATGAATATAATTTGACCACTGTCTTCCCCGTGTGGTAAAAGACTATGGGATATAATGTGTAGATATCTAATATCTATGCAAAAGAAGGAAATCTCGAAATAAAACTGTCTGATCAGCATAGTATATTAGCAGAAATTTTTCTATTGTGGAAGAGGCTCGAACATGGTCACTTTCCCTTCCATTGTAGAGAAGGCTCAATCCCCAGGTGTAGGATATATGAGCTGAGATGATGACGATGATGATAATTCTTTTTTTCACCCAAATCCCATTATTAGTAGGTACTATCATCAGTGCTTATTGTAAGCAATTTCTTTTCTCATTGTGGAGAAATCTCAACGTTTAGCATAGAGTTCTATTTCTTCTAGAGTTTTCTTCCACTGCAATGATGATATTAGCTTACATCTCTTAATTGTACGACACTAACGGAAAAGATAGGCTTGATAATTATATATTTATTTGCTCACATGAAAATAGCAAATTTTATATGATATGTTAAAATACTGCTCAAATGGCACAACGTACCTATAGGCTTAGGTGTCCAGGCGCAGGCAAGTTCTTTTTGTGATTAAAAAGAAATATATATGAGTTTGTTATTTGCATACAATAGTTATTACGGCCATATCGCTTGACGAAACAACCGATGGCAAAGAAAAGATATCGAGATGCAGATGCGACTACGAATCAGCCGACGCAGTATACGACAACCCTCACCAGGTGAACTAACGACATCTCTAAAGTCGCAGAGAGCAAGTGGTATAGGACCGTTCTGAGTGGCATTCTTATGGGGAAGCCAATATCACACATAGGACATCTACTAACTGATGGATAGATCAAATTCGATGCTTATAAGTTCCCCCACAATACAAGGTAATTCGCCACTATTTATTGTTTAAAAAAATCAACCCGTATATAGTTGTTATCGCAAACGCGGCAACAAGTTAATGTCATAATATAATTTTAATGTAAATAGGTAATTCGTAAATATGTTTAGACTTTAGTAACTCTTAGACATTCATAGTGAGCGGTTGCGTCGAAATTTATTTAATAAAAATCCTATCTTGTTCGTAAAAGAAAACAATGTTAAAAAATCCTAATTATGTTTATGGTGCAAGAGATTTGGAAATACGTGCGCATTTAAATTTCGGTGATTTTTTATTGGATAAAATGTGGACTTATCGTAACAATATAGCCATGGTAAGACATAGTTTTAGATACATTAGGTTGGGTAGCAGTAACATTATTGCAATGATTATTTGCGAAATAAATTAATTTATTACGCATTTTACTTAAGCTTAAATTACGTTATGTAAATGAAAGAGATAGGTCACTTGCTCTAGTTTTTATATACCAAAGGTATAAACCATATTATAAGGCATATGGGACAGAGTTAGGATATCATCATTCTCCTGCTCTTATCCCAATTACTTGGGATCAACGCAATACTCTGCTTCCATCGTACATATTGCAAAAGTTACTGTCAATAGTTTTATGACCGGCCGCCTGCCTGACAACAACCGACGTCAACCCTCCTTGGGAATGCAGTCGTTGACCAGACGGCATCAGATAGAGTTGGCCCAGGTCCACGAAGCTCTTAGTCGTTTTTAACGACATCCACGATTGAAGTAAGGGTTGGTAGTATTCGTCGCCGCTACCACACAGCAGTAAGTGATAGACACTGAGTTAGGATATATTAAATATGTAATCATCCATCATTCACGCTTCGAAAATAGTAACCAATCATCCAACCATCAGTCGTTTTTTTGGTACCCACCACACATTGTCATCACTTTTACTCCTGTAAGCTAGAATCCACGGTGATCTCCATAAATTACACTGAGATTAGACCTTTAGGAAGGTTCGGAAAGCGCTTTTAATTCCGTTCGGAACACAAAAAAATTAATTAGAAAAGAAAAAAACTGCTGAAATAGAAACAAAAACCATCCGGTCGTCTGTTGATGTTCATTGCGGGTAAGCCTTTTGAAGAAATGGCGCTCATAGTTTATCAGTTTATCAAGAGAGCACTGCGGCCCACTTCTTTGAAGTCTCCTTAGCTAATAATTAAACTTCATGTCAGCTTATATATCTACTTCTAAGTTCCAGGTTACTCTACAATGAGAGGGAAATTGACCTATTGCACCACGCTGGTCAGACGTGTTGGTATAGGGGTTTTATTTCGAGTTTTCCTTCTCTTGCATAGATGTTATATGCGTTTTATATCCCTTAGTCGTCTCTTATGATCACCCTCGGGTGATGAATTAAATTCTCACTCCGTCACTACACAGAAGTACCTCTTTCTTTTAAGGTTATGGTTCATATATGAACATGTAGTTCTTATAAGAATTTATTAGTGGTAGAACCACGCTGTTGACAGTTTTCTGTCTACAGCCGCGGGCCGGTCCGTCCGGGGTAGTACCACACTCTCGCAGCAGATCGAGGTCTGAGTAATGGCAATGTGCTATTGCGCTTCGTTCGGTGAGTGGGAGAGCCGGAAGCCCAACTGAGTGGCTTGGGTTTTGTATTGGTAGGCAGCGGCCTAGCTATACTCTTGGTATAGGCGGCAGTAACACTTACCATCAGGTATGCTGCTTGCTGGTTTACCACCACGTGCAATAAAAATGAAAAAAGAATATAAAATAAAACAAAAATATTCTAATATTAATATAGCATTATAATTAGTTCAACGGGAGGTTTCCCATTTCCATTTTTATAAGTTTATACAATAATTTGGCTTCCAAGGAGGTAGGTAAAGCTGGAATGCTGCTACACCAGTCTGTGTCTTATAAATTTATATTTAGCAATAGTCTGAGACTTTCGTTCCGCACACACACATTCCACTAATATGCGGTAAACGTCCTCTAACACGACACATTCACTGTTATTAGTAGTGGGGATTTTGCTTATTATGAAAGCGAATTTGTTTAATGGAATGTGTGTACTGGACACGAGTTACCTAGCTAATACAGCGGCAATTAACTAATAGCGTACTGGATAGAATCACTATTGGTTCAAGATTTGTATGGTGCCGGTCAATAATATGAAGTAACGGTCTCTTTATTTTATAATAGCAGTCATAAGAGCTGGCTAAGTAGATGAATATTGAAAGGTTTAGGGGCAAAGGAAGACCAAAGTAAAGATGGATGGACTGCGTGAATCATGACGTAGATAGATAGTGAGTGACCACAAATATGATGTTTAATAGATCGGGTTTAGAATCCTGAGCGCTCACTCGTAATCCGAGTAAAGTTGTCATAGCCATCTGCGGCTAACAACTAAGTCACACACACACACACAAAAAAAGATATGGTGTTTAATAGAATTGTAGGGAAAAAGAGAAGATATTGCATTGACCCCAAGTAATTGGAATCAGAGCAAGATGATAATGAGAACCGCCCTCTTCGAAAGCTTCTAATAACGACTACGTTTTACTAACCCTTTTGCATGGCAAATGTACTATCTCCTTTCGCTATAAAGCTTAATGTCGCACAGTGGACATCTTTGTGCTAATAAATAGGTAATTTTATAAATATTTTGAGATTTATTTTACTTAAAACTTTATATATCTTTGTAATCAACAAAATATTTGCAGCTGATATTGCACGTGTTTTATTTTTGATGTCCTTGATATTATTTTGTTAATTTCTTTTCCATTTTTTTTATTGCTTATGGTGGCAAACGAGCAAGCAGTACACGTGATGGTAAGTGTTATTGTCTCTCATGGACCTTTGTAATACCAAGGGTATAGCTAGGCCGCTGCCTACCAATACAAACTCCGAACCCAGCCAGTTGAGCTTTCGGCTCTCTTAATCACCGCACGAAGCGCAATAGCAAATCGCCATTAATCAGACGTCGATCTTCTGCAAGAGTGTGGTAATCCGGACGGACCGGCCCGCGGCTGTAGACAGAAAACTATCAACAGCGTGGTCCTACCAATCAATGAAATAGTTTCATGATTAATTAGAGGTAGGATTTTCTGTCGAATCGAACAGTAGTATAAATATTTCTTTATTTTTTTTATCCGTGTGGTGACGGAGTAATTATTTTTATTAATTCATCACCACCTATCTTACCCACGGATGATCGTAAGCGGTCGTCTCTTAAGGGATATAAAACGCATTTAACATCTATGCAAGAAAAGAAATCTCGAAACAAAACCCTATACGAACACGTCTGACCAGCGTGGTATAGTAGGTTAATTTCCCTCCCATTACGGAGGAGGCGCGATCCCAATAGTGGGACGTGTGTGAGCTGTGATGATGATGATAAGTATTTCAACTATCGTTAGTCATTACAACGATTATCAGCATAGTTAAGACTTAGGTCCATTTTGTACATTGAACATTGATAAGTTTAAGAATATATGGAAAGTAAAAGATAACGAATCAGCTGTTAGATAATATTATTTATGATGTATAGATCTGGTATGTAATTAAATGCAAAAGAACCTAATAAAGATAAGGTTATCAAAATTTTGGATATGATAAATAATAAGATATTAGATGGTACAGGTTTGATTATTTTATAATTCGAAAGTACAATAAAAATAAAATATTTATTTATTGCTGTTTACAAAATATATGGTATTTTTATTAAATCGTATAAATAACGATGCCGAACGAACGTCTGGTTAAGAAGATATACAATGCGAAAGTGAAAGGATGTAGGTACCGGGGGAGACCGAGACTAACCTACCTAGACCAGATTGGTCACGTACTGAAGGAAAGTGGAGCCAAGAGTCGCCGAAACCGGCGAACGTGTATGAAGAGAATTATGAATGTTGAGGAAGCGAGTGAAGTATGCAAGGATAGAGTTCTCTGGCAATCTGTTCTCTCTGCCTACCCCGCAAGGGATATGGCGTGATGATATGTATGTATGTATTCATGTATAAATAACACGTCAAACTATTTTGGAAAAAATGTTTTGAATGTTTTTATTGTGTTTTGATATTATTTTTTATTATCACGATGATTCGATTACTTTTCAGTAAATCGCGCGTTTATCAAGCAATTTGATGACACGTGATATCTCACGATACAGAGTCCCCCACTCCTTGTGATATTTAGTTATATCGAAGCAGCTCACCTCCTTTCGAGCCTCACGTGTTTCACGAACGGCCACATAAGTATAGATACCTCGATTATAGGCGTTCTATTGTTTTATATGTGTAAACAGCGATCTTTCGTTAAAGGTTTTCTTTGAAGAATTAGCCCACAGAACAAAATAAAAGAAATGATGTGAATATTGAGATGCCCACAATCCGATCCGGTGGTAGCAGATTTCTGCATTTAATTCCAAATTATACATTCAATTCAAAATTAGTAATTCTTATATTGTAAGTCTTTTCCGTGTAGTGATGGAGTAAGAATATAATTCAGCACCCTTTTTTTGCTTGTGGTGTGTCGTAAAAGACGACATAGAGTTATGATATGCAAATAACATTTTCTCAAACATGCTTGGCAATTTGACCATTATTATTTATTATTTGACAACCTTCTTCGAGATAAATCGAAATTGCTGTACCTACTGACCAAATACACGCATATCTGTCGTGTTTTAGTGGCCAAATAAATATATATGTAAATTCATATCTACCGTGTATTTTAAAAATGAAACGATTTGTTACTTCGAACCAACCGAATAGGCAACTTATCAGAGTTTAATTTAAATTTCGAACTGGCTTGAATAAGAAACCTCTTTGATAATGAATTAAGAAGAAAAATTATAGTAATCATTCCTCACCACATACACATTAGAATATTACCTGAAACCCACCGGTTCGGCTACGGATGTCAAGGATATGGTACCAGTGATCAGTCTAATAGCGATAAGGAGTGTTTATGAGGTCCCGTCTTTTCGTCAGCACGGACGAAACGGACCGTGTTTGTCCAAACCTAGGCCTGCCACAAAAAAAAAGAAAGTACAATTACGTAACATTCATCTACTCCACCATAGGAGTGCAAAGGAGCCTATCCAGCTATCCGACGCTGATTAGGCAGGTTGTTTTAAGAGTGGTACTCTTTTTGTTTCTCCAATGACGCTATGGCGAATTGTATTTCCACGCCATTATCATCATCATCATCATCATTCTCCTACTCTTATCCCAATTACTTGGGGTCGATACAATATGTACTCTTCTTTCATAGTTTATATTGTAAAATTTATTGACTATAGTGTTATGACCGGCCGCCTGCCAATCTATACAGTAACTTTATTTTCAGATTGATGGAACGACAGATGAAAGGTCCACTTATGGGGAAATAGTACAGCAAGCTATGAATTTCGCTATCTCCCTAAATCGTTTGGGCGTTAAAAAAGGAGATGTTATCGGCATATTTTCAGAGAACAGGAGTGAATTTTGGGGTGCGGTGACAGGGGTGGCTTGTTCAGGAGCAGTACTTACGACTTTCAATCCTGCTTATGTCAAAGGTATTCAAGATTATTTTGTAATAGGTATATAAAAAAATCGATGTGATAAACTTCTAGTTTAAACCAATAATTCTTCTAATTTGATTTGCGATTGTGAAATTCTAATTCGAAATGTTGTCTTGTTTTCATAATCAATTTTAATGATCGAGTATTGCATTACAATCATTACGATTATCCATATGGTGACGGAGTAAGAATACAATTCACCACCCCCTTCTTCCCCGTGCATCCACCATCTTACCCGTGGGTGATCGTAAGAGACGTAAGAGATATAAATGATCGTAAAAGACGACTAAGGGATATAAGATGTATATAACATCTATACAAAAGAAATAAAACTCGAAACAAAACCCTATACCAACACGTCTGACCAGCGCAGTATAGTAGGCTAATTTCTCTCACATAACGGAGGAGGCCCTAGCCCAACAGTGGGACATAATATGGGCTGTGATGATGGTGATAATTACGATTTTAAAGTTTTGTAATAGAAATGAGAGTTTGACCTGACAATTTTATTATCACAATTTGAGAGTTGCTACATATTAATTAGATAGCTATATAAAATAGAACTATATCGTATTATATGCGAATAAGTAGTTAACTCGTGATCGAGTGCCGCTTGTGGAATCCAGACCAGCCATGGTCTTTTATATTGTATTTAAACTATTGCGTTCGAAGAGCATCGCACTGGAGCTAATTAGATAATAAACATTTACTATTTTTTTTAAATAAAAATGAAAAAAATAATAATAACATAAATAAAATATAATTAGACAAACCCGCTGAGTTGTGAGTCTTGCCGGATCTTCTCAGAAGCGGTCTCATTCCGATCCGGTGGTAGTTTATTAGATTAAACTTAAACGTAAAAAAAAAATGACAATATGTAAGTGCCCTCGCAGGGTTTATGCATAATAAATGAATTTGAATTGAATATTATTCGTTCACACTTTTAAACATTAGTATTGGCAAGCCACTGAGGCCGGGTTTCACTTAGTAATAAAGAAAACCCAAGAGACAAAGTTGTTCTTATCTCAGAATGCCGTTTCTATTAGATAACCTTTGCAGAAAGTGGAACAATTTCATTACACTGAAACGATAGAGTAAGAAGCTAGAAAAATAATAACTTAATATTTGTTATATTGCCAACGGTGACGGTTGAGTATGACTAGAAGGACTTTACGAATACTTTTAGTGTTAGGATTATTTCATTTTATTTTCCGTGTGATGACGGAGTAAGAATACTATTCACCACCCCATATCTTACCTGTGGGTGATCATACAAGACGACTAAGGGATATAAAATGCATATAGCATCTATGCGAGAGAAGGAAAACTCGAAACAAAACCCTATACCAACACGTCTGACCAGCGCGGTATAGTAGGTTAATTTCCCTCCCATTACGGAGGAGGCTCGAGCCCAACAGTGGAACGTTTATGGGTTGTGATGATGATGATGATTATTTCATATATAAGAGTAAATTAGCTACGCGGCAAGTCCATGTTTACAAATATTAATGAATACATATTCTTAGAAGGTGATACAGATGATAAAATCAATTCATTTTTCAATAAAGTTATAAATTTGATAATATTTGCGTATTTTTCGTCATTAAATAGGAAAATATTATTAAAAATGCTTTAAAAATAATTATTATTTATTCAGTCTTATTGAAGATATATTATAATAGCAACAAACCTACCCATACTAGTAGACCAATGGCAATATTTGGCTCCTGTTTAAAGGAGATCAAGAGAGAATTTATTACGTATATAACTGTAACGGCATGTTAACCTTTAATAAAGTTACATTCGTAAAGTTAAATAGAGACAACTCATTTATTTAATAAAAACCTTCATTTTATATTATTTGCTTATTTTTCGCCTTAAGAGATGGCAAATAAACTTTGAAATGGCGTAATGTATCAATAGAATTAATGCAGTATTAGTTAAAAATTAACATTTTTTTATTAAAAAAACTCTATTTTACCATATGGTGACGGTGACGTAATAGTACCTACACCATGCCTTCCGCGGGTCTTGTAAAGAGGACTTAAAGAAGCAAATCTGTAGCAATCGATTTACATAAAGGAGTATGGTAGATTAATTTCTTTCCTATAATGGAAGAGGCATATGCCCAATAATGGGTATATGCCAATATGTAATTTATATAGAGCGAGTTAAATCTTCTTTATGTCATAACATGTTGTGAATACAATGTGTCACAACTTCTTACTTTCTACATGGAAGTTGTAAAAACTTCCTCAGGTATCATTAGTAGAAATTCTGCAGCAATATTTTTCTAAGATATTTACAGTATCTACTTGAATCGCCATCCTACCTGGAAGCATACAGCATGCTTCCAATTATGTAATTTTCAACTTTGGGAAGGCCTATATCCAATATTACGTGGTAACGGAATAAAAAAAAAACAATTGACCGCCCCCTATTTTGGCCGTGGATGTCGTAAAAGACAAATAAGGGCCACGATATGCGTATAACGTGTATGCAAGCGAAAATTCGAATTGAAACTCTACCCAGATTGGTACCTGTCTGATCAGTGGAGTATAGTCAATTCATTGCCCTCCCATTGTGGAGGTGTTTTGGGCCTAGTAGTAGTACGTATATGAGCTGAAATTATGTCGATACTTTTTTTTTAAAGACACCATCAAGACGACCCCACTGCTCTGGCATGCAACGTCGGTATCTTAACCGCTACGCCATCTGTGCAGTCGACTTTACTTATTTTCATCATTATATTTTCAGGTGAACTAATCCACGTTTTGGAAATATCAAAACCTTCTCTCATCATCTGTTCACCGATAGTATACAAAAACCATGAAACTTTACTAAAAAAACTACCATTTCTTAAGAAAATAATATTATTTGGTGAAGAGAGACACCCTGAAGTCATAATGTATAACGATTTAACATTTGAAAAGAATAAAATGATTAAAAATGTGAAGTATGAAGAGTTTCAGTCAGTGGAAGTCCAAGGATATACTGATACCTTATTCATTTTATATTCTTCTGGTACTACGGGATTACCTAAAGGGGTGATGTTAACCCATTTGAACGTGATCAGCAGTTGTAGCTTGTGAGTTTTTATGATTGTAAATTGTACTCTAGCTCAAATTACTAAATTTTGGCATTTAATATGCTTGATCATTTATAACGTGCTGCCACTTACACCATCGTGAACACACGTCTCTTTAAAGACGAAAATATAATACGATGCGAGAATTGAATGTCCTACCATAGATCACGGTGGTGTAAGTGGCAACACGATTGGAACGGAGTTCCAATAGGTGTGAGTTCGAATCCCACTTGTGACAATCATTTTTCGCTTGTAATCGGGTTTTTATAAATGTACTCTAGCTGTTTTGTCTGCAATTTTTTGACTTTTGCCTGATGACATCCTTTATAACCTCCTGGGAAGGGTAATACTATTCACACCTCAAGGAATCTCGTTCCACAATAGGAAGGAAATTAACCTACTTCACTACGTGGGATAGACGTATTGGTATAGAGTATAAAACTCGAGTTGCTCTTCTCTTGCCTATGCAAACGTCTTTACGTTACGTCTTAGCTTTAAGTCTTCGTCCCAGAGGAGGTAAGAAGTGTATTTTGTCATTAAACTTTCAGTATTTTGACGATAAGACTACTGCCAAATAACGGACAGGATTGTAGTACCCAATGATAAATATTGCACTTAAACACTTGGAAAGAGATAGTCGACTAATTTCGGTTTCATAAAGCATTGTCCCTGTCGCACACTGCCTGTGTGACGTCGCACGAAGCACTGTCAATCAGTATCTACGAGTATTAGAAACTGTTTAAAACAATTATGACTTTTTGTTATATAAAATACACATATTCTACAAGCTTTTTATTCATTCTTGTGGTTATTAATAATTCAATATATATCTATACAAATTAATTAAGAGCTGGTTTTTTTTGTATTGTAAAAAATACTGAACCGATCGAAATACTTATATCATAAGATGCAGGATGTTTCGGAGAAGGTTTTATATGATATGTTGGTGATTACTTATCTGGAAAGGAGGGCAACGGGTGGGGAACAGCTTACTTGTATAAATACATTTGAACGCAACTCTACTCTCTCACATTTCTACAATAAGTATATGACACATGTGACGTAGTGTGTGACAGAGATAACGCTCTACAAAAGCCGAAATAAACCGATTCCTGCTTCTCAAAGGATCGACGTGCAATATTTATTACCGTTTACTGTACAGGTTTCGTTCAAATTCAGGCATGTCAAAATAACAACTTCATCTTCTCACCATCTCAGCTCATATATGTCCCACTGTTGGGCTCGAGCCTCCTCCGTAATTGAAGAGAAATTGACATACCATACCATGTTGGTCAGGCGTGTTGGTATTGGGTTTTCTTTCAGGTTTTCCTTCACATGCATAGATGTTATGTGCATTTTATATCCCTTAGTCGACTCTTACGATTACCCACGAGTAAGACAAGGAGTGGTGAATTGTATTCCTTAATCCGTCATTACACGGAATCTTCATCTTACTAAGTCTGAATCTAACTTGGAACACTGAACGAATGCGGCAGCAAGTCATTATCATCATGTCAGCTCACATTGTTATCAAAATTCTCTCCTCTTAATGAAAAGGATATTGACCTGTTATATCACGCTAGTCAAACTTGTTGATATCTTTTTTTAATTAGAGGTTTCCTTCTCTTGCACTAAGGTTACTTGCTTGCGTTGTCGTCTTTTACGATTATCCACGGCGAAGAAAGGGAGAGATGAATTGTGTTTTTAATCAATATAAAATCTTATTTGTATCAGACCACCAGCTCAAAATCCAAAAGAGTTACTTCTAACTATAACTCCGTGGTATCACGTGATGGGATTGGTTAGTACTTTAACAGGTTTGGTGCTCGGCAGAACTGCTGTCTACCTCGCCAAATTCGACATAGATATTTATTTGATGACTATTGAAAAATATAAGGTATGACTACAATTTATGTTATTGTAAAAATAAACCTACCATATCTATCTATCTAATCTAATATATTTAAACGAGCATCATCATCATCATCACAGCCCATAAATGTCCCACTGTTGGGCTCGGGCTTCCTCCGTAATGGGAAGGAAATTAACCTACTTTACCGCGCTGGTCAGAGGTGTTGGTATAGGGTTTTGTTTCGAGTTTTCCTTTTCTCGCATAGATGTTATATGCGTTTTATATCCCTAAGTCGTCTCGCACGATCATCCACAGGTAAGATAAGGGGTGGTGAATTGTATTCTTACTCCGTCACCACACGGAAGAGACGACCAATTCTTGTTTAAATATATATTTTCTGAATCTCGACAACGGCACCAATAATTTTCTTGAAATTTAGCATGCAGGGGATTCCGGGGAAGACTAATCGATCTAGCTAAATTTAATTTGTAAAAAATATTGTTTTATCAATAGTTTCAGGCAATGAAAAAAAAAATTTGTGTTGGCTGACAACTATTAAAATATGAAGGCATATTTCGACGCTGTCATTAAGACACCTCAATTATTCAATTGCTCATTTCTCCTGACATTTGACCGGAATTTGAAAACGTCATGTGGTGCTCTTGTATTATATTCAATATCTTAGTGTTTTAACGTGTTATATTAGATAATTTTGATGGCATTTTATGTAATGTGATGCTGCGGAACTACTGGAATGTAGTGAATATGATATAAAAGTGATTTACAACGTTTTCGTTTTCCATCAAAATTCCCACAAGATACCATTAACAGTGTGGCCATAGCACTGTTGATAGCGACAATTTGACTTAGACAATGAATGATAAAAGACTAAAAACGTGAAGATATTTATAACTCGATACTGGCACCAATAGCTCGTATAAGCAGCTGATTGCCAATACATAAAAAGAAGAAGAAGATCATTTCTCCGTGCGGTGACGGAGTGAAAATACAAATCACCAACCAAATCATGCATGTGTGTGTCGTTAAATATGACTAGAGGATATAATATGCAGATAACATGTATATGCGAGAAAAGAAAAACTCGAAATAAAATCTTATACAAACCCGTCTAACCAGCGTGGTTTATTAGGTATATTTCCTTTCAATTGTAGAGATTTGAAGTCAGCAGTGAGACCTATATGACCTGAGATGATGATATTACTACGATGCACTGCCGAAAAAAAAAATTCTCTTGCAATTATATTATCCATTTGCATCCTTCAAACATTGACCCCACGATTGATCGATAACCCCAGGAAGGAAATAGTAAATGACCTTACATAATGAATCTTGCAATTACTTATTTTGGTTTAAGTCCCACTAAGCTCGAGCGTTCTCCTCAATAAGAGTGAAACTAACTTAGTATACCAGCTGGTTAGACCTGTTGGAATAAAGTTGTATTTTAAGTTTCTTTTCTTTTGTATAAACGCTACATAGATACGCTATATTCCTTAGACATCTTTTACGAAACCCAGGAGCTAGATAGGGAACGGTAAATTGTATTCATACTTCGTCATGAAACGAAAACTCTACTTTATTCTAGATATCTGAATTTATGAGTGTAATATAAAGAGTTTTTTATTTTCAGATAACTCAATTGGTAGTAGTACCACCGATATTGGTTGCACTCTGCAAATACCCATTTAAATATGATGTTAGCTCAGTCAGTATAATATATAGTGGAGCTGCACCACTACATAAAGATACTGCAGATGCTGTACAAAAGAAGTAAGTCTTGCATATTTATTACTCTTAAGGATTAAATTGAGCGAAACCATAACCGCATTTCGTCGATTTATCTTTTTGCTATATCTTGTTATACGGAATAATTGTGTAATATTTTCTAAGCGTGTCAGTCAGTCATGAATAGAGGATTCGATCCCGGGATCCCGGATCTCGGGAGCCCGGTCATATTTTAGCCCCGAAATTTTCGGGATCAATTTTAATGAATCCCGGGATTTTCGGGATTGATAATTTTTTTAAATTAGTCAATAAAAATGTGCATGAGACGAAACGCACTTACCTTGATTTGACGTTTTAACAGCCACCTTGTTTACAGGGCTGATTTCACTTAGAATATACATATTATTAATTGATTCATACTACACATGAAAAATTAAAAAAAAAGGTTACTCATAACGTAATTACATATAAATTTAATTAATTAATAACATATAAATTTAATAATAAAAAGATATAAATTTAGTCAATTAATTACATTTAAATTTAATTACTTAATTTATATCAATTTAATCACATACATATAAAATTAATTAAATCATTTATAAAACTTATATAAATGATTTAATTAATTTTATATAATTACATAATTAAATTATTAAATTATTTAAATCATTTATATACGTTTTAATAATTAATTATAAAATTAATTAATTACATATACATTTAATTTATATAAATTTTATTAAATAATTTATATAAATGTAATTAATTAATTACATATAAATTAATAACAAATAAATCTAATAAATTAATTTCACATACATTAATAAATTAATTACGTAGGTATAAATTAATTAGATATAGATTAAATAAATTAATAACATAATACACCAAACTTGCTGGGCGGTAGCGGCTACGAATATTACCAACCTTTACTTTACGTAAAAGACGTAGACTCGTAAAAGACGACCAAGATCATTCTGGGCTAACTTCACATGATGCGGTCTAGTCAACAACGATTACATTCCTTAGGAGAGTTGACGTCGGGCAGGCGCCCAGTCATAAAACCATTACCAATAACTTTTGCAATATCTACGATGACATATGTTGCGTTAACCCCAATTTACCAAATTTACCAAATTAAAATTAATTAAAAAAGTTTACATATATTTAATTACTACGACGAGTATAATAAATTTCTTGACGTTATGTTTTTAGGTTTCCGAACGTTAAGGCGGTAGCACAAGGATATGGAGCGACGGAGTTAACGTTGGCAGCCATACGCCACATTTATGATGATGGTATACCCAAAACGGGCAGCGTTGGAAAGATAATATTAAACACTGTTGTAAAGGTGAATATTTTTTTTATTTATTTTTGAAGACATATTCAGATATGTTTCCGTCGCAAAGTGCTTAAACCTCAATGATTTTATTTACCGAGCCACCAAAATCAACCACCAAGGCAACTTTGTCGTGGCCCAGGAAAAGAATGCAGGGAAGGTTGGCGTAGTTTACCATGACCTGCCATATTTCCTACCCTCTTCGTATATTGGAGATGGAATAGGACCAGATTGTTTGAGTTCTGTTCTTATCTGAACTCAATGGTCTTCTAGCCTTCTTGCATAGTAGACAGAAGTTCTTTTGTCATTTAACGAGTCACATATTCAAAAGTCAAGCATGTTGTTGAGAATTGCTTGAGAAAAGCCAAATATTGAGGCAATCTGTTTAAAAATCTTTGATAAAATGTATCTATCTATCCAGCAGCCGGTAGTTAGTAGGTCCACTGTTGCACATAAGTCTGCCCACGAGAAAAATGCTCAGAACAGTCCTCTGCCACCTGCATCCAACAGTTTCCTTCTGCTTTCATAATGTCGTCAGTCCACCTAGTTAGTATATGGTAAAATCACGCTTCTGATATTATTTTCCCTCCAGCCATAAATCAGTCGGATTTACCGGGTTAATATATTCTCACAGAAATACGAGCCTGCCGTTTTCGACCTAATATCAATATATTGCATCAATATGCAGCACATTTTTATGCTAATTGATAAAATATTAACTATTTAAGAGTCGACGAAGATAGGATCTAATCTTCTTTGTATATTGTCTGTCTATGTGACGTAGTTCTTATCTTTTTGATAATATTTATTCATGGCCGTGGATTCAAAATAAATTTAGTCAAATACACATATATGTATAACTTAATCATACATACTTAACAATCTAAATCTTAATATATATAAATTACGCGTCACGTTGATTGTCTGCGATGGACTCCTAAAGTACTTAACCGATTTTAATCAAATTTGCACAGCATGTGTAGTTTGATCCAACTTAAAAGATAGGATAGCTTCCATCCCAATTTATAGTCGCAATATTATTTTATTGAAAATTATTTATCTACTATTTGACAGTCACAATTATCTATTATCTCCAAACGATTCTAACAGATGGCAGTACCTGTTGACAGGATTGAGTAAGTATTTAATAGATGGCGCTATGCTAATCGTACAAACGTTTCATAAAGGCTACAATTTATTAGCATAACCACCACGTGTCACTGAGGCTCCTTAGCCACAGCAACGCGTGGCTGGTACTGCTAGTATATAATGGTTTCTGATGTTTACGAAAGTATTACACATTTAGTGGTAGGATCACGCTGTTGATAGTTTTCTGTCTACAGCTGTGGGCCGGTCCGTCCGGGGTAGTATCACACTCTCGCAGAAGATCGACGTCTGAGCAATGACAACGTGCTGTTGTTGTCGTTCGGTGAGCGAGAGAGCCGGAAGCTGAAATAGCTGTATTTGGGGCTTTGGTTGGTAGGTAGCGTCCTAGCTATACTCCTGGTATAGTAAAAATCCATGGGCGGCAGAAATATATGCCACCAGGTGTGCTGTTTGCTCGTTTGCCGCCAAAAGCTATAAAAAAGAAAAAAAATATTTTTACAGATTCTATCGCGTTTATATTTGATTTAAATTAATAATATTTTTACGGATTCTATCGCGTTTATATTTTATGGATAGGTCTCGCTCCGCCAAATCGGTCCGGACGGAAGAGGCGGCGCGTGACCTCATAGACCCACCATACAAACACCTCTCTTCGCCATATGAGCGGGCCACCGGTACCCGATCTTTGTATTCGGTGGCCCGCCCGGCGGGTAAAATACCTAGAATAAAATTCATTTTTCAGTTGACTGTAGATTGACATTATTTTAATGTAACTAATTATTTCAGGTTGTAGATTTAGATAGCCGTGAAGCTTTAGGACCAAATAAACCCGGAGAGATTTGCGTTAAAGGTCAAATGCTTATGAAAGGTTATGTTAGTAAAGACAATAAAGAATACTTTGATGATGAAGGATTTTACAAGACCGGTGATGTAGGTTATTATGATGAAGATAGACACTTCTACATAGTTGACAGGTTAAAGGAGCTGATTAAATATAAAGGTTATCAGGTAAGCATACTTTATTCATCATTCTCCAACTCTTATCCCGATTACTTGAGATCGATACAATATGTACTCTTCTTTCATAGTACATATTGTAAAAGTTATTGCCAATAGTATTATGACCGGCCGCCTACCAGACGTCAACCATCCTTGTGAATTTAATTGTTGACCAAACGGCATCAGATGGAGTTGGTACAGGTCGTTATAAGGCTCCTAGTTGTCTTCTACGATATCCACGAGCAAATTGAGTGTTGGTAGTATTCGTAGACGCTACCACACAGCATATTTTATTGTTATGGATTTATAGAATTTATAAATAACTAGTTATTCTTCCATCGCGTTAATGAGTTGTTTTTGGTTCTTATATTTTTCTATCCTTCGGGAATAATGCTTCTCTTGAATGAAATGTACTCTATCATCATCATCCTATCTCAATTAATTGAGGTTGATTTAATATGTACGCCTTTTCCATCACACATATTGCAAAAGATATTGACAATACTTTTATGATGGGCCGCATGCCTGACATCAATCCTACTTGGGAATGTAATTGTTAATCAAACGGCATCAGGTGATCGGCCGGTATCGGGATCTAAGTCGTCTTTTACGATATCCACGAGCAGAGTAAGGGTTGGTGGTATTCGTAAACCCAACGGAGTACCTCAAAGTTATAAATATCCAAGTATATAATACAAGTAAAGTAGCGGCGGCGACTAGTCATAAATGTAACCTCTCCATTTTCTATATAGAATTTATTTCGGTTTTTAAATTATTTCAATAATAATAAATATCTTTTCTCGTTTAAAGGTACCACCAGCTGAATTAGAAGCTGTCCTTCTTCAAAATCCTTGTATCAAAGATGCAGGAGTAGTTGGTGTTGAAGATGAAATAGCTGGAGAAGTACCCCTTGCGTTTGTAGTCACTCAACCAGGAAAACAAATTACTGAAAAGGAAGTTCAGGATTTCGTTGCTGAGAGGGTAAGAGAGGCATCGTTATTATGAAGAAAAGCTTCTTTAGTTAGCGTTACAATTTTCGTAACAGAATTGATTACGATATAATAATGATATTGTGTTATTACTTGAATAATAATAACGCTTTAATTTCTCGTGAGTGACTGTAAATAAATGAAGCAAGTAGATAACATAACACGAAAAAAAATTTTTTTTATATAACACTATTCCAACTTAACTGAGCAACGTCGTATTTAAGTCGCCTTCCCTTCCATTATGGAAGAAGTTTAAACCCAGTAGTGGAATATATGAACGCTGAAATGATGATGATGATAATGATCATGAAATCGCGGTCATGATGACATTTATATTGCTTATACTATCATATGATATTCTTTTAATGTAAAATTTAATTTGCAAGGAGTAATAAATAAATGTTATTATTTTACCAAAATATGAAAAAAGTGATTTGTGAATGGGAATTTTATCATCATCATTCTCCTGCTCTTATCCTAATTACTTGGGTTCGACACAATATGTACTCTGCTTCCATTGTACATATTTCGAAAAGTTATTGGCTATAGTTTTATGAACAGCCGCCTGCCTGACATCAACCCTCCTTAGGAATGTAATTGTTGACCAAATGGTATCAGATGGAGTTAGCCTAGGTCAATATAAAGCGACGTCTTTTACGACATCCACGAGCAAAGTAAGAGTTGAAAAGTAAGTATTCTAAGCGGCTACCACACAGCAATGAATGGGGATTTATTAGTTGAAATTAACTAATTAAAATTAATTACTTTTAGTAATTATTTTCAATTAGTTAATTAAATCAATTATTTCTAGTTGAAATTAATTACTTTTTTTTTATTAACAGTTATCAAATCCAAAACATTTAAGAGGTGGAGTACGCTTCGTAAGCCAAATCCCAAAATCAGCCAGCGGTAAATTACTTAGAAAAGAAATGAAGAAGATGTTGAAGTCTGTAAAGAGTCATTTATAAAAGTATTTTTAAGAATAATACATTTTGATGTTGTATGTTATGTTTCCGTGACCCTGCCTTCATGGCAGAAAAATGTACGCCGAGAAAGTAAAAATTAATTTGATTTTTAATTTTCCGACGTTTTGAACAAACGTGAGGAAATCCGACAAAATAATTATAGTTTTGGTATATAAATAACCTGATATTTTCAATACATTTCCAGCATATTTTCACGGAAGTTCCTTTCATTCAGTAAAAGTATACCTTTTTTTTTAAATTCCATGTATGCAATACACGTTCCCCGTGTGGTGACGGTGATAGAATACACAAACTTTTTGTAATCTCTCTCTAAAGTTAGAATAGAAAAAAAAAACACTGCTAAAGGCACCTACGCAAACATGGCAAGATGTTATGGTACGTGGGTTTCGGTCTGTTACTTTAGTATTCAGCAATAAATAATGCACATCGAAGCTTGTAAATAAGTAATCGGTTAATTTCGGCAACACAGAGCGTTGTCTCTGTCACACACTACATGTGTAGCATTTGTCAGTTGTTGTACAAGTGTGAAAAAGAATATTTGTGTCCAGTCAAAAAATATAAATATAAAGTTGTTAAAACTGTAAGAATTAAGAATTCAGAAAAAAATATTGTGGAATAAGTTTTTTGTTTAGTAACAAAAATTCATTTAACTTCTTCTTGATGAATGGCTTCTGTTAGCGATTAACCGCAACTTCGCTAATTATTTTAACAGCTGATAATAGAAACTAACTGACTGACAGTGCTTCATGCGACGTCATACAGTCTGCGTGTGACAGGGACAGCGCTCTACGAACCAAAATTAGTCAATTATTTGTTAGCCTGTAGATGTAATGATACGTCAACTTTTGACGGGAATTTGAAAACATCATGTGGCGCTCTTGTATTATATTCGATATCTTAGTGTTTTAATGTGTTATATTAGATAATTTTGATGGCATTTTATGTAATGTGTCGCAAAGGAACTGCTGAGATGTAATGAACATGATATAAAGGTACTTTACAAGTTTACCTTTTACTTTTTAATTTTCCAACATAATGCTTAAAATATACGATTTAACAGTGTGGCCATAACAATTTTGAAGACGATGATTTAATTTAATGATGGACAATGACTAAAATGAAGAAATTAAAGACGTGAAGAAAATTGTAACTCACAACTGACAATAGCATGAATAGTGGTAGGACCATGCTGTTGACAGTTTTTTGTCTACAGCCGCGGGCCGGTCCGTCCGGGGTAGTACCACACTCTCGCAGAAGATCGACGTCTGAGTAATGGCAATGTGCTATAGCGCTTCGTTCGGTGAACAAGAGAGCCGGAAGCCTAACTAGGTGGGTTTGTATTGATAGACAGCCGCCTATATAGCTACTCGTATATTCTTGGTATTACAAAGGTCCATGGGCGGTAGTAACACTTACCATCAGATATGCTGCTTCCGCATTTGCCACCATAAGCAATAAAAAAAAATGGCTCGTACAAGTAGCTGATTGCCAATATATAAAAGAAGAAGTTAAATCCTTTTCATGCATAAACCTAGCCTAAAATCAGCCGATATACGTTCTTGCGTTTGTTAGTAAGTTGTAAGAAAGTATATTGGCTGGATTTTTATTTTCTGACTCACTTAATCCCCAAATATATTTATAAAGCTACAATAACTATTATTAATTTGATTTTATTTGTATTTACAACAATCAAAACTATAAACCCAGTATTGTCGAATTTATATTAAATAGCAATTAGTTTTTTACGTAATAAATATCTTTATCAACCAAATCTTGTTTTATTTCTAATTATTTATCGATTGGTTTTCAAAACACTATTTTATGATGATTTTGAATAATTTTTAATAAAGCGACGTACTTTGATCAAATCTAGAATTAACATATACGTCCCACAGGGCTCAACCCTTCTCCAAAATAAAAGGGAAATTGACTTAATTTTATATTTTACACTAGATAGGCAGGTTCGTATAGATTTTCATTACAAGTACTTTCTATTATATAGATATTATATGCATTGTTATATTGTATGGATCAGCAGGTTGGGCTACCAAAGCGATGGGTGAGAGACGACTTCATGTAGATGCGAATGTTGAGATGGATGTGCGGCGTGACAACGATGGACAAGACAAGGAACGAGCGTGTAGGGGAAAGTTTGTAAGTTTGAAAGTGGCGCTAGTGACGGATAAGTTAAGGAGTGAAGGTTTGACCTGATATGGACATGTGATGAGACGGGATAAGGAGGGAAAAGAAAGTTAAGTTGTGAGGAAAGATTTAAATATGAATGTTGAAAGCTTTAGGGGTAAAAGGGAAGACCAAATAAATCCTATAATGATATTATATGCATGTTCGCCTATTACTACGGCCAAGATAGAGGATACCGAATTGTATTCTTACTCCGTCACCACATGGAAAAGTCCAAAATAAATGGTAATATGCACGATAAATAAAGCGCCTGAATTATTTCAATGAGCAAGATCTGGTACTAATATTAAATGGATAATTTTGTTAAGGTATTTCATAGGTACGTCAGAGGAACCTGTGAAGGTAAACCGCCGGGCGGGCCACCGAAGACAAAGATCGGGTTCCGGTGGCCCGCTCGCACGGCGAAGAGAGGCGCATTGCCGGGCGGGTCTATGGGGTCGCGCGCCGCCTCTTCTGTTGCCCCGGATGGATCTGGTGGGGTGTGACCAGACCATAGCTCGGGGCAAAAAAAAGGCATTTCATAGGATCGGTTAGTAGGTCGTTTTAGTAGTTCTATGGAGTCCTCTTATATTGAGTTATGGGAGGTTGACAGCCAAATAACTCATCAGAGAGACTTGATGCAAATATTTGGCGTAGATATATAGTGATATTGAGTAATTTTAGGAGAATATTTAATAATATTTTATTTTATTAAATACATTTTTTTAGCCTTGTGGTAGCGGCGAGGAATACTACCAACCCTTACTTTACTTGTGAATGTCGTAAAAGACGACTAAGAGCCTTATAACGACCTGGGCCAACTCCATCTGATGCTGTTTGGTCAACAATTACATTCCCAAGGAGGATTGACGTCAGGCAGGCAGCCGGTCATAATACTATTGCCAATAACTTTTACAATATGTACTATGAAAGAAGAGTACGTATTGCATCGATCCCCAGTAATTGGGATAAGAGTAGGAGAATGATGATTTAATAATATTTTTGACGAAAGATCTAATGCAAAGGACCATATAGAACATATATATGTATTCAACGCGAATCGCCTCAAGTTTCATGATTCTTAAATACCGAAGTATCGAACTAAATAAAATAGATGACAGTAAATTTTGATTTTGTTTGTTTCTTTTAAATAGACAACATATCGCACCAAATAATCCTTGCCTTGCAGGGGACTTTGAAAACATAATTAACGGTCACTAATTGCACCTAGACAATAGATATGTCGCACAAAATATTATTCTGCATGTGAATCAACACCACGTCAATGACACTGTAATTTGTTACTTTAACTACTACGCCATCTGCGCGATTCAAATTTATCAGTCGTCAAATATTTACGTTAATTAGTAAAATGTTTTGGATATTTTTTTGACAGACTTATGATCTGCGAGACCTACGTTTAAATTGGATAAGAATACGATGGTGAATGTATATATGTACTAAAAATGAGAAATATAGAAGATTATAAAAAAAAGATAATTAATTAAGATTATTTTATTTTTGGTATTATATCAATAAGAAATGTGTCATTATTTTTAGCTTATGAACGTTCTAATGTTAGACCAGAGCTTCCGCTACTATAAGTTCACAATTGACATGGGCCATAGGAGTTAATAACTTGCAGTAATAGTACCAGTGATACGCAAAAGGAAGCGGTAATAACGACATCTACAGATGGCAAAAAGACTAATACTCCAGGCGTAGTCAGAGGAGTTGGAACAGGGATACTGAAAAAAGCATTTAAAAAAACATTTTATATAATTATCAATGTTAGGGCTAATATCAGATAATATTCTTTTATTTGCTTCGGAAGTAATAAACGTGCTCGCATACTTGCCTTTAGGCAATATAATATTAAAATATCATTGCCTCTAGCCAATTTGATGTAATTTCTTTCATACGTAAGATGATATTAAAAGCCATACAATGACTGCAATTTGCTGCGATATTACTTTTTAAATCACCACAGTATACAAAGAATACGGTATACAATAAACTTTAACAATTTAGCTTAAATGCTTTACAACTTAATAAATGGTTACGTAAACATTCCACCAATCTTGTATTTTGGTTTTAACCGTCATTCTCTTACCTCGGCTTGCGGCCGCACCGCTCGCAACGTAAATAACTTTCAATTTTGTAAAACGACAATTATTTAACAATTGTCAGATATTTTTTTAAATTAATATAAAAAATACGAAGTGTTCGTTAATTAAAAATATACTAATTAAAAAAAAATAACTTAATAAAAAATTGTTTGTCTGTGTCTGAAATTCAAAAACAGAACGCGGTCATTCAATAACAGTGTCAATTCGAAAGTCGAATCTGTCGACCTATTGAAAATAAGTGCACATTTTTAAAGTTTATTAATTTATTCGAACGCCATGTCGCTTGCAAGAGTCATCGTATTTATGCATATATTATGCAAAGTTATCTGTGATAATAGCAATTATTTAGATTTAGATGTGGTAAATGAAAACTTGTTCGATACTAAAAACTTATTAAACAGTAACGTGAATAACGTGTTACCAAAACTCTTAAAAGAAAGTAAATTCGATTTGGACCTTATAAAAAACGCGGGTAGCCAAGATGACGTTGTGAACAACTATGAAGATATAACTATATTGGACGATGACGGACAATTAAAAAACTTGAAATATAAATCAGCTAGTGTGCCAAAGTCACAATTAAATAATTTGTTCCATAGTGATGTGTATAGGAAAGTGAGTGAAAAAGTGACTCAAATTGATACATCCATGAACAATGCCGATAAGGATGAAATGAAATTTGATGGCGTTCAGAAACCAAAGTTTTTCGCCGAATTGGGATGTAAGTAATTACTAAATAACTGAATTTATATTAATTTATTGTAATATGTTACTGTACACTGTAAAGTGTTCGAAACGGCGGGAAATTAGAAATCAAATACAAACGCGATAGAATCCGTAAAAGTAGTTGCATTTCAGAAGTGTAATACTCGCGTAAATATTCGAAACCATTTTGTAATATGTTTTTCTTCCCTGAAGTGTTGGAGACACTTCTGCGGTCAAGAATCTTTTGTATGTATGGCATTTTGGCGGGAACGTGAAAGCGTAAGCGTAATTTTTTTATACGTAAAATCATTTTCTGGTATTTTATGTAATATAGAGACAGTACTAAAGGGTGATAAGTCAGTGCTAAAGAACATATGTAAATACATACATGTTTTTGTTTCCTACCAAAATTCCTATAAGATACCATTAATAGCCCGACTAGAAATAAAGTATGGTTCAACCAGATCATGTATCTGGACCCGATCAGGATAGAATGAGGCATGCCGGATCCGGCAAACCCGATCAGGACCAGGTCTGGTCCTGATCAGGATAGCCTGATGTGAAATAACATCAAGTATGGTAAGGCATACCGGATCAGGACCAGATCAGGACCAAATAAGGATAGCCTGATGTGAAATATCATTAAGTATGGTAAGGCATACCGGATCAGGACCAGATCAGGACCAAATAAGGATAGCCTGATGTGAAATATCATTAAGTATGGTAAGGCATATCGGATCAGGACCAGGTCAGGACCAAATAAGGATAGCCTGATGTGTAATATCATCAAGTATGGTAAGGTATACCGGATCAGGACCAGGTCAGGACCAAATAAGGATAGCCTGATGTGTAATATCATCAAGTATGGTAAGGCATACCGGATCAGGACCCGATCAGGACCAAATAAGGTTAGCCTGATGTGAAATATCATCAAGTATATAGTAAGGCTTGTAGTATATCAGAACCAGAAACAGTTTTCGTAACACAAAAAAAATATCAATCAAAATTCAAAAAAGTGACATGATTGTCATATTTATGCCACGGCGAAATTGTATTTTCATCAGAGGAGATTAATCTGAAATCTTTAATTAATCATATGTATTTAATAATAGATAATAATAATGTCTAATTAATAATATAAAAGTAATTTATATTTAAATTAAAAACAAAAATAAATAATATATATATATATATATATATATATATATATATATATATATATATATATATATATATATATATATATATATATATATAAATGTACCTAACATTTGAAAACATAGATAGATAGAAATATTATATTGTAACAACCGTTCTAACATTTAATGTTTTGGGTCATAATAAATAGATGGCGTTAGTAAAATGACGTCATTATTTGAATCGCGGTGTTAAGATTCTCCGAAGCGTAATGAGATGGCCTAATATTAAATTAGTTGTTATCGAATCAGATTAGAACAAATCGATCAGGTTATGAATGACAAATTCAGGCGACAGTTGCAGTCGTTAGCATCTGGTGGTTGCGCCATAATCGGCACGGCTCACTGGGACTCTCTATGATAAGAATATAGCACTGCATTCGGTGCCTACGTCATATATTAATTTATATTTTTACTTATTAAACATGTTCTTTAAGATATTCATGTTTTTTAAAAGGACTGGACTGGGTATACTCGTTTTGCATCAGGCAAGATATATAACGCAGATGATTGATTTGGTTCCGATCAGTAAAATTTCATCCGGACCCGATCAGGAACGCCTGATCTGGACCTGATCAGGCATGCCTGATCTGGACCCGATAAGGTTTTCCTGATCGGGTCCAGATATATCTTCTGCGTTACATACCTTATCTGGTCCAGATCGGGCATGCCCGGTCCGGTCCTGCTAAGGAAGACGAAAAAATTTCTAGTCGGGAGTTTCGCCACAGCACTGTCGAAGACGGATATTTAAATTACAATGATTTTAATTGAACTGATAATTTATAAATAAGGACTTGGCATAAAGGTCTTTGCAGTCATGGTCATAAAATTCTACAAAAATATGATTTTGGAGGGAATGTGAAAATGTTAGGTCACAATTAGTATTTTATTATTTTGAAGCTAATATTCACTACATTTGATAACATTTCATATCATATTGTACGAATAAAATACCATATTCAATATAGAATATAAAATAGCAGTACGTTATGTCCAGCCTTCTCTGGTAAATACTTAGCAGCGTAGACGTTATTACTTTATTTTTGATTTATTGACAGATCATGACTTTTAATTTTAAAAAACAAAAAAGAATTAAGTGAGACAAGAAATCTTTACTATGGAAATTGTCTTTGAAAGTCTGAACTAACTGATGAAACGAAGAGAAAAAAATACAAATTTAATACACGTGAAAGCTTGTTTACGAGCGAAAAATGAATGTCATACGTGGAACTCGAGCCCATACAATTCGTTCCAAAATTGAGCGGCTTTTCAATAAGTGTGGTTTCGAGTCCCACGTGTAACATTCATTTTTCGTTCGTAATTTTTTTACAAATATTCTAGCATGTTAAATGCTAAATTATATATATAAAAGAAAGATGTATATATATATTATGTGTAAAGATGCGAAAGGGAATGCTCCGATGGTTCGGACATGTGGAAAGAATGCCGAACGAACGCCTGGTTAAGAAGATATACAATGCGAAAGTGGAAGGATGTAGGTACCGAGGGAGACCGAGACTAACCTACCTAGACCAGATCGGTCATGTACTGAAGGAAGGTGGAGTCAAGAGTCTCCGAAACCGGCGAGCGTGTATGAAGAGAATTATGAATGTTGAGGAAGCGAGTGAAGTATGCAGAGATAGAGTTCTCTGGCACTCTGTTCTCTCTGCCTACCCTGCAAGGGATATGGCGTGATGATATGTGTGTGTGTGTGTGTGTGTATATATATAAAATAGGGCTAAACTTTCCTTTATGGTCCATTGATTTGGCAGCTCATTTTTTTTTTGTAGATAGTGTTCATAAATAGAAAGCTTTTTACAAATTCTCAAGTTGCGGAACATCACGGTTTACGAGATATAATTTTTTAAAGTTTCCATATAAATCACGCCATTTGCAAATTTTAGGTTAGTTAAATTGTCATGGTAAACGTCAAAGTTGACATTTCACGTTCCGTTGATGGTAAAGGTGTATTCAATTCAATTTTATGTCATATTTTTTATATAATTTTATTTTATTTTCACATATTCACATATTAAATTTGGTGTGTAATTAATGTGCACAATAACCGTACTGTTTTATGCAATTACATTGACTTTCTTACACAAAAAATAATGAATTTTTGTTTACACTGTGGAACGGAACGTGAAGCGGCGCCATTTAATGTCTACTCAATTTAATTTAGACAAAGTGATAAATGACAGAATTAATCACATTAACTAGCAATTTTATATAAAAAAAAAACAAGTAGGTCCAGGTAAAGATTATAAAATTGTATTTTGTATTATGTATAATAGCTATTTAATCATAATATATACACACGACATCCACACAAAACAATAGGTAGGTTGGTTAGTTTCCTTTAGATAATGCGAAATAGGAGCCCCGCGAAGCGGGGCTCCGTCTACTCGGTCCTAAAAGTTCTTTAGTATTTAAAACAACAATAATAATCATGAGAAAGGGAAGCTCATCCCCCAAATTGACTAAATAGCGCTATTCTAACCTAAAAACTTTAACCATGGATATCTCCATAACCATGGGGCTCCGCGTGGTGGGGATGGTACAGGGGGGTTAGTCCGACTCCCGCCACCCCTCCGCCACCACCCCCGCCCCAAAAATCGATGGACCATAAAGGAAAGTTTAACCTAAAATAGTAATTTATACGTGTGCATACATTACATAACAGCAAACTTGATTTCCACGAAATAGAAGGCGAAACTTTGTGGCGCTGGAATAAGAATACAATTGTCATCACCGCTTACTTTCCCGTAGGAGTCGTAAAAATCGTCTAAAGTTTTCACTAGGAGAGTGGGGACCAGCTCTAGTCGGGGAAACGTATAACACCTTACTGCAATCGACAACCCGTCTGGGAAATGTGCCGATTACGGTACTATCTCCTCCATTAGTGATGGAAGCCTGTATCCAGGAGTGAACGACGAAAGGCTGTATGATGATAATGACTATTATTATTTATTAGCAGATTTAATACCTCTACTATAATTGAGAATGTTTCATAAGCAGACTAAATGACTGGATAAGTCTAGTCCGGAAATTAAATGCAAAAAACCTCACCCATTAGACAATTGAAGCATATTATGTTTATATAATTAGCTAAATTATATGTAAGCAGTTCAGTTCAGCAGCAGGTTTGTGATATTAAAAGATTATGTAAACGTATTGTGTTGTTTTACAATTATCTTGTCGGCCTAGATTCGCACATTTTCTAAACAAAAAATAGTTGAAGAAATTTTTTCCCCGATTCCGGGCTTTCGGGTTGAAAATCCCGAAATCCCACGGGGATTACAAGTACCGCTACTTATTATTTGTTCGATTGACATTACTTTATATCATTCACAAGTTAATGATCTGTGTCTAGATGTAATGTGCTCGTTAATTATATGTCTGTCAGCCGCCCAGTAGACGAATCCAACTCGGCTGGGCAGAGTCCGGAAATTTTTGAAGGATCTTCTAGCCCAATATTTCCTAGTATCTGAAAACAAAGATGTTTAAACAGTGTTGGTAACAGTACCAGCGCTGACTTACGGCTCTAAAACGGGGCGCTTCAAATGTCGGCCTTATAAAAAAGCTCAAAGTCGCTCAGCGTGCTATGGATAGGGTTACGCTCCATATTACTCTACGTGATAAAATTAAACAATCCGCAGAAGAACGGGTGTAACCGACATAGCATGAAGAATTAGTACGTTGAAGTGGCAATGGACAGGCCACATCGCTCGTCAAACCGACAACCGTTGGGGAAGAAAGGTTCTCGAGTGGCGACCACGAATCGGAGGCCGCGCGTGAGACGACCCTCCCACAAGAAACCGAAAGGAAACAGACAGACAAGAAACAGAAAACCGTTGGATGTATGTGGCACATTACCGATCTGAGTATAATTCTCGTAGAGATATGTCGAACAGTAGACGTCTACGAGCTTATGGATGGTTAAAATTATATGTCTGTAAATACTCCCGCAAATACAAGGATTATTTCCTTATTAACAGGTTTATTAAAAAGAAATATTATTATTAAAATATTATTTAAAAAAGAAACATGTCCTCTCCACTATTAAATCTTTTTAAAGCAATTTACTCTTCCTAATTAAATTTAAACATGTTATATACATTTAAATTACTGAAATTTAGCATTTAATATGCTTAATTATTTATAAAACACGTTTACGAAGCGAAAAATTATGTCACAAGCGGGATTCGAACAAATCCGCCCAATCGTGCTGCCACTACACCACCGTGACTTATTGTAGGACATGCAAATTTCGCTTCGTATCATATTTACGTCTTAAGGTGACAGTATGCCATCTAACCGACAATGTTTACACATTGTTATATGCTTAATACTTCAAACTTTGCAGTTTGTATTAAACGATGACACAACCTTGTTATTTAAATTACTGAAATTTAGCATTTAATATGCTTAATTATTTATAAAACCCGATTACGAAGCGAAAAAATGATGCCACAAGCGGGATTCGAACCCGCGCCTATTGAGATTCCGGCCCAATCGTGCTGCCACTACATCCTATAGATGTAGGGAAACCCTATTCCTCTCTCTTTCTCTTTACTTTCCCACAGCTATTAATGCCGAATCGTCTTGAGGATGCTTCGTTTAGAGGCGAAATACGAGTCGACTCATAGAATCGAACTCGAATAATCGAATTTCTGCGGAAAATTACAAGTTGAAGTTCTGAAGGCTAGTCTTTACAGGAGTCATCACTTCATCATCTTAATTTTCCTGCTCTTATCCCAATTACTTGGGGTCGATACAATATGTACTCTTTTTTCATAGTTCATATGGCAATAGTTTAATGACCGGCCACCGGCCATTTACAAGCAAAGTAAGAGTTGGTAGTATTCGTAGCCGCTACCACACAGCTGACTCTTTACAGGACTAAGACTTCATCATTCATCATCATTTCAGCCCATCGCCGTCCACTGCTGGACGTAGGCCTCCCTCATGGAACGCCACAGAGTGCGGTCCTGTGCCGTTTGCATCCATCGACGCCCAGCAACTTTCACTAGATCGTCTGTCGACCTAGTGGGGGGGCGTCCTACACTGCGTCGTTCGGTACGTGATCGCCACTCTAGAACCATTTTTCCTCAGCGGTTGTCGGTTCTTCGAGCGATGTGACCTGCCTATTGCCACTTCAGCGTGCTAGTTCTTCGTGCTATGTCGGTTACACCCGTTCTTCTGCGGAGTTCCGTATTACGGATTCTATCACGAAGAGAAATCCCGAGCATAGCTTGCTCCATAGCACGCTGAGCAACTTTGAGCTTGTTTATGAGGCCTACATTTAGGGACCACGTTTCCGTGCCGTAAGTCATCACTGGTAACACACACCGGTCGTAGACCTGTGTTTTCAGACACTGAGGTATGTTGGACGAGAAGATCCTCTTAAGTTTCCAGAACTAAGACTTACTTATGTCTTATTTCATCCTGATTCTATCCTGTATTCCTTAATTGTGGTATAACTGCCTTTTCTCCATCTTAAAGTAATTATAGATTTTCGTCATGTATTCGCGCCCTATTTCAATCAATAATACTTACCGTTTGCCGTTAATTTGTTTAATCAAATAAATAACTTTGACTACTCTTGACTTGATAATGTCTAATTTGTATGAACTACAAAGGGCGTCCCAGACCTTGTATATGTACGATATCATAATAACAAAGAACGCATTATAACGCCCACGTTTGGCATACAACGTGTTATTTTGTAAGGTTGCACAATCGTTTTGTGGTGAAAGTCGTATCCGGTTCAAACGTTCGTCTTGTAAAGGCGTCTCTAAAATGGTGCTCAAATTTTTAAGACTTATTGAAGCAGATATTTATTTCGATAATTTTAACTGTCAATTTTAATTTTCGAAATTTTCATTTCCTTCTTTTTTATATTTGCAATTAGCTACATAAAAATAAATTTTCTCGATATTTACATCAGTTGTCATAAGTTATAGTTCTATGAATGGGCTATCCAACAATCATAATAAAAAAATCGAATATTAGTACTAGTTCTTGAGATTAGCGTTTTATACTAGTACCTATAGATGTAGTTTATTCGTATTATTATTACACCTGGAAATTTTAAAATCTAACTTGGCAATTGCACTTTTGAAGTGAAACTTCTAATGCGACTTCCAACAAGGTTGCGTTAAACGTTTAACGCAATGGCACTTTAACGCATGCGCGTAGTATACCTGTTACAGGCCACCACGAGCGTTAGCAACGAGTAGCGTCCAATATTCCAACGCAAGAGGGAAAGAGAAAGAAAAATGCACAAAGGTAGAAAGTAGGAGAGAGAAAGTGAGTGAGTCGGTTGATCCCAAAGACATGCGTGTGGTATTCTTGCTATGCAACGACGTGAACAGTGAAATACGTACTTATTATTTTATTTTAATTTATAATATTCATTATTTTCAGAAAAAAGCAGTACTCCTGACTGCTTTTTTCTTAATTAACCAAACTCATAACATCTACTGTAATCGCTAACGTGCCGGTTAAACGTGACGATTATACCATTATCTCCCCCTGGGAAAGTCTATATCTACTAATGAACGTCAATAGGCTGATGGATGGATATATTTCATCTACACCAATGATTCTAAAGTCACAAGTTTGCTACAATTACTTTTAGTGATACACTTTCCTTGATGTACAAACTGCTGTGTGGTAGCGGCTACAAATACTACCAATCCTTACTTTGCTCGTGGATGTCGTAAAAGACGACTAAGAGCTTTATAACGACCTAGGCCAACTCCATCTGATGCCGTTTGGTCAACAATTACATTCCCAAGGAGGGTTGACGTCTGGCAGGCGGCTGGTCATAAAACTATTGCCAATAACTTTTACAATATGTATATGAAAGAGGAGTACATATTGTATCGACCCCAAGTAATTGGGATAAGAGTAGGAGAATGATGACTTTCCTTGATGTACAAAATTTGAAGTTGCTATAAAAGCATAAACAAAAGCGATTTATTTTTAAAATATAATATTATTCAAATGAAATGCTCGTACATATAAAATATTATTATATTTTCAATAGTAAATAACTTATTAAATTTAAAAAGAATTCATAATTATTTTATTTGCTGTTGCGCTTCGTTCGGTGAGCGAGAGAGCCGAAAGCCCAACTGGATGGGTTGGGGGTATTGTAATAGTAGGCAGCGGCGTAGCTATAGCCCTGGTTATAGCAAAGGTGCTTGGGCGGCAGAGATATTTACCATCAGATATGCTGCTTGCTCGTTTGCCACTATAAGCAATAAAAAAAAAATTAAAAAATATTTAATAAAGAAAAAATCGCAGAAAAAAAATATATTAACTCATCTGATCGGCGTGGTATATTACGTCAATTTTCCTTTCGAAATAAAACTATTTTTATGGATTCTGTCGCGTATTTGATTATCATAAAAAAATACTAAAGGACATGATTTGCAGATAACATCTATATAAGAAAAATGTCGAAATGCGATCTCTTCGGAAAATCTGTGGAGTTAGGCTGACCGACCGCATTCGTAACGACGACGTAAGAGAGCGAGTAGGTATGAAAGAGAGTATTGGTGTAAAGATGCGAAAGGGAATGCTCCGATGGTTCGGACATGTGGAAAGAATGCCGAACGAACGTCTGGTTAAGAAGATATACAATGCGAAAGTGGAAGCATGTAGGTACCGATGGAGACCGAGACTAACCTACCTAGACCAGATCGGTCAGGTACTGAAGGAAGGTGGAGTCAAGAGTCTCCGTAACCGGCGAGCGTGTATGAAGAGAATTATGAATGTTGAGGAAGCGAGTGAAGTATGCAGAGATAGAGTTCTCTGGCACTCTGTTCTCTCTGCCTACCCTGCAAGGGATATGGCGTGATGATATGTATGTATGTATGTATGTATTTATATAAGAGAAAGAATAGTCGACATAAAATTTCTTCCATTCCGACTTCTCAACGTAGTGGCAGATTAATACTCATTGAATGGAGGAGCCCTATAATAGGCCGCATATAAGTTAAAATAACTAAAATCTATTATAATTCTTAACTAGTATATATACAGCCTAACTTCAACAAGTCTCGTTTTCAAGACAAAGCTTGCTTTCGCCTGCAACCTTCACATATATTACGTAAACATTGTATAATCTATTACTTCACAAATTATACCCGTGAGTATTATGTAGCCCAGATTATAGATTTCGAGGATATTTATTTAAATGTATATTTTATATGACTTGTCCGAGTTTTATTTTATTTGCTGACTTTCGTTTTTATTTAACGCAAAATGTAATTGCTACTTTATATCTTATTGTTTTTTTTTTATATTACCTATGCTGGTAAATCAGTAAGTAGTCCACTTGTTGCTAAGAGATAATTATAGTTTATGATTCTCCGCAATATCATGGGAACATACATGTCCCTGCCTAACATAAGCTGAGGTTTAGGCGCCCAGCTTATTCTACTCTGTCGAGTGGGCAGTAGCAAATTGCATCTACTCATGGGGTTTTTTTTTTTTTGGGAGATTGTGGTACTACAAATAAGCTATATATATATATATATATATATATATATATATATATATTTATATATATATATATATATATATATATATATATATATATATATATATGTATATATATATATATATATATATGTATATATATATATATGTATATATATATATATATATATATATATATATATATATATATATAAAATATATAAAATCAGAAAAAAAAAAAAAAAAAAAAACCGGAGGTGTCAAGGGACACCCGGATGGAACGAAGTTCTATTTTAATTATATAATTTTTTTCTGCCTTAAGCGATTTTTATCGTTATATTTTAGCCAATTTGCAAAATATCTTTATAAATTATAGCCTATGTGTTATTCTGATGTGCAAGCTATATTACTATAAATTTCATCAAAATCCATTCAGTAGTTTTTACGTGAAAGAGCAACAAACATGTTCACATCCATACATTATTACAAACTTTCACGTTTATAATATTAATAATAGGATATACAATTCCACTAGACTACCAAAACTTTTCGGCCCCGAGCTCGAACGCGAGCCGGCCACGCGGCCCGGTCACGGGCGAAAATAATTTCGTTGCGCATTATTTTGATTTTGCTATATCTCTTAAGGTATTGATTTAATTTGCATGGTCTGAAGGAAAAAAATATCTTCATGAAATGCTCAAGCCAACTAATGTATTTAAAATTACCGTTTTATAATAGAACATTTTTAAAGTATTAAAATGGATATAGTATGTTATCCTTAAGAGATAGATATATACCATCGCGGACTTTTTTGTAGGCCTTTTTAAGCTGTATAATACTGTAGTACTTTATTTTGATCTATTTCGTAGGGTTCAGCCAGCGTTTGCAATGTAAGCGCAAAATAATGTGTTTATTTACGACATCACATTAGAAACCTCTAAAATTATCAGTGTTTCTCTAGTACATTATGCATATATTATACATATAAACCTTCCTCTTGAATCACTCTATCTATAAAAAAAATCGTCGCGACACCACACTGTTCAATGCGAAATAGAAATGAAAATATCTGGCTTGCTTTCTATAAGAGAGCCGACGAGCGACGCCGCACAGCTTACAATAGCTTACTATAGCAAAAAGTGTCGTGACAACTTTTCGTAAGAATTTTTTCCGTCTAGCCCCCTTTCACAACGCGCGATAAGGAACTTCGTTCCAAAAAAAATAACATAGATAAAATATAATTAGGCGAACCCGCTGAGATTCTTGCCGGATCTTCTCAGTAGCGGTTTCATTCTGATCCGGTGGTAGTTTCTTAGATTAAATTTACACATACATATCATCACGCCATATCCCTTGCAGGGTAGGCAGAGAGAACAGAGTGCCAGAGAACTCTATCTCTGCATACTTCACTCGCTTCCTCAACATTCATAATTCTCTTCATACACGCTCGCCGGTTTAGGAGACTCTTGACTCCACCTTCCTTCAGTACCTGACCGATCTGGTCTAGGTAGGTTAGTCTCGGTCTCCCTCGGTACCTACCTCCTTCCACTTTCGCATTGTATATCTTCTTAACCAGACGTTCGTTCGGCATTCTTTCCACATGTCCGAACCATCGGAGCATTCCCTTTCGCATCTTTACACCAATACTCTCTTTCATACCTACTCGCTCTCTTACGTCGTCCTTACGAATGCGGTCGGTCAGCCTAACTCCACAGATTTTCCGAAGAGATCGCATTTCGACCGCATTAATTTTACTTTCATACTCTTTTCTGCATTAAATTTAAATATTAAAAAAAAACTGACAATATGTAAGTGCCCTCGCAGGGTTTATATATAATAAATGAATTTGAATTTGAATAAGCTAACTTATTTAAGGATGGAGATTGAAAACTATCAGGAGATTGTTTCATCTTTTTTTTATTGCTTATGGTGGCGAAAGAGTAAACAGCGCACTTGATGATAAGTGTTACTGGCATTAATGGACCATAGCAATGCCAGACCTACAGTAAGGCCACTGCTTACCAACGAAAACCCACCCAAGTTGGGCTTCCTGGTAGAGTAGAGAAATTTTTAACTTATTTTTAATAATAATAATGATTATGCGTTAATGTATAATTGTTAAAATATCAATTGCTTATAACTTTTTGAATACATACTTATAAGAATTCCTGAATAGCTTCTCGTGGCCACGAATGCTGCAGTGTTTGAAATGTTGTTAGATTAAAAATCAAATACGACAAGGGCCGTAAAATAGGTGTTTTATTTTCAAACATGTTAGGATTCAAATTCATTAGGTCCAGAAAATTTCAATAAAGTTGTTAAGCAATTTATTTGCCTCAACTTATACTGTGTTATCAAAGCTTTTTAATCTTCCTTTTAGGCTGTCTGTGTCTCACTGCTGGTCACTGGTGGCTCATAAAGGAGGGATATTCAATCCTGTTAGTAGTAGAGCTCTAAAGTTGCAGGACGGTCAGTCCGGGATAGTCCCAGACCCTCGTAAAAACGTCTATGCAGTGACAATATACTGTTGCGCTTCGTTCAGAGTGAGAGAACTTAATTCTCAACATTCTGGGTGGATTTTCGTTTGTAGGCAGCGACCTAGCTGGACCTCTAGTATTATTGTAAAGAGCCATCATCATCATCAAGTATACTACTTGCTCGTTTGTCAATAGGCAATAAAAAGACATAGTTTACTATACCGTAATGACTAAACAGGTTGTTGTTTTATTTCAAGTTTGCCCTTTAATTCATCATTTTCTTACTCTTATCCCAATTACTTGGGATCGATACAATATGTACTCTTCTTTCATAGTACATTTTGTAAAAGTTATTGGCAATAGTTTTATGATCGACCGCCTGCCAGACGTCAACACTTCTTGGGAATATAATTGTTGACCAAACGGCATCATATTGAGTTGGCCCAGGTCGTTATAAGGCTTTTAGTAGTCTTTTACGACATCCACGAGCAAAGTAAGGGTTGGTAGTATTCGTAGCCGCTCCATGGCGGTGAGGACTATAAGGGGCTACCGAACGGTGTCCTGGACCGCAGCCACATTGCTGGCAGGTGATCCACCCTGGCTGCTCCAGGCTAGGGCACAGGCGGAGGTCTACCGATTTTGCGCTGCGGCGCGGGAAAGCGGCGAGCATATTACCGTGGGGGAATTGATTAGGGCAAGAGAAGCAGGCTCAAGCGGCAATTATACGGCGGTGGAGGGAGGAATTAGAGTCCCCTGTAGCAGGTCGGGGAACCGTTGAGGCAATTGCGCCCCACCTCCACCGCTGGATGAAGAGAAGGCACGGCAACTTGTCCTTCAGGATGACGCAGGTACTTACCGGACACGGGGTCTTCGGTAAGTACCTGCACAGAATCGGACGGGAAGAGGCCCCTGGATGCCATGAGTGTGGCGCGCTAACTGATGATGTGCGTCACACCTTAGAGGTATGTCCCGCCTGGGGGCCTCAGCGCCACGACCTGTCGGCGGTGATAGGAATAGACCTGTCGTTGTTGACCATCATATCTAAGATGCTTGACAGCGACAGGTGCTGGTCGTCGATGGCCTCCTTCTGTGAGGAGGTCATCTCTTCGAAGGAGGCCGCGGAGCGGATACGTGAGGCATTTGCTTCTGCAGACTCACTCCGTAGGCGGCGGCCAGGAAGGCGGAGGCGCCGTTACGCGCATCTCCTCCCGCCGCCTTGACTGTCGACTGGACGTGGCCAGATGGCCTAGCGTTGGGGTGTCGGGGATAGAATGTCAATAGACGATCTCTTCGGCATCCCGTAAAAGCGCGGAAGGGACCGCTGTGGTTTTAGTGGGTATTTCGGTCGAACCAGCTGACCGGCGAGTCCCACACACCCCCTCGTCTGTCACCGGCGAGGGCTAGTGCGCAAATGCATTTCCACAGCGTGAACAAAAAAAAAAAAAAAAAAAAAAAAGTATTCGTAGCCGCTACCACACTACACACGCACACAAGTTTGCCCTTTAATTGCAATAATAAATTCAAAAACTATTACATATAGGTAATAATAAAAAAAAAGTATGTGTGTCAGCTCCAACGTACGACTGGACTTTACTCCTTAAGTATGATTAACAAAACAGGCGCAAAAAAAGCTCATTTGACTAAAAATAATATATATATATTTTTACATTTATTAAAACTGTTCAGTGAAGTATTATCTCGCGTCAGAAAGTGAAAGGTGCGTAGAATAGCTTGCGCACCAAAAACGTAACGAGGTCATTCGATCACTAGATTTTACTCCTCAATTTTTTCTCATACCGGGCGCCTTATATGAAAATTGATTCTTAAGGAGTAAACTCCAATAACATATTGATTTGTAGAACGAAAGGTTTGCGAGAAAAAGGATCTTAAGCGTGTGCTACTTACGCGTATTCATGACATTCTTTTCATTTCAAAGTGCATGAAGAGTGAGATATACCTACTCGCTTTTCACTGTCATGATTTAATGTAATTAAATGTATGATAAACACAATCTACTTTGTTCTTTTTTATTGCTTATGGTGGTAAGCGAGTAAGTGGCACACCTGATGGTAGGGATTACAGACACTCATAGACCTTTGTAGTACAAAGGTACAGCTAGGTTGCCATACAAAACCTACCCAAGCTGGTCTACCGACTATCTCGCTCATCGAAAGAAACGCAACAGCATATAACCACTGCACTGTGTGGTTAAATTAGATGGTGGAGTGTGGTTAATTTAGAGCTTTTAATGTTATAATAGCCTCGTTTTTCGCATTCAGTTTGATAATCATAGTAAGTGATGAGTTTTACAAGAGAACACTGCTGGATATTCCTGAAGTGCTCTATAAGCAAGGTATAGTGAAAAAAATATATTTCACTGAGCCTACATGAAGAATTACTATATACCTGAGTTTATTTGATAAATTCAGTTTTCGAGTAAAGACTGATGAATTCCACTCGATTGAGGAGTTCTCAGGTAGCGCAGATAATCTTCTCGTCCATTATTACTTAGTGTCTGAAAACATAGTTCTATACCACTACGAGTATGTCACTCATGCTGATTTATAAAATTGAAATGTGATCTATGAATGAGATACTATATAAAATATAGCCAAATTTCATATTATGTTAATTATGTAACTATTAACTTTATCATCATCAGAGTAAATTTAAACTTAGTTATGGAGCCTACATTTAGGGGCTCTCTAATAATCACTAATCCGTAGAAGAACGAGTACAAATGATATAACTAACTGTTAATTAATCATGAAATGGCAATCCAGTCTTATCTGTGTGGTGACGGAGTAAGAATACAGTTCACCACTCCTTATCTTACCCGCGGGTGATCGTAAGATACGACTAAGGGATAAAATTTATATAATATCTATGCAAGAAAAGGAAAACTGGAAACAAAACCCTATATCAACACGCCTGACCGGCATGTTATAGTAGGTGAATTTCCCTCCCATTGTGGAGGAGGCTCGGGCCCAACAGTGGAACATATACGACCTGAGATGATGGTGGTGATGAATCCATAGTCCATCATCCTCTTTTGATAAATGTTACGCTTGCCATTCCCATAAGATTAATGCAGTCCCTTTTGGTGATACCTCGGCCAGTCTTTGTAGCTACTGTTCCTGCATGGCAAATGGCAACGGGCAGCATAAATCGCATAATAAAATGAAAACTGTTGGAAATAAAAGATCCTATAGAGGCTCTACAACATTTTAAAGAGTCGCGAGTGAGACCCGTTTTATTCTTAGCCACTAACTCGTAAATAATAAAATAAACAAAAACTTAGTTAAAATGCGGAGAGCATCGTAACAATTTGAATCTTATCTAAATATACGTTACTAAGCAATAAAATTACCATAAACTTTCCCTGACTTTTATGGTGATTATGTCGCAAGGAATGTGTTTACTGATTACATCAGATAAAAGACTAACTTTTAAACGACGCTCAAGTCCATAGGCTGTTTTACAGTTAAGTTTAACATTAAAAATTTTAAACTGTAAAACAGCCTATGGTATAAAGTAGTAAGTTCTAAAAGATTAAGATTCCATAATCTTTGGAGAAGAAAAGTTCTCAAGTGGCGACCAAAAATGACACGACCCAATTTATCACCGAAATCATTTTTTTTTTTGGTTCTGTTCGTCCATTCGGACAGGCAAAGGGATCAAAGCCCATACAGCCAAGTCTTATTTAATTATTTTTCATATATTGTTCATCATTTCTTCATATTATGTAGCCTTAATAGTCATTGTCTGTCAGTAAGTCTAGTCGTTACCATTAATCGGGCGCTGATAACCTAATCAATGATTTTCTTTGGGAATTTTGGGCAAATATGAAAATACACGTAAACCACTATTATACCAATTCACTACACTTCAGCACTTTAACTGTACCATATTGCATAAAATACCAGCAAAATTATTCAATATAACACCACAAAACACTAAAGAAATGAATATAATACAAGAGCGTGACATGACATCCACATTCGCGCCAAAACTCCTCACCGAAATCAATGGAAGCCGAAATTCCCACCAAAAAAATCTTTAATTTCTTTTCAATCCGATTGCAACCTTTTTCTATATTTTTAGGATTCCGTACCTCGAAAGGAAAAAACGGAACCCTTATAGGATCACTTTGTTGTCCGTCCGTCCGTCTGTCCGTCTGTCTGTCTGTCTGTCAAGACTCTTTTTCTCAGGAACGCGTGGAGGTATCAAGCTGAAATTTATATCAAATACTCAGGTCTACTGTCCCTTAGAGCTGTGACAAAATCAAACTTTTAAGCTGACGCAATCAAAAGATACAGCTATTTATGTCGCAAATTTCTGCAAATTTTCGACACTCGCAAGGGAATCAAAACCTACAGGGTACTTCCCGTGAACTCAGAATCTTGAAATTTAGAACGAAGCAACGTCTTATAGCACAGATTAAGGAAAAAATGTGAAAACTGTAAATTTTTGATTACATCATATAAAAAAAATATTTTTAATCATTTTAAACTACCCCTTTTCACCTGAACGTGTATGGTTAACAAGCAGCAGTCAATTTTGCACTGACATTGAACAGGCAGTGTGACCGAGTGGTCTAAGGTGCTGGTTAAGTCGCCGTAGGCACGAGTTCGAATCTCACCACCGCCGAGCTCTTTTTTGCTATTTATTTTTGCAAAATTTATTTATAATAATTTAATATTATAAATAAAATAGTTTAAAAACGTGTTCATTAAATGTTTTGAAAATTAGTAGTTTTTATATTTATTAAAACTACTAATTTTTATTTAGGTGTAACTTGAATTAATATCAAAGAAAAAAAAACTTGAATTCATCATCATCATTCTCCTACTCTTATCCCAATTACTTCCGACGTTCGCCCCCTTGGGGCGGCGCCGCTCAAGGGGAGGGTACCTCTCAGGGGGTATTCCGTCGGGCCGGCCACTGACGACAAGTTCACGCTGCTCCAGTGGCCGGTCCAACGACGTAGGCGAGGTTCGTGGGTGGGTTACGGGTATGCGTGCGTACGCCCCTCTGTCGCCCCGGACGGAGTGGTGCGAGAAGAGCGCCGACCATAACCCACCCCTAAAAAAAAAGAAAAAAATCCCAATTACTTGGGATCGATACAATATGTACTCTTCTTTCATAGTACATAATGTAAAAGTTATTGGCAATAGTTTTATGACCGGCCCCCTGCCAGACGTCAACCCTCCTTGGGAATGTAATTGTTGACCAAACGAGATTTTTAGTTTTACGGAACCCTTCGTGCGCGAGTACAACTCGCACTTGTCCGATTTTTTTTTTATTAAATCATCATCATCACTTCTGTTCAAATATTTCACTGCTGAGCTTGAGCCTCACCCACAATAGGAAGGTAATTGATCTGTTATACCGGGTTGGTATAGAGTTCAGACGCGTTGGTATAGAGTTTTATTTCCTTCTCTTATATATAATATTAAACTAATCCCCGAAGCCTCTTTTACTACACCCAAGGGTAAGATAGAGGGTGACGAATTGTATTCTTAGTCCGTCATAACACGGAAAGTTTTTATTAAAATAGAAATTATTTATTCCTATAAAACATGACATCCTATCAATTAAAGCGACCCTCTTATTCTAATTAAATATGACCTACTATTATATCTTGTTTAACAACTTCGTGTTAGGTTCTAAATATATACATCTATATTGTTCGAGTATATGTGTCTGTTTGCTTGTCTTTCAAGTGAAAACTTTATGCACGCTTTGCATTTTATTTTGTGGGTATCAAAGAAGATTGAGCCGTCACGCTAGGGTATGTAACGCTCCTTAAAATGTGCTCTCGCTGATAAAGATAGTACTTTTTTTAGGGTACGATACAAATAACAAGTAATTAGATCAAAATTTATCAGAATAATTTATATACATATTTTTTTCATCGCTTTTGGTGCCAAACATTCTATCAGCACATCTTATGGTAAGCGTTACTGCCGCACATGGACCTTTGCAAAATACCAAAGGTACGCCTAAACCGCTGTTTACCAATCAAAACCTACCCGGAAAGTTGGGCTGCCAGCTCGAAGCTCCCGCTCGAAGCGCAACAACACATTGCCGATACTCAGTCAGTAGGTATCCGAATCTGAAACTTTTTATACGCAACATTCCTAATGTTCATTTCTGTCATGTGGCTTTGAATCACACAATAATTTTCGCTCCTTAATTGATTATGAGAATTATTTAGTATAAGGTAAAAATCTATGGTCTGATCAGTTGTAGTTAGCAACTATAAAAACTCAAAAGCGCTATAATTGCCTCATCAATTAGACTAGGGTAGACTAAAAGTACTTATGAAAATAAAAAAAAAAACGGTATTTGAGTGTAACAATTTGTGTTACACTCAAATACCGTTTTTACATGCGACGACAGGAAATGTTTCCCATTTTCTGTACGGATTTATATAAAATATGGCTTCAAGTCCCATGTGTCATATTAATTTCTTTTTTCGCAACATTAAAAAAAAATACATATAAATAACTTATCGGGTCACCAATTTACTAAACGTTATAACTTTGCCGTAAAATTAAATATTACATTAAAAAAAGAAGACTATATTTTTAAAATATAGGTATAATTCTTAATATCGATCTAAAGCCACGTTGGGTGGTTAGCATATAAAAATAAAAAAGTAAAACTGGCAACCACTTTCAAGCTACTCTCGCCGCTCTCTCGATGCAGTACTCAACATTTTATTTGTTTTTGAACGAAACTTTTTTTTTTACTTTTAATTATCATTGTCTTGTTGGCGTCTTGTTTATGGTCGGTTTCTCTTGTTGTGTAACTTGGGCTTTTGATCGTGTAAATGATATAATTCAATTTATATCATTATTAAATTATCGAAATAATTTTATATGGTATCATATTTATATCAATTATTTTTTTATTTAGATGGCTGTCTGATCAAAAACATCAATTCCCTAGACGGATTGATGTGAGGCAGGTGGCTGGTCATAAAGCTGTTGCTAAAACATTTGCAATATATACAATGAAAAAAATGAAAAGTACTTATAACATTGACAACTGTACTATTTCCATTTCTTTATTTTCTCGATGACAACTCCTGTGGAAACTTGAACGAGCGTCTTTTTTACATTATGTATACATTATTTAATAAAAATATGACGCTTACGCGCGTACATGGTCATAGCAGAGTCGGAGAAACTGATAGGGATGGGAGCTATCGATAAACGTAACACGATAAGAAACCCGAATTTTTTTACAAAGTGTAAGAAACTAAACTGTTGCCGGATAATTTTATACAAATTTATTAACTAATATTACATTTCATTACAAGATGTAATTAATTATATTATGTTGATTGTTCATTTATTTATTTTAATCAAAATCTGATGAATCGCCACTATCACTCAATGAGCTCTCCTCAACATTTATTATAAGTTCCAGTATTTCTATATTATCTAATGCCACATGAATTTATTTCCCAATCCGACGCTACAATGTTTTGGGTTCTTTTCACATTTTTTTCCCAGTGTTCGGCGGTTACTTCCGCACATGCATTTTTTAATAAATCTAACATCTTGTTTGCCGCAAAAGGGGTATGGGTATTATTTCGAGCGGCGTGTCCTTTGATTTGTGCCCATATTAGTTCTATAGCATTGTACTGACAATGATACGGCAGAAGTCGAAGAACCCAATGACCACATTCGGCAGCTATTTCGTCGGTAATATATCTTTTAGGGAGGCTTTTTTCTATATTTTAAAATATTCACTAATTGTACTTTTAATAAAGTATCATCCACATTTTCGCCATGACGTTTGAGCCAGTCAATTATCTCTTGTTTTTTATTAGCCTGCGTCGGCATTTTATCAATTTGTCTAGAGTGATATGTAGCGTTGTCCATAATAATTATCGACGGTTCTTCCAGAGATTGCACCATTTGTTTGAACCATCCTTCGTAAATCTCCGCGTTCATTTCTTCGTGGTGGTCCACTGTTTTCTTGGATTTAAAGGCCAGTAAAGCATCTAACACGAATCCTTTCGTAGACCCTGCATGGCATATGATAAGGCGTTCACCTTTTCCCATTAGCACTGAACTAGTGGAAGCGGCGGTGTCGTCAGTCCAGTTCTTCAGATACTGTGTGGTTTGCATTTAACCAAGTCTCGTAAATGAAAATAACATTTGACCAATCTGATATCTTTTTGGCTTCGCTCAAAAATTCGCAGCGAGCCATAGCAACGTCGTGACGCTCCATCAATATTTTACGTTTGTCCGATTTTTTATAAGAAAATCCAATTTCTTTCAAAACTAAGCTTAATGACGATTTTTGGCCATGGAACAAACCACGTTCACGTAAAGAAACAACAAGTTTTTTAAATGTTGGAATTTCTTTGCGCAATTAATAGTCATATATTTGACGACGAATAGCGTCAGCGTCGAAGTTGTCAACCGATGTCACACGACGTGGTTGGCGTTTCTTCTTCGGCGTACGAAGCTTATTTGCTTGCATGCCGCTTGTAATTTTTGAAACAGTAGGTCCACTAATTCCTATTGCGACCGCAACACGCTCTCGCACTTGCAACAGTGGTAATAGCGGGCCACCATTTTGATATTCTGCTTCAAAGTAATTACGAAACATGATCACCAGTTCTCTCGCCTGACTTTTCAGAACAGATCCTTTAGGCATTTTGATATTTGATAGCTGGGCAGCAATCAACACGGAGGAACACAAAATACACAACGTAACGTATGGATAATGTGAAAAAACTCAGCGAACAGAAATGTAGTGACCATATAGCACGACCGTCTTGTTGCGAGTGACAGATTAAAACAAATACAAAATGGCGGTGGGTCATTGAGTGTTCCCAGCTTGAAAAATATTTTTGAATGTTTTTGTTGAATTTGTCTTTGTTCAAAACATATATGCGATCGATATAATTACTTATTTGGTCACTACAACTATCAAATTAGAACTGCCATCGAGAAAATAAAGAAATGGAAATAGTATAATTGGGATAATAACCGAATGATGATGATGAGAAATTATTCATTGTTTGATTCTATGTTATCACTAATAATCCAAGTGCTGTTTTGGTCCTCAAAATTCTTGGTACTGAAATATATTAAGATTTAGATATACAAAAGAAGACGAGAATTCTGGACATATTCTTTTTGAGTTACATGATCGATCGCTTATTGAACACTGTAATTGAAAATACCATTCTTAACGTAACAATAACTTATCGTTTCATTATCCTAATATAATAAATGTGGAAGTTTGTCAAGATGTTTAAATGTTTGTTACTCATTCACAGGTAAACCATTAAACAGATTTGTATGAAAAATGGCATGCATTGGAAATAAAAATATTTTTACGGATACTATCGTGTTTGTATTTTATTTTTAAAATCACGACGTTTCGAACACTTTACAGCATTCATGGATGCGATGTGTAATATTCGCGTAAACATCAGAAATCATTAAATGGCATACAAATAGACCATGGCCTGTGTTAACGCATAGAATACTTTAAATCCCCATAATATGTTCCCTTGGGATAATTTAGTGATAAAATTTTATGTTGTAGAGCTCACTTTTTACGCCAGAAGATTCCTATAAAACCATGTATCAATATTTTTCCAATATACAGATGTATTATATTTCTGTGAACGAACCACTACTACGAATACCAACCCTTTGTGTTTGTGTCGTGCAACACAACTAAGAGCTTTATATCAAACCTGAACCTAATTAATCTGATGATTCTGTTTGGTCAACAGTGATATTACCACAGATGGTTGACATCAGGCAGGCGGCTAGTCCAAAAAAAACAATGTATGACAGAAGCTGAGTGCATAATGCATTAATCACAAGTTATTAGAATTAGAGCAGGATGATGATAATGATGATGATGATACAGATATGCTATATATAATATAAAGCAGGAACTACTAAAGTTATACTTTATATTATAAAAAATGAATTTGATAACGAACTAGGTTTGTGTTATATGTTTGCCATTATAGTTAGATATAATTGATTAATCGAATTGGAATTAATAAATCTTACATAATAAATCATACATTATTAATATTCGTTATATTTACATAAATGTTTATATAATTTTATTAAAAAAGTGCGGTAAACATATAAATTTTATATAACAAATCAATTTAGTGCATAAATACACAGAAATTGGATAACAGATTATAAAAGTATAAATAATTATTGCATACACGTGATATTAGTCAATTAATTATTTTTTTGGTAAAAAAGGAATTTGCATAAAAGATTGCTTATGAAAGTAGAAGGTTTAATACCCCACGTGAGCTTGTTGACGGGACGTGTTGTCGTGAGAATCAACAGTGTCGCGGAGATGCTAAAAACTATAGCACGCGTTAAAATAATTAAATAACCATTTGCATAGAATAACAGTTATCCAAACTACGAGTATATAGTAAAATATACTACAAAAGAAAAAAAAATAACAAATTCTATATTCAAATAACATAGATTAAGGAGAGCATTTAAAAACGAATTCATAGATTATATTAGTTCTTAAAATATGCGTTCGATATTTAAAAATATGGTGGCAAATAAAATAAGTTAGTTATCTATTACGTATTTTTTTTAATATTTTTACTTGGTAAGTATGGTTTTATTCATAATAAATTATTTGAATCATTTTTATTTATAATTAGCATGGTGTGCGTGATTTAAAACATATTTATAAAACGATTATATAATATAATAACAGGTAGAATAAGACTCTTCTGATATTGAAATTTTACTATAAAATATGAATAACCTTTCTTTAAAAAAAAATACAGATTTTCCATAAATATAACAATCTTCTGAGCAGTAGGTTTTAACCTACCCGGGCTGGCCACGGATGTCAAGGATTCAGTACCAGCGGCCGGCCTAATGGTGATGGGTAGGGAATACGGTGGGATATGAGGCCACGCGCCGCCCTTTCATCGCCCCATATGGAGCGGACGGCCTGTGTCCAGACAATAGCCTGCCAAACAAAAAATAGTTTTAACCTACCGCTTATGATTTACGAGAAACAGATTTTACAAATCTATAAGAACATAGACATAGTCAATAGATTTTAAGATAATTTAATTAAAAGCAAGCAATAATTAGCAAGCTACGATTTATTACATAAATCCATTATTATCAGCTTATTGAAGTCCACTGTTGGCCATATGCCTTCCCATATACGGTATACCATGATCGCCAAGTTTGACAAAATTTGGTTTTGGCGATTGCAGTTGGTGTTATTAGATGCCCAGAAAAGTGCTGCTGCCTATTCTCCCACGGGGATGTAGTGACTGGTGATACATTATATTCTAATCAATCATCACATAGGACATTGAAACCAAGTCTTCCCACTCAGCCATCACTGCTTATCTTATCTTCAAATACTACACTAATGATTCATGAAATCAATAGAGGTTAATGACACGTCTAGAATAGTATGAACCTTCTAAAAAATAAACATTATTATTTCTTGTCTATGGTTGTAAAATGTAACAGCTATTTTACGTCAATTAAACGCGTGATTACAGTATAATACTGTAATCACGCGAGCAAAGAGTAAAGTTATTAAACTGAAAATTATGAGCAAGTATCTACGACAGGCAAGTCTATTTTATACAATGTAAATAACTTTACGTTATTATAAAGATTTCTTTCATTTACGCGAGTATATACACATCATCATCATCATTCTCCTACTCTTATCCCGATTACTTGAGGTCGATAAAATATGTACTCCTCTTTCATAGTACATATTGTAAAAGTTATTGGCAATAGTTTTATGACCGGCCGCCTACCAGACGTCAACCCTCCTTGGGAATATAATTGTTGACCAAACGGCATCAGATGGAATTGGCCCAGGTTGTTATAGGGCTCTTAGTCGACTTGTACGACAACCACGAGGAAAGTAAGGGTTGGTAGTATTCGTAGCCGATACCATACAGCAATTACGCGAGTATATATACATTTGACATAACACTATTTTTACTCATTTTATCGCATTTGTATCTTAATTTAAGTAATTTTTAATTTACTAATATTTCGAATACTTTACAGCATTCAACCAGTCCTCATTTCAGTCCTTATTCCAGTCCTCCCGTAACTAAGAACATTGTAATTGTTCGAAAAGTCGGGCAATTATAAAATACAAACGCGATCCAATTTGTAAAAATAGTTTTGTATAAGTGATTAATACACGATTTAGATGTGTATCTGTTTTTTTTCTAGAGGAAATTAGCTTAACTGCTCTGAGCGGTGGAACGTAGAGTTTTAGTTCCAGTATATTTGCAGTGACATTATCCTCTTCAGTTTTGATCTTTTAGTCACTTTTTATGATACCTAAAGAGTTAAAGAGAACTCTATCCTGGCATACTTCACTCGCTTCCTCAACATTCATAATTCTCTTCATACACGCTCGCCGGTTTCGGAGACTCTTGACTCCACCTTCCTTCAGTACACCACCTTCCTTCATAGAGTACTCTGGCACTCTGTTCTCTCTGCCTACCCTGCAAGGGATATGGCGTGATGATATGTATGTATGTAAATAGTTAAAAATTGTAGTGAACATTGTTTCAACAATCCATTAACCTATCGAAGTTCAATTTGATCATAATCCTTTTCAATAGAGAATAAGGCTATGAAGTTTTCTTATACAGTGCTGCCGAATCTGATGATTCACTACAACATATATTAACAACTGCTCTCAGCATAAGCTATAATTTGTATCGGTTAATATTATATTCGCAAAGATACCAGCAATACGAGGATTTTGACCTTAAATCTGAGTCTTTTTCGATTAAAAGAAATAATTAAGAGGCATCGATACATTGTAATATAATCCTGTCATCACACGAGAAGCTATAATAATATTATTTAAACTACCTTTCAATTTTAACTACGCTACCAATACTTTGTTGGTAACTTAATAAACTTGATTTAAAAAGTATTCATTAAATACAGACATATCTGCAATATACTTATTATTGCTAGTTTTATTGTGTTAAAATATCTAGTCTAACCAGATACAGAAAATATTTTTTTTTTCAATGAACGCTAAACGTTTGATTACCATGTGCATAAAGACTTTGAGTGTACAAAATGTTTTCCTTTATTAACGATTATGTCGTACATTATGTATTAGATTCGTAACGTGTATTAAACCGCAGAGCCTTGTGATATCCAAAATGTCATTTAATTGATAAAATACGACATTTTATGTGGCAAAAGTTTTATAATATTATTACTACTATCACGTTAGGAGAGATAAATTAATGATCAGTGATCCTCAGGAATGCGTATTTGGTTGTACACTGTTTTGAAATCGGTTTTTATTGTGTTTGTATAGGTCTCTCTCTGTTAGTTTGTTTCGTGTTAAATCTAAAAGCAACCAGATCCATTCTATTGATATGACTTTAAGGGCAAAATAGTAAAGAATTCTTAAAAGTCATAAAAATCTTATCATCGTTCTACTGCTCTTATCCCAATTACTTCAGGACGATGCAATATGTTCCTACATGTTGCAAATGTTATTAGCAATTGTTTTATGATCGGCCGCCTGCTTAACATCAACCTTCCTTGGATTCGGTAATGATATTATGTACTAATTTATAAATTTTTAAGTTTTATAAGTATCTTAAATCGTCATTCTCATTCTCTTATCCCAATTACTTCGACGTAATATATACTCCTTTTCCATCATACATATTGCAAAAGTTATTGGCCATTTAGTTTTATGACCAGTCGTCTGTCTGACATCAACCCTTCTTGGAAATGTAATTGTTGACCAAACGGCATCAGGTGGAGTTGGCCCAGGTCGATATAAAGTTCTTAGTCATCTTTTACGACATCAGGGTTGATTGGTATCAAATTTTCTCTATATTTCACGGTTTTTCGCAATTTACTCGAAACTGGAGGGTGGATGGCTAAAACTGACTTGAAATGCGTACTCCGCAGGTCGAAAACCATGCTCGTAGATAGGTGGCGCCCAATGTACAGACCACTTTGTTTTTTTTAGTGTGCCAGTGTAATTAAATCATCAAAAGTGAAAAAAAAAACAGGCAAAGTGCTAGCCTTATATAAATTTACAACACACAATTTAAAATATAACATTGTCGCAAACAATAACTAACGTCTTATCCGGTAGCCATTTCGAAAATTGCATTTGCAAATGTCAGTTTTATATTTTTAAACAAAACAATGATTGCAAAATGCTTGATGCGCGCGCATATACGTACGTAATATAATGCCTTTCCGTTCTGTTTAACACAAAGATGCTGTGACAACATGGGGCACAATGAATTATATTTAGCCTTAATTTTATAGAATGTAACTTATAAAAGCGTAAAAATCAGCTCAGGGATCAGCATCGGAATTGGTAAGAATTCAGTCAGCACACGTTTCACTGCACTGGGGCGTTAAACTACATTTAAAATATTTTATTTTTAATTGCAAATATTGTTTCATTATCAATTTCGGATCATATACATCCCGTTGCTGATCTCGAGGATCCTCCACAATGGAAGGAGAATTGACTTACTATATATACCACGCTAGTCAGATGAAGAGAGTTTCATATCGAATTCCTTTTTTTACAGTTATCTGCTAGCATCTCTTAGTCCTCTTTTACGATCCCTCACGGATAAGAAAGGGAGTGGTGAATTAAATATTTACTCTGTTACCACAAGGATTTTTTTTTTTTACAATTGTATAGATACTATCGCTCGATTTTGTTAAAATAGAAATTATTCTATGTACAGCTACAATGTTGAAAATCTAAAAAGATTATAGAGGTATATTTCTAGATTTTTATTGATAGTACATACAATTTAAGAGAGATATAATACAAAGTTGCAAAAATAAAAAGATTTCAATCAACCGCCAGGTTTAATTTGCAGATTGATCAGAAATGTCGTCAAATTCTCTCAGTCTATAAAGCACATACCTACACATATTTTTATATATAGATATAAAAATTATGTATTTATTACGATTTAGACTACGGAAGGAAACAACAAACAGCAAATAAAAAAGTAAGTGTAAGTCGACTAAAAGATATTACTAACACATTTGTATAATTAGATATTGTAACCATTGCGTTCAGAAAGCGATTCAATAATTACTTAACAAATTAAATTACAATTCAAACACTTTCCTGTTGTTTAATCATTCTGTAATCGAAGTACAAAACATGGCGGCCGTTGTCGGTTGATTAATTTCACGCGGTCTATGCGCCATTCGTGACGAAAGTGAAATTTGGCGGGAAAGATGAGCCGTCAAAGTACGCGTTCCGATACACTCTCGATTTCGTTAATATTTTCGCGGTTGTTTTAGTATTTCTTTCCATAAAAATTAAATGGAGATTAAATAGTTTCTGGTGTTTTATTGTTTTTATCTATCCGTCTATCGGGCTCGAATCTTTTAGACAATAATAGAAATACTAATACTGTACTTACCAGATATGTTGATATAGGTTAGTTTTGAGTTCAGATACTCGCAGGTCAAAAGGAAATATTCTTCATAGAATTTAAATATTATCTATGTACGTGATTAAATGATAACGTATATTATATGCTTTGTTAATTATATAATATTTAAGCTACTTATAACGCTGTGTGCGCGCCTTTACTTTGCTCTTGGATATCGTAAAAGATGACCGAAATCTTTATAACAACCTGGGCCAACTCCGCCTGATGCCGTTTGGTCAACGATTACATTCCCAAGGAGGGTTGACGTGAGACAGGTGGCCGGTCGTAAAACTATTGCCAATAACTTTTGTAATATGTATAATGGAAGAGGAGTATATATTACGTTGAAGTAATTGGGATAAGAGCATGAGAATGACGAATTAAGCTACTTATAAAATTTAAAAATTAATAAATTAGAACATAATTTCATTTCCTAATCTGTGTAATAGAATTAATAGCAATTATTACGACTAGTTATTACAGTGCTTAGCGTTCTACGACGTTCATTCATTCACGAAATCGTAACGGATTTGTTCGTAAACAATTTAATTACTAAGCTAAATCGCTTTTGTAATTGACCCTATTCCCGTGAATTTCCCACAACGGTCAAGAGCCCTATCAAAAACGAATTTACCACAGATAATGTAATACCGCGAAATTAACCTTTACAGATGTCATTAGCAAAGAAAGCAGACTTGTCTGTTTACAAATTACATCCTGATTTAATCGTATACAAATATAAACCTTAACTCCCTTTATGAAAGTACAATTTTCCGAGTCATTTGGTATTCCAAATCAATCAGAGGGATTTGTCACCAATGGATGCTATTCACGGCAGTTTAGACACTATAGTAAATGTAATAAAATTTATATTTAAATCAATCTGGTTGTTAAGACGTTTTTCGCTTATTAAAAGTCATGTTTTGGAAAGCTACGGGCGAAAGTCGACGTCTTATGAGTGTTCAAGTGTGACCACTCAATCTTGATACTTGAGTGCATATAAAACCATTTGAATCTCATTATCATGTCGTAATTATGGAAATATTGCGTATTTTATATATCCAAGTCAACGTTATATGCTTAATACGTTCAACGTATTAATATTTAATTATAAAATAAACATATTATGCAAATTTTCTAGGTAAGTAGAAATCTAACATTAGTATAACAATTATTTACATAAGATTCATAGACAAGGAAAACGTTATATGATGGCTGCCTACCATTACAATCCCCAGACCCCCGAACGAAGCGCAATAGCACATTGCCATTACTCAGACGTCGATTTTTTGCGAGAGTGTAGTACTACCCCGGACGGACCGGCCCGCGGCTGTAGACAGAAAACTGTCAACAGCGTGGTCCTACCACAATATTTTTTTTAGGAAACTGATAACACTTTACTACTTTACGATTGCCAGCTCGCCCGCCAAGCTTAACTACTACGCTAATAACCCAGCCAAAGCTTGATTGCGTCATCCACATTCTATAGGAGAGGCCTATGTCTTTTGACCATTTGAGCAGTTGATGGTGAAAAACTGAATGATGATGAAGTTAGATACTTATTTTAAACCAAGTGTAATTGATTCTTTCAAATATCAATAAATCAGTCACAAATGGCGTAGCGACTACACAGATGGAGTAGCCGTTTAGATACCAATCGGCTAGGCTAGGCTAGTGCTGCGGCTTCAATTCCTATGCAGTAGACATATTTTGTACGATAAACAAATTGTTGTCCTCACTCTGGGTTGTATTTTGTCTGCGTTAATTATGTGTTTGGAAAGTCTCCCGCAATACAAGGATTACTTCCTTAGTGCCGAGAGGCTGACCGTGTGAGGAAAGATCGACGTCCTCCTCGAGGAGGCGAGATCGGTCAAGGAGAGGGTACCCCTAAGGGGGTATTCTGTCGGGCCGGCCACTGACGTCAAGTTCACACTGCTCCGGTGGTCGGTCCAACGACGAAGGCGAGGTGTCATGGTTGGGTTACGGGTGTGCGTGCTTACGCTCCTCTGTCGCCCCGGACGGATTCGTATGAGGAGTGTGCCGACCGTAGCCCACCCAAAAAAAAAAAAACGCATTTAATAGTGGTATGATCACACTGTTGACAGTTTTCTGTCTACAACTGCGGTCCGATCTCTCTATGGTAATACCACACTCTGGCGGAAAACCGACGTCTGAGCAATGGTAATGTTGCGCTTCGTTCGGTGAGCGAGGGAGCCGATAACTCAATTTTCCTTGTGGGTTTGGGGTTTTTATTGGTAGGCACAGGTCGATCTGCACCCCTAGTTTTATAGAGGTCCATGAGCGGCAGTAACACTTACTTACTATCATCACCACCACCACTACCAGTTTGCCACCATAAGCAATAAGAAAGATATTATTCTGATATTAATAATTTAAACTTACTCGAAATAACTTTTTAAAGTTATTAACTTTTTGAAAATATCTAAACTCCATGTTTACGCGAGTATTACACATTTGAAATAAAACTATTTTTATGGATTCTATCGCGTTTATATATGATTTTTAATTTCCCGAGTTCTTAGTCCTTAGACCTCCCGTGACCATGATCACTGTGAAGTGTTCGAAACGTCAGGATATTAAAAATCACATATAAACGCGATAGAATCCGTAAAAGTAGTTTTATATCAATTATCTAAGCTCGTCTGCCATCATGTATATTTTTAAATGAAATGTCCAGGGTTTTTTCACTGAAAAACTTGCCGATTTTATTTGCGAACTGTGTTCATATATCTGTTTTCTCTGTCTGATCGAACCGTTAGGTGTGTGTAATATTGAAATACTGCCCTATGCTGTATACTGTGGAGTTGTGAAAATTGGCTAAGGAAGTAACGGGAGAGGACGGTAGCACTCTTCTAGAAATTTCTTAATACCAATGTAGTAATTATGATATACTCTCTTTCTCTAATTTGATGTTTGTATCTCATGGTAGCTGCCAGAAGGCAATCCTTATAATGTCACTGTATTATGACCCTGCTACGTTATATGCATTCTGGTGATATTTGAAATAATCTATGTTCTACGTCATTACATAATAACCGGGTGTCCAACCCGCAGGAAAATAGTAATTATTTACAACATGGACAATATTTATAGTATTAAACTATTCTTAATTAATTCTAAAATATAATATTTTTCAAACTTGCAACAAATTTATTATTTTGTAATTTTCGAGTTTAAGATATTATACAAAATACGTACAATTCTACGAATAGCAAATTGTCTTACCGTAATTTGATAATCCTGTTACTTTATAACACGTCAAAACATATGAGAAAAAAATATAATAACTACCGGAAATACGAGTAACTGTAGTGTATAGAACAAACGGATTCACTAACTCACGAAGCGCTATTTGTTTTTAAACGTAATTTGCATAGTTATAACTTCAAAAAGTCTTTAGTTAAGTTAAAAATAAAATTCTATTATTGTTTTTTTTAATTTTCATCGATATATTATGTCATATTCAGCCATAGAGTAAAAAAAATACGATTTTAAGATAAAATTCTAAATAAGAATCTCATTAAATATAAATTATCTGTTTTAAATACTATGAAAAATCATTATTTGGAATCTAAAACTCACAAATGGTCGCTACAAACTTTCTCATATAAATAATCTTGTATGTTGGCATACGGAATGATTTATTTGTGAAAGTCTCTTAGAAAATTTAGACCTTATTATCTAATTTAATAAATTGGCACGTTGAAATACAAAATTCTCACTGTGAACTGTTATTAGATATAAAATTTTACGTCACGCACACCACGTACACGCTAACACATTAAGCATTTGACTATTGTTTGCTTTTAATATAATAAGATAATAAAAGAACATGGTTCCGTATAAAAATAAGGACTGTATAACGATATTTTATAATATTTAAACAAGTTTTAAAAATCTTTCGATTACTTTTCAGATGTTAAACATCGTATAAATATAAATATTTATAAAAAAACAGCACATTTATATCAAAAATCAATATAATTATTATGAAAATGTAAAAGGCTTAAGGAATCCTAACGAAAAGTGAAAAGGAACGAAGCGCGAAGCGTTCACAGTTTACTTCCGAAACCCGACTTCCCGAGTTAAGACGTCTCACGCTTAATCGCTAACGATAAACAAAAAAATAAACAAAAATAGTGAAAAAAAAAATGTGTAACAGGAAACAGTGAAATGTGTAAAAGTGTAAACGAAAACGAACTCGATGGATCGGCGGGAAAAAATAAACAGAAAAATTTCAAAACTCGTAGAAGACCGCGGCTTAGTGATAATACAATGTTATTTAAAATAACTTTCATATTTTTCGTCACATTATTAAATTGTTTAAATATTATTGTGTGTGATGATAGCGATATTTTGACATTACAAGATAATTTGGATACAAAAGAGAATGATCTACCATCGGATAGGAGGCGACCGTCGAATGGTCAAGAAAAGGATATTTTGATGTTAGGTGCTTTAGGACGAAGGAAAGGCCATAATAACTATGGTTCATCGCAAGAGGATGATTCGATAATGGACTTATTGGGTAAAAGTGAGTATTTTAATGTTAAAATATATAATTTTTAACTTCACACTGCATTGCGCCTTTGCTAACTTAGATTGGATTCTATTTCGTGTGATAAGGGAATATAAATTAAATTAACCACCCCCTATCTTGCACGTGGGTGTTGTAAAAAACAATGAGATGATATAATATGCATATAACATCTATCTGATCAGTGTTATAATAGATCAATTTACCTCTTGTCGTGGAGGAGGCTGTAGCCCATCAGTGGGAGATTGAGATTTCTTTATTTTATACAAATTAATTTAACTCTGAAGTGACAGCTTACTGAGTAGACCATTAGGCTACGCGGTCTCTCATTCAATCATAAAAAGACATGCAACTTATAACTTTGAAGTTATATGTCAATATTAAAAAGTTAATATTTGTTTCCATTAATTAGTTAGACGTAACGCCTTAATCACCATCGCCATCGTTACCATCTCTGACTTCTACATCATTATCATCACCGCTCACGTGAGTCCCACTGTTGGTGTCGAGCCTCTTCCACAATAGGAGAGAAATTGACCTATCATAACACGTTGGTCAGATTTGATATAGAGTTCTATTTCGAGTTTCTTTTACCTTGCTATGGTTTTATCTCCATATCATATGTCTTAATCGTATTTTTTTCCCACGAGCAAGATAGAGATTGGTGCATTGTATTCTTACTCCATGACGCATGAAAAAAAACCACTATTTTCAAGGAATCTAAACTCGGGAAGCCTCATATATTTTAATCATTAAATAAACAAAACAGTGTCAGTTAAATTATTATTTTATTATGAATAGACAATGCATATAACTAAATACAGAACATAGTTTACAACTTAATATTTAATATTAATCCTTACCATAATTCGATTTAATCTTATCAACATGTAATTCATGAAGACTAAGAAAATATTATTTGAGTAGAGGAACTGCAGCATATTTGGAATACTAGTTTGTTTTTTGAGGATAAATTTAAAGAGAAAAGGTGTGGGTCTATAAAAAATACGTTAAATGATTGATAAATTATTAAACTTTAATAATTCAAATAATCAAACATAACAAAAACCAGGCACCTTATCAAAATGCTTATCAAACTAAAAAACTCCAAAATCGAGATTTGACTTAGGGTGCAGATAATTTGGAATATGGTATTCCAAATTATATTCATTTTTTTTTTTGACATTTGCTAACACTTTTCCTTAGAAACTAATAAATATATATCTCTGTAATAGTCTTATAGTTTTTAGATCTTTAATAATCAATATTTTTTAAACAAAATAAACTAAAATAATCTCTAATTAAGTAATCAGTCACAATAATCACAGATCAGTCTTAAGTTTGAACTTACAGTTTACTATTATTAGTTATTATTCTTGCAGTAATCACAAATATACACACCAGATTCATAACCACTACAAGAACCGTGGACCCACAATTCGCACATTAAGCACTGTACCAATTCTTCACCCCTTTTATCCTCTCTATATTTACCGTTACAGAAAAAACATTCGACGTCTTCGTCCGTAGGGACAGTAGTCTCATCTCTCGTTGCTACATTGTCAGAAGAGTCTGTGTTATTTGCAGATATAGCCCCAGGAATCGGATCTGATGAGTCACTGTCGGTCATATTTCTTTTCTTTATCTTTTTTGTTATTTTCCTCTTGTGTTTTTCTTTTTTCTGTGTTTTGTTTTCTTTATCACACTTTTTAAGTTGTGCATTCTCAAGGTCTTTTTTATAAGGAGAACTTGAGATTATTGCCGATCTTGATGGCTTACGGCCCCTATTGCTATTTCTCTTTTTTATTGTGGCCACGGGAGAAATATGGGAGGAAGTAACAAGGGAGTGAATTTTTGTCCTACTACCTGACGGTCCTAGCTCTGTTTCAATAAAATTCTCCAATCGCAAGGAAGCATCTGTGGAGGAGGCGATCGTCATTGAAATTATTTGACTGTTTGGATCCTTTCCTTGGCTTGGGTACGTTGAACTGTTTAGCTGCCTTTAAATATCCCATTCTCTTATCTCTAACAGCGGCAATGGCAGCGGCTATTTATTGTTATACTTAAAAAAACAACATCATCATTCTGCTGCTCTTATTACTTGTGGTATACGCAATATGTAAACATACATTTTGTAAAAGTTATTAGCAATAGCTTTATGACTGAGCGCCTGCCAGACGTCAACCCTCCTTGGGAATATAATTGTTAACCAAACGGCATCAGGTGTAATTTGCCCAGATCGATATAAAGCTATTAGTCATCTTTTACGACATCCACGAGCAATGTAATGGTTGGTAGAATTCGTAGCCGCTACCACACAGCATTACACACGCACTTAAAAATTATGTTATCATCATTCATTTCATCATTTCGGCCTATTGTCGTCCACTGCTGGACGTAGGCCTTTCTCATGTTACGCCACAGAGACACTTGGATGCAAGCGGCACAGGACCGCACTCTGTGGCGTAATTATGTTATAATTTCACATTATTCAAATTCAAATTCATTTATTATGCATAAACCCTGCGACAGACACTTACATATTGTCAGTATTAACATTTTAATTTAATCTAATAAACTACCACCGGTTCGGAACCAGACCACTACTGAGAAAATCCGGCAAGAAACTCAGGGGGTTTGTCTATTCCTATATTATTGAATTAATTTAGTTATTATCATGATCCAATTCTTGGCATTATTTTCTTAATGTTAGCTCATTATATACAATTACTTTCAGATACGGTATGTCTTAATTTCATCATCAGATCAACATTCCGTTTCTCTGTGCGTTGATAAATTTTATTGCATTCTTACGTTATTATATATCTGAAGACAAACACATCGATGTACGGATTGGAGAGAGTTCATCCCCCGTAATTAGAAATGTTGCGTAGTTGTGATGTTTCGAAGTGAGCTGAGACGTTATTGGCTTAGGTACCGTAAAAAATAACCGCGAATCATGACTATATCGGTGATCCTCTTAAAAGACACTGTCAGTTGGATTATAAGGTTCTATACGCCCGTCTCAGAATGTCAGACAAAGTACAGTCAGAGGTCTAAAATATGAAGGTGTTCAGACTTTCATTTGTGTTTAAAACAAAATTCCGCATTACGAGAAAAATAATTATATTTTGAGAAACTTTACAAACGCTCAATTATACTTCTTTCTCACTTTTTGAAGTCAAAACTTCTTTCGGCGCACCGCACACAGATATTTTCGTAGGCTGTAAGTGAGGCTGATCCGTTACGCTCTGAGTTTAAAGGTTCGATCGGGTGAACTCGGGACCGCCGAGTGTTCCCGAGCGAGAAAGTTACAGTCAGCTGCTCTTCACTGCTGTGTCGTTGTGTTTACTATATTCAATTTATATGTAATACATACATACATATCATCACGCCATATCCCTTGCAGGGTAGACAGAGAGAACAGAGTGCCAGAGAACTCTATCCTTGCATACTTCACTCGCTTCCTCAACATTCATAATTCTCTTCATACACGCTCGCCAGTTTCGGAGACTCTTGACTCCACCTTCCTTCAGTACTTGACCAATCTGGTCTAGGTAGGTTAGTCTCAGTCTCCCCCCGGTATCTACATCCTTCCACTTTCGCATTGTATATCTTCTTAACCAGGCGTTTGTTCGGCATTCTTTCTACATGTCCGAACCATTGGCGCATTCCCTTTCGCATCTTTACCCCAATACTCTCTTTATACCTACTTGCTTTCTTACGTCGTCGTTGCGAATGCGATCGGTCAGCCTAACTCCACAGATTTTCCGTAGAGATCGCATTTCGACCGTATTAATTTTACTTTCATGTTCTTTTCTGCATACCTAACTCTCGCTTCCATATAGTAATGTTGGAACAAGCACTGCGTTATGTATTACTACACGTACCTTCTGGCTGAGGTGGTGGCTACCGAGAAGTTGCCCCAACGCTCCGTTCACTCTATTTCCCGCATTTACTCTTCGCTCTATATCAGTGGTGTACCTTCCGTCTCGGCTAAATCCACATCTAAGATATACAAATTCATCCACTTGCTCTAGTACCTCATTACCTATTGTTACTCTTATATCTGTTCTGTCTTCATCTCTTTCATCATCATTATCATCTTAGCTTATACACGTTCAACTGTTGGGCTCGAGCCTCCTCCATAATGGGAGGGCAATTAACCTACTATATACCATGCTGGTCAGACGTATTGCTATAGGGTTTTATTTCGAGTTTTCCTTCTCTCGCATAGATGTTATATGCGTTTTATATCACTTAGTCGTCTCGTACGATCACTCACGTGTAAGATCGTCATCACACAGAAAGTCATCTCTTTCAAAGACCATTATTTTGGTTTTGCTCACATTCACGCGTAGACCCCTTTTAATATGTAATAATTGTTATTATTCGTTATTAACAATTATTTAATAGTTTTTAATAGTTATTTTTTGATGGCTGCCTATGGTATTGGTCGCACCCAAACCCTAGGACACAATTTTTATTTTTTTCATAGGTTTAAGTTTTCATTTCTGTCAGCAGTCTTCACGACTGCTTTGTTTCTAATATAACAACATTCGGGGCTATAGAAATAATACACGGGGACTTTACAAATATTTACTGGACAAAAATTACATCCAGACTTAGAACAACAATTTATGGATCACACAAAGTATTGTTCTACGTAGGAATCGAACACGTAAAACTGGTATGGTCAGTCGGTATCTCAACCACTACACGATCTGTGCCGTCAGAATTTATTACAATTTTTATTACAAACGTACAAAAAGTATTATTCACAACATACTTCTGTGACAACTTACTCAAGGAATTGTTACGCTTTAGAATCGAACACACACACGGCAGTCGTCACTAGAGGTTGCTGCTTCGGGCTGGCCACGGAAGGCAAGGAAGCGGTACCAGTGGCCGGCCCAATGGCGATGGGCAGGGGCCAAAAAAAAAAAAAAAAGAGAGCTTGCTGATTGATATAATCAATACATTAAATGGGTGATCACTTTACTGTGATACTTTCAAATCTCAATTATTAGATGACTAGTCTATTGAAATCTATGAATCACAATTATAAACTTCTTAAAAAAAATGTTCCTTCCTACAATATGATTCGTAATTACCACAGAGTATATAGTGGTAAGAAATAAATCAATAAATATTTTTGTCCGGCCCCGAAACTAAACCCAGGATCTCGCGATTGTTTGCTTATATCATTCAATCAGACAATGGCTTCAAATATCAGGGAAGATAGATGTTATGTCGTTATTTCCATCGATTCACCCCTCTATCAGTCTATTATTTTCCCATTGTTGGTCATAAACCTCCCCAAGAAAAATAACACCATAATCACCGCAGTTGGCAAGCAGTTAGGGATCGTAATTGTTGTTAAAAATTTCTTAATAAATTGCTTTATGCCTTTGCTTATCACCTGGTAATACCCAGCCAGTTTTTACGTCTTCCCGGTGAAAGTATTCTTGTGTGAAGTAAGAAAACAATTTACTATTTCTAATTGCCTGCCTACGGCTCTCGTAAAAGACGACTAAGGGATTTAATAGGTAGATACGTCGGACCAGCGTGGTATAGGAGGTCAATTTCTCCCCTATCATGGAGGAGACCTTAACCCAACTGTAACACTTATATGAGCTCAGATGATAATGACGTGTAAGTAAGGAATGATGACGAATTGTATTCTTCATCTTCCATCTTTCTTCTTCCATTAATATAAGGAAAACGAAACGGTTATAAATCTGCAAACAAATTAATTAATTTAAAACATGAAGATAATATTCAAACATTATTAACATAGATCACGCAACATGATTTAACTGATCTATAGATCAATATGGCGGTGAATGACCGTTAAATTTCACTATCGTAACGCTTTTACTCTCGTATCTTATGCGTGCTCAGAGATTTAAGATATGTATGCATGTGTCCACGACTCTGACCGCAGCGAAGTTTGTTTTATTTTTAATTATTAATATTATTAATATCTCTATACTGGACCGGACCGTTGTTTTTGTGTATTTTGAAAGATATATTTAAATTTAATATATTAATTAGTAAAATAATAAAAAAAAAATTAAAATAACAAAAAACGAAACTATGGATCCGAACTGTCAGCTGTCTCAATTAGACTGATCAATATACCAATTGAGCTATCTTCTTCTTCTTCTTATATATTGGCAATCAGCTACATATACGAGCTATTGGTGCCAGTGTCAAGTTATAAATATTTTCACGTTTTTAGTCTTTCAAGTTAGTCATTGTCTAAGTCAAATTGTTGCCATTAACAGTGCAATGGCCACACTTTTAATGGTATCTTGTGGAAATTTTGATGGAAAACGAAAATGTTGTAAAGCACTTTTATTTGATATTCACTTCATCCCAGTAGTTCCGCCGCTTCATATAATTGAGCTATGTCTAGACTTTTGACGGGAATTTGAAAACGTCATGTGGTGCTTTTGTATTATATTCGATATCTTAGTGTTTTAACGTGTTATATTAGATAATTTTGATGGCATTTTATGTAATGTGATGTGCGGAAATACTGGGATGTAGTGAATATCATATAAAAGTGCTTTACAACGTTTTCATTTTCCATCAAAATTCCCACAAGATACCATTAACAGTGTGGCCATTGCACTGTTAATGGTGACAATTTGACTTAGACAACGACTGACTTGAAAGACTAAAAACGTGAAAATATTTATAACTTGACACTGGCACCAATAGCTTGTATATGTAGCTGATTGCCAATACATAAGAAGAAGAAGAAGAAAAAGCTATGTCTATTGGTACATTGACTATATTGACAGGCTTAATATTCTTAATAACAGTGTCAAAATTTATGCCTTCATTTTTTAATAACTTTCAGCCAACGAAGATTAAAAATACTGACAAAACAATATTTTTTATAATTGAAACCTAGCTAGATCGATTAATCGCCCCCGCTGTATGCTAAATTTCATGTAAATATTTGGAGCCGTTTACGGGATTCAGATTATTGATATACAGGAATTACTCGTTTAAAGATATTCGATAAATATTATGCTTATTATGCCTACTATTGGACACTGTTGGTCTCGAGCCTCCTTCATAATGGGAGAAAAATAGACCTACTATACCACGCTGGTCAGACGTGTCGTGGTCGTGTGTTTCGAGGTTCCCTTCTCTTGCATAGATATTATATGCGTTTTATATCCCGTAGTCGTCTCTCACTATCAACCTCGAGTAAGATAGGGGGGAGTAAGAATACAATTCATTGTATTTTTACTCCTTCACCACACGGAAAATAAACTCTCATATCAAATTCCTGAACCATGACTATGTAGTAATTGTGTAATTTGCCAATAAATGAACTGACAGAGAGGTTTTGAACCTAATTTTATTAGCTTGGTATATATGTATGTTTGTTTGTATGTAACGAAATCTATGAACGTTATTTTTATCTCCTTATAAAGGTCGGATTAATTTGAAATTTTGTACTATTACATGAGGAACGATCATAATGATATAATTTATCCTATTATCCTCTCCAGGATCTTTAGCAATTTTTACATCCAATACCGTGTAGTGGTGGTGTTAGTGGCGTGTTTTTAGGTTTTTTTTTAAACTTTTTAAACTATTTATATTTAGGCAACTAATAATAAATCTTCAAGTAAAACCTTGGCTGACCTTTCAAACATGCAATTGATGTACAAAAATTACACAAAGACAATCATTAATGAATTATACAAAGAATTATCCTATGTGGGGATCGAGCCTACGACACTCCACATGAGAGTTCAGTACTTAGATAACTCTGCCATTTGTGCAGTCAGTACGTACATATTTTGCTTCTTTACTTATTATAAACTAGGTTCTGCCTGCGACGTCACACGCGTAAAAAGTGCATTCACAGTATAAAATTTTATCACTAAATTACTCCAAGACAACCTATTACCGCGATAAAGAATATCTTATATGTCATTCCAGGAAACAGTCTACCTGTATATCCCAAATTAAGAGCGGGGTGTGACTATACAACAGCTTGCCACCAAAACATGGCATAAAATTATTTTTACAAATTATATCACGGTTGTACTTTTTATTTGCCCAATGTTTCAAACTTTTCAGCGTTCATGGTCGCTGAAAGTTAAGGTCGTAAAAAAAAGAGTATTTAACATGCTGTTTTTTAGTGGTAGGACCACGCTGTTGACAATTTTCTATCTACAGCCGCGGGCAGGTCCATCAAGGGTTGTACCACACTCTCGCAGAAGATAGACGTCTAAGTAATAGCAATGTGCTATTGCGCTTCGTTCGGTGAGCGAGAGAGCCGGAAGCCCAACATTGTGGGTTGGAGTTTGTATTGGTAGGCAGCGGCCTAGCTATACCCTTGGTATTGCAAAGGTCCATGAGCGGCAGTACCACTTCCCATCAGGTGTGCTGCATCTCGTTTGCCACCATTAGTAATAAAAAAATGCTGCTCTATGAGTGAATTCAAATTTACATCCAGAAATGTATTATGTATTAGTATAGCAAAAATAAAATAAAATTACAGAGCCATAAGCTTGACCAGTTGAGAAGCATCTGGCTCTAGGTCAGAGGGTTTTCTGCAGTTTTGTGGATCTGGAGAGAGCATTTGACACTGTTGTATGAAAGGAACTTTGGGACATTTTACCGGAGTATGGTATTAACAGTAAACTGCTACAGGCTGTGCAGTCCAGTTACATGAGCTGTAGAGCCTGTGTGCGGCTGGATGATGGAATGTCGCCTTGGTTTGACGTCAATATCGGCGTTAAGCAGGGGTGCGTTCTGTCAGCCAGGCTGTTTATCATATATCTGGATAAATGTCTCCAAAGGTTGAACGATATGAATGTGGGAGTCCAGATGGGCGACTCGGTGGTCACTGCTCTGCTCTATGCAGATGATGCAGTCCTGTTGGCACAGTCAGCGACTGATCTACAGACCCTAGTCGACACAATTACAGAAGATTGTAAGAAAAGGGGTCTACGCGTGAATGTGAGCAAAACAAAAATAATGGTCTTTGAAAGAGATGAAGCCAGAACAGATGTAAGAGTAACAATAGGTAATTATGTACTAGAGCAAGTAGATGAATTTGTATATCTTGGATGTGGTTTTAGCCGAGATGGAAGTTATACCACTAATATAGAGCGAAGAGTGAATGCGGGAAATAGAGTGAACGGTGGGACAACTTCTCGGTAGCCACCACCTCAGCCAGAAGGCACGTGTAGCAATACATAACGCTGTGCTTGTCCCAACATTACTATATGGAAGCGAGAGTTGGGTATGCAGAAAAGAGCATGAAAGTAAAATTAATGCGGTCGAAATGCGATCTCTACGGAAAATCTGTGTAGTTAGGCTGACCGACCGCATTCGCATCGACGACGTAAGAGAGCGAGTAGGTATGAAAGAGAGTATTGGTGTAAAGATGCGAAAGGGAATGCTCTGATGGTTCGGACATGTGGAAAGAATGCCGAACGAACGTCTGGTTAAGAAGATATACAATGCGAAAGTAGAAGGATGTAGGTACCGGGGGAGACCGAGACTCACCTACCTAGACCAAATTGGTCACATGCTGAAAGAAGGTGGAGTCAAGAGTCTCCGAAACCGGCGAGCGCGTATGAAGAGAATTATGAATGTTGAGGAAATGAGTGAAGTATGCAAGGATAGAGTTCTCTGGCACTCTGTTCTCTCTGCCTACCCTGCAATGGATATGGCGTGATGATATGTATGAATGTATGTATAGCAAAAATTAGAGCATCATCATACATGAATGAACCAAAAGGTTAGAGAGAGAGAGAGAGAGAGTACTAGATAATATTTTGTGATCCTATTCACGATATGGCATGGAATGTGTTGCAGGACACTGTGATGGTACTTGTTCAGACCCACTTCTCATCCCACTTTTCCAAATTTCTTACTCATTCGTATTGGTATCTGCCCGAAATATAGTAAATGCAGAGACAAATTTGTTGCGAAGCTAATAAATTCTTAAGCAGAAGATTTTATTTTGAGAATCTCTGGTAAATTAAAGTAATATTTTTCTCTTAATGCATGTTGCCCTTCTAAATTTCGGGCTGACGCTAGTAGCTTACCTGCCTTATGCTTACTTTGAGAAACATGCAAGATTTCAGAAATCTATTTCTTTACTAATCTAGACATATCATATGTATATTTCGTGATTAATATTATCATCATCATCTTACTCTTATTCCAATTATTAGTGGTCAACGCAATAAGTTCTCTTCCACCGTACATATAAAGATAACTTGGGTCTAGTTAATGCCGCGTAGGTTGAAATAAGTCTGAGAGAGAGTTGTGAGTCTGAGTCGGTACTAGATTTGAATGCTGGGTCGTAAAAAAACTATTTTATTTAGGTTTTTGAATAACTTAATTTAAAATTAAAACATTTAAGCAATCGCTGACATAAAAAAATACTTTATAACACCAAATAAACAGAACTAGTTAAAATGAATACAATGAAGCCAAACTGGATGGGATTGTCTCCTACTTTCAAGCTTGATCATTAGAATAGGACAAAGATACCCACCGTATCATGACTGTTTCAAATGTTAGCTCACATATCTTCCCTATCATACGTCATTAGAGAACATAGAGCTATCTAAATGAGTAAGCGGATTAGTAATGATAGTTTTGGTACCCAAGTCTTAGGATGCTATGCCAAAGGATTTTCGTGTGGTGACGGGTTAAGAACACTACGTTACCTTACCTTCCCATGAGAATCACAAAGATCAATTAATTAGCCCTAGATCCATGGGAGGAAGAAGCACTTACCATCAGGTGTGCTGCTTTCTCGTTTCGCATATGCAATAAAAAAAAAGAATAAACGTTCCATATCCAACAGGAATATAGGATTGATGTTAAAAATTACAAGCAATACTTGCACAAGTAATATATATATATATATATATATATATATATATATATATATATATATATATTTTAACAGAAATATTTTCTTCTACTTTTTGTAAAAATTCAATTCAATGCACAGATGCAAGTTTTAATTACTTTGCGATCCATAACTTAATAACTGTTAATTGTATGTTTTTAAAGACCCTCGCAATACATAGAGAGCTTTTGTTACTGGTTATTGTTTAAAAAAAATTACGTATACGCAACTGAAGGCGCAGGTATAGCTTGTAGAATATTAACTTGATCAGAAGCGGATGATAATTATTTTTGTAATCAGTAAAAATGAAGGAGAAATGTTATTCAAATTGGCCATTGCCGCTGATGGCCGCTTAACAGGATAATTGACCTACTAGGCTGTACTAGTTATATGGGTTGCTCTCTAGTTTTAATTAGAATTATTTCTATAGCAGTTTTCTTTTTTGCTTGCGTGCCTCAGCCGTTTTTTAACATAGCTGCAGGAAAGATGTGATATTTAGTTTTTCATTTGGAAAATTAATTTTTATCATCACTATTGCTTATATTGGATGGCAGTGGCACAGGACTATTTTGAGTGGCATTCTCGTGGTGAAGCATATGTCCAACACGGAAGACTACGGGCTGATGGATGGATTGATAGCTTATGTGCGTCTGCTATTGGACCTACCTGCAGACCTATCCACGAAGGGCGATTTTCACATGCCAGAATCGTTAAATCTTAAAGTTTCCTAAGTAATTGGTTTAGTATTGTCTGCTGGTCCTAGTTTTTATGATTCAGCGAGACAGCAATGGCCATATATTGATTTTTCTACTACCATACGGAGATAACCTTTAACTGAAATAAAAATAATTAATATATAAATTTCTTTCTTTCCAGTGATACCTCAGACATGTCGTTACCGTGGCGCCAGATATTCATGCGGGCTGAGTATATCATGCGTACTGGGCGGTGGGAAGCCCATGGATTTATGTTCAGGAGGCATGATCTGGGCTTGCTGCGTAGATCGAGACACAACGGAGCGACCTTCAGAAGTTGGTCCTGTCGTCCACAACGCTAGTAAGTAATGTGTATATTGGATTGAATGCATGTATGTGTGTAATATATTTTAAAGAGCTGTTACACTAGCCAAATTTACGAGATCAGACGAATTAAAAAAATCGTAGTATTTTAGCATTTATCACGATAGAGACACACGCACAGTAGACTTGGTGATGATATGCTCTTCAATATTTTTGATAACTTTTTGAAATTAATCTATTAAGTTACGAATAAGGGCACTGCCTAAAATATTGATGCTATGACCATAAAAATTGACACGGATTCGTGTTGCATATGAGATGATAATTAAATAAGATTTAGGTAGTAAAAAGGCATCAAATTTTCGTCACTTTAGTTAAAAAATTCAATTAAAAATTTAAAAAATATGTAAATTATAATATTAATGTATAAACTACTACTATAATAATATTAATATCAATTTTAATATTTGTTTAAGTTTTAACGTAATCGAAGCTGCTTACAAAGCTGCAAAATCAGCTATTCTGAGATAATGCATAGTTTAAATTCATAGCCCACTAAAACGTCACTTTAATAATATTTAGAGGGTCATACCTCTTAAAAAAAATCAATATTGTTGATCTTTTTAGGGTTCCGTACCTGAAAAGGAAAAATCGGAACAATTATAGGATCACTTTGTTGTCCGTCCGTCCGTCTGTCCGTCTGTCAAGACCCTTTTTCTCAGGAACGCGTGGAGGTATCAATCTGAAATTTATATCAAATACTCAAATCTGTAATAAAATAATAAAATAATCAAATACTGTCCCTTAAAGCTGTGAAAAAATTAAACTTCTAAGCCAATGCAATCAAAAGATACAGGCGTTTATGCCGCAAATTTTCGCATATTTTCGACACTCGCAAGGGAATCAAAACCTACAGGGTACTTCCTGTGAACTCAGAATCTTGAAATTTGGTACAAAGCAACGTCTTATAGCACAGATAAAGGAAAAATTGTGAAAACCGTATATTTTTAATTATATCATCTTAATATATATAAATTACGTGTCACGTTGTTTGTCCGCGATGGACTCATAAAGTACTTAATCGATTTTAATCAAATTTGCACAGCATGTGTAATTTGATCCAACTTAAAAGATAGGATAGCTTAAATCTCAATTTATAGTAATATTATGTTATTGTAAATTATTTGTCTAATATTTGACAGTCAAAATCATATATTATATCCAAAGTATTTTAAAAGATGGCGAAATTTGTTGACTGGATTCAGTAAGTATTTAATAGATGGCGCTATGTTAAATGTACAAACGCTTCATATAAGCTAAAATTTGTTAGAATAAACAAAAAGTGTTACTGAGGCTACCTAAACCACAGCAACGCGTGGCCCGGTCTGCTAGTATCTATATATATAAAAGAAAGTTGTGTTAGTTACAACACTTATAACTCGAGAACGGCTGAACTAATTTTTATGATTTTTATGTTTTTGAGTTTGGCTTCGTCGGGAATAGGATATAGGATATTAAAATATGATATTAAACAACAAAAAATAATCAATAAAAACCTCAGTCACAACACCAGTTTAAACGTTCATTCATTCACGATATAACAAAATGCAACTGACAGCTCATGTAATCTATATTTATATAAATAAAAGAAAGTTGTGTTAGTTACAACACTTATAACTCGAAAACTGCTGGATCAATTTTTATGATTTTTATGTTTTTGAGTTTGTCTTCGACGGAAATAGGATGTAGAATATTAATCAATAAAAAAAATCAATAAAAAGCCTTAGGCAAAACATCAGTTTCAGCAGTTCATGTAATCTAAATCTATATACACTCATTTGCAAAAAAAACGGGCACCTAAGCAATGAACCATTTCAAATGTTAATATTTCTTTGTTTGATAATTATAGGTAGTTTTATCCACACAATTTGGTAAATTAATAAGAAAATAATCGTTTTCATCAGTATTTCATAAAATTTAGATACAATTTATGGGAAATAATGCTAAACCTCGCTAGTAGTGTATATTCGCTAGTAGTGCATATGCTCATGAAGTAAAAATAAAAAAGTTTTTTTGTTTGTTTTTCTTTAATAAAGTAAAAGCAGATAAATGTTTAGTATCGAGTGTGACCCCCTCTAGCTAAAATCACAGCTTGAATTCGTCTGGGCATGCTAGCGAGTATATCCCGGATACTTGCTTGCGGAATACGTTCCCACTCCGCAGTAATCACATTCTTCAGCTCTCTGATGGTCTGCGGAGCCGGGTGTACTGATCTCACACGCCGTTTCAGAACGTCCCAGACATGCTCTATGGGATTGAGGTCGGGACTTCGAGCTGGCCAATCCAAACGACGAATGCCGACCTCTTGCACATACGCATTAACATCGCGGGATCGGTGGGCGCGAGCATTGTCGTCCATAAAAATCGAGTCTTCACCTAGAGCGGCCAATGCGGGTTGTGCATGAGAAATTAGAACTTCCGTTATGTATCGATGCCCAGTCAGTGAGCCGTTTTCAATGAAGACTAACTCTGTACGATCCATTGAATTTATTCCTGCCCAAAACATAACAGAGCCCCCACCATAAGGTGTGATTTCTTCGAAACATGCCTCTGCAAAGCGTTCTCCTTGTCTTCTTAGCACTCGCCGACGTCGATCTTCACCGAACAGAGATATCCTGGCTTCATCAGAGAACAAAACCCTATTCCAATCGTCTTGAGTCCATGATTCACAATTTCTAGCGAACCTAAGCCTGTGAACTCTGTGCTCACGGAGTAATTTGGGGCCGCGGGCCGGGCGGTGACTGCGTATATTGGCAGCGAGAAGCCTCCTCCTGACCGTCCATAGACTAATATGCACATTTCTTACTTCTTGGAGGTTGTTCTTAAGATCCACATACGAAGATTTGCGATTTCTCAATGCGTGACTCACAAGAAAACGATCATCCCGTGGTTGGGTACATGGTTTTCTTCCAGAACCAGGCCTTCTCTCGACGGAACCAGTCTCCTGATATCGCTGCCAGGTCCTTTGGACTGTCGAGCGACTAACATTTAGCCTCCTAGCCACGAAACATTGGCTGCAACCCTCTTCAAGCAGCGCGATAATTTTGGTAGCTTTTACCACTTTATCTACCATTTTTGATACAGCCAAACAGCATTAAATAAAGCTTTGACAGTCAAGGATATGAAATTAATCGATAAAAATTGAATAAAAGTTATGAAAGTCGATGTTAACTTCTGGAACTTCGCGCCAAAAATGTAGGATAAAAGGGGTTTTCTGTAAAAATGAACATCAAATGAAAAATTGAATTTAGAACGTACTTTTTTAAATACCACAGCATTTTTAAAACCGGCCAGTAACGTGTACAAACGATTGAAACCTTTTTGGTATTGTATCTTTTTAAATATGAATGAAAATCAAAACCGCCCGTTTTTTTTGCAAATGAGTTTATATCAAAGAAAGTTGTGTTGGTTACAACACTTATAACTCGAGAACGGCTGGACCAATTTTTATGATTTTGATGTTTTTGAGTTGGTTGTCGTCGGGAATAGCATATTCAAATATGATATTAATAAAAAAAATTCATTAAAAAAAACATCAGTTCTAAACGTCCATTTGTTGATGATGTAACAAAACGTAACTGACAGCTCACGTCATTACGTGGTCTAATAGTTTGTTTGGAAAATACCACGAAAAGTTGAAATTAAGTTTGACCTGTCAGAGTTCGTTTTGTGCAAGTGTTACAAATTTTTACGAAAATTGTTATAATAAATCATATTCTGTCTATATTGTCATCAACAATGCCGCAACAAATAAGATCAAATCTTTCCTGACAAAGCCGTAACGCAATTAGAATTCGAAACATCATGAATGTAACCACGGCAGAAGAACAAGATATTGCACATATTCGAGGCAGCCTGTGAAACGGCTCGGTTGACAATGCGAAATCATCGAGCAAATCTCGTAAATCAACAATTAGATAATTTTCAACGCGCATGAAAAAAAACGTCGTATAACACACGGTACTTCTTCGTCTTGCTTGAATGTTATTAAATAAAATACTTGTTATTTTGAATTTATATATTACACATATTTATTATCGTAATAAAAAAATAACTTAATAATTTTGAATTAATCGAAATCTGCTCATCTCATTCATTAACTGTTAGGCGGAACGAATTGTGCCGGGTCCGCTAGTAATAAAAATAATTTTAATAATTTTAAACTTTCCCTTTCCTTATGAACACGTAGAGGTATTCAATTGAAATTCATATCAAATACTTAGATCTATAGGACCTTTAAGCTGTAACAAAATCAAACTTCTATGTCAACGCAAGCAAAAAAAACAGCAATTTAAGCCGCATATTTTCAAACACGCAACTACTCGCAAGGGAATCAAAACCTAAAGGGTACTTGCAGTCGACCTAGAATCTTGAAATTTCGCATGAAGCAAAGATTTATAGCCATATATAAAGGAAAAAATCCGAAAACCTTAAATTTTTAGTTACTTCACATATTTTTTTTTAGTTTTACGGAACCCTTCGTGCGCGACTACAACTCGCACTTGGCCGATTTTTTTTAAAGATAGTTATCTTCTCCGCGACTTATTCCCTCTCAATGATCACTATGTTATCCTCAGAGAACATATTACTCGAGATAAAAAGTATCCTATGTATTAATCCATTCAAACATCCAAACATCTGCATAAATTTTCACACTCATAGATTACTTACTATTAGATTACTTGGATATAAATAAATATTGTTTATTTTAAACCATTTTGGTCATGTAAATTTGGAAAGTGTATTAATGTACTTAATATTCAAAATACGATGCAAGTTTTACAGCAATAAGTGCACCGTTTTGTGAGCACTATACGCTTTTAGCTTATTGCTTGTGCTAAAAATTAAGCTTACATTATTATGATTATGTGCACTAAGGTTATTTTTCAGAGCTTTTTACAGAAATGTAAAACTACGTTTGAAATTTTATTTGTTTGGTATCTTTTGTTATTAGTAGTAAGTAGCCTACTTTCTATGTGGGGAACAGATTAAGAATACAACACTTCTTCACTTTCCCTGAGTAAGGTCATGAAACGAACTAAGTAATATAAGCATATATGATCACTGCAACAGAGGAACGGAAGAGATATTTCAGGGTATAACTAGAATAGGGTGGATTCAATTCATCGTTTCTTAACAAACCCCTTTTTTTATAGACACCACTCTGCACTAAAGAAATAATCGTGGTATTGCAGGGGACTTTACAAACATATAATTATGGGTAGGTATAATTTAGTTAATAATATTAGACCAACTACTACGACTTACAAATTTAGGACCAAAGTGTTTGTTCAAATATAATCATTAAATACTTGTCCTTCCACTTCCAGGACTGGAATATACAAAAAGTATTTTTAGAATATGATATTATATCATAACGTATAATACGATCATAATATTCTAAACAAATAAAACGAATCGATGACTCTCATCTATTTCTGTACACTGTGGCTCAAAATATTAATTTAATTTTTGACCTTGCATGTTTTCCGCACCATACAAATTATTTTTTCAATGCTTAAATGTTGACAGTATTGAATTAATATTTTTACTAATTAAATTAATGAATGCTATGATTTTTCTGTTTCGTATATGTCTATATTGTTTTTAATTGTGTTTAACATTAATGTTTTGTTTGCTAAATCATAAGAGTTTTTATCTCAACTGTTTTATTTACTAGCTTGGTTTTGTTCAACAAATATCTATCGATCAAAAATGTTAAATTTAATTACCAAGTTAATTTATGCTCGATCGTGAAGGATATTGTTCAACATTATAAAAAAAATCAATAGAGCAAACCATTTATATAAATGCGTATACCTATAACAAACTTTATAAACTAATATTTTACAAATCTAGCTGACTCAACACAGATAGTTTTACACAAAACTCAAAAATAAATAAATACGTAATAGCTCGAAAACTAATCGCAGCTCCATCTACCTGGTTTAACTGTTAATCTAAACTACTCTTGAACGAATCTAAAATATATTTCAAAAAAAAAATCAAAATTAACTCACGTTGCAACTCATCCATCGACCATGACATCGAAACTCTCTCTCTTATATAGTGTAATTTATAGAAGGTAGCGAATAACGAGTGCGTTTTAAGCTCAAGTGAGTTTGGGGATTTTAATGGTAGACAGTGGCCTAAGCTATTGCAAAGGTCCATCGGCGGCAGTGACACTTACCATCAGGTGTGCTGCTTGCTCGTTTGCCACCATAAGCAATAAAAAAAAAGTATTTAATTTTAAATCTAGGTAGCCTAAAAGAAAAGTCTCTTCATTTTATTTTAATTATTATTATAAAATGGAGGAGAGAAAGGAAGACCCACCTCTCCTCCATTTTATAATAATAATGGATTGCCGCCATGTATCGCCTAATTCAATCAATTATTTAATTATTAGTTAATTGAAATTTTCATCTAAGTTACAATAGCTAAAATCTGATAAAAGTTACTAAAATGGCTTATTAATAGTAATTCTTGTAGGAAACTGGGCAGCAATATTTTCCTGACCACTTCATAACACCAAAAGCGATAGTAAAACCTCTTGCGTGGTGGTTATGTGATTATATTCCCTTCATAAGAAGGTATTTATCCAATAGCAAATAGTTATAAAGTTGATGGATGGATAGAGTAATTATTTTTATATTTGTTTATTAATTTTTATGATGAGATATATTTTTATGAGAATTAAATTCTATTAAAATGTATATTAAAAATATGAACAGACTATCACGTGTTGAGCATCCTGCTTATCTCGAAAGTGTCTCAGATATACTCGAATGTTCAGGGCAAACACTCTCTAGTGCGGTGTAATGTATAGGAGGTAGCGATAGTAATTGTAGTTTTATTTTGTGACTAATCCCCTTATTCTTACTATTACTTAATCTATATTTTATTTATTTATAGATTTTGAAAAAAATTAACTAGAAAAGAAAGTAGTTTTTTATTGTACTTATTTAATAATATCCTCATTCTTATCGCTATCAGGTTAAAGTGGCTATTTTTATTTATGACTATAAATAGCGACTGAAGTATATTCATCATCATTATTATCCTATTGATCTTAACCCAATTACTTAGGGTCTACAAAATATGTACTGCTCTTTTATCGTACATATCGCAAAAGTTAATTATACTGAAGGATAATCATAAGAATAAATAGCAGTAAACTCTCATTAATCGAACTTACCTCGAAGGCCAACTAGCCTGCCAGTATATGTTCATACTTTAATAGATGGGCACAAAAATAATTAATTGATAATAACAATCTAATAAAAGTTATTGCCAGTTATCAGCATAATCCTCCTACCCTTTACGAAGTCAACACATTTCATATAGTTTTAACATAACTTATATTACTTCATATTATGCTGCATAATCACCGAATTGGATGGTGTAGTGACCATTGTACTCTTATCACCATATAAATAGGTACATATATGCATGCCATTTTGTGATTTTCATATATTAGACATCAACGCGTTCAGTTTTTACAGAGGAGGCGTTTGGACTATAATACATCAGCACTGGATATATATATATATATATATATATATATATATATATATATATATATATATATGTATACCTATATACTTTTTGCAATATGCTTAGTTATGAATTCTTGACTTACATGTTAGATAAATTCAAATTCATTTATAATATATAAATCCTGCGAGAGGGAACTGAACGGAAAATACGTATAATTTTAATTTTTAAATTAATCCAATATTAATAAATATATAAGTTTCGATGCCGTAGGAGATCTACGGCATCGAAACGCGGCCAAAAATAAAAAGCCGCCATGAAACTCAACATACTCGTTTTTTTTAATTTATTTATTATAGTATGTGTAATGTTTAGTAGGTATTAGCCTAGCTCCAGAGCCTTTCGAACCAAGGGGACAATTCTCTTCAATAGAATTTTATCTGAGTGTGTAATTCAAACTTTTCTCAACCGAGATTGATCCCTTTCAATGAGTTTTTCTTGATTGGTGACAAACAAACAAACAGCACAACTGATGGGAAGTGTAATTGCCGCTCACGGACCTTTGCAATACTCGTATTGCTGTACTGGTATTGGTCTAGCTAAACCCTGTTAGCTAGACCACTGCTTACCAACGAAAATCCACCAAAATTGGTTTTTCAGCTCTCTCGCTCATGACACAAAGCGCAACAGTATATTGCTATTACTCATACGCCAATTTTCTGCGAGAGTGTGGTACTAACCCGGACGGACCGTAAAGCGGCTGTAGACAGAATACCACCAACAGCGTGGCTCCACCACCACTATATACTAAGTCAATAAAAAGAGATTATTTTATTTCATATAGCCACTATATTATACGCCAAAACCTAACAAGTTTACGCACTGATAGTTTGACAGTACAAGATAATTATAACCCTATTCATTTCCGCAGAAATACAACATTCGCGCACGCCTTTGTATTTCGTAACAATACTTTCACGATGTTCATACGATTGATAATATATTCATATAACGTTATTTTCGATTCATTCAAAAGTATGAGTCAGCTAAGAATACTGTATTGTAATTCAATGCAATAATTAGCTATTGTACTTCACTTGTATTTTTTATATCAGCCTATCCCCAGCCTACAAAAAGTGACGAATGAGAGACGATTGTATCTAGCAGCGATGCGATTGTTGAGATAAATATGCGGCGTGACGAGAATGAATAAAATAAGGAATCAACGTATAAGAGAAATTTTAAAAGTTGCGCCAGTTGACGTATACGTTATGGAGTGAACGCTCAACGTGGTATGGATATATAATGAGAAAGGATAAAAGTAATGTTATGAGGAAAGTTTTAAATATGAATTTTGAATGATTTAGGGAAAAGATGGATGGATTTCGTGAAACATAACGTGGATAGACATGTAGTGAATAAGATTGTATGGAAGGAGAGGACATATTGGGTCGACCCTAATTAGGATAAGAGCAGAAAGACCATATGCTTGTCCCTATCTAGTGCTGGTATAGTCATCTTTTAAGATTATTATAACCATCATCTTGCATAGCATAAGAATGATTACGAACTTTAATGCTATATATAGAGCACATATTACAGAAGTTTTGGCAATAATTTTTTAACCTTATACCTAACGACAGTCTTTCTTGGAAAAATAATTGTTGATTAAACGGCATCAGATGAAGATAGTCCAGATTCGATATAGAGCTCTTAGTTGTATTTTACAACACCCACGATCAATGTAAGGGTAGTATTCGTAGCCTATACAGCTAGGCTTCTTTAAGATATTATTACAATATGGCCGTCATTCTAAGATATTGTATTATATTGGAGTGTAAAAATATCATATTCTTATTGCACCACTATGCCAATAGAATTCTAGTATAGTAATAGAATAAAACTACAGTTGTGGCCACCACCTACTTGCAATTGAATCCCATGGATCAACCCTCCTAAATTACTTACCAAACATGGCGATTAAATAACTCTGTCAAAGAATGACCTTAATATATGGCATTCCATAGAATAGACCTAGTATGTGTGATAGGAGATGTTGAAAGGCTAAACGATGATGATGACGTTGGTACGACGATGATACAAATAGACTTTATTATTCGAGTATCAATGTCACATACATACCCAATATAATAATAATAAAAATAATACATATCTAATAAAAATACACATACATACATACATATCATCACGCCATATCCCTTGCAGGGTAGGCAGAGAGAACAGAGTGCCAGAGAACTCTATCTCTGCATACTTCACTCGCTTCCTCAACATTCATAATTCTCCTCATACACGCTCGCCGGTTTCGGAGACTCTTGACTCCACCTTCCTTCAGTACATGACCGATCTGGTCTAGGTAGGTTAGTCTCGGTCTCCCTCGGTACCTACATCCTTCCACTTTCGCATTGTATATCTTCTTAACCAGGCGTTCGTTCGGCATTCTTTCCACATGTCCGAACCATCGGAGCATTCCCTTTCGCATCTTTACACCAATACCCTCTTTCATACCTACTCGCTCTCTTACGTCGTCGTTACGAATGCGGTCGGTCAGCCTAACTCCACAGATTTTCCGCAGAGATCGCATTTCGACCGCATTAATTTTACTATCATACTCTTTTCTGCATACCCAACTCTCGCTTCCATATAGTAATGTTGGGACAAGCACTGCGTTATGTATTGCTACACGTGCCTTCTGGCTGAGGTGGTGGCTGCCGAAAAGTTGCCCCAACGCTCCGTTCACTCTATTTCCCGCATTCACTCTTCGCTCTATATCAGTGGTGTACCTTCCATCTCGGCTAAATCCACATCCAAGATATACAAATTCATCCACTTGCTCTAGTACATCATTACCTATTGTTACTCTTACATCTGTTCTGGTTTTATCTCTTTCAAAGACCATTATTTTGGTTTTGCTCACATTCACGCGTAGACCCCTTTTCTAATAAAAATATATAACGAATATTGACGGATTAGGAATACAATTTGTCACTATTATATTTCCACCGTAGAAATCGTAAACGGATCTCCGGTAATTCGGTAAATTCACAACAGCCCTCTTTTAGGAAATCTATAAGTAACACCTAATTATATAGTATAGATGGTATACCAATTCTATACAATTACTATGTCAATATTACGTAAACGATAAACACCCACATTACGTCCAATTATTTTACTTACACTGCTTGGGGCATTGTGTTTACGGTCCAATAGGCTACTTTCACTGTGATTTTCACTTGGATCTCGATTTCTAAGTTATAACTTAAGGTTTAAGTACCCCGTATGTATAGAGAGCAACGTTACTAAGTAATAGGCGTTTAACTGTAAATCGGTAATAACAACTTCGTAATGCTATTGAAACGTTTAATTTCATAGATAGAAATTTATTATCCGTCTAGTAACGGAATAAGATAATATAAGATATTTCACCACCACCACCTACCTTGCCCGTGGGTATCGTAAAAGATGATTAAGGGATATAATATGTTCATGGCATCTGTGTAAGAGAAGGAAAACTTGAAATAAAACCCTATACCAACACGTCTGACCAGTGTGGTGTAGTAGGTTGATTTCTCTCCCATTGTAGAGGAAGACCGAGCTCAGTAGTGGGACATATGTGGGCTGTGGGCTGATGAACGGAATAAGAAAATAATTCCCTTTCCCATTTTTGATCAGTGATTGTTACAAAGATCGATTAAGGGATAATTATTAATATGTAGATAAAATTTATTCAAGAAAATGAATTCAAGAAATAAAACTGAATACCAACTTGTCTTACCAGAATGGTGGAGCAGATCAATTTCCCTCCTACTTTGTAGGACACTCAAACTTAGCAGTAGGAGACATATGAGCTGAAACAAAGATCGTGATTATATGAGAGTATATTTTATTGATCGAATATTCTATTCATTGATATACTGTTTGATGCACTTCAATATATGGTCTAGAATTGACTAGAACATTTCCAACTTCAAAGATTAAAATTCCGTTTTTTTGCAAAATTTGACCTACTTCTAATAAGTAGGTCAAATTTTGCAAAAATACTACTTGATAGTTAAAAGAAACTTCTATTTAGTCATAACAAAATAACTGGCCTTAAATAAATTTGCTAGATATAATAATGTTGCTAAAGTCTATAAATATTAATTACTATTTGACATTAAGTTAGCTGCTAGTTTACCTATCACTATCTAAAAAGTGAATATAAAGTATATAATTAAGTGTGGCATCCTCGTAATATAGGTTGCTATAACTTCCATAAAGTTATCACATATTTTGTAAGTCAATGTCGATAATAATTTCCACAGTGGATCGAAGTTCGAACCCTGAAAAGTCTCGTGAATCATTTTTAATTGTTTTAAGATCAACAATATCTTTGTCACAAATACTCGTAGCTTAGTTTTAAATAATATTCCATAAACATATCTTTAAAATTTATTATAATTCATGTAGCATTTAAACTAAACGACGCCCATTCCAAAACAGGTGATCTTATAGAGTTGATTGGAACATTCCCCCATCAAAACTACGATTATCCAAACAACCAATTCGAAGATCCGATTATAATCTACACGAACACAAAACCATATCACCAAAAACCGGAGTTATCCGATCCAGAACCGGAATTAATTCATCCTGGGTGGCATCAAAATCATTTTTACCATGTGAAGCCTTCATATCATGAAGGAACGACGAAAAAACCGGATGATTATTATAAGCCTGATCATCATGAAGGGAATAGTCAAGGTGATGATGATTATGTACAAATTCATACGAGTCATAAGCCTTCGAGACCTAGTTTTCCGGGTGAGATATTCAAAACTAGGCTTTGTACTTTTTTATTATGGCGAAACTTTGTGTTTTTAGTACCATATATGTATCTTAAATTATATTGAAGGATTCTTTTAAATATTCTTACATGTTTATTTATGGATTTCCTTCTGCTATGCTTCCAATTATCAGTTACTATTTCCAAAGGCTTTCGACAACTGAGAAAATTAGTTAAAGTTAATAGAACATAGTCTTAGCTTTTTAGCTAAAAGTGTGATTTTGATAATATTATTTAAATTGCCAAGCCTTTTGTCATTGTGTAATATTACGATGCCGAGTTTATAAATTATTTTCTTACCTTTTAATATTAAAACCAGATTAGATTCTTTATTTAGGTCAGTTTTATTTTATTTTAAGAATAAAATTAATATAAAATGTTTAAGTGATTAAACAATATATTTTAATGAGAAATATATTATTATGGATATTTAAAAGATTATTGTATTTTTTTCTAAATATAACTACTAGGATTTATACATATCTAAATTTAAAATAATTGTTTTATTATGCATGACTAAAATCACAAGAGTTTCGTCGCCAAATTTCTTTCTTTTTCCTGCTTTATTATCAGCACTGCATTTCCATAATCATCATGCACCACATGACTTTGCATGTACAAAGTGACTTTAATGGTAACGAGGCAAAGCAAGGCAATTATAGACTAAGAGAAGAGAAGATATCACTAAGACTAGGACATTTTTTTATGTCTAAAACACAAGTCGTTGTTACAATACGAAATGTATTGTAATGTTATTGTATATCTAGAAATAATTTTATAAAAATAAATATATAAATGAAAGCATTTCATTTACAGAAATTAAAATTAATTTACACAAATTATATTACTACGCAATCCGTTAATATTTTAGATAAAATGTTACTAGATGAAGAACAAAATTAATTAAGGGTTACCAATTACTAGCTGTAATTAATTTATTGAAATGCCAAATGTAGTTCGGCTATAGCCGTAAGCTTTTGATGTCATTATGTGTAGTTACTTTGTGCATATTTGGTCACTTTGTCCGTAAAATATAAGTTAGAATTGTGAATTTGCACTAGCTTTTATTAGCACTTGAATCTTATGGTGTGTCCGTTTATAATGTTTTATTTATGTATTACAAATTTATTTATGTATTTTAAACTGTATATAACTATTTATTTTATGTGAATGTATCTATTTGTATATATATTATATATAATTATGTAAGTATAACTATATTTTATGTTCTTTTTTAATCGATTTTATATTTAACTTTAATATAATATATTTATATAAATAATAATTTTCAACTGTTATTAAATATGCGTATAAAAATATAACTGTTCTTTTTTTAAAATAAGAAATTGTTATTAATTTTTATTGACTTTTACTTTCTCATAAAAGAAAGCAATAGTTTTATAATGATCTTAAATAGTAAATATTTATTTAAATTTCATTTGTTTATTTTTGAATGAAATGATATATTTATGTAATAATAAGTTATTTAGATAATTATTATTATCACAAAGATAACTAAATAGGACTTAAAAGTTAAATACGCATAATTAATTAAACGAATAGCATTTATGACTTTATAAAAGATATATTTCTCAAATTTAATAATATTTATTTATAAATCGAATAATTATTTAGGTCATTATGTTTTATTTATTTTCTATATGAATGTATTTATAGAAATTGTTTTAAATTATATACATATATGTAAAGAGATTAACGTAACAACTTGTTCATTTTAAGTTAAGAAAAATCAGTAAAAATACCCTTTTAATGTCTCTATTTCAAGTTTTTATTTATTTTTATTACCCTCACTTATAAGTTATTTGCAAGTCCATATAAATACTGAAAAGTAACTTTCAAATTTTTTTATAATTATTTCAGTATTATTTAAATATATTATTTTAATACATATAATATATATTTATCGTCCTTAACACTTCTTCGTCATTACAAACTGCCCAGATTAATTCCATTTATCTAAAAATATTATCTGATATTATTAAATTTTATTATTTATTTATTATTAAAAGTATATTATGAACACCGAAGACAAAGATCGGGTACCGGTGGCTCGCTTGCACGGCGAAGAGAGACGCTTTGCAGGGTGGGTTTATGGGGTCGCGTGCCGCCTCTTCCGTCGCTCCGGACCGATTTGGCGGGACGTGACCTTCATAGACCACCAAAAAAAGTATATTATGAAGAGAATAAGTGAATAAATATTCCAGAACTATGAAATAAATAATCACAAATTTAAAATCTAAAATTTTAACTTATATTTCTATTTATTTCTGTAGTGATTTCTATATGCTAGTACATATATTATTATATACATTTGCAGTAGAATATTTGTTATGAGAACCTCCATATTAACCGTTGCTGGCATTGTCATCGTTATTTATTTATGTTCAAACTAATTTCAGGTTGTGGAGAACATTTTACACGCTCCAATCGTATTGTAGGTGGACATTCCACTGGTTTCGGATCACATCCTTGGCAAGCCGCTCTTATCAAATCAGGTTTCTTAAGCAAGAAGTTGGCATGTGGAGGTGCTTTAATTTCTGATAGATGGGTGATTACCGCTGCGCATTGTGTGGCAACGTGAGTACATTTTTAATAACCAAACTAACATATGATCTTAAAATATAATTCTATAAGAAAAGGCACAGGTTTTTCACAATTCCACGGCCAGAGTTAAGCCTAATCCATAATAAAAGAGTAATTCTAGGTCAATTACCAATATGTACCACATCAGGTCAGACGAGGTGGTCGTTATAATAAAGCCCTGAAGGTTTTATTATAATGATTTCTGATGTTTAAGCGAGTATTATACATTTGAAATTAAACTAGTTTTACGGACTCTATCGCGTTCGTATTTCATTTTTAATTATCCGACGTTTCAAACAATTTACAGCGTTTAAGGTCACGGGAGGACTGCGGGAGACAGGGTTTTATGTCTTGTTTACCTTCTCTTGCATAGAATATTTGTTTATTATATCCCTTAGTTTTCTTTTAATATATCCACGGCAGAAAAGGAGGTGTTAAATTGTATGCTTATCGCGTCACTACACAAAGAAATACTATAGATTTGTTACTGAAGAATAAATTCTTATACTTTGAAAGTTGTAGGATCACGCTGTTGACAGTTCTCTGTCTGCAGCCGCGGGCCAGTCCGTCCGGGATAGTACCACATCCTCGCAGAAGATCGACGTCTGAGTAATGGCAATATGTTGTTGTGCTTCGTTCGGTGAGCGAGAGAGTCGGAAGCCCAATTAGGTGGATTTGGGGTTTATATTGGTAGGCAGCGGCCTAGTTATACTCTTAGTATTGCGAAGGTCCATGGACAGCAGTGACACTTACCATCAGGTGTGTTGCTTCCTCGTTTGCTACCACTCGCAATAAAAAAAAACTTAGAATAAGATACTTTATTATACTTAAAGAATAAATTCTGTACAAATATACAATTCGTGGATACAATTACAAGTAAGTGTGGTGAATTGTATTCTTACTCCGTCACTATACAAAAAAAAAATATGCAATAGCTTGCCATAAAAAAATCACTCAATAATTGTGAATAGAAACAATTTTTACCTTTTCATACCGTTAAACAAAATTGCAGATCATTACCGTTAATTTCTTAGAATTTCCTTCCGTGTAACGTAAAATAATTCTAGGTCAATAATATTCGCTAATTGCTGACTTTCACATCAAGTGGGTTAAAACCATTCTAATAGTTATCTAAAGATGGATGATTTAAATGATTATCTTAGACGGTTAGATAATTTTAATTATGTAATTATTTTGTTGATATAATATGCAATTTATAACAGCTACCATATCCTGTAATATGTTATTATATATTTTAATAGCTTAAGCCTGCATTATGTTATTTGCATTATTTGTGCTTTAATATAAAAATATGTTAAAACCTCAATTACATATAACTTTTAAATTAATTACTTTTAATTATTTATCCGTATGGTGATCAAGTTTACCCGAAAGGGTAACCCACGGGCCACCAATAATTTTAAGGAAGTGGTACCAGTAATCGGTACAATGATAATAGGGAGGGAACACGGTAGGTTATGGGGCTGCACGGCTGCTCTTCCATCGCCCCGAACAGCATGGGAATGTGTCCAGATTATGGACTGCATTGAAAAATTTAAAAAAAGGTTATGAAATAAGAGTACAATTTACCACCCCCATATCTTACTCATGAATATCATAAAAGACGAATAAGAGGTATGCATATAATATCTACCGGGCTGACCACGGATGTCAAGGAAGCGGACCAGTGGCCAGCCCAACGATGATGGAGAGGGGAATACGGTGGGTAATGGGGCCACGTGCCTTCCTTGCGTCGCCCCGGACGGAATGGACGGCATGTGTTGAGACCTTCACAGCCTATCACAGAAAAAAAATTAATATAATATCTATGTAAGAGAAAAAAAACTCGAAATGAAACCGTATAACAACTGTTTCAACCAACGTAGTATAATGGGTCAATTTCCCTCTTATTGCGGAGGAGGCTCGAGCCCAGCAATGTATTTATGAGCTGAGAAGATGAAACTTAAAATTGAAATGCGAGAGAAGCATACTCGTATATCTTATTCTTCTCTAATACTAGAAGACAATCAAGATTGCGCACACTCTACTCGATCCGGTGTTTACTCAAAACTCTCCGTCACAAAAAAAGTTGCAGATCAAAATATCTAAGCTTCCTTTAAAAAGTTTCACTTAAAAAAATCAAATATCGTTTTATGTCTTTCTAGCACACCAAATAACCAACTCAGAGTACGTCTAGGTGAGTGGGATGTTCGAGATGCGGGCGAGCGATACTCTCACGAGGAATACGCCGTACAAAGGAAGGAAGTCCATCCAGCGTACGAGCCTACTGACTTCAGAAATGATGTAGCTCTGGTACAGCTGGATAGAGGTGTAGTATTCAAACAGCATATATTACCAGTAAGTATTTTTCTTCTTCTAATGTTGGGCAAAAGCCTCTTCTAGGTGAAGGCAAGTAGCCGGGTTGATACAGGGTTTTATTTCGAGTTATCCTTCTCTTGTAGTTGATGCTGTCTGCTTGCCGATTAAAAAACAAAGCACTTACCAATTAGTAGGAATTGGAGAAGCACTGCTGCGATGTCTGATGGTCCTAGATATTCATTTTCGTTTATAATTGAACTTTATCGAAGTATTTCTTACCGATGGAAGGACGCGATTGATACATGCGTGGTGGAAAGGGATGATGGAGGCGCATAGCAAGTAATTGCCGATTCCGTTTAGAACTGATCTAACTAAATCTGTTTTGCAATTATTTTGCTTTTTGGCGATATTATCGAAGTATTTCTTACCGATGGAAGGACGCGATTGATACATGCGTGGCGGGCAGGGATGATGGAGGCGCATAGCAAGTACTTGCCGCTTCCGTTTAGAACTGATCTAATTAAATCTGTTATGCAATTATTTTGCTTTTTGGCGATATTATCGAAGTATTTCTTATCGATGGAAGGACGCGATTAATACATGCGTGGCGGGGAGGGATGATGGAGGCGCACAGCAAGTACTTGCCGCTTCCATTTAGAACTGATCTAACTAAATCTGTTATGCAATTATTTTGCTTTTTGGCGATAACACTGCTTATCTCTGAATCAAACTTTTGATATAAACGGCAAACAAACGAAATGGAAACAAATTTTTTTTTTTTTAATTTATATAGTGCAGGATCACTAAGGAAGGCCGACCGCGTGAGGGTGATGCCCCGGCAACGGTGTACTTTGTTGCTTTGGAGTATTCACAGAGATTGTGCCCGAAAGGAGAACCTGCCAGACTGACTATGACTACTGAGGTCAAGAAATCAGTAGCAGTGGTGACCACTGAACTGACGTTACGAGGTCTCGCGCTGGCTTATACATTTTAAATGATTCGATTTAATTTACATATTCGGATAATTTTCGAGACGTGTATCCAAGATTATCTGAAGTTTATTAGCATAAAAATACAATTCACCATCCCATCTTGCCTGTGGGTGTTATAAAAGACGATTAATGGTAATATGCAATTTACATTCGTGCAAAATAAGGAAAAACTCGAAATAAAACTATGGACCAAACTGTCTTACTAGCGTTATTTAACTACAATAGCAGGCCAATTGCCCTCCTATTATAGATGAGGCTTGAACCTAGTAGTGGAACGTATATCCAATGAGGTGATGAAGCTGATGATAAAAACGTATCTATTATTTTCAGGTGTGTTTACCACAAAAACAAATGAAGTTGGCCGGTAAGATGGCAACAGTCGCTGGCTGGGGTAGAACGAGACATGGACAAAGTTCTGTACCATCTGTATTGCAGGTTTGTATTTAAATACATATTTCTTCTCACGTAGACGAATTATAAACAAAATGGATCATATGTATGATATTTATATGTATGATCGTTTAGCGTAGAAATCGTAAAAATCAGCTTGTACTTTTTTGATAAACTACAAGTTTTACTTATTGCCTGCATTAAGTAACTAATCTTTTTCAACACAGGATTTTAGAAACATACAATTAACGCTACAAATAATAATCAGAACAACAATTTTCGGATGCTGTGTGGTAGCGGCTACGAATACTACCAACTTTGCTCGTGGATGTCGTAAAAGACGAAGAGCCATATAACGACCTGGGCCAACTCCATCTGATGCCGTTTGGTCAACAATTACATTCCCAAGGAGAGTTGACGTCTGGTACGCGGCCGATCATAAAAGTATTGCCAATAACTTTTACAATATGTACTATGAAAGAAGAGTACATATTGTATCAACCCCAAGTAATTGGGATAAGAGTAGGAGAATGATGATGAACAATTTTCGGATCAAGATGGGACTGCGTGAGACTCGAACCCTCCATATTCGATGCGCCTAGGTTCTACTACTAACTAGTCCAGGGCCGAGCCGCCCCTATGTGCGTAGTGTGCGACGCACACAGGCGCCAAGACAATAGGGGCGCCGCCTTCAAAATTATATTTATTATATTTAGACAATAACATATTCTTTGTGTGTACAGTGGAGTATCGATGTGTAAGTAGGTGCAATAGGCGCAAAATATGAATTATAAATAATAAAAACTAAAAATTCACTCTGTTCTCTCCTGCCTACCCTGCAAGGGATATGGCGTGATGATATGTATGTATGTATGTAAAAACTAAAAATTAGTTGAAAATGAAAATTCGAGAAAAAAGAGGCGCTTCATAGATTTCGCTCACAGACGTCGTGGGGGGTTGGCGCGGGAGGAATTGTCCGGTCACCCGACGTGAGGCCACCGCGTGAGGGCGACGCCCCGACGGCGAAATCTGTCGGGGCGTCGACGAGAGGAACCCGCGAGGGTAAACCGCCGGGCGGGCCACCGAAGTTAAAATCGAGTACCGGTGGTCCGCTCGCACGGCGAAGAGAGAAGGTTTTACGGTGGGTCTATGGGGTCACGCGCCGCCTTTCCGTCACCCCGGACCGATTCAGCGGGGCGAGACGCACCCATAGCCCACCAATAAAAAAAAAAAAAAAAAAAAAAAAAAAAAAAAAAAAAAAAGGGGTTGGCGCGGGCGGTCCTGCTAACTACTAACTACTATGACATCTGTAGATACAGGTTGATAGTTTAATAAAAAAATAATACGAGCAACAATTTGGTTATCATACGACAGCTCACCCTTGTCTAAGTGGTAGGACGGTTGGAACAGATATCTAATAAGTGTCGGTTTAAATCCCAAGCGTTACAATAATATTTTTTCGCACGTAATCAAGTTTTTATAAATAATTAAGCATATTAAATGCTAAATCTCAGTAGTTTGCATTAGAAAATCTTAGGTAACGTCAATATCTTCGATCGAAAGCTCATTTCTTATTTATTGGGTTAAAAGGCTATTAAACAAATTGTAGAAATAATAGTCCGCTATGCGCAGTGAGGCTGAACGCATGAAGGAGTGAGTTCGCCCTTGAAAGGGTCGCGCAGGTTATAGAGTCAAGATGATCAAGCGAGGTGTGACCAGATCATAAATATGTTACAATATAGAACAAATGGCATAGTGCGTTGACAAGGAAGGTACCCTTGCAATCTAAGAACGTAAAAATGTGTGTTACTAGTTTACAGTTGTATACGTAATAAATTCTCTACTAACGGTACTAAGTAAGTATTCACACAGGCCTTCTATGTATGTATATTTTTTTATTTATTATTTTTATATTGAATTTCCAGGAGGTGGATGTAGAAGTAATACCTAATGAGCGTTGTCAACGTTGGTTCCGTGCAGCCGGGAGGAGGGAGACTATTCATGATGTGTTCCTCTGCGCTGGCTACAAGGAGGTGATGTACTAAAATCTATATATAAAAATAAACTAGCCTATATAACTAAAGAAGCTGTTTGACTTACTCATCAACACCGAGCCGTAACTACAGAAACATGAAGTTTTGAAAGGCGTTTCTCTTTATTACGTAAAGGCCCACGTCACACACACAAGACCTTCAACAACAAAAAGGGTGAAACACAGTGATAAAACTTGTATGAGAAGAAAAATCAACTTTAATTTATGATTTTCTTCCCACATAAATTCAAAATAAATAGTCCTCAATAGAAATAGTTATGGTTTTCAGCATTTGTCAATTTTCATCTTCTAAGAGTATAAAATGGGGGCCACCGAAGTCAAAAATCGAGTACCGGTGGTCCGCTCGCACGGCGAAGAGAGAGGAGTTTTACGGTGGGTCTATGGGGTCACGCGCCGCCTTTCCGTCACCCCGGACCGATTCGGCGGGGTGAGACGCATCCATAGTCCACCAAAAAAAAAAGGGTATAAAATGGGGGGGCTAAATTTGTCACTTTTACTAAATGTTAAATTATATAAATTAAGACAAAGAAGAACTAGACAGCGTGTTATTTCTGTGAGGTTAAATGAGAGTATTCCGAAAAATCAACCCTTCAAAGTATATATTCATCCATAAGAATGCAAAATGGGGGTGAATAATTAATTTTACGTATGGTGATGAAGTAATAATATAATTTACCACACCTTATCTTCCTCGTGGATGTCATAAAAATTCACTGAGGGATATGTTATGCATATAATATTTATGCATGATAATAAAACTCTAAATAAAATCCTATACCAGCCCGTCTAATTAACGGGGTATACTAAGTCAATTTTGCTCCTATTATGAAGGCTCTAGCCCAACAGTGGGACACATATGAACTGAAAATAATGATACATTGGTGGTGAAATATAATTATACCGTTTTTTCGTCACCACATGGAAATTACTACAATGGAGGTAATAAAACGTAACAATTTTTTTACAGGGTGGTCGTGACTCTTGTCAAGGTGACAGCGGAGGTCCTCTAACAATGAAACTTGAAGGTCGAAGTACTCTTATAGGTCTAGTATCATGGGGCATCGGTTGCGGCAGGGAACATTTACCCGGTGTCTATACAAATATACAAAAATTTGTGCCTTGGATAGACAAAGTTATGGATAAATAATTTATTAAATTATATAATTTTAATGAAATTTATATGTAAATATAAAATTAATGAAGGTAAGCTGATGACGTAATTAATTTAAAAAATAATATAACTGGACAACTCCTATCCACATTAGTAGGTAAGGTGGTGTTCCACGCTGACCAGACGGGTTGCCTTCTAATTTTCTTTTTCTTGCAGTAATGTTATTTTGTATAAAATCATCTTTTACGATAGTTCAGGGGTATAAAGAAAGGTTTGATAACACGCTGGGTTCTTATAGTCACTATATAGAACATATAAAGACGAGGATAGACCGCGGTGGTTTTAAATGCCCAGTAACCCATCTCTAAACTGATTATAAGTAAATGTTATAAACAAATTATATTTATATATAAATAGTACACACATATATACTATTTATATCTTCATTAAATTATTATTTAAAATCTAGAAGTAAAAAAACTAATATCGAAATTTAGAACAAATTTTATTTTTAGGAGATTTATTTTTGAAATATTTGCAACATTATAAAATAATTTAGCAATTTCAATATGATAGTGAAATAAAAAAATAAACTATCTACAGACATATGCAGAACGAAAGTATTATTATACATATTATTTAAAACCTAAAAAGATGTATTCCTCGATATAAATTGTATGACATTGACTTTCAGCAACATTGCATTTGTACATACTATTTAGTATTTGGATTTAAAATTACGTTTTTTAAGTATCACTTAAAACCCTTATAACCATCGAAATATATAACGGATGTATTTTTAACGTTCCATAATATGTAAAAAAAAAACTGTTTGTAAAAAAGGAGAACTTAAAAATTATTCATTAAAAATATCGAAAAAAGATTTAGAATAAAAATGCAATCTCTTCAAATATTCATGCATCTTGCTCTATCCCACAGGCTTTCACATTCATATTTAAAAATTGATCATTCACATCCTAAATGTGATGTTAACAATATTTTCATATCTTATAATAAATTTTTATACATACATATCATCACGCCATATCCCTTGCAGGGTAGGCAGAGAGAACAGAGTGCCAGAGAACTCTATCCTTGCATACTTCACTCGCTTCCTCAACATTCATAATTCTCTTCATACACGCTCGCCGGTTTCGGAGACTCTTGACTCCACCTTCCTTCAGTACGTGACCAATCTGGTCTAGGTAGGTGAGTCTCGGTCTCCCCCGGTACCTACATTCTTCCACTTTCGCATTGTATATCTTCTTAACCAAACGTTTGTTCGGCATTCTTTCCACATGTCCGAACAATCGGAACATTCCCTTTCGCATCTTTACACCAATTTTTTCATATTAACCTTATTTTCTAAATAACTAGAATGATCTTAAAATTAATTTTCTCATCATTCATTTCATAACATTGCATGAATATACATATCATCATACATATCTAACTACTCTGCCTCCATTGGTAAGGATTTTGGAACGGAATTCCTACAGATGTGGTTTTTTCTTCCAATTATGTTAATCATATTTCGCTTGTAAAAAGTTTTTTATATCATTCTCCTACTCTTATCCCAATTACTTGGGGTCGATACAATATGTACTCTTGTTTCATAGTACATATTGTAAAAGTTATTGGCATCGTTCTATGACGGGACGTCAACCCTCCTTGGGAGTGTTGACGACATCCGCGAGCAAAGGAAAGGTAGGTAGTACTCGTAACCACTACCACACAGCATATATATATATATATATATATATATATATATATATATATATATATATATATATATATATATATATCATCATGACTACAAATCTATTTTCACACAAATAAATATCGTCAGTAAAATAATATCTTTTAATAGAGACATTTATTATTATTATTATCCACGATATTTTATCATAACATTATTTTCATCACGCTTCATCATATTTAAATAATCTTACGGGTGATTATCAATTATTAAATTCATTACTTACGAACATCCTCTAAATAATATCACATTTATTTTCAATCACCTCATCGATCATATATATAATTTTGATCACTAAATTAAGCAAGTATATCGTATTAAGCATCATAATGTTCTTATTTATAACAGTATTATGATCTCGCTTTATCATAGTCAAACAATCTTATAGGTAATTATGAAATTCACTACTCACAACCATCTTCCAAACAATATTACTTTTATTTTATCTTACGCCATCTATCTTACAGATAATCCTGAACATTAAAATATCTTCATAATCTTTATTCATAACAAAATTGTCATCTCACTATATCGCAAGAAAATAATCTGGTGGGTAATCATCAATAATTAGATTCATTACTCATGAACATCTTTCAAACAAAATTTATCTCATGTCATCGATCATACGGATAATCTTGATCAGAAAATTAAGCAATTACACTCCCCAACGCTCTTATTTATAACAAAATTTTCGTCTCGGTTCATAATAGTGAAATAATCTTATGGGTAACTATTAGATTCATTACTCATAAATATCTTACAAACACCAAAAACTTTTATTTTATCTTACGTCATCTATCATACAGATAATCCTGATCATTAATTTAAGCTTAATGATCATTAAAATATCTTCGTAACATTTTATTCATAACAAAACCTTCATCTTACTACATCATAATTAAATAATCTTATAGGTAATCATTAATTATTAGATTCAATACTCACGAACATCTTCCAAATAATATTACTTTTATTTTATTTCATGTCATTGATCATACACTCTTGATTACTTAAATTACACTCTGTAACGTTCTTATTTATAACAAAATTTTCATTTCACTTCATAATAGTGAAATAATCTTATGGGTAACTATTAGATTCATTACTCACAAACATCTTCCAAACAATAATACTGTTATTTTATCTCACATCATCTATTAATCGAATAATTTTGATTCTCACATTAAGTAATTTTTCGTAACATTTCTCTCATATCAAAATTTTCATCTCGCTTCATCATATTTAAATAATCTTATAGGTAATCATCAATTATCAGATTTATTATTCATGAACATTTGCCGAATAATATTAGTTTCACTCTTACCTCATGTCATCATGCTAGTTATATTGATAACAGGTATCACATTGATATAACAACTAACAAATTCATATAATAAATTACATAAAACATCATATAACGTAAACAAATCTAATATTGTCGACCTAAGGCTTTTATTTAATTTTTAATATGGTAATGCACAAAGGTGAACATATTGGTGGCGCTGTTTACTTGCATCTCTTATTCATTCTTCACCATCACCTACGAAAAAAGGAGGGCAGTGCATTATATTCTTAACCCATTGCTACACGGGGATAAAAATATCACTAATAAAATTAATTATTCAAGAACAACCATCTTCTAATTAAACTTCTTACTTTCGCCTCGTAGCATCACATACTGTTACATGGATAAGTCATCATCATCATCATCATCATCACAGCCCATATATGTCCCACTTTTGGGCTCGGGCCTCTTCCGTAATCGGGTGATCGGACCGGGGAATTGTCCGGTCACCCGACGTGAGGCTACCGCGTGAGGGCGACGCCCGGGGCGTCGACACGGGGGGAACCCGTAAGGGTAAACCGCCGGGCGGGCCACCGAAGACAAAGATCGAGTACCGGTGGCCCGCTCGCACGGCGAAAAGAGGTGTTTGCGTAATGGGAGGGAAATTAACCTACTATACCGCGCTGGTCAGACTTGTTGGTATAGGGTTTTGTTTCGAGTTTTCCCTCTCTTGCATAGATATTATATGCGTTTGATATCCCTTAGTCGACTCTTACGAACACCCATGAGCAAGATAGGGGGTGGTGAAGTGTATTCTTACTCCGTTACCACACGGATAAGTCATGATCCCTGTATATTATCTCACATTATCGCTCGTACAGATAATCTTGATTAGATCATTCTGATTACTAAATTAATTTATTATATGTTCATAATGTTCTCATTCAACAAACTTTCATCTTGCTTCAGTTATAATCAAATAATCTTATGGGTAATAATCAATTACTTACTATATTTGTTATTCTCGTACATCCTTCAAATAATATTATTTTCATCTCATCTCACGTCATCCATCATGGATAATCCTGATTACTAAATTATGTATCTTCATAGAGTTCGTATTCATAATAAAACTTTCACTTCGCTTCGGTATAATTAAGTAATCTTATGGGTAATCATCAATTACTATATTTTTTATTCTTGTACATCCTTCAAATAATATTATTTTCATCTCATCTCACGTCATCCATCATGGATAATCCTGATTACTAAATTGTGTATCTCCGTAGAGTGCGTATTCATAATAAAACTTTCACTCGGCTTCGCTTCGGTATAATCAAGTAATCTTATGGGTAATCATCAATTACTTACTATATTTGTTATTCTCGTACATCTTTCAAATAATAGTATTTTCATCTCATCTCACGTCATCCATCATGGATAATCCTGATTACTAAATTATGTATCTTCATAGAGTTCGTATTCATTATAAAACTTTCACTTGGCTTCGCTTCGATATAATTAAGTAATCTTATGGGTAATCATCAATCACTTACTTTATTTATTATTCTCGTACATCCTTCAAATAATATTATTTTCATCTCATCTCACGTCATCGATCATGGATAATCTTGATTACTAAATTATGTATCTCCATGGAGTTCGTATTCATTATAAAACTTTCACTTGGCTTCGGTACAATTAAGTAATCTTAAGGGTAATCATCAATTAGTATATTTGTTATTCTCGTACATCCTTCAAATAATATAATTTTCATCTCATTTCATTTCATCCATCATGAATAATCCTGATTACTAAATTATGTATCTTTATAGAGTTCGTATTCATATTAAAACTTTCACTTTGCTTCAGTATAATTAAGTAATCTTATGGGTAATCATCAATTACTATATTTGTTATTATCGTACATCCTTCAAGTAATATTATTTTCATCTCATTTCATGTCACGCTGATCTAAAAGATTTGGACAGAGTTTTATTAGGAATATTTCATCTGTTCCATAGAACATTTGTCTACATACTATATTCTTTATTCGACTTTTACGATCATCAATGGGAAAGGAAATAGATTGTGAATCTATCACTATACGATATATATATATATATATATATATATATATATATATATATATATATATATATATATATATATATATATATATATATATATATATATATATATATATTAACAAAATTCATTTCAACATATTCAAGCAATTAGATTTTATTTTTCAGGAATATCCTCTAAAAATATGCTTTTTATCTCACTCTGTATCACCCTTCGAATAATTTGGATCATTAAATTCATCTATATTTTATCTTGAATGTGTTGTTATTAAACAAGATTTTATTTTACCTCATCACAAATCATGACCGCTTAAAATATTTACATCAATTAGTCTAACTTCTAAGATTCTCAAAAAAGTTCACCAATGTCTATTCATCTTATCTTACCACAGAAGAGATTCAATTAATTAATATCATAACATTCAATTAATATATCTTACGAATATTTTCTAAACAATTTTAATTAATTGTCTAAATTACACTTCAATATCACAGTAATTATAATTAGTAAATTAATCCATCATTCTCATTCAACCATATATTCATACATACATATCATCACGCCATATCCCTTGCAGGTTAGGCAGAGAGAATAGAGTGCCAGAGAACTCTATCCTTGCATACTTCACTCGCTTCCTCAACATTCATAATTCTCTTCATACACGCTCGACGGTTTGCGAGACTCTTGACTCCACCTTCCTTCAGTACGTGACCAATCTGGTCTAGGTAGGTTAGTCTCGGTCTCCCCCGGTACCTACATCCTTCCACTTTCGCATTGTATATCTTCTTAACCAGACGTTCGTTCGGCATTCTTTCCACATGTCCGAACCATCGGAGCATTTCTTTTCGCATCTTTACACCAATACTCTCTTTCATACCTACTCGCTCTCTTACGTCGTCGTTGCGAATGCGGTCGGTCAGCCTAACTCCACAGATTTTCCGTAGAGATCGCATTTCGACCGCATTAATTTTACTTTCATACTCTTTTCTGCATACCCAACTCTCGCTTCCATACAGTAATGTTGGGACAAGCACTGCGTTATGTATTGCTACACGTGCCTTCTGGCTGAGGTGGTGGCTGCCGAGAAGTTGCCCCAACGCTCCGTTCACTCTATTTCCCGCATTCATTCTTCATATATTCATTTATCACCATATATTCCATCATTCAAATTCTTATCAAACATTATTACTAATGTAATTGACATTATCGAAGCTCACGTTATATAAGGCCCAGAAGAAGATATTATATAAGTTTTCATTTATTTTCATCAGTCCCGGTGTATCAAATCAAATCCAGCACGTCAACTTTTTTACTCTGCCCGGTGCCCGATTGAGTTGAAATATTTTGTTATTTAAATCTGATTATTTTATCACTGCTAACATTATTCTTCACATATTAATAATAATCACAACATTCTTGAATTGTCATAATGCATACTTTAATAGATATTTAAATTTTTTCTCATGTTTTACATTCACATTATGAGGAAAATCATAAATAATTTTAACAATTTTGGTCTGCAAGTGGTTTAGATTACAATTAACAAGAATACTTGCAATTTTCGATGCATTATCAAAGTGTTTGGATTAAAAGAAAAATGATGTATGATTTTAATCATAACTTTTTAAATACATTACATTTATCTTCGCACTTTTTTTTTTTCATATTAATTAAATAATATTTATCTTCCAATAATCATAAATAATATTTCATAATTTTTATTGCTACATATATATATTTTATTGAATTTTCAGTTAAATTTCACAATATTTTAGATTTCATAAACTATAATGCTTTGACTATTACGAAACCTTTGGATACGTTTATCATTAATTCATCATTTAAGCTCACACACGTCCTACTGCTAAGTTCGAGCCATGCGCACATTGGGTGCTAAATCGATCTACTATACCACCCTAATCAGAAGTGTTGCTATAGTGTTTTATCTCAAGTTTTCCTTCTCTTGCACTGATATTACGTGCTTGTGTTCCACAGTCGTCTTTTACGATCATCCACAGGTAAAATAGATGGTAAATTGTATTCTTACTCCGTGACCACGCAGAAAATATCATTCATTAACTAATTGACATAACCTTAGAAACAGTCACATCACAAATCGACATCTCATTAGTTACAAAATACATTTTATTCTCATCTAATATCATATATAAATCATCAAAACTAGACACATTCTATTCTGTATTCATGTCCCTGTTCGGCTTAAGAATACAAAATGTGGTTTTTACGACCTTCATGAAAAATTAAGGTGTGTATCTTCAGTTATGAGAATAGTAAAATCCATCTAAAGGCCTGATAAATTCGTTATACTTATTTGGAATGACAACTCATCGATCTGGCATGACGATTATGTCATTATCTCACTTTATGTCCCTCAGTGGACGTTGCTAAACTAATCCCTACTAATATATAAATGTGAATGTAAGTTTATTTGTTACGCTTTCACGCTAAAACTACTCAACGGATCATCATGAAACATTGTACACATATTCTTGGAGGTATTAAAAGTAACATAGGATACTTTTTATTAAAAAAAAAACAAAATTTTTATATGAAAAATAAAAAAAATGTTTGTCAAAAAATCTCAAAATCTAGCTTCTTCAACGCCATCTAGCAGTTCAGTAATGAAGTTCCAACCCTGAGTATTGTAATACCGTTGCACTGTATTACCGACGGTCAAAAATAAAAATAGGGGATCAAAAACTTTAGGAAAGTAACCTTTTACGCGGGCGAAGCCGCGGGCAGAAGCTAGTAATAAATAAATGGAAGTATATAAATAATCACCTCTTGTTTTTATTATAACATATATCGGCTCGGAAAACAGATAATTTTGTATATTTTACTCTAGTTACAAATGAAAAAACAGCTCATTTTTTGAAAAAGTTCTTTCAGCAATGATATTTAAAAAGTCTTTTATTGTTACACATTTAAATATGCATTGTCCAGAACTACTACACAGTACACTATAATCACGATACAAAGATACCGAGATATCGACGCAGTTGGTACCCGAAAGGGTAACCCACAAATCGGGTCACTGAAGTCAAGAAATCTAATAATAGACGAAACGGGGGACATGTTCTTTCAACCCGGAATGTCTGTGAAGTAAGGCCGGATTATAGGCGCCAAAATAAAAAAAAGGACGCCATTGCGTGGAGCTCCATAATCTATGACACCGTTGGCTTTCTTCTTCTTTCTTTCTACCTTTACCCAATAAAATACGTATATTTAACTTCATCGGCCTAATATTACCCATGAAGGGTAACTGTGAAAATACTCATATTAGTACTCTAATTATTAAGACCATGTGTTGGTCCATTATTATTAATGTTTTTTTTTCTCTATGGTTTAGTTAATAACTGAACCTGTTTTGTGATTAGGATTTTATTTATTTTAGATTATTTTAGCTGTTTAATATATTTTTGTATGTTAATAAAATATTTTTATATGAATATTTGTTTATTATTATTATTTTTCATCTTTTTTACAATTAATACACCCCTAAGAAACAAATTGGTAGACAGTTCATCAATAGAGTGGGTATTAGGACTCTCCTAACGCCTCACTACGATTACCAACCCGCCTGCCACTTGCTAAAAGCTCATTTTCATTGGTCGATAATTCAGTCGTTATACAGCAGGCGGGGAGTCCCCGAAAACAGACTATCGACTAATGAAAGTGGCTATCTATATCTTGGTGGATTAAGGCATGCGGGTATTTCCCGCACGCGGCCTACAACCAATGAAATTCATTGGTTGGTGTAACAAACAAATAAGAACCGGTCATGCCGGTGGCCCTATAATATGCTGAAACAGATATGTCCCGTACCCCGCACCCGGACAATAAAAACGGTTACAGCATGCGGTCCCTATGGCATGCGTGAATAGAAATCACCCGTACCCCGAATCTAACAACTAATGAAAACGAGCCTTAAGTGGGTTGGCAACTGCCGCTACGCCTGAAATATCGCTACGCCAGTACAATGTATCTGCCCATTATTCTGATGACGTGATACAATGTATTATTAACATGTCACCACACGAAAGTATTGTCAAAATCTTTGGATTAAAATAGGATTGACACTTTAGTAAGTTTCAATTTTTCTTCATGACAATTTGCCTTTAGTAAAATTACTGAAATTTTTAGCATTTAATATGCTTAATTATTTATAAATACCCGATTACGAAACGAAAAATGATGTCACAAGCGGGGGGTTCGAACCCGCACCTATTGGGAGTCCGGCCCAATCGTGCTGCCACCTTACACCACCGTGAATTATTGTAGGACATTCGTTTCGTAATCGGGTATGCCTTTAGTAAGTTAATTATTCTCGTATATTTAAAGGCAGTAAAGTGACAGCTTTAGTAGAGCGATGACTCATCGTCATCCTGCTCTTATTTTAATTACTTGTGGTCGACGCAATATGTACCTCCGTACAACTCTTTCATAGTACATATATTATTACAAAAGTTATTGGCAATAGTTTTATGACCGGCTGCCTGTCTAACGTTAATCCTTCTTGGGAAAGTATTTATTAGGTGAAGTTGTCCAGGACAGAGTTCTTAGTCGTCTTGCGACATCCACGAGCAATGTAAGGGTTAGTAGTATTCGTAACCACCTCCACACAGCACAAGATTTTCTATTGGTTATGAGAGGACTGAAGTCTAGTAAGTATTCAAACGTTGGAGTAGTAATAACAAATATAAAATGCGATATGATAAAAGTTACGAGTATATCGTAATTAGGTGAAAAATATTTTCTATGGGTTAGTTTTCTACAGATTGGGTTAAGGCACAGAGGAAAAGATCACTAATAAACTTATGCAAAGCACTGCATTGGGCCAATACTTTCTGTCGTCTCATGACTTTCCTAAATAAAATTACTTTAAGATATAAATGATACTTAATAAAAGCCATAAAACAGTGCAATATATTATTATACGCGGCAACTTGAAAAATCTATATATTTTTCAAGTTCCCGCCAAAACGGACACGGTTATTTTGCTCATCAACATTCCTGAGTCACTTTGGTTGCTAGTATATTGATCTGTCAGTTACCCAACTATTTTGTAAACAGCGCCATCTATTCATACTATTATAAACTACGAAGACTTTTACTTGACAAGGAGGGTTGCATTTGTATTTTGCATTTATCGTAGTAGCCAAAGTATTTATATACATGTGCAAAAACATTTGGATCTGTAATTTTAAATTTATTATACAGATGGCGTTATCTATACGAATGAATAATACTTTTTTTTATAGTTAAACTCCAAAGCGTCGGTGGCAAGAGCTCTCAGTTAAAGACAAAACCAATAGTTTTTTAACGGAAACAAAATTTTGACAGTCCAATGAACGTACTAACAGTTTTACGTAAATATCGTATTCAAAAGATAAGTAAAGATAAGTTACATCTTTAATTAAAGCCAAGTCAAAGAACTCTTATTAAAAATTCGACATAGATATTTATTAAATTTGCTAAAATACAAAGAAAATGTCGACCAAACCATGCACGATAAGTAATCACCGTGTTTTTCCCATCACTCCGTCACCTGATTGGACACTAACATGTGGAAATGAGATTATTTAAAATGTAGACATAAATATTTTTTTAATAAGTTTCTGATTGATTGTCGGGGATGCAAGTGGAATAAGACTGTTCTAAGCGGCATTGTCGTAGGGACGCGTATGTCCAACAGTGGACTTCTACGGCTGGATAGATTACGGTGCATCCACACAACGGGTACGGCCCAACTTATAGATTATAAGTAAACGGTTAAATGACGTGTGTAAATCACAATATCTCACCAGACCTTACTTAGTCGCAGGAGTAAAAAACTGGCTGAGAGATCTCCAGGAAAATGAAAAATTTGTGACTCTAGCTGCGTTCATCAATCCATCTAGCTATCTAGCATAGTAATCATAAAATTATCCTCCTGACAAAATAACATATAAAACATAGAAATTTGCTAAAGTATAATGAATAGGTATGAACCGCTTTATTTGTAAAGAAGTTTTATGACATGGTTACCAAAATTTTACGCAGTCTTTACAAACTATTACTTCATTTAAAGTCCCTGTACGTCAGTAACTCTAATCCTTACCCTTCAACATTGTCATGGCCACATTGTTAATGATATCTTTTGGGAATTTTGATGGAAAACTTTCTTTTATTTTAATGCAAATATGTGGTACATTTGTGTGGGTTATATGTATACTAAAATTATTTAATAAAATCTTTATTGTAACACTGTAACATGTAACTGTTTTATGTTCCTAATAAATAATATAAAAAAAATATTAAATATAATCAAAACATAAAGCACAATTCTTTGTATTCACCGCATACTAGCATTTCTGCCGCATCACATTACATAAAATACCATCAAAATTATTTATATAACACGTTAAATCACTAAGATAATGAATATAATACAAGATCAACACATGCCGTTTTTTACTTTATCGTCCAGATACCTACCTACTTTTACACCAACAATAATAAGGCTGATATTTTTTTACCAGAAGTGGACAATTATTAATTAACCTCCTCGTCATCTCATTTGAATTTATTTTATTTTTTAAACGGAACCGCTTAGATTTATTCACATTTTTTTCTAGTAAAGAAAATCAAACTGAAATGTAATGATTATATTTATTTAATATATTGCGTTTTAAATAGTACGGTTTTGCAAAAAAACCAATTGAATTTACAAATTTACAATAAAACGAACTAATAACTATTGCCATAGAATTTTTAGTAATCTTAATATTTTTCTATCTGATATTTGGTTAAAAAACGCAGGACATGGAATCGGTCTGTATTCTAAATCCTAAAATTGCTGTTCTTTATACCGAACCACGAAGTATAGATACAAGGAGTCCGAACGTAATGTTGAATTTTTGCCGGTAGAGCATGGAACTTTTCAAGAAATACTCGCTTAAACCCTAACATCGGTACGTCCTAGATCCAGCGCAGCCACTCTGGGACGTTTTGTTGCTATTGACAGCTCTGGAATTTTATATTTAAATTAATTAAATTTAAGATTCGCGAGCCAACGCGTAATTACGTTTATTAATAATAATAGCATCGGTACGTCCTAAACCTAGCGCAGCCAGTGGCAGAAAAGAGAACTAAGATCTGGGTTCATTATTGTGTCCATGAATTAGACATGGAAACGATTGCTACTTTCATTTCATTTTCATTTGGTGAAATTATCTTTTTATTTCTCTGTGATTTCACGTGTGAAATTTCATATCCAATGATTTTTTTCGCAATGCTCTAATGTCACACTTACTACACGTTTGGTATTACAAATGCAAAATGATTTATGATTAATGGCGCTACAATATGAATTAGATCATTAGCTCTTTAGCGGGAACACACAGATTGCTTTTTTATGTTAAGTTTATGAATTGATGCTAATTTAAGTGTCATTTATTAATTTCAATGGCATTTTAATTAAAAAATAATTACAAAAATACAAATGAAACGAAGTCATGAATTCATACCTTCTAGATTGTCTCAAAAAGTCTATGAGTTTTTTTTATAGAATGGCCACTATTTTAAGTATTATACTAAAACCGGACATCAGTGTGGACGATGACTGACTGACTTTGCGATCGATTATTGTTATACTGTAACGGTTAAATGACGATGACGATGACGAATAACAGGTGTGACGTATAAAAAATCATTTCATATGATTTTAAGGCGGGTAACAAATGTGACGTATAAAAATCTTCTCATATGATTTTTCACTTGCTACTTGTGAATTATGCCATACTTACCATGAATACTATGGAAAAGCCTAAACCGTTCGGACTCCTTGTATCTACACTTCGTGATACCGAATACTTAGACTTAATCCGCGCGGAACGCTGCCAACACGGGATTTGCAAAAAATATTTCCAATCGTGGATACTCATTGATCACACAATTAGAAAGTATTGTTTTATAAGATTAATCTAAGATTGTATATTTATTTATAAATCGTCGTAAATAAATAATAATATGACGTAACGAAACCATAGCGCGCTATAAACAGACCTAACAATGCCATCTATTGAACGGGTTGAGATCCCTCAGCGCTCACCCACAGTCCGGGTAAAGTTGTCATAGCTATCTGAGGCTAACAGCTAAGACACACAAAAAAAAAGCCGTCTATTGAATAACAAAGTAATATTATATTGTAGACACCATTGGATGTTCACATGGGTAAAATAAATAACTATTGTCATCTCATAAGCACCAATTTTAATGAAAACAACTAGCCTATTCCTAAATCCATATTTATAAAAAAACTCATTGCTTGACTCATCATTTCCGGTTTCAAAGCTTTCAGCACTCACCCATGTTGCCCTGGACGGGTCGAGCGGGTTATGACCATACTATAGCTCGTTGCCAAAAAAAGCTCTCACGCGTAGTCCGGGCTAAGCTGTGAAAGTCATCTGTAGCTAATAACTAAAACACACGACAAAAAAAATAAAACAGATTTATCAATGCAGAGCTGCCACTATTAGAATTAAAAACATGAGATTTTGACATTAGTTTCTTTTTGGTATGTAATGATACTAAGAAAGAATACTACAAAATTCAACCCCAAAAGTGTGTAACAGTGGCAGAATTTGTATGGGAAGACAAAAAGCTCTATCGTTCAAATTAGGCACTAACGCTTCTGAATAAATATAAATTAACTCGTATTTCAGTGTTTATCAAATTTATGTTCAAAGAATATATATACATAGGACCCTAAATTTTCTAGTAGGTACTACTTTTATTTCGTGCCACTGTTAGATTCGGACTTCCTTTAAAATGGACGGGAAATTGACCTATTAAGTTTGGTGAATTGTTTTCTTAGTCCGTCACCACACGATAAAAATAATAAGTCACAAAATTTTCTAATGAATTGTATTCTCTCACATGAGAAAATATAATAAATCTCAAAATTTGCAAAAATATTTTTTTCGATTATAATTTTAACTAGTAGTTTATTTAACTGTTATATTTATTCACAAACATACTAGATAATAACAACTTAAATTACATCGATTTCAATAAAAGCTTTATTTACATTTAAGTAACACCTGATGGCGAGTTATATCAATGGGGATAGCGTATAAACCTTCTCCGTGAAAAAATACATATACATACCAATTTTCATAATGATCGGTCAAATATTTTCTGAGTACAACACAAACATACAATACAAACATCTTTTACATAAACTACTGGAAAAAATTAGGGATAAAAAAAAAATTCCAAATTTTTGGACAATTTTTAACAAGCAGTAACTTCGAGAGAAATAGTCGTACAGGAAATCAAAAAAAAAAGGAAATTGTAGCTCCAAGTGTCTAGTTTTTGGATTGGAACTTTAAAATTTTGTAACCTTCGCAGTTTTTGAGTATTCGTAGAACAACCAGCAACAAAAAAAAACATATTTTTTTTAGTATTTTTTTTTTGGTCTACGAGCGTAGAAAAAAAATTATAAACTTAACTACTATATCTATCAAATAACTCGTTTATTCAGCTTGACTATACTTTTTTGAAAAGTTCGATACGATCATTTTTCGATGAGATATCGAACTTTGAATGGTAAAGGATCTTATTGTCTTTAACCATCAATATCACAGCAACCAATGATCGCATAGAAAGTTAAAGGTGGGTTTCAAGAACTTGAATAAATTTCCCTTAAAGACTAGCCATTGCTTTTCCGAAAAAAATATTTTTCTCTATGTCACATGAATTTCAAAATGTGACAAAAAAAGGGCTTATGGTGGTTTTTTGGCAAATCAAACGCTAGATCGAAAATATTGAGGAAGCCACTAATGTTAAACATGCCTTTTACAGTTCAATATGTTGTGAAGTTTTGAAAAAATTAAAGGATCACGTTTTTTGCTCTGAAAAGCTTATAATTTATAAAATCCGATTACGAAATGAAAAATGATGTCGCAAGCGGGATTCGAACCCGCGCCTATTGGGATGCCGGCCAGCACAATTGGGCCGGCATCCCAATAGGCGCGGGTTTTTATAAATAATTAAGCATATTAAATGCTAAAATTTCAGTAATTTAAAAAAGCTTATAATTTTTAAAAATGAGAAAAAATTGTTTTTCCGTTCTTTTTCTCAATTTTTTTTTGTTTTAGAGACTTGGAGCTACAATTCCCTTTTTTGATTTTCTGTACGACCATTTCTCTCGAAGTTACGGCCTGTTGAAAATTGCCCAAAAATAAGGAATTTTTTTTTTGATCCCTTAATTTTTCCCATTAGTGTATATAGATCAAGCAAAAAAAAGACTTTAATAAGCTCTTGGCGTACCTATTAAGATTATAAATTAATCACTCATTATATACTCGTAATAACCCAAATATTACTATAATTAATATAAATATTCCTATTATTTTGTTCTATAACGTTATGGATTCTAATAAGCCCAGTGGCATTATAATGGTAGTTAGAAGACTAGGTTTATAATGCCCTCTCTTGCAAAAAAACTGCAATGAAATCAGACATTTTGTAAACGTGTTTAATCAAACGACATCTGTCGGGACAATGAGTTTATTCATATAATACATAACAAAGTCGCTGCCCGCCGTCTGTACGCTTAGATATTTTAAACTATATAACATATTTTAATACGATTTTCGTCAATATACTGACAAATTCAAGAGGAATGTTTATATGTATAATAATACTTGCATAATATAATAGAGAAAATAGACAATTTTAAAGATTTGTTATTCATCATCATCATCATCATAGCCCATATATGTCCCACTGATGGGCTTAGGCCTCCTCCATAATGGAAGAGAAATTAACCTACTATACCGCGTTGGTTAGACGTGTTGGTATAGGGTTTTGTTTCGAGTTTTACTTCTCTTGCATATATGTTATATGCATTTTAAATCCCTTAGTCGTCTTTTACGATAAAATAGGGGTTTGTTATACACACAATTTTTCTTTACGGCATCACTCCGGGTGGGCCACTGAAGAAAAAGACCGCGTACCAGTAACCCACCCGCACGGCGTCGAGAGGTATATTGTAGGGCGGGTCTACGGGGTCTTGCGCTACTTTTCCTGTCGCCCCGGACGGAATAGCGGGGTTTGACGTACCGTAGCCCGCCGCCAAAAAAGAAAAAAAAAACGGCATCACTGTCGTAAATAAAAATTGTGAGGTTAACTTGTAAATTTTTACTAAATCTTACGAAATATATCAAAAAAATATACTACGAAATTGTATATCTTTAAAATATCTACAAAAAAATCCATCCACACAAAATTGGTTTATAGTCTATCTTATAAGAATAGCCTGCAGTGACCATGTTTATCATTTACATACTACTAAAAAATAATGGGCTATTTACAATGCTATTTTAAATAATACAATATTATATCTTAACCAGTTATATATATTAGTTATATGGTTTTTTATTTAATGTAGATTAAAACTTCCTTTTACAGATTATTATTGAAATGATTATCTTAAAAGTTATCAGATATTGAAAATGAGGAACGAGAGCGCCCGAAAACGAAGCAAGGTGGGTTAGTTACTAGTTAATAATAAATACATAGGACCCTCCATTTTGTTGTTAAACCTGATATTATAAAAATTCATACAGTCTAAACAAGAATTTTTAAAACAGGACATTGACATAACGAGTATAATCGTTAACACGAAATAATTGTATTTCAAATCCTTGTAAACATATAATTAATGATTTTAAATCTAGTTTTTATTACAAAACGTGACCAGTTTTAAAATATATATCGACCATTTTATTTTAATTTGGTAGTTCTGAATAATGTATTAGAGATTTTGATAGTTGACTAGCCTCATATACATAGATTGATAAGAGAAGCGACATGTTTTGCTTTCCAACATTAACGTTTTCTCAGTTCATATGTTTGAATAGTGGTAGGACCACGCTGTTGGTAGTTTTCTGTCTACAGCCGCGGGTCGGTCCGTCCGGGGTAGTACCACACTCTCGCAGAAGATCTACGTCTGAGTAATGGCAAGGTGCTATTGCGCTTCGTTCGGTGAGCGAGAGAGCCGGAAGCCCAACTGGGTGGGTTTGAGGATTTTATTGGTACGCAGCGACCTAAGCATGCAAAAGTCCATGAGTAGCAGTGAAACTTACCATCAGGTGTGCTGCTTGCTCGTTTGCCACCATAAGCATTAAAAAAAATATGTATTCCACTGCTGGTGTCAAGTCTTCCCCACATTAGGGGACAAATTGATATGCTATGTCTGGTACAACGCTGGTCAAACAGATTAGGATAGGGTTTATTTCAAGATTTCCTTCTCTAGCAGTGGTGTTATCTTCATACTATGTATATCCCTTATTCTTTTGCGACACTTACGGACAAGATAAGGAGTGGTGAATTATATTTTAACTTCGTCACCACACAAAAATATCCAGCTCAAGCGTACTCCACTGTAATTGAAAAATTGACCGCCTGATTGGTCGATATAGGGTTCTATTTTGAGTATTCCTTCTTTTGCATGTTCCTTCATCGATTGCTGTGATACCTACAGCAAGAAAATAATGTAATAAATGGTATTCTCACTCCATCACCACACGAAAGTTCTGATAAGATAATAAATGAGAAATATTTAGCACATAAGATACAAAATAATAAATCATTCTGTTTGTTTTAGATTAAAATTCAAAATCATTACAAGGTAAACTTAAAAAAAACGTGTTTGTTATCCTGAGCCCAAAGTTTGTTCAGTGTCAGTCTATTAGTTTAAGAGATTAGAGTGTACAAATGTACAAACAAGGGCCTATTTGCGTCAGATAGACATGTTAAATATATCACCGACTTCATAAAAGTAGAACTTCTCAATTCGATTATATAGATACACTGCATTTAATATTACAGTAATATTTTTTCGTTATGGTGACAGAGCGAGAAGACAATTTACCACCCCTATCTTACCCCATATTTTTTTTTGTATGGGACTAATCCCACCACACATTCCCACCACTGTAACTCCTGTAAGCCAGGATCCACAATGGTCTCCATATAAGACACCGAGGTTTGACCCTCGGGAAGTCCCGGGAAACGTTTTAACTGTCTTGGAACCCGCAACAAATTTAATTAGAAAAGAAAAACAGAGGGAGTTGAAAAAATTTCACTTCCCTCATATGCAAAGCGGGAGACATGAAGCAAAAATTGGCTAATAGGCCAATAGATAAGAGAATGTACTGACACGTGAAGCGCAGCAGTACAGCACCACGGATATGGCAACGCTTATGGGGCCTATTTGTGAGCGTTAACATTGATTGCAACAGTAGGTATGGCAGAAGCGCCTGAACGCACGGAAATTTTCTCGAGTTGATATAAGGTCTGTATAATATACTACCCCAGACGTGATTTTCAGACTGTCTAATATGAGACCGCGCTCGTTACGCCAAAGACTGCATCACATTACTTATCAGTATCACACTCTCGCAGATAATCGACACCTGAGTAGTGGCAATATGCCGTTGCTCTTCGTTCGCGGTGAGAGAGAGAACCGGCAATCTAACTTTCTGGATAGGTTTCAGGCTTTTATTAGTAGGACCTCTGGTGTTGTAAAGGTCCACGGGCTCAGCAGTAACATACCATCTGGTGTATTGCTCGTTAACCTTCGTAAATATTTAATAAAGATTCCCTCCTTCCTAGATGACTTGTGTGGGTATAGTAGGTCAAGTTCCCTTTTATGGTAGAGGAGGTTAGAGCCCAGCAGTGGGATGTATACAAGCCAAGATGATACAGTAATAATAAAGCATCTAAAGTTGATAATTTAGTCTACAAATTACTGGGTAATCGATTACTTGCCAGTAATGTATTGCCACTTTATTGCGGGCATCAACAACAGAAGGTACCCGCTAGGCAGATCGTCATAGTCTAGGAATCAATTCCGATGGTACACTCTATAGAAGAATATAGATTAAAGGAGAGAAGGAAATACTCAAAATAAAACTCTATACCAATTTGTTTCACCAGTTGGGTATAGTAGGTCAATTTTATTCACATTGTGGAGAATGCTGATGACGTAAGAATACAATTGCTTATTCTTTAATTTGTCCGTGGGTGATGTAAAAAACGATCAAAAAATATGATATGCAGGTAACCTCTATGGATGAGAAGGAATACTTGCAATAAAACCCTATACAAACACATCTGATCAGAATGCTATAGTAGCTCTATTTCTCTTGTTGTAGTAAAGTCTCAAGCCTAGAAGTGAAGATATATATATATATATATATATATATATGAACTGACATAATGATATTAAAAAAAAACAAATTTTCTTTGTATTTTTTAATCAAACAACGTAATAGTTTGTACCCGTTGATGTCTTTAGTACTACAAGTTAATATAATAGATTCTTAATTAGAATATAGTACATCTAACCAGATAATTATGGGAAATAGATATTTTCCTTTCACATCGTGTGACGATGGCAGTTTAATTTGCCATCACCCATTATCCATGGGAGTGGAACTGACTGATTGATCACCAGGAAATTGTCCAGTATTTACTTATGTTCCCTTTGCGTGATAGTGGACTCCTTTATATTTGTCTAATCATACTTAGAATAGAACTAGAACTAGGGCAATAATATAAAACCTTTCAATACTAATTCCTTCCACGTGACCGCGATTATGTAATAGATCGACCACAGCACAGTTCGAGTCCGCATCAAATACCAAAACGTGTTCACGACTTTAGAATTCTTTTTAAAGACAAAATTTAAACACATTTAGAAACACATTCTTGAATCACAGGGTGCATCATAAATTTATAACTTATAGATACAACATACTTACAAACAATACTGAGACTTAGAATGAGGATTAATCCGTCACGCGCAGAGAAGATGACCACGTGAGAACGACCCCGGCTTGCATGGTAGCCGAAAAGGGAATCCGTCAGGGCCAAGGACGTCAAGGATTCGGTACCAGTGGCTGTTCCAATGGCGATGGTGAGGGAATACGCTGGGTTATGGGGCGATGAAAGGTGGTGTATTTGTCGCCCCGGACAGAAAGGACGGCGTGTGTCCAGGTCCATAGCCTACCAAAAAAAAAAAGACTCGAAATAATAATTTATGTATACTATAAAAAAATATTCTACGTGGAATTGAACCAACAAATCTCGGCATGGTAACCTGCTATATCATATATCAAAGTCATGCTCAGACGATATAAATATACTAGTTAAAATAACTCGTTTATCAACGCCATTATATTATTTAAAAACTATTTTCTATTGCGAATTCAATTAATGTTATCAATACCGGTCTGAATATTTTGTAGATTACACCACACACTCAGAGGCTATTGAATAATATGTTTGCGGTAATTTATGAGTTGTTGAATTTTAGACTTCAAGAAAATAGAAGATCTCGCCGTACTGGCTACGGATGTCAAGGAAGTCGTACGAGTGACCAGCGCAATGGCGAAGGAGAGGGATTTTGGTGGGTTACGGGACCACGCGCCGCTGTTCCGAGGCCCCGGACAGAATGTACGGCGTGTGTCCAGACCATAGCTTGCCAAAAAAAGATATCAAAACTAAAGATATTAAATTTAATATAATATTAAATTTTAAGAGAAAATACAATTTTTTTTATAAACCCTTGGAGGCTTATGTATCTTATATTATTATTTTATCTTATTTTTGTAACGTCAATGAAAGGCAAGGGTTAACGGCTGACTGGTTTATTTCAAAAAGTATACAGATATACCCACATCAAAACAATAACAAAATATTAATATAATACCTACAATCGCTACATCTTCTCCCCCTTTAATTATGAAATAACTTAGAACTAAAACCATCACCAAAAAAAGACAATATGTAATGAAAGAAACATCGAATAAAATACTTACTACTACTTATGTAAACAATTGAACATATAGATATATTTTAAGGTTTAGCTCGATTATATGCACGCAGTGCACGAGCGGACGCGCCGGGCGGGGGCGTGGCCACGCGCGGCTCCAGAGGTGACTCTGGTAACGGCTGCGGACTTACCGCTTGTACTGGCAGTGGTGTCTGCTCAGTCACACACGGTGGGTCTTGTATTTTTTCGGTCGCGTAATCATTTTCAGACGATTCTCGGTCCGCTGACGGTGGAGTAGCACGCGACAGAGAAAACCTATTTTTACTATGGGTCGAGACTGTTGTAGGGATGATTTGATCAGCGTGTCGGCGCCATAGTGTACCGTCTCCTATGTCGACCTTATACGACACCGGACCAGTTTTTTTACAGACTGTGCCTGGCGTCCACTTCCCCCCCCTGTTTGTATAATTACGGGCTAACACTGCTTCACCTATTTCAAAATCGCGCACGGCGCTAGGCCCGTGCCGTACTTGTCGCTCTTGGGCAGCACGTACCGTGCTGGCCACGTCCGGACGTAACGCGTCCAGGCGGTTGCGTAGCCGCCGACCTTGGAGCGCGACGGACGGGGGTATGCCTGTTGTGGCATGTGGGCAATTGCGGTATTTAAATAAAAATTTGTTTAAAGCTGCAATAATGTCATCCCCTTCGTATTGCGCTCGTTTTATTGCCTTTTTAACTATTTTAACTGAATTTTCTGCAGCGCCATTCCCTTGGGCCCTATAAGGGGCTGACGTGGTATGGTTTATACAATTCTTTACACAGAATTCTTTAAATTCTCGAGATGTAAAGGGTGGACCGTTGTCCGTCACGAGCTGCGATGGCAGACCAAACCGCGCGAATACGCTTCTAAAAGCATTAATAGTCGTTCGTGCATCCGTAGTTTTCATCGCTAAAGCTTCTAACCATTTCGAATGTGCGTCTACCATTATTAAGTATCGAGTCCCACCACAATCCCCAAAGTCGGCGTGTATTCTTTGCCACGGGTGTAGCGGGAACTCCCAAGGGTGTAATTGAGAGCGCGGCGGCGCGTCGCGTACTGTACGGCACGCTTCACAGTCGCGGCAAGTCGCTTCTATATCCTGGTCTAGCGTCGGCCAATATACATAGCTACGTGATAGACTTTTCATTTTATTTACACCTAAATGGCTTTCGTGTATTTCTGCTAGAATATTTCTTTGTAAAGACTGTGGAATTACAATTCTGTAGCGATAAATTAAACAACCTTGGTCTAATGATAGCTCCAATTTTCTAGCGAAATAAGCTTTCTCAGCGTCGCCTCTTGGTTCCGTCGGCCAACCAAACATAACATAACCCTTAATTTTGCTTAGTACTATATCACGCTCAACTTCCCTAGCGACATCTTTAAATGAGACCGGTAACTTGTCCTCTACTAAGTTGAGATAGTCCACCGCATCTTCCAAACGACCTTCCCGAGCTAGAGGTAACCGTGACAACGCATCAGCCGGCCCGTTATGCGAAGATTTCACAAATTCCACCGAAAAATCGTAAGCGGCTAAACGTGCTGCCCACCGTTGTAGTCGGCTCGCTGCCGTCTGCGGAATACCGTTTTTCACTCCAAAAATGTGTGTGAGTGGCTGGTGGTCCGTGCGTAATATAAACTCCCTACCAAACAAATACTGATGGTGCTTACTAACGCCAAACAATATGGCAAGCGCCTCTTTGTCTAGTTGGCTATAATTACGCTCGGCCGCGTTGAGTGTGCGCGACACACAACTAACGGGCCGCTCGCTGCCGTCGGCGTAGCGATGTGCGAGGACGGCGCCCAGTCCGTATGCGCTGCTGTCCACCGACAGCACGAGCGGCCGCCCCTCCTCGTAGTGCGCCAACACACGCGAACTCACCAGGGCATGCTTCGCTTGCGTGAACGCTTCCTCACATTTAGAATTCCATTCCCAATGAACATTTTTCTTTAATAAATTATGCAAGGGGAATAATATCGCACTAAGGTTTTCTATAAATCGTCCATAATAATTTAACATCCCCAGAAAACTTTTTAACTGGGTAATATTTTTTGGTACGGGAGCATTAGAAATTGCTTCCAGCTTTTCCGGGTCCGGTTGTAACCCTTCTTTATTAATAATAAATCCCACATATTTAACGACATCCTGCAAAAAACTACATTTATCTAGCTTCACTGTAAGCCCCGCATCACGCAATCTTTTCAACACAGCTCTTAAATTATCCAGGTGTTCCCTATCGTTTACCCCAGTAACACAAATATCATCTAAAAATACTACACATCCTGAAATTCCCCGCAATGTTTCTTCCATAATTTTTTGGAACTTTTCGGGTATAGATGACAAACCGTATGGCGTGCGACGATATGCAAAAGTCCCTATGTGTGTGGTTATGGCAGTATACCTCTGAGAGTCCTCTGTTAACATACACTGTTCATAGGCATGTCTAAGGTCTATTTTCGAGTACTTTTCCCCTCCGCTTAACGTCGAAAACATTTCTTCGATACGCGGCAAAGGATAATAATCCCTTTTTAATTTGGGGTTGATTGTAATTTTGTAGTCTCCGCACAGACGTATTTCACCATTCCGTTTAACTACTGGAACAATCGGTGTACCATAGTCTGAATAGTCGACTCTATATATAGACCCGTCGGCTTCGAGTCTGCCTAGCTCACGCTCAACACGCTCGCGTAGTGCGATCGGCACGGACCGTGCGCGGACGTACACCGGTTCGTCATCTGTTAATTGTAGCCGTATGGGTTGTTTACACGTACCTAACTTATCCTGGAACACCTCAGGAAACTCCCGACGTAATTGGTTTACCAACCCGTCGTCTGCAATTACATTGAGGGTTATTTGTTTAATGTCTAGTGCATGCATCCAGTCGCGACCTAATATAGGCCGTGCTCCCCCATTGATTATATATAAATGTAATGAGTTAACTTTACTAGTTCTAAATGTGACATCCACCTCAATGTAACCGCGCGACTTAATACGAGTACCAGAGTAACTACGTAAAATAATATTATCATGTTTAATGTATTTATGCGAAAACATCCTTGTATACATGTCCTTACTTATCGCCGAGATTCGACTACCCGTGTCAACTTCGCACTTCACTGTTACATTGTCTATATACAATTTAATGAAATAGGGTTCGTTACCTTTAGCCTGCGAACTAGAAAAGTTAAATAAATCTTCCTCACTGTCACTTACGTAATTTTGCCGGCCGCTACCGGCACGCTCACTTTTGCACATCAACTTTAAATGACCTCTTTTGCCGCACATATCACAATTATAACTTTTAAATCGGCACCGATCCGCGGGGTGAGGTTTACCGCAACGCCAGCACGGCCTATAGCCACCGCCGGCCGCCGCCGCTCCCCCAGCAAGCGACGTATTAGCTGCGCCCGCGCTCGTAGTTCGCCGGCCGCGCACATAATGTAGTGCCTCGCTGGCTGTACTTATCGTGCCCGCCGAGTCAGCTGCTACACCCAGAGCGGTGGAGGCGCTCACCTCGGCGTGTTTCTCTGCCGCCTCCAGAGCCAAAGCTAACTCCACAGCTGCCTTGTATTCAATTTTCTTTTCTGCAAATATTCTCGATCGCATGGCGTCGTTTGCCAACCCCGACACAAATTGATCGCGTAGGTTCTCTTCCAGGGTCGAACAGGTTCCACATTTGCCAAAATTACAGGTGGACGCCAGATGTTTTAAGGCCTGTAAATATTCGGCGAGCGGTTCACCCGTACGTTGACGTCGCAGACGGAACACGTGTCGTTCAGCCACCTCTGATCGTTGTGGCTCCAGATGTTCGCTAACTAAACTCACTAACTCGTCAAAGTTTTTATCTTCAGGAAAACTTGGTGCGCACAGATCGCACATAAGTGCATAGGTAGTTTCCCCCACGACGGATATTAACAACGGTACCACTAATTTACTATCCACCGCATTTAGTAAAATGTACTGTTTCACACGACGTATATACGCGGGCCATTTGTTTGACTCGAGGTTAAACGCTTCTAACTTTCCGATCGGCATGATAATTATTAGACTGCACACGTGAAATTTATATTTGAAACCTTTCTCGTCGCCAGTGTAACGTCAATGAAAGGCAAGGGTTAACGGCTGACTGGTTTATTTCAAAAAGTATACAGATATACCCACATCAAAACAATAACAAAATATTAATATAATACCTACAATCGCTACAATTTTAATCTAATATTTTATCACTATGGTCTATCCGTGTGGTGACAGAGTACGAATACAATTCACCATCCCTTATCTTGCCCGTGGGTGATCGCAAAAAACGACTAAGGGATATAAAACACATATAACATCTATGCAAGAGAATAAAATTTCGGAACAAAACCCTTTATCAACACGTCTGCCCAGCACGGTGTAGTAGGTCCGTTTCCCTCCCATTATGGAGAAGACTGAAACCCTACAGTGGGATACCATTGAAAAGAAGTGCGAGCGATACTGAGATGATCGTATTATAAATCTATTTTTATATAAAAATGTAAAAATCGTGTTTAATAAGTGCTAGCTGCAGTACCCTACTTTCCGTGCGTCATCACCATTTATTTGGTCCATGAATGTTGCAAAATGCGACTGAGATATTATGGCTATAATATCTGTGCAGTAATAGGAAAATTCGAAATAAATCTATATAACAATTCATCTAACAAGCGTGGTGTATTAATAGATTTATTTCATTCCTCTTGTAGAAGGGGTTCGTCGAGAAATAAATTGGGTATGAGCTGAAATGATGATAATGTCAGTGTTAATTCATTTGTTTAATTCTCATCTGGAGGAAGTGACTAGTGAGTACATAGGTCGAAAAAAAATATATAAACTGTCAGTTATTAAAAATACATGTATTATTTTTCCTATTACTTCTCTCTATAAAAGTCTTCCAAAAACTCTCTTCCATTAAAACTTTTAACAATAAGTCCTCACATTTTATTAACTAACCGGATTGTTGGTGAAATGAGATAGCAACAGTTTCCCTTTTGAAATCAGACAAGGATGGAAACAGTAAAATTACCAACGAAGACGCCAGCATTAAGCAAACACGTTTGTTCTTGAGATTTTAAAAAAAGACAAATGATATCCATATCGAGATACGCCTCGGCGATTCGCGAATCGCATTTATTTTATTACCACAATAAAAGAAAAGGTAATAAGAATATATTAGTGCACAGGATTTTAAACCTTATTTAAATAGTTTATTATTATAATAATTTTTAACCCGCGCTGAAATAATTGTTTCTGAGATGCAGATTCAGATTTATTTAAAAAAATAAAGATTTAAATTATTTGTAGTCAAGAGAAAGAATATAGATAATAATTATTAAATTATATAAAATTGAAATTAAAATACTTCAGTAAAGTTATCAATAAAGTATAATTTTCATTGGCCATTTTACAATTTATATAATTTCAAATATATGATAGGTCAAACCTTGTTTAGTTGAATGTACAAAAAGGAGTATTTTGCAAAACTCGAGTGGTCGTGCATTATTTTCTGGCTCCTTTCGTTTATATGCAGAAATATAATGTGTACTGCATGCGTCATAAAGTCCTTGTACAGAAAGATGCCGTTGTTTATTTAAAGAAATTCTACAAACTTGTTTTATTTTATTTGAATTTTGCTATGATGATCCTATCATCGTATTAGATGGCGGAATTTTGTTATATTATATCATCATCATCAACCTGCTCTTATCCCAATTTATTTGGGGTCGACGCAATATGTCTTCTCCTTCCATACAACTCTATCAGACGTCATCTCTGTGGTCACTCCTTGTCTATCCATGTCATGTTTCACGCAGTTCATCCATCTTTTCTTCGGTCTTCCCTTACCCCTTAAGCCTTCAACATTCATGCTTAAAGCTTTCCTCACAACATTACTTTCATCCCTTCTCATCACATGTTCATTTTGTTATATTGTATATGTTTCGATAATGTTTAATCAAATTAATCACCAAAACCTTTTCTATATTTTTATCTTGCTTGGTCTGATCTATCCAACTTGATAGATAGTTTTAATTAGGTTTTTCTTCCTTAACAAGAATATGATCAAGAAAATGTTTTACACTCTTTTTATATTTATTATCTGTAGTAAGAACTATCATCTCTTACCCCAATTACTGGGAGTCCACGCAATATGTACTCCTCTTCCATTTTAAATATTGCAAAAGTTATTAGCAACAGTTTTATGACTAGCCTTCTGTCTAACATGAACGTTCTCTGGAAATCTAAATGTTGACCTTTAGATAGAATTGACTCAGGTCGATGCTCTCAATCGTCTTTTACGATACCCAGGCCTTAGCTAACAACTTTTACTTTTAAGGGTTCATAGTATTCCAAGTCGCTACCACACAGCACAATTTCTAACAAAAACCAATTGGTTTTTGTTAGAAATTACCTAGTATACCTAAATTACCTAGTATAATATTATTAAAAATATTTTAACCTTAAAAACCATTTTTTTTTTAATTTATTCGCCCTTATGAGCTGGCTATATATAGTCAGTCGACCATATGACCTTGTCTTACACATTAATTTTATTCATATATTATTTATCACTTCTTCATATTAAATAGCCTTAATAGTCACAATCCATCAGTAAGTCAAGTCGTTACCAATAATTGGGCGCTGATAACCAAATTATTTCTTTGGGAAATTTAGGAAAACACGAAGACACGTAGAGTCTAGTAAACTACTATTATACCATATTCACTATACTTCAGCACTTTAACTGTATCATATTCCATAAAATAGCAGCAACATTATTCAATATAACACTATAAAACCCTAAAGAAATGAATATAATACAAGAGCGTGACATGACATTTCCACATTCCCCCTTAAAAAAACAACTTTATTCTTTTTTAGAAATTTAAATGGAACGTAATAAACCTCGTTTGAACGAAAACATAATTTTATATATATCCGGATCTCGATTATAGCTGACAATACATAAAAAATAAGTATCCGAAGACTGAATTTCTACTAAAAATCGAACAGATTGTGATGATTCTTTTTTGTGTTCTGATGGATTCAAGAATGGTTTTGTTTAGCAATTAGACTCTTAATGTGGCAAACTTTACTTTAGGTTCCTACAGCACAGCAGAGTTTTTTAAACTTTTGAGCATTTTTATATATAAAAACGTCACCCTGCACTAAAGAAATTATTGCGGGGGACTTGCCGACCCAAAACAGCAGTTTGTGAATCGCACAAAATGTTGTCCTCAATATGAATCGAACCTACGCCATTGACACGGAAGGTCAGTATCTTAACCACTACGCTATCTGTGCAGTCAGTTATTGTCTTTGGGCAAATAGGTAACTAATTGTATTATAAATAATAAACAAAGAAGTTACGGTCAATTATTGATTATACAAATAGCGGAGTGGGTGATAGTGTCGTGAGATCGATTCCCACATAGGACAATACTTTGTGTGATCTACGAATAGTTGTTCCGAGTCTGAATGTGTCTGTCAATTTATTATAATTACGAAATCCCTAGAAAAAAATTGTTAGTGTAAGTTGTTGTCTTTAAAAAAATTAATGAACGATGACCGATTCTTTATTTTAAAAAAAAAGGATGTAACTACAGTCGAATTTAGAGCTTCCGCTTTTTGAAGTTTATAAATCCGCGTTTATAAATACCGCTAAAATTTAATTTAAGAAATGATGACTATTGGAAACTCTTAGATATGATGGGATAGGATTTTCGTACCTAAGGTAGTTCTAGTATCCGTGAATAAAGCTTAATAAAAAAGGATTTTATTATATTTTGTCATTGTTTTAATATATTTATAAATTCATTTATTTAAATATCAATGTTCTTAAAAAGTTTTATTTCTTTAACAATATATTTCACATAGATATTTAAAATGTTGCGATCACAAGAATATTATGTGTATTGTTTTATTTTCTAGATCTACAGTGATTAAAGTATTATATCTCGAATGGGTAGCTGAAACCCCAAAACCCCCTATCTAAATACGGTTACGGCCAATGAGAACTTTAATATGTTTAAAACTTAACTAAACAATTCAATGTTATAAAAATCATCACAGTTGTTCACTTATTAGAATTCTAATCAGCTGACAAACATCTGTTTATTTTTTACAATATGGCGACGTTTCTTTGAAAGGACCAGTTTAGATATTCGTCAGGCCGGTTCCCCAACCCACCTAAAATATCCTCCATTTGTCATTAAGACTATAATCGCCTACATCTGTATTGTAAGACCTTTTGGTTAAGGCCATATTGTGCCCGCGCGCCTCAGTCCACCAACCGACACAAGAACGCGCGGCCGCTATGCGAGACCCAACGAACAATTCAAAAATCGAACTCGAATTAAAAAACAAAATTTAATCACTTTTCAAAATTCGAATGTGTTCCACGTGCACATACCATAAACAATATTATAATGTGAATGTTTTGTTTTTATAATATTTTTTAAAAGTGGAATGTGGTAGTGTCTATGTACAAAAGAACGAGTGCTGTGTGATTTTTTTATTGTTTTTTTTTTATTTTAAGGAGCTTGTCTCTTTTTAGTGCTTGTGTGGGATTGCATTTTAAGGTAAGGTTTTATTGATTTGCCAAACATTGGATACTCGTGGGTTTTAAAACCTTCGCGGTTCACCTTCGAAACAAATATGGCTTGACGGATCGAGTTCTTTTTGTCCATCGTATTTTTTGTTGTATGTAATTGATTGATGCAAATGGATGATGGTAATCTTTTGTGAGAAAATAGCCCTTTGGTGTTGTTTCAATGAATTTAAGTTAATTTTATTGTTTTATGGAAATAATATGACGCTAGATTTGAATTAAGTTTAAGACCTGGCAAAAAAAAACTATTCGGCTTTTTGAAGAAATTCTCAGTAGGGGAGGATGGAACAATTACGGACGCGGGGTAAATACGGACTAGCAGATATCTACTCAATCCCTCAACATGACACCTGCACATTGAGATTAACTGTTACTTTTCATTACCTCGAGTGCAGAACAAAATCTGTCGATGGACAACTGCGCATGATTTTCGAGATAAAAAAAATGAAACATTTTTGTGGTTTTTGATTTAATTTTTAGGGTGTACACTTTTGTATGTTACGTCTTTAAAGTAAGTGATAATAAAAAGTGTTTATTCCTGTTGATTACCTTGTAAATGTAAAACATATTACACATTAACATTCGTTAAGTTACAAATTATTACCATTGCTGTTTTTTGAAACTCATTGGGTTAATTGCGGACAAGCATCCTGGGGGAAATACGGACAGCCGCAATTACCCCAGACTCGATTGTTACATAGTAAGTAACCGATCTTTCTGAATTTTCAGATGCCTCACAAATACATTAGAAAAGAAATACGTTTATACTATCGAAAACTTACAAAGAGTCATAAAGAATAAAAAGGCCACTTTTCGTCAGGCGGCAGAGAAGGACGACGTTCTGAGCTTTTTTTATTGTAATTAATGGCAAACGATCAGCGCAATCAGCACACCTAATGGTAAGTGTCAATGCCGCTCGTGGACCTTTGCAATACCAGGGTTTCACTTAGACCGCTGTCTCCCAATAAAAGCCCCAAAACCACCCAGAAAGTGGCTGCTGGCTCTCTTGCTCACCGAAGGAATTACAGCAGCACATTGCCACTGCTCAGACGTCGATTTTTTGCGATAGTGTAAAGCTACCCCGGATGGACCAGCTCGCGGCTGTCGGCAGAACTGTGAACTGTCAACAGTGTCGCCCTACCAATAGATAAACATATAACAATAGATTTTGAATTTGAAGAAATGCATGTTATTTTTGAAATTTTAAAATACCAATAATCATATTCAAAATTAAATTAGAATCAATCTACAATGTATATGAAACTGGGGTCAGCACTTTTCAACGGAATTCTAGGATCCTTTCGCCAAAAAGATTTAAACAAATTGGTACCAATGCAGTGTGTTTCTTTGATCACAGTTGTGAATTGTTTTAATGTTGAAGTCGAAAAATATTGCCAATAACAAAGTGATGATTATTTGTTGCATTAATTGTGAAGAAAAATATCATGACTCACTCGACGGGGACTGCATATGTGTTCAAAATGAAAGAATTGGACTCTTGGGAATTGCTTCGCTGGGAGAAATTCTTGAGGCTCTATTTATGACTTCTGTAAATATTCCAGACAGATTTTAAGTTAAAGAGTCCAACTCTTGGGAATTGTATTGCTGGGAGAACTTCTTGAGGCTCTATTTGTGACTTCTGTAAATATTCCAGACCTTGTCCGTTAATACCTCATACCGTCCGTAATTAACCCAACGTCAGTCCGTATTTACCCCAAACACTACGGGTAATTACGGACAGACAAGGTTTTGTTTTTGGTAAAAATATTGTAGTAGTTGATTGATTTCGTGTTATAAGCGTTGTTAATTTTATAGATGAATAACAAAAGATTAATAATTATTAAAGTCCGACTGATTATATCTGATAGTACAGGTACTCTAAGTTATTTTGCTTAAGTGTCCGCAATTCCCCCATCCTCCCCAGTAATTACTTACACTTATATTTTACTACTAAAATTACATGTTAAAATCTAGCATGTAGAGTAAGAATGCAATTGAATAACTCTTCTTTTTCCACCGAACATATTATAAAAGACGTATAAGAATTGTAAGCAGGTAGCGCCATTGTAAGAGAAGGAAAACTCCAAGTAACACCTTTTGCTAACCCGTTTTGGCGTTGATTAGTAAATACCTCCCATTTTTCAACTGGCTTGTACCCAGCAACAGAACGTTTATAGTTTTTAGAAAAAGAAGAAATGACAGAGTGGAATTGTCTTTACTCTTTAAGTTCATCTTTTGGGAATAGAAGCAAGCCAACATGCGTTGACGTAATACTAACAATCAGCACGTGGCTGAAAAAAATAATAAATTTGACCTTTCAAATGCCATTAAGTGCCTGGTTATTGTTTCTTAACCAGGGTTGAAATTATGAAGAACACTTATAAAGCATTCCTCTGTGGTAGCAACTACGAATACTACCAATCCGTACATTATTTGTGGGAATTTTAAAAGACAACTAAAAGCTTTATTTCAATCTGGGTTAACTCCACCTGATGCTGTCAGGTGAACAATTACATTCCCAATAAGGGATATGAAACCGGCGGCCGGTCATAAAATTATTGCCAATAACTTTTCAATATGTACGATGGAAGAGGAGTTATATACTCCTCTTTTATCGTATATATATATTGCGTCGACTGCAAATAATTGGAATAAGAGGCGGATAACGATGATGATTATTATAACAACAACAATACAATGCAGCAACTGTTCTTAATTTGTCGAAGGACTCCTAAAAATGGCTCAGGTTTTATTACAAGACTGGGAATATATAACACAAACTAATTGGCAAGTGTGGTGCATTCCTCGTTAAGAAATCTATTCGGTAACAGTAACAAGTGGACCTTGACCTATCGAGCAACCTGCTGATGGTGAAAGGATAAAATAAAAATTTATCTTAATAATTTATGTGGTGCTGACGTAAGAGTCCAATTTACCACTCCCTATTTTGCCTCTGGATATCACAAACTAAAGGATTATATTAATGCAAATAGCATCTATGTAAGAGAATGGAAACTCGAAATAAAACCCTATACCAACACCTCTGACTAATGTGGTATTGTAGGTCAATTTTCCTCTTGTTATGGAGGAGACTCGAACCCAATAGTGGGATGTATAGGAACTGTAATGATGGCCAGTATTTATTAAACCGTAGATGGCAATCTCTAGGAACTTCGTCACAATTTTTTAAACGAACCATAAATCATTATTCTGTGATTGTGTGTCATCTGTGCTCGTCAATTATATGTTTGTGAAGTCCCCAACGTGTTGTTAGTATTAGTTAAAAAAAATGGGTTCTGTTTAAAAAAAGAAGAATGAATGACAATACTATATGCCATTCTCTGTATATGACATACTTATACAATAAATCTATAGATTTATATGTTATATAATTTCTAATACAATGGCGCTCAAAACCTGTTTCGTTCAGTGGTTTGTAAGCTATTTGGAGATTGAATATACTGTTCACAGCCATTGGTTGGATGAAAAGTTTGTTATACGTAATATGATTATAATGAAATTGTCATCTATTCTATTAAAGATCTTTTAAAGATTTTTATTTTAGATTTAAAGTCATTAGAATATTCTATTATTCTTCAATTATTTTTTATTCGAGTAGTGACGAAGTAAGAATATGTAAAATTCACCACCACTTTATCCATGGGTCATCCATCATCCTTACCTTGCCTGTTGATGACGTAAAAGTCCATTAAGATAAGTAATACACATATTGAATGTATATAGAAAAAGAAAAATCGAAATTAAATCCTGTATCAATACATCCAACCAGGGTGGTGTAGTTGGTCAAATTCCTCTTATTATGAGCCTTGAGCCCAGTAGTGGGACCTCTACGTGCTAAGGAACATAATTATTGAAGGAAGCAAACTCTATAAGAGTTTTATTACAAATTATGTCAATCTAACTAATATCCGTGTGATGACGGAGTAAGAATACAATTCACCACCCACTATCTTACCCGTGGGTGATCATAAGAGATGACTAAGGGATATAAAACACATATAACATCTTTTTAAGAGAACGAAAACTCGAAACAAAACCCTATACCAACACGTTTGACCAGCGTGTTATAGTAGGTTAATTTCCCTTCCATTATGGAGGCCCGAGTTTAACAGTGGGATATATATGGGATGTGATGACGATGATGATGAACTACGATAACAGATCTTCAATCACCCACACCCAGACTCAAGACAACACTCTATAGATGATATAAAGTAATAGCCTACGTGAGAATCAATCGTCCGACCTTTACTACGTTATCTAGTATCATAAGATACCAAACCTACCACTACGCTATCTATGCATAACAATCAAAAGAGATTAATGATGAAAAGAAAAATTTCAATTCAATAAGTACTACACTTTATAAAATCTGTCCGAACGTTTAAATTAAATTTTAAATAATATGTACAATTAAAGCTAAGTTTTAAATTAAAATATTTACAGAAAAATAGAAGTAAATAAAATAAAATAAAAAATAAATCCCAATGCGCGCATTTTATTTAAAGAGATCGCAAAAAAAATAATCGCTGCCTCACGTGATCAGAGGGCTGGCCTATATTTTGCACAAAAGGTTAGCATTGCCATTCAACGTGGCAATGCTGCTAGCCTTCTGGGCACATTACCAGTAGACAGTGATGCGGAGGAATTTTTCGATGCCTGATTGCGCCTTTTGTTTCTCCTTTTATTTATTTATTTTTTATTCCTTATTATATTTTCTTCTAAAGAGATTAATTGAATTATGTAAAGGAAGATATTGGTATTAAAAAAGCTAGTCTTACTTTTCATGGACTCCCCGTGTAAAGTAAGACTTATAATTGATAACCTCTTTATAGCAAGAGAAAAAAAAATTGAAATAAAACCCTATATAATGCAATATATGGCGCAAATCTAAGCTGTGTGGTAGCGGTTACGAATACTACCAACACTTACTTTGCTCGTGGATGTCGTAAAAGAAGACTAAGAGCTTTATAATGACTTGGGCCAATCTGATGCCGTTTGGTCAACAAATTCATTCCCAAGGAAGGTTGACGTCTGGCAGACGGCCGGTCATAAAACTATTGCTAAAAACTTTTACAATATTTACAAGGGCGGTACATATTGTATTAACCCCAAGTAATTGGTAAGAGAGTAGGAGAATAATGATGGCGAAGATCTATTATTACCTCAAATTTTAATATTAAACCCTATACTTAAAACAGCCGTGCTAAGTATAGTTTTTATATACTATCTATTACACAACCGTATAAAGTACAGGGTTTAAATGATGGATGATCAGTCGATCAGTTTGGTATAATCGATCACTTTTTCATATTCTTGAGCTGTTCAATGGGTACACAAGATCTATACCAATATTATAAAGCCAAAGAGTTTGTTTGGTTGAACGTCATAATTTCAGGAACTATTGAATCGTATTGTTATTTCAGTGTTGGATAGCCCTTTTCTTAACGAACCGAATAATACATATTTGTAGTAGTAGTCCACACTGTTGATAGTTTTCTGCCCATAGCTGCGTAGAATACCAAGAACTCGCAGCAAATCGACGCCTGAACAGTGGCATTCAGCTTTTGCGCTTCGCTCGATAAGCGAGGGAGTCGGGAGCTCATCTTTCTGGGTGAGTTTGGTGTATTACAATGATCAATAAACGGCAGTACGCTTACCATCAGATGTACTGTAAGACCCACTCTCTCTGATCCTCTTATTTTCTTGTACGCAAAAAATTGACGCGTATCAATTATAAATATTTTTATAACGAATCGATGTAATGACAAGGTTATTACTATTAACTTTATTAAAATGGCGTACATATATATTATTAAATTAAATAACATAATAATAAATCAATATCACAGACATTTTGTACGTATAACAAATGCATAACCTTTTGTGTTAATGCGCGAAGCTAAATAAAAGATGTAAACAATTGCCAAAGGTTAAAACTAATTGATTTCTTTGGTTATGTTATTAACTTGTTTACGCTAAGTCATTTTGACTTGTTAAATCAAGTGCGGAAGTTTATTTTTATAATGTACGTTCTTTTTTAGTCGTCAAATTTAATTTTAAGATAAACGGTAGGATGTGAGCTACGTGCTCTTTTATCCATATTATCAACAATTAGACAAGACATCATGCTCTTATCCCAATTACTTGGGGTCAACGTAATTAATCCTATTTCATCGTATATATTCTATAAGTTATTGGCAATAGTTTTATGTAGTGTTGCCCAAATGCAAGAACAAGACCTACATCAAGAGTCTCACAGAGTTCTAATTTTCAGAATTTTACGATTCCTTTGGCAAAGAAAGGTTTATCAACACTTTGTATTTTTAATTGGCACTGGAGTATACGAAGGAATAATTTAATGTTATTTTAAATAATCTCATAATAGATAGGTGTGTATCGCTCGAAGAACCGACAACCGCTGGGGAAAAAAAGGTTCTAGAGTGGCGACCACGTACCGGACGACGCAGTGTAGGACGCCCCCCCACTAGGTGGACAGACGATCTGGTGAGGGTTGCTGGGCGTCGATGGATGCAGACGGCACAGAACCGCACTCTGTGGCATACCATGAGGGAGGCCTATGTCCAGCAGTGGACGGCGATGGGCTGAAATGATGATGATGATGATGAGATAGGTGTGATTATAGCCCTCCTCCCAGTAAGTGGTCATCATTCTCCTACTCTTATCCCAATTACTTGGGGTCAATACAATATGTACTCTTTTTGCATAGTACGTATAGTAAAAGTTATTGGCAATAGTTTTATTACTGGCCGCTTGCCAGACGTCAACCTTCCTTGGGAATGTAATTATTGACCAAATGGTATCAGATGGAGTCGGCCCAGGTCGTTATAAGACTCTTAGTCGTCTTTTACGACATTCACAAGTATAGTAAGAGTTGGTAGTATTCGTAGCCGCTATCAAACAGTAAGTGTTATGTACCTAATTATTATATTATAATAGTGGTACAGTTAGTGCCGCTAGATTAATGGAATTTCATAAATTTCGTTGGATTTTTAATTTTTAAGGCATGTGCTCAACACAAATGATTGTTATTCTAACAGCCAGAGTTGAAAAACTTGCGAGACTCTTGCTGCAAGTCTTGGTCTGTATTAAGGTAACACAAGTTTTATGAACACCTACGGCAACCCTACTTGTGAATGTAAATGTTGACCTAATGGCATCAGACGTAGTTAACCCAGGTGTGTGTAAACGGCCCCGCCGAGACGTCATCGCCCGTTGGGCTACGCGGCTGGAGAGGCCTAGACACGGTGTCGTCACCGTCGAGGCTCTCCGGCCCGTATTGATGGAGTGGATGGAGCGGCGGCACGGAGTCCTCTCCTTTCGACTGGTGCAGGTGTTGTCGGGGCACGGATGCTTCGGCTTTTACCTGCACACGGTCGCGTATAGGGAGTGGACTTCGTTCTGCCACCATTGCAGCAGTGACGAGGACACGGCGCAACACACGCTGGAGGCGTGTCCGGGCTTTGACCGGCAGCGCCGTGACCTCGTCGCTGTTATCGGTGCTGACCTGACGCTGCCGGCTGTCGCGAGAGCGATGGTCGATAGCGTCAGGAACTGGGACGCGGTCGCCGCCTTCTGCGAGGCTGTCATCTCGCAGAAGGAGGCGGCGGAACGAGTCCGGGAGGAGTCCCGCGACCCGGGCCGCCGTCAGCGGCCGGGGCGGCGCAGGCGCGATTACCTGCGCCTGATGGCGCCCTAACCGAGGCCTCGGGTGATCGGACCGGGGAATTGTCCGGTCACCCGACGTGAGGCCACCGCGTGAGGGCGTCGCCCCGACGGCGAAATCTGTCGGGGCGTCGACGAGAGGAACCCGCGAGGGTAAACCGCCGGGCGGGCCACCGAAGTTAAAATCGAGTACCGGTGGTCCGCTCGCACGGCGAAGAGAGAAGGTTTTACGGTGGGTCTATGGGGTCACGCGCCGCCTTTCCGTCACCCCGGACCGATTCGGCGGGGCGAGACGCACCCATAGCCCACCAATAAAAAAAAAAAAAAAGGTGTGTGTGTAAACGGCCACCGAAGTTAAAAATCGGGTCCTGGTCCCGCAGGGCGAAGAGGGAGGAGTTTTACGGTGGGTCTATGGAGTCACGCGCCGACTTCTCCGTCACCCCGGACCGATTTGGCGGAGCGAGACGAATCCATAGTCCACCAAAAAAAAAAAAAAAAAAAGGTGTGTGTAAAGCTCTCAGCTATCTTCTACTTTTAAAGGAATTCCCTGCCCAATAGTGGGACCTATAAAGACTTCAAATAGAAAGAATTAAAGCTAAATAACTAAAGACTTTAACTGCACATGGCATAGTTCTTTTTGATTTCCATGCAGGATAATACTTTGTGGGATCCAAAAGTTATTGTTCCGAGTCTGTATGTAATTTGTGTCCGTTAATTGTATGTTTGTAAAGTCCCCCACAATAAAAGGTATAGTTTCATATAGCTGGATGTTGTCTTTTAAAAGAAAGACCTATTGCAGTAAGCCTATTGGTTATTTAGGTTTTCAAACAGCGTGTCGCATTGTCGCTTATATCTGTAGGAACTTTTTGCTTGCAAATTTTTGCATGAGGAATCAAATCGGTTAAGGTCTGTAATAAAACCCCGCGTAGTGTCGTGTTAAGAATATAAAGTATTAATTATCTTTAAATATAAATTTAATATATTTTTTTTTTCAATTCAAACAACAACGGCACTAAGGAACTAATCCTACAAGGATTGGAGACATATAATTAACGAATGCAAATTACTCCAGACTCAGAATAATAAGCAGTTGATCGCAATACGTTGTCCGGTTTGGGAATCGAACCCCGTTACTGGTACGGTAGATAACCAATACACCCAATAGGACGCGTCAATGAGCTAATAGATATAATGAAAAATATTCACCAACATCATCAACTCAGTTCATTTACATCCCACTTCTGGGTTTTTACCTTCTCCATTATACAAATTACTGAAATTTTTAGCATTTAATATGCTTAATTATTTATAAATACCCGATTACGAAACGAAAAATGATGTCACAAGCGGGGTTCGAACCCGCACCATTGCGAATCCAGCCCAATCGTGCTGCCACTTACACCATCGTGAACTATTTTAGGACATGCAAATTTCGCTTCATATTATATCTTACGTCTTCAAGGTGACGTATGACATCTACCGGACAATGTTTACACATTGTATATTCTCCATTATAGCTGGCCATTGACCTACTATACTGATCAGACGTGTTGGTATGTAGTTTTAAGATAATTTTCTTTGTAATACATGGACATCATAGTCGTATTTCATCCTTTAGTCGTTTTTTATCCTTTAGTCGCCTTTTATCCCTTGGTCGTATTTTATCCCTTAGTCGTCTTTTATCCCTTAGTCGTTAATATTATAATACCCACTGGTCTGATAGAGGGTAATAAATTTATTCTCCATCATCACATTAAAAACGCTTGATAATACAACTGATTACTTAAACTTTTAATTTATCTTCATCTCAAATATAGATATTTTTAACTATACTCAAATATAGGGGGCGAAAAAGACCGGGTTTCACGGCTCGTACGGCGTGCAGAGGTACATTGCCTAACAGGTTATGAAATTGCTCGCCCCCTTCATCGCCCCGGACGGATGCGGAGTGTGACTAAACCATAGCCTGAACCAAAAAAAAAGGTGGTAACGAATTGTATCCTTACTCAGTAATCCCACAAAATTTAGCTCTCAAAGCTTTAGTTGTATACTCTTAAGTTTTAAACTGATATACACACAACGAGTATTTGTAATTCATACGCAATGTTTAAGTAACCGGCTGTGAGACAACAGTTCTTATTGCATCAACGTAACGATGTTTCAGCCCATCAAATCTATTGTTTTCTCACATTTTATAATATTAAAAAAACACTCGTTCTTACTACTTTATTTATTAATTTTATAATTATAAATTTTTATTAATTACATAACACATTTATTTCTAATTTAATTATCATCGGTTTAAAAACTAAGTACGATTTTGTTTTTATTGTTTTTGATGGCAAACGAGCAAACAGCACACCTGATGGTAGGTGTTACAGCCGCCTATGGACCTTTTATCTGTCTGTCTGGTCTGTATTGGTAGACAGCGGTCTAGCTATACCAAGGGTATAGCTAGACCGCTGTCTCTCTCGCTCACCGAACGAAGCGCAATAGCACATTGCCATTACTCAGACGTCGATCTTCTGCGAGAGTGTGGTACTACTCCTGGCGGACCGACCAGCCGCTGCAGATAGTTCTCTATCAACAGCGTGGTCCTACCACTACTATGAATATTTAACTTTAAGTTTTAAAATTAAAATATTTACAAAACAGACAATAATAACAAACGTCGATGACAGATATCAAATAATTTCCTCTACGTCACTGTCCATCAGTAATGTGCTTGCTGGCGGCATCAATACGTTAGTTGGCAATGAATATCTTTTGTGCAAAATATATAGGCGAGGCTTATGATCACGTTAACAGCGTCTAGTCTTTTCTTGTTTTATTTTGTTGAAGAAATTTATAAGAAATATATTTATATAAATTACAAAAAATGGATCTATCCACGATATAATTTAAAACTATTCCCCTGGTGTGACCTAAGTAGATTATATTAGAAGGCGAAAATTGTTTTATTCAACTAAAACAATTCGTTAGGATCTTGTAGATGGCGCTGATATTGATTTAATGATTCCTATTTTTTTTTAATGTATACAAAACAGAGTCTGTTAGGTATGTTTAAACATATTATCGTATCTATTAATTTATCAGCATATCAAGGCCGGCTACTAAATTTCTCCAAAAATAAATTCATTAATATTATGAGCTCCCTAAGAATTCTGATCCCATTGATTGAAATAGGCGATATATGGCGGCAATCCGTTATATTTTAAAAAGAAGGAAGTCCCACCACTTTTCCACGATTAATATACCAAGCGACACACACACACACCTCAAGCGAGCAAAGAATTTGCGAGGATAAGGTGGCATATAAATTAAGAAATAACTCTTATTATTTTTAAATCCTTTTACTTCATTCTAAAATAGATGTTATCTGAATATGCCCTTAGTTTTGCTAAACCCATATACAAGATAAAGGTTGGTTCTCTATCTCTAATTCTAATTTTACTTCAGTATCACATGAATTATAGCTATGGACTTGTCTTTTTTTAAGAAAGACAAGTCCAAATTTGTATGATGTCTGCGTTAATTATGTTTGTAAATTCCCCCGTAATACAAGGATTATTCCCTTAGTAGAACTGTATGTCTAAACATTTATCCCTTCAGGCGTAAAAGCATCATAAATTACTTAAAACATCATAGAGTATTTACTTCTATGTAAGGAATCGAGTTCCGGCTGACGTCATAACATGAGTAACGTGTACGCCAGACCTGGGAGCGAGGCCTTGACTTGCATCACGCTTGGCAAAGCAATGCCTGACGTAATTCTAACACATTATATATGTATTGTTCAGCTTGAATTTATGCACTTGCTTGAGAAGAAGATATAAGATTTTTTTTTAACTGCAATTATTATATATTATGGCTATTGTTTTTTAACAGTCCATAATCCGACCAAAATCCCTTCAAATCGAAGCGCATCTGGAAGGGTTATTGTCGATAGTTACTAAACTACCAATTAGTCAAGTGGATAAAAAATATTACACTTGTATCTGCACATACTACTTTTATTTTTCTTTATTTTTTTTTTTTCGCATTACTTTAATGTAAGTTTTTTAATTTTATTTGATTTATTATGATATAATTTAATTTTGTATGTATTAATTTAATTTACTATGTGGGAGCGGCTAAGAATACTAGCAACACTTACTTTGCTCGTGCATGTCGGAAAAGACGAATAAGAGCTCTATTTCGATCTAGGCCAACTCCACTTGATGGGGTTAGGTCAACAATTACATTCCCAAGGAGAGTTGACATCGGGCAAGCGGCTGATCATAAAACTATTGTCTAAAACTTTTAGCAATAGAAACATATTATCTCGACCCCAAGTAATTGGGATAAGAGTAGGAGAATGAATAATAAATGTATAACATTTTTTAACTTAAATTAATTTACTTTATTATATTATCTATACAAAGTTACTTACTTACCTTTTTAGACATTTTATTTCATTATTCCAACTTCTAAGCCTGCACATGTGGTAGTGCTAACCTATAATTAATTGTTATACTCGTTTTTTTTAAGTGTAAGCACTTTTATCAATTTTATAAGTGTATATTATATATATAATTTTTAGTCTAACTTATTCTAATTAATAAATAAATAATACATCACTGTAATGAATAAGTATTACGCCTACATTCAGAAAAACCTTTTGTTGCGTGCACTAACAATTACATACATTTTTTACGGCACAATTATCCTATCTGGAAGTCGAACAGTATATAATGTGCAATATGAATTAATTTATTATGCGTATTTTAATAAAGTATAGTTATATATCAATTATTCCATATAATATTGAAACGGATTAGGATGAACGAATCCGTTAGTGGTTTTCATAAATTACTTTTTTTTTAATTTATTAAACTTGGAGTTCTATTTATTAATAAATAATAAGTTTGGATATGTTCGGTTCGAAATAACTATTAAAAAGTTTATGGTTAATTAATTAGATACTTTTTTAGTTCGTAAAAGATTTATAATGCTCTTGACTATAGAGTCATATATTATCGTTTCTAAATTTTTCTTTACCAATACGATTGAAGACTCCTACATCCTATTTTGTACCTTACGTTTTTGATAGCTATAATTAACATTCAACAATTCCCTATATGTGATTGTATTATAATACGACCATTTATAATTGGTACCCCTATTTTGCCAAGTGGGTGTCGTAAGAGATGACTAAGGGATATAATACGCAAGATCATCCATGCACGAGAAGAAATACTTGAAATATAACTCGATAACCCTCTATAAGGCATTAGGTCGGTCATAAGATGATTTTTCAAAACTCTCATGCGTTGGTTTAATTCCAAGAAACCGAAGCAAAAGAAATGTAATAAGCGTCTTACCGTCTTAAGGATTTTTAATTCCGAAATCATAAGTTCAAAGCAATAGTAAATACGCAGTAAGAACAACATATATCATATCACCTCAGAAAAATAAGCAGCAAAGTTCCTATGTAACAATCCTATTTTAAGTTATAAGGATAGTTCATTATGTAGCGATGGGATAAGAAGAGAATTGTCGATACCCCCCATGCGTTCTGAAAATAGGCTATGACTATCATTAGGAAAACGTGCAGCAACTCTGTTCTGAAAAACGTATTACTCTTATTACGATTTGCAATCCATTTGCCAAGGAGAGAAATTCTACGTCTAATTAGCAAAACACTGATTGATGAAGAAAGAAAGATAAAAGAACCTGTGCAATTTTTCGCAAATAGGATATTTAATAACACCTCGTTAGATGGCGCTATATTAAGAAATATTATGTAAAATAATCAATTAACCATTTGGCATATAAAACTACTGAACGAGTGACATTTTATAACGCCTATTAAAATAATATTAAGATAAATACTTTGTCAATTACATGGCACTTCTTAGCTTCCATAGTAAGCTACCCACGTACACTCCTACGTATCCTAATAACGAATGAAGACCTTGCTGTGACGACATGTTATAATAACATCTGTATAATCTATAAAGATAAATGTAAAGTGTGATAGACTTAGAATTATTGGAATACAATGTATTATATTCTCTTACTTCCCCGAATAAGTCGTAAAACCCGACTGAACGATCACCAAGAGAATGAGCGCAAACACTCTTTTGGTATTTATTATCATTTTTAAACTTATTAAAATCTATCTTTTCACTTATGCAAACTTATTGACTCCTAGCCTTTTATTAGAGACTTTCTTAAATTAATAATTTTATTTTCGTGTGATGATGGAATAAGGATACAATTCACCACCATGAGTGTCGTAAATGCAAGAGAAGGAAAGTTGGAAATAAAATCGTATACCTACACGTCTAATCAGCATGGTATGGAAGGTCTATATCTCCTATTGTAGGGAGAACTCGAGCCCAGAAGATATTTGAGTTGAGATGATGATTACACTAATTAATAAATTTTTGGGGTTCCGTACTCAAAGGGTAAACGGGACCCTATTACTGAGAGTTCGCTATCCGTCCGTCCGTCTGTCACCAGGCTGTATCTCAAGAACGGTGATAGCTAGACAGTTGAAATTTTCACAGATGATATATTTCTATTTGCCGTATAACAACAAATACTAAAGATAAAATAAAATAATTATTGATGGGGCTCCCATAAAATAAAAGAGGTTTTTTTATATATAATAGTACGGAACCCTTCACGCGTGAGTACAACTCGCACTTGGCGTATTTTTTATAATACCCACGGGAAATAAAGGAGCACTGTATTCTTACTTCTTCACCACACAGTAAAGGAATGGCGTATTTAAAACAGTTTTTGAAATGAAACTCCTTATGATAAAACTTTGAAATTATGATCCGCAAAATATTTAAATGACGAATAGTTAGCTATAAACAAGCTTAAGTGATTGCTATATATCGTAGTCACTGCTCTGCTTTATGCAGATGATGCAGTCCTGCTGGCACAGTCAGCGACTGACCTGCAGACCCTAGTCGACACAATGACAGAAGATTGTAAGAAAAGGGGTCTACGCGTGAATGTGAGCAAAACCAAAATAATGGTCTTTGAAAGAGATAAAACCAGAACAGATGTAAGAGTAACAATAGGTAATGATGTACTGGAGCAAGTGGATGAACTTGTATATCTTGGATGTGGATTTAGCCGAGATGGAAGGTACACCACTGATATAGAGCGAAGAGTGAATGCGGGAAATAGAGTGAACGGAGCGTTGGGGCAACTTTTCGGCAGCCACCACCTCAGCCAGAAGGCACGTGTAGCAATACATAACGCAGTGCTTGTCCCAACATTACTGTATGGAAGCGAGAGTTGGGTATGCAGAAAAGAGTATGATAGTAAAATTAATGCGGTCGAAATGCGATCTCTGCGGAAAATCTGTGGAGTTAGGCTGACCGACCGCATTCGTAACGACGACGTAAGAGAGCGAGTAGGTATGAAAGAGAGTATTGGTGTAAAGATGCGAAAGGGAATGCTCCGATGGTTCGGACATGTGGAAAGAATGCCGAACGAACGCCTGGTTAAGAAGATATACAATGCGAAAGTGGAAGGATGTAGGTACCGAGGGAGACCGAGACTAACCTACCTAGACCAGATCGGTCATGTATTGAAGGAAGGTGGAGTCAAGAGTCTCCGAAACCGGCGAGCGTGTATGAAGAGAATTATGAATGTTGAGGAAGCGAGTGAAGTATGCAGAGATAGAGTTCTCTGGCACTCTGTTCTCTCTGCCTACCCTGCAAGGGATATGGCGTGATGATATGTGTATGTATGTGTATATATCGTATACTCACTCTTATTCTTTATGAATAATTGAAATGTTGCACTGTAATACAAAAGATTCAATTCTATCGTGAGCCTTTGAGACACACCTGTTGTTTATTTTTTTGCCTAACCTGTATAAACTTGAACAATATTTTCCGCGTAGGCTCGATAATATTTGCATATAAAATGAGATGACATATCTCAAATGAAAAGGTTCACAGATATTATTTGAAGTTATTCTTAACTGTAATAATAAAATTCTACATCCTTACTTTTTATATTTATGTCAACTGGGCCAAAATCTGCCTAGAGCTGTCTGGTGAACAATTACATTGCTAAGGAGGGTTGAATCAGGCAAGCGGCTGGTAATGACTCTATTGCCAATAACATATACAATATGTATAATGGAAGAAGAGTACGAGTATACATTGCTTCGACTACCAATAATTGGGATACGAGCAGGAAAATAATGAGAGCTTTTTTTATCTATGAACGTTTTTATATATTTCTGTATGGAGTAAGGATACAATTTAAGGATAAGATTGAAAATGCTGCGGTGATTTAAATATGTAGAAAGATTGAGCAAAAAAATTTACGAAGCAAAAATGTAGAGCAAGTGTGAGTCGGACGACAAGTGAAGACTACGTTGTAGGTTTTGGATCAAGTTGGTAACGTGCCAGCGAAAGACTAGATTAAAAGTTTCTGAAACGGTAGACCATTCAAGACTGTGACAATTGTAATTGAAGCGAGGAAATCCGTAGATTATCCCTGTTGAAGTATCCTGTATTTAACGTTCACGTAAAATGGATGAATGATAAACTTTATTGGGTTCATTCAACCAGCTCCCACATAAACAAAATATATTATTTAAATCCCAAATATTCAAAATTAATCAACATTTCCAATCGATTTGCAATACAATACTAATGTGGCAATATAACCGAAAACGTAAACCTTAATGATACCACTGTAATTTCAAAATGAATATCATTCTTGATATTCTTTTTACGGAGGAGCAAGTTTACCCAATCACCTTGCCTTATACGTAAAGCTATTAATTCCACTTAAAAACATTGCTTAATATTGTCTGAATTTGTACCGAAAGTATCAATTTATATGTCAAGTCCACGATGCATTTAAAAGAGTGGGAGATTTATTTACTTTAATTATAGCTTTTTATAAGGTCATTTGAAAACTTATTTTTAACGTATTCTAGCGATTAATCTCATGGTTTTCTTATCGTCAAACTATTAATATAATTCTCATAGATAAAAAAGAATGCAGGGAGATTATTTGACAAGCTTTTAAAAAGCATTTTAAGTAATCATTTATATGAAATTATTATCTCTGAATAGCGATATATAACGCTTAAAATTAAAAACATGGTACACTTATAAATTTTAATATATATAAATTACGTGTGACGTTGTTTGTCCGCGATGGACTCCTAAAGTACTCAATCGATTTTAATAAAATTTGCACAGTATGTGTAGTTTGATCCAAATTAAAAGATAGGATAGTTTTCATATCAATTTATAGTCGTAATATTATTTGATTGCAAATTATTTGTCTATTATTTGACAGTCACAATTATCTGTTATCTTCAAACGATTCTAACAGATGGTGGTATCTGTTGACTGGATTGAGTAAGTATTTAATAGATGGCACTATGTTAAACGTACAAACGTTTCATATAAGATACAATTTATTAGCATAACTACCACGTGTTACTGAGGCTACCTTAGCCACAGCAACGCGTGGCCAGGTTTCAGGTCAGATAGTGTGTTTTACCTTCTTCTTTTTGACTTTTATGATCTGCCCTTACCGTAATTTCTTCCCACCACCATTAGGCCGATCATTGGAACCAATTCCTTAATCTTGGTGATGCATGTTTTGTCTAACGAATTTGGATTTTTGTTATCTTAACATTCTGATTATAGTGTATAACTTATGATTTGGTTATGCTCACTGAAAAAGTCCCTGATTGCATTTACTATGTGGAGCGACTCTCTTCCTTTTTGTCTCTCTTTCTTCTTTGTGCTTGATGGAAGCGGTGAGTGCTGGGAAGCAATGACTTGAGGGAAGTGATAGCTGCTCTAGTTGTTAACTCTTGATCGGATATCACTTGTGGGATCTGGTCCAGCCATATTTTTTTGTATAATATTTTTATAAAAAATAATAATATACCTTGATCTGAAAGGATAAAGCTACTAAAACTGTTGTATACAATTTCCAACGATTTACATTTTATACAATGCTATTATATGCATATACGACTGCACATATAGCATAGTGGGTAATAGGCCAATCTACAGTTTCGAGTGTTGAGATTCACACGCAGGAAAATGCGATCGATTTCTGCGATCAAGAAATTGCTGTTTTAAATCTCGGTATAATTTGTGTCCGTGAATTAAACATTTGCAGGGTTCCCCATCAAAGGGATGTCTTCCTTACTTCGATGTTAATTTTTAAAAAAAGAATAAACAATAAAAAAAATTAAACATATTTTTTTTATTCTTCAACGAGTTAGTGATTTTTTTTTAATAATACATAATTTGAACAAAAATAAAATCGACTACAAAATCATATGTTAGAGGTCAACCAAATTATAAAAAACAAAACCTATTATAAAAAAAAAAAACAAATTAAAAACTACTATTCAGATCTTGATTAAATTAAAATGGCACCACAAGGAAAAAATCATCTTTCAAATAAAAAAAAGAGTCCCCAAAATTGATTCACACGAAATAAAGTTTAAAGTTAAGATATTAAAAATGTGCACTTGAATTAAAAACCTTTTCCTTTTGAAGCCAGTTAATAAAAAAGAACTAAATACTCTTTTGATATTTTCAATAGAATATTAATCTCACAGGAAATTACTTACATATAAATAAACTTTTATCACGCAATGAGAGGCAACGCTCACCAACGATTTCCTGCGATATAGCGATGATTACGATGTTATATCTAGTTTTGTAACGATGAAGGACGTTACTGATATACCTACTATCGATAACTTTCAATTCATATAATTGCAATAAAAATATAGTAATAAAAAAGTCAATGAAAGTATTTTTTTTCATTGCTTATGGTAGCATATGAGTAAGCAGTAAGCAGTGATGGTAAGTGTTACTACCGCTCATGGACCTTTGCAATATCAGGAATAGAGACACACCTCATCATCATTCATATTACTTGAGGTCGATACAATATGTACTCTTCTTTCATAGTACATATTGTAAAAGTTACGTAATAGTTTTATGACCGACCGCCTGCCAGACGTCAACCCTCCTTGGGAATGTAATTGTTGACCAAACGGCATCAGATGAAGTTGGCCCAAGTCGGTTATAAGGCTCTTAGTCATCTTTTATGACATCCACGAGCAAAGTAAGGGTTGGTAGTATTCGTAGCTGCTACCACATAGCTAAGGAATAGAGTTACCTACCGACTAAAAAACATCCAAGTAGGGCATTCGACTCTTTCATTCATCGAACGAAGCAACAATACATAGCCACTGCTCATACGACGTTTTTCTGAGAAAATGTGGTACTACCCTGGACGAATCGGCTTATGGCTGTAGACAGAAAACTGTCAACAGTATGGTCCACCACTAAATTACAGAGACTTAATATTTATCATGCTAGTTTATTTATAGCATCTTGTTCTGTAAGCGAAAATGATTGATGTAGTATTAAAGCCACATCTAAATGTATAAACGTTTTCCAATAGATGATGTGTGACACATTCTATCATAAAGACATTGTGAGCGAGAATTTATTTATCATACATAAGGCCACACTTGTCTAATTAGTAAGACTATTGAAATGTATTTTAAGTATGGGATCAAATCTCAAATGTAGCAAACATTTTTTGCTTGCCAAATATGAGGATTACGCCATTTATATTCTCTTGTTGCGTTTTATAAGCTACCGACCTTATCCTGCTAGTCAGTATGGCATTATTTCCTCGTCTCTATAGTGAGTAATCGCCTCTCGTAAGCATACATACATACATATCATCAAGCCATATCTCTTGCAGGGTAGGCAGAGAGAACAGAGGGCCAGAGAACTCTATCTTTGCATACTTCACTCGCTACCTCAACATTCATAATTCTCTTCATACACGCTCGCCAGTTTCAGAGACTCTTGACTCCACCTTCCTTCAGTCCATGACCGATCTGGTCTAGGTAGGTTAGTCTCGGTCTCCCCCGGTACCTACATCCTTCCTCTCGTAAGCCTCCCTACATAAATAAGAAGTTGACTGATTAATAGGTAGAACAAACGAAAATAGTAGTAAAACTAGTGGGATTATAAAACAGATGATCGTTTCCAAGTAGATGTGTTGCACCAACTACAACCTTGTGCGGTAACCGTCTGACCTCCAAGCCTTAGATGGTCAACGTTGAGTAATTATAAGGCTATGTGAGAAATTGCGTCAATTAACGTGCGATGACAAGTACTGCGTAGTTCAAATAAGCCCTACAAATCTCGTCACGATTAACATCATTCATAATTGTATTATAAATAATAAAAAAAATCTATGTGGTGATGGAGTAAGAATACAATTGATAACCCCCTTACCTAGCCCTTGAGGCCCGTAAAAGATGATTAATCGATATAATATTCATATAACATCTATGTAAAATAAGGACAACTCGAAATGAAATCCTATACCAATACGTCTGACCAGCGTGGAATAATAGGTCAATTTCCCTCCTATTGTAAAGGAGGCTCATGCTCAACAGTATGAGCTGAGATGAAGATGATGAACCATAAATATTAAAATTCCAAAAAAATCAAACTGTCCCCCTTCCCTTGTTTGACTGTAGACTTCGTGAAAATCAACCAAAGAATTCATTCAAATGCTGAAAAATCAGATGATTACTTTCAGAACGACTTTATTAACCAAAAGGCCCCATGCCCCTGATGTAGTTAAAATTATTCAGGGATGTGAACCGATATATGTTCTCTAGTACGACACCTTTGAAAAGAAAAAGGGCGCCATATTGTATTTTTAATCCGTAAGCAAATGAATTTGTACTTTAGATATAAACAATCTTACACAAATTATACCCACGCTCGGAATACCTAAATGTAGTTTACTCAAATATTTGTTTTGTGTAGGATTAAAACCTACGATAATTACCATAGTGGGTCATTGGTAAATCATTACATCATCCATGATGTTTGATTATTATTCAGAAAGTGCCTGGCTGTCGTGTCTTCTCATAGAAACTTGAAATTATAACATGATGCCATGACTAAATGGTGTCAAGGATAATGAATCTCAAATAATTCAATTCACAGAGTACTGTAGCGAAAATAACTAGATTATATTGCCGTAATATTTTTTTAAAAAAACCCTTTTTTGTGTTGGTCTATGGTGCGGTCACGCTCCGCGAAATCGGTCCGCGGCAACTAACGGGAGAGACGGCGCGCGATCCCATAGACCCACCCTTCAATCCGCCTGTCTTCGCCGTGTGAGTGGGCCACCGAAACCCGATCTTTGACTAAGGAAATTTTCATTACACTGTGAGGGACTTTGCAATTAACTGACACATTACATTTAGACTCAAAACAAAAATACGTGGATCGCATAAACTAGTACACTGTGTTGTAATCGAACAAGCGATACATGACATAGCAGGTCAGTATATTAACTATTATGCCATCTATACAGTGATTACATGTGTTAATATCTGGGTACCTAATACTCACAACAAAATTTAAAATAAAGAACTAGATATGATTAAGCATAATATAATATAATTAACTGCATAGATGGCATAGTGGTTAAGATAATAATATAACCTTCCGTGCCAGTGCCGTGGGTTCGATTCCCAGGCAGGACAATAACTTGTGCGGTCTCCACAAAGTGTTGTTCTGAGTCTGGGTGCAATTTGTCTGCGTTGATTGCATGTTGGTAAAGTTCTTCGCAATATAAGGATTTTCATGTGCAGGGTGGTGTCTTTTAGAAGAAAAAAGCACTTCATACGCTATACTACCAGAAATTCCTTGTCAATAAAATCTTAAATGAAATACTATTATTACAATTTTTTTTATATTTTAGTTATGGTTTCAGCATTATACTGTGTGATTGCGGCTACAAATATTACCAATCTAAATGTAAGAGGTGGTTCATGCTTTAGCTCGTGGATGTCGTAAAAGATGACTAAGAGTTTGATATTGACCTGGACCAACGCCATCTAATATCGTTTGGTCAACAGTTACATTCTCAAGTAGGGTTGACATCAGATAGTGGAGTCATGAAACTATTCCCAAAACATACGTTGCATTACATACTCTACTTATTGCGTCGGCTCTTAGTAATTAGGTTAAGAGCAGAAAGGTGATAATGTTTATTTTTCATATTTTTAATTTTCATAAAAAAGGAACACCCTGCATGGTTTGCTTATTTTATAGCTGCACAGATGGCGTGGTGGTTAAGACACGACGAAGACGGCCTTCTGTACCAGTTCCGTGGGTTCGATTCCTAGGCAGGACAATACTTTGACACAAACTGTTGTTTTGAGTCTGGGTGTAATTTGTCTGCGTTAATTATATGTTTGTGAAGTTCCCCGCAATATAAAGATTATTTCCATAGAGCAGAGAGGTGACTTTAAAAAAAAACATAACCACTAGTGATAGTCTTTTTTTTAAATGCGTACTTTATATTTTTTTTTTATTACTTAATTTCAAATCAATCTGAATTTAATTAACCTAAATTTGTATTATTATATAATTATAGCAAATTTTATGAATTTTAAACTATATTAAAACAATACAATTCAAACTAATGGCAATCTTATTTCAAATACTTTAAGGTTCTATATAATAAATTAGACAAATTGAATTATATTATAAAATTTATTAAAGAATTTTCAACTCTATCACGTTGTATTAAAGTTTATTGATTTATTACATTCCACAATACAAGGCTGTCTGTAATTTATTAGTGCCTTCTGCTTAAAGATATTCGCACACAATTGTCCGTGGACTATTTTTTTAACCTAAATAAACTTAATTCTTGAAACAATCGAAAAGATTAAAAATGATAGCGGTATTCGTAAATTTGGACATGCTGCGCCTACGAATACTAACACAACCCTTACAGTGCTTGTGGGTGTCGTAAAAGATGATTAAGAGCTTTAAACTGACCTTGGCCTACTGCATCTGATCAATAATTTCATTCGCAAAGAAAGTTGACGTCAGGCAGGCGGCTGGCCATAAAACTGTTGCCAAAACTTTTGCAATAAGTATATATAACGCGTCCAATAGCGAAACGTGAATCCAATTTATGCTTATAAATTCACTTCAACTTATATACGTCTCATTCGGGGTTCGAGACTTCGTTACATTTTTTTTTTTTTTTGTGTGTCTTAGTTGTTAGCTTCAGATGGCTATGACAACTTTACCCGGACTGTGGGTGAGCGCTGAGGGCTCTCAACCCGTGACTTCTTTACAATAGACGAGACCTACTATAGATCGATCATATGGTGTTGTACAAGTTTTGTTTCTACTTTGCCTTCTCTTTTATAGACACTATCTGAATATTATATGCTTCATTTACCTCTTACGATACCATTAGGGGGATGGCGAATTGTATTAGAATTTCATTTAAAAGAAGTAATTAAAAAAATAACACGCCTTTCTTGCTGGATATTCTCAGCTTGTCGCCGTGTTCCGATTCGGTGATAGATTATTGAATTCGTTTCAGAAGAAATATAATACGAAGTGCCACTAAGGGGCTCATCATCATTCTCCTACTCTTATCCCAATTACTTGGGTTCGATACAATATGTAGCCTTCTTTCATAGTACATATTGTAAAAGTTATTGGCAATAATTTTAAAACCAGCTGCCTGCCTGACATCAACCCTCCTTTGGAATGTAATTGTTGACCAAAGGAAATCACGTGGAATTGGCCCAGGTCGTTACAAAGCTCTTAGTCGTCTTTTACGACATCCACGAGCAAATTAAGGATTGGTAGTATTTGTAGCCGCTACCACACAGCGCAAGTGCCGCCAAGGCGCTATGATTTGATATTTTTACTCAGTCACTACACGTAAAAATACAAGTTTCTTTTAATTTTTGTTGCCTTCAAGGATAAGAGAGGTATATAGAAAAGGATGCTTATTTAGTCGGATATGTAAAAAAATATATATTCAGTGCTCGAGGCAAATTTACTGTCTGAATATTTATGAGATGTTTATTACAATGACATTTAAATTTCAATCTCAGTGTAGGTCGCTCCTATAGATGCATGATGTCATACGATCTCGTCAGCGCCACGTAATCAGCGTGAGTCGATATAAGAACATAATATTGCCTTTACAACTTAGATAAATAATTTGTAATAAAAAGTAATGTCCGGATAAACGAGCTTATCACAGTTTTATAGGAAACATGTTTAGATATTAAGAAATAATTAATGAAGTAATGAAAAAAAATATTAAAAATGGTAAAAATAATAAAAGAGGGATAAATCAAGGATAGAACCACAGCTATCGAACTAGACTATTCGATTTTCGATCTTATTTTGAATATATATAAATATACAAGAAATTTTGATTTATTTTAAAAATTATTGAGAAATTTGTATTTATGCACGATGATATTTAGTATTCATTTATCTTTCATAATGACTTGCTAATACACGAATATTACACAGATAGAATGAAACTATTTTAAGGATTTCGTCGCGTTTGTATTTGATTTTTAGTTTCACGACGTTTTGAACACTTTTCAGCATATTACCTGTGATTATGAATGCTATATATCCAAAAACAATATTTCATATTTTTTTATTTTTGATTTAAAAAAAGATTAAAATCCACCTGAACCATCACGCTGGCGAAGCTGATTGATACAGTGTTTAATTTCAAATTTTCCTTCTCTTACTATTGTAAGACTACTAAAAGATAAGCGGATAACATTAATATGTTATCAGCACATCCTTTAGTCGTCTTTTACGATATCTACAGATAAGAAAAAGGGTCCATCCATCCATCAATCCATCAGCCCATAAACGTCCCCTGTTGGCCATAAGCCTCCCCAGCCATTCAAAACGGTCCTGTGCCACCTGGATTCAACATTTTCCTGCGACCTTCTTAATGTCGTCAGTCCACTTAGTCGAGGTCATACTACGCTGTGTCGTCCGATACGTGGTCGCCAAGAAAAAGTGTACTAAATTGTATTCCTACTCCGTCACTAAATAGATAATTTACACCTTATAAGGAACTAAATTGAATAACATTCTCAAATTACATATATTATATAATTATGCATATTCTTTACATGTCAACGTTAACTATACGTGTGACAGGTCCGCTAAATATTATATAAGACTGACATATACTTGTCTGAGGTCACTACTGTGAGTCAGGGTTGACCTTATAGTGACAAGAGATTCTCTAAATGTCATTGAATATTATTTTATCATCGATTTTAAATTGATACTTTTGTAATAGTTATTAATCATCATCATCATCATCATCACAGCCTATATATGTCCCACTGTTGGGCTCGGGCCTCCTCCGTAATGGGAGGGAAATTAACCTACTATACCGCGCTGGTCAGACGTGTTGGTATAGGGTTTTGTTTCGAGTTTTCCCTCTCTCGCATAGATATTATATGCGTTTTTATATCCCTTAGTCGTCCCGTACGATCACCCACGGGTAAGATATGGGGTGGTGAATAGTATTCTTACTCCGTCACCACACAGAAAATAGTTATTAAACTATATACTAAAAAACTAACAATGGTAGAATCATACAGCTTTCTGTTTATAGTGAGGAGCCGGTCCGGGTTGACTACACTCTTTTTTTATTGCTCTTAGTGGCAAACGAGCAAATAGCACACCTGATGATGAGTATTATTGTCGCCTATTGACCTTTGCAATACCAGGGGTACAGTTAAGCAGCTGCCTACCAACAAAAAACCCCGGACCCACCCAGAAAGTTGGGCTGCCGGCTCTGATACACCGAACAAAGCATAGCAACATATTGCCATTGCTGAGACCTTGATTTTCTGTGAGAGTCGTGTACTACCCCGGACGATCCGGCCCTCGGCTGTTGACAGAAAACTGTCAACAGTGTAATTCCGCCATTAGAATTCGCGCAAAATGTTACCCTGGTATTGCAAAGGTCCATGAACGGCAGTAACACTTAGTATTAGGTGTGTTGCTCGCTCGTTTGCCGCTATAGGCAATGAAAAATATACTCACTGAACTGGTTACTGCTTATACGCTGTATACGCAAATGGTATCTAACATACATCTATCACCTACTATCGTTTATCCCTATCCCTACTAATATATAAATGTGAATGTAAGTTTGTTTGTTACGCTTTCACGCTAAAACTACTCAACCGATCATCATGAAACATTGTACACATATTCTTGGAGGTATTAAAAGTAACATAGGATACTTTTTATTAAAAAAAATCAAAATTTTTATATGAAAAATAAAAAAATTGTTTGCCAAAAAATCTCAAAATCTAGCTTCTTCAACGCCATCTAGCAGTCCAGTAATGAAGTTCCAACCCTGAGTATTGTAATACCGTTGCACTGTATTACCGACGGTCAAAAATAAAAATAGGGGATCAAAAACTTTAGGAAAGTAACCTTTTACGCGGGCGAAACCGCGGGCAGAAGCTAGTTAGATATAAACCTACCATTATGAGATAATAATGTCATCACGATTTTACGGTTCCGTATCCATGACGAAGAACTCAAGAAATCAATAGCTTTGATCAATCTAATGGCAATAGGCAGATGATTCGATAGGTTATGGAGCTGTACGCCAACCTTATATCGAATCGGACTTTTTCCCCAAAATCGAAAAGATTTGGTAACCGTGCAGTTTTAAGGAAACTCAAACCAATCTTCTCAATCCATTCGTCCATCTGTTTATCAGGGCTATATATCCTGAACCGTGATTTTTAATCAGTTGAAATGTTCATAAAAGACGTATTTGTATTAACGCTGTTATAAAGAATCTTTCACCCTTCTCTAGTGTCATAATCGCTGCAATTGGCAGGTGTATTGGCGAATGCAGTGAAGTTTTATACCTTTCCCAGGAGACGACTGCCTAATCTCTTGGTAAGACCGCTAGGCATTTTTTTACGACTTCCACGGACATATTATTATTTAATCATTATTTTAGCTTATATATGTCTCACTGCTGGCCACGAGCGTCCCACTACAATAAGAGGAAAATTGATCTACTACCCCATTCTGGCCAGATGAATGGATAAAGTTTTCTCAAGTTTCCCATCTCTTGCTCAGATGTTATATCCATATTCTACCCCTAATTGTTTCTTATGACACCCATGGGTAAGATAGGGAGTGGTGAATTGTAGGTACTCTTACTCTGTAACCACAATGAAAACATATATGTGTAAAAAAGCTTAATATAATTAAATCTAATAACTATACCACATTTAGTTTAAGCTAGAATTACATGAAAAAGAGAGAATTTTATGAAAGAGAGTATTGGTGTAAAGATGCGGCAAGGAATGCTCCGATGGTTCGGACATGTGGAAAGAATGCTGAACGAACGTCTGGTTAAGAAGATATACAATGCGAAAGTGAAAGGATGTAGGTACCGGGGGAGACCGAGACTACCCTACCTAGACTAGATCGGTCATGTACTGAAGGAAGGTGAAGTCAAGAGTCTCCGAAACCGGCGAGTGTGTATGAAGAGAATTATGAATGTTGAGGAAGCGAGTGAAGTATGCAAGGATAGAGTTCTCTGGCACTCTGTTCTCTCTGCCTACCCTGCAAGGGACATGGCGTGATAGTATGTATGTATGTAGAATTTCGTGTGGTCATAACAACAGTAGGCATAACATATAAAACTATTTACTCAACACTACGCGGTAATACACACAATGTATCAGTGTTGAACATTACATAAGCATAAGCAACTATTGACATGTCTGAGGCCAAAGTGAGGCCGACCTCTGTGCGGCCAATTTGTTATGACCTTTATTTAAGCATTATATTAAACTAGTATGTTATTCTGAATGAATGAGTGAATGAAAATAGAATAATTTAAACTTATTCTTAATATGGAGGACATTTTCTAAACGGAAATATAAATTTAAATAATCTATATCTATAAAAGAGGATGTTTGCCGGCGAGCGTGTATGAAGAGAATTATGAATGTTGAGGAAATGAGTGAAGTATGCAGAGATAGAGTTCTCTGGCACTCTGTTCTCTCTGCCTACCCCGCAAGGGATATGGCGTGATGATATGTATGTATGTAGGATGTTTGTATATATGACATCGCTAAACTCGGAAACTATTTGACCGATCATTATGAAAATTGGCCGCACAGAAATAAAATTTATATATCCATTAATATAACTCGCTACCAGGTGGCGCAGTGATACATCGACACTTTTACAAACAAATCAACGGGCTGGGGTTGCTAGTAATAATAATAAATTTATAGAAAAATAATTTATTAAACTTAATCAATTTCGACATACAATTATTTCAATTTGCTACTATAGGTAGCCTCTGGACTTCACACTAGTAAACCCTGTCTCATGAAATCCAATCCATTCCTCAAAAATGATTCATAGTAACCATATCATCATCATCTTGCTCTCATCCCAATTACTTGGGGTCGACGCAATATGTCATCTTCTTCCATACAGTCCTATCAGACGTCATCTCTGTAGTCACTCCCTATCTCTCCATGTCATGCTTCACGCAGTCCATCCATCTTTTGTTTGTTCTTCCTTTACCGCTAAAGCTTTCAACATTCGTACTTAAAACTTTCCTTACTATATTACTTTTATCCCGCCTCATCACATGTTCATACTATGTCAACCGTTCACCATATGCTATTTGTTTGTTTGGTTGTGCGCGCTAATCTCAAGAACTACTAATTCGAATTGAAAAAGTATTTTAGTGTTGAATAGCCTATTTATTTATTAATAGAGAAGCATCAATCTAAAATGTTGCAAAAACGGACAAACTTCATCCGTTTGAAAGCTTCCATTGCGTGAACTGCGTGTTATAACTGCCTACGATGCTCACTCTCCAGTTCTTTCAATGTTTAGAGATGAAAACAAAGTTCCAGGTGCCAGTGTAAATATATGGGAGCATTCTTCACTGCATATATGTGTGCATGCGTGATCGTGAGCCTGTTTGCGCATGTTAGTATTATTCCATTCGGCGACGGCGTCCTCCGATGGCATCAGTATGGATGAAGTTGAATGGGCGATAAGAAGTTTAAAAAATGGTAAGGCAGCGGGCATTGATATGGTGTCTGCCGAGATGATCAAGCTTGGTGGCTCCTGTGTCCGGGAGGCGTTCCTGTTGCTCCTCAATTTATGTTGGAGCTCAGGAATGGTTCCCGGGGACTGGAATAGCGCAGTCATCGTGCCTTTGTTTAAAAACAAGGGTTCACGTTATGACTGCGCAAATTACAGAGCCATAAGCTTGACCAGTTTGGCAGCAAAAGTGTATGGTAAAATTATTGAAAGGAGAATGAGGATGGTGTCCGATGGTTTACTGTGTGAGACACAAGGAGGTTTCCGGAGGGGAAGGGGATGCATGGATCAAGTGTTCTCTCTGCGCAACATTGTGGAGAAGCATCTGGCTCTAGGTCAGAGGGTTTTCTGCAGTTTTGTGGATCTGGAGAGAGCATTTGACACGGTTGTACGAAAGGAACTTTGGGACATTTTACCGGAGTATGGTATTAACGGTAAACTGCTGCAGGCTGTGCAATCCAGTTACATGGGCTGTAGAGCCTGTGTGCGGCTGGATGATGGAATGTCGCCTTGGTTTGACGTCAATATCGGCGTTAAGCAGGGCTGCGTTCTATCAGCCAGGCTGTTTATCATATATCTGGATAAATGTCTCCAAAGGTTGAACGATATGAATGTGGGAGTCCAGATGGGTGACTCAGTGGTCTCTGCTCTGCTTTATGCAGATGATGCAGTCCTGCTGGCACAGTCAGCGACTGACCTGCAGACCCTAGTCGACACAATGACAGAAGATTGTAAGAAAAGGGGTCTACGCGTGAATGTGAGCAAAACCAAAATAATGGTCTTTGAAAGAGATGAAGCCAGAACAGATGTAAGAGTAACAATAGGTAATGATGTACTGGAGCAAATGAATGAATTTGTATATCTTGGATGTGGATTTAGCCGAGATGGACGGTACACCACTGATATAGAGCGAAGAGTGAATGCGGGGAATAGAGTGAACGGAGTGCTGGGGCAACTTCTCGGCAGCCACCACCTCAGCCAGAAGGCACGTGTAGCAATACATAACGCAGTGCTTGTCCCAACATTACTGTATGGAAGCGAGAGTTGGGTATGCAGAAAAGAGTATGAAAGTAAAATTAATGCGGTCGAAATGCGATCTCTTCGGAAAATCTGTGGAGTTAGGCTGATCGATCGCATTCGTAACGACGACGTAAGAGAGCGAGTAGGTATGAAAGAGAGTATTGGTGTAAAGATGCGAAAGGGAATGCTCCGATGGTTCGGACATGTGGAAAGAATGCCAAACGAACGTCTGGTTAAGAAGATATACAATGCGAAAGTGGAAGGATGTAGGTACCGAGGGAGACCGAGACTAACCTACCTAGACCAGATCGGTCAGGTACTGAAGGAAGGTGGAGTCAAGAGTCTCCGAAACCGGCGAGCGTGTATGAAGAGAATTATGAATGTTGAGGAAGCGAGTGAAGTATGCAGAGATAGAGTACTCTGGCACTCTGTTCTCTCTGCCTACCCTGCAAGGGATATGGCGTGATGATATGTATGTATGTATGTATGTAGTATTATTCCCTCATATATTTATGCCTATATAAAAAGTTTTCACGATTAAAATTAAAGCTATTTTATCGCGTTTGTATTCCGTTTCTAGCACTTTACAGCGTTCAGATCATGGAAGGTAAGATGTTTCACGTTCAACAAATTATCGTTATTGCAGACATTTATATCTACCCGCTAAAGTATTAGTTATTAAATTTTGACCCACATTTTTAATACAAAATCATTGGCAGTAGAAGAAGAAAATTATTCTACTATAATATGTGAAATTTTGTAAAGATGTTTGTATGTTTGTACCTCAATCACGGATAAACCGTTGAATACATTTGAATGAAAATTGATACATAGATTTACCGTATTAAGGACATAGGATGTTTTTTATCCCGATAATGGATAATTTATCGATAATTTTATAATGTCTTTTACGCTGACGAAGTCACGAGTAGAAAAGTCATCAGCTTGTTATAACCACTAATAAAATATGTATGCTTTAATTGCATACAAATATTATTGGTACAATAACAGATAATTTGCGAAGCCCCATATAAAGTATTACCTTGATTTGTCTTCCTTGTGGGCGTTTAAATGATTCAATGTTTAAATAACCCTGAACGATATATTCATTCATGTATTTATATAAAATATCTAACATAATATTAAACACTTTTTCAAATTATATATATTTCAGCCTCTTTATTTCTGTGCCACCTAATCTCTCCTGTATGTAATTGTTATTCTATAAGTCAGGAATTAAACTGCGTATTTTGCACTATGAAATATTTTTACTGCTTTTGGTGGCAAAGAATGAAGAATCATCTGACTGTAAATGCTGGCTCATGTATTTCAGCGTAACTTGAGATCCCTCAGCGCTCGCCCACAGGCGAAACTAAGCTGTTATATCCATCTGCAACTAACAACTAAACCCACATACAAATATAGCCTTTAGAAATATCAGGGTACAACTAAATCACTGCATACCGTGATAGGGAAAATATTAGAGATAATTGAATGATAACAGGATACGAAACAAGGAGCTTTGGTCATTTAACTCTTTCGCTCACCGAATGAAGCGTAATAGCAAATTGCAAAACTGAAACGCACATTTTTTGCGAGAGTGTGATACTATTTCCTGTACAAACTAGTTCATCTGTGGTTGTAGGCAAAAAACTATCCGTAGGGTGATCTTTTCATATAAGAGAATAAATAAGAAATTTACTTACTATATCTCGCGTCGTTGAACGGGTTGATATAAGGTTTTATTTCAAGTCTTCTTTTTGCACGATTTTTGCATATTATATCTTTTAGTAGTCTTTTACGACATCCATGGCTAAGATAAAGGATAGCGAATCGTATTTTCCCTCTGTCACCAAACGAAAAACTCTTGTCACACCACAATATGAGAAAAATTAACTATAATATTACATTACTCAGACTGGCTGGTAGATAAAGTTTTATTTTGAGTTTTCCTTCGCTTAGTGTGATCTATCACTACATTATCTATATATATATATATACACTAGAACTATAAGGCCTACAAACTATAAATTTAGTAGGAATATTCCTTTCGCTGATGATTTTATCATTTCTGCTCTAAAATTATCTGATTCATCACACAGCCATTCACGGAACAACCTCGCCGACCACCTACAATACTTATCCACAACTTTTTACCAAGGTCGCCCGACCATTTTCGCATATACATGGAAAGCAAATTCTATCTGCTTACAGAAAACTCAAATAACTACCTTATACCTTTGTAAATAGAGTTGATTATTGAATACGAAATTGTAGTAACAATGATAAAAATAGCTTAGTATGTAAGAAATGGTTTCACACTCACAAGACACCATTGTCTGTATGGGAAAATTGTGAAACTGTGGTGTAAAAAGTACGTCTACATAAGTAATACATAATATTGTAAGTATATATATCTTGTGTATATACTAGGGTGGCCGTTATTGCCCAAATTGGGTTTTGTTCTGCAAACGCCCGTCAAATTTTTAAGTCATGACCTAAAAAAAAATATCAGACTCAAAGCAGCCCTTAATATTTACCCGTCCCTAAATCATAATACATTTCCCATTTAAATAACATGGGAGTTTCGCACTTTTTGCAGTAAATTTTTTTCCACTGAAACAAATGTAGCTAAAAATACTTAAATAGCTATTTCTTGTAGGAAATTTAACGCTCTATAAAAAAGATTTGAATGCTTTTTTCGATAAAATTATCCGTTTAAAAGTTATTCAACAATAAACTTGTATTCATATTTTAATTCATCATTTTTCTATTTTTTATTTACTATCGCTTTTTGTTTGTTATAAAATTATGGAGTCACTCTAAGAGGCCGTATATTAACGTAATTTTACATAAATTTAAGTGTTTAAATAATATTCTTTTTTTAAATTTTTGAATTTAAGGCAATTAAACAAAAAGCTAAACGCAATCACGTTTTAAATTTATTCGTCTTATAATCTAGCACCATCTGTGAGCAACCTGAGAGAACTTCATGTCATTTGAGTCTATAACCTCTCGGTGAAGTGTTTATTTAATAAACTTTATTATTGCGAACTCATTCAGTAGAAATACTGTTTAATATAATTTTCCAAAATAAAAAAATGAATACTTCTGTGAGCCTGAGAAAACTAATGTTTCTTTTGGGAGAACCAACTGAAACAATCAGTGGCAATAAATAACCAACTAACAAACAAGTACTACAATTGTTATTTTATCAAACAAAAGAAGCAAAAAAAACACTTCCAGCAAGTTGTCAATTCGTTATAGGAGAAGTGACTAAATTCTGGTATAGAGCTGGAATTGAAATACAAATTGTTTCAAGATGTGTGAAAAAAGTCGAAAAACTGTATAATAAGTATCGATATTATTTAAAAGCACTACTACTACACTTGCATGTCCTACAATAAGTCACGGTGGTGTAGTGGCAGCACGATTGGGCCGGAATCCCAATAGGCGCGGGTTCGAATCCCGCTTGTGACATCATTTTTCGCTTCGTAATCGGGTCTTATAAGTAGTACTAGTATCTGTCTTGTATCGACCCCAAGTAATTGGGATAAGAGTAGAAGAATGATGAATGATGATTATTATAATACATATATAGAATGGAATGTAATTTTAAAAAAAAAAGCCTCGAAATGATACGTCGATGATCTAAACTGATGTCCACTAGAATCTTGTTTACTATATAATCGTCCTGAGAAAAATATGAAGATATTTCTTGTGGTATTTGCAAGGCTTGCGTCATGTGAAACTGGTTTTTCCAATCGTATTTCACAAGAATACTTTGTCATAAATAATTTATGAAGCTCTTTAATATAGAAGGATAAACATTAAACTGCAGATTGTAATATGATCAAAATGGTTTTATTTATTACTTCATAATTTCTCTTGGCGGTATGTAATATCTACCATAATACTTCACCACTATTAAATGTTTAGGACGCCATTTTGGAAGAAAGTAATTTTTTTATTGCTTTTGGTGCCAAACGAGCAAACAGTACACCTGATGATAAGTGTTACTGCCGCCCATGGGCCTTTAGGGCCGCCATCTACCAATACAAACACCAAACCCACCTAGTTGGATTGCCGGCTCTCTCGCTCACCGAACGAAGCGCAATAGCACATCGCCATTAGACAGACGTCGATGTTTTGCGAGAGTGTGGTACTACCCCGGACGGACCTGCCCGCGGCTGTAGAGAGAGAACTGTCAACTGTGTAGTCCTACCACTTCAAAAACTTCAAACAATTATCTTTAATGACAAAAATCTAGTATATCATCATCATCATTTCGGCTTTTATATGTACGTCCCAATGCTCGGCTTGAGCCGCTATCAGAATGGTCCAGAAATTAATTTGCTACACCAAACCAGTCAGAAGGTGTGGTATAAAGTTTTATTTGAGATTTCCTTCTCTTGTATAGATGTTATCTGCATAAACCTTCAATTTTCTTTTATTGCACCCGCGGGAAGGATAGAGATATATTATTATTTTTTATTATTTTAGCTTAGGTATATATGTACCACTACGGGGCTCGAGCCTCCTCTGTGATGGGAGGGAAATTGACCTATTAATACCGCGCCGGTCAGACGTGTTAGTATAGGGTTTTGTTTCGAGTTTTCCTTCTCTTGCATAGATGTTATATGCGTTTTTAAATGCCTTGGTCGTCTCTTACGATCACGTACGGGTAAAATGCTGAATTGTATTCTTACTCCGTCACCACACGGCAAATATATGTGATAGAGATTAGTGAATGCTATTCTTTGTCCACCACCATGTGAAAAACGGGGTCATCTAAACTCAGAACACGTGGTATTTGGCACAGCAGGTCTTGGCCACTACATTATCTATACACTCTAAAGTGATGATACCATCCTTCACATCTTTTCATCATCTTATCGATGCCTGATATTTGAACAAGGGCCTTTCTATATGAGAATAAAACCCTAATCGGCACGTTTGGTAGGCGAGTGGGTTGTCGTAATTGGTATTACGAATTTCTCAATAGGGTTCTGCAGTCCACTCTCCAAGTATTTGCTTGTGTGTACTTTAGCTTGTTTTTATACTCGAAAATAAAATTTATACGTACGGTACGGTTTGCATGGATTATCCATCTAAGAAGTACCAAAACAATGTTTTAAGGCAAATAATTATACAAATATAACCAATAAAATAACAGAACTTAAGATTATATGTACTTAATAACCTAATAATATACCAATGTAACATACTAGAAAATTTGTAACTCCGTTTTTTTTTTGGGTGGTCTACGGTCGGCCCACTCCTCGCACCACTCCGTCCGGGGCGACAGAGGGGCGTAAGCACGCACACCCGTAACCCACCCGTGACACTTTGCCTTCGTCGTTGGACCGACCACCGGAGCAGCGTGAACTTGACGTCAGTGGCCGGCCCGACTGAAAATTTAAAACTCCTAACGGAGATTTAAAGAGATTGATACTTTTGGTAGTTAAAAGTTATTGGTATAGTAAACCTCCTATACTGTTAAAGATATTCGCGACTCTTGATTTACAAAAAAACAATCATCTATTTATATGGCAATCAGCTACTTGTACGACCCATTGTTGCCAGTGTCGAGTTATAATTATCTTCACATATTTAGTCTCTTTTCACGTGTCTTCATATTTGTCATTGTCTGTCACTAAGAAAAATCCTCGCCTTCAATAGCGCTATGGCCACACTATTACACGGTATCTTCTGGGATTTTTGGTGGGAAAAGAAAACTTAAAGCACTTTTATATCATATTTACTACATCCCAGCAATTTCTTTGCATAACATTACATAAAATGTCATAAAAATTTAATATAACATATTAAAACACTAAAATATTAAATATAATACAATATAAGACCACCACATTGCACTTTCATATACCCGCCAAAATTCTAAAAAAAACTTATGCTTAAATATATTATACACAAAAGAGATTTTATTAGTTTTGTACCTTCTAACCTCTAACCTTGTAGGTTTTTAAATTCAAATCCAATTTTATTTTTAATACGTGGCAAGAAATGGTACAAAGAGAATGGCAAAAAGCTTGCCACACTTTTTATTAGCATAATAATGGTCAAGAAAATTATACATTTAGACGCCATCTTAACTCTAAATAAATGTAACAGTATTAAAAGAAAGAACAAAAAAGTAACGGTAGACAAAAATAAGATTAAAAACCATAAGGGAGCTTATAAAGAGATCGGCGCAGGCCGGCCGAAACACCACGAATGACGTAACTCGTTCAACCTTGTGCAAGCACTGCCCCGACTGGTACAGCTGTGAATAAAAGTGATAACATGGGACCTGCCCTACTAATAATGTTTCTAAGTTTTCCGTAGATTCATCATCATCGTAGCTCATAATATGTCTCACTGTTGGGCTCGAGCCTCAGCCGTAATGGAAGGGAAGTTAACCTACTATACCACGCCGGTCAAACGTTTTGGGATAGGATTTTGCTTCGAGTTTTCCTTCTCTGGCATAGATGTTATATGCATTTTATATCTCTTAGTCGTCTCTCACGATCACCCACGGGTAAGATAGGGGGTGGTGAATTGTATTTATACTCCGTCACCACACAATTTAGATTAGATGCCGTAGTCTTAGTCATCAACAGGATGTGACAAGATAGAGGGTGGTGAAATGTCTTCTTACTCCGTTTCCGCAAGGAAAATATAAATTTTATAAAAACCATATCATAATGATTTTTGACGTATACGCGAGTATTACACATTTGAAATAAAACTATTTTTACGGATTCTATCGCGTTTGTATTTGATTTTTAATTTCCCAACGTTTCGAATATTTTATAGTGTGGTCACGAGAGGACTGGCACGGGAGGATTCTCGTAACCACGAATGCTGCGAATTAAAAATCAAATGTAAACGTGATGAAATCCGTAAAAATAGTTTTATTTCAAAAACCATATCAATTTACCTGACAACTGTACCTGCGTATCTCAGAACTGCGCGGGCGCAGCTTTCCGATACACCGTATCATTAGAGTCGACATTGGTATAGCTTGCGTGTTACAAATTATTATTTTAATATTAGTTTAAATTTATTATTTCTTTTTCGCTTCTATGCATATAAATGTTGTAATATTTCATGTCCAATTGAAGGTGGCGTTTTTTAAGCGATAAATGTTTCTATTATCTGGAAATAGTACGACTATGCTACTTTTACAATATGTACTATGAAATAAGAGTACTTACATACTGTATTGACCCCAAGTACTTAGGATAAGAGTAGGAGATTGATGAGTACGACTATGCTACTGATATCTTTAGGCCTGTCGTCATAAGTAAGCTGTTTAAAGTTATACGATACTCTCTCAAAAAGTCAACGTTTGAGTAATGATTTTTCTACTGCGCTTCATTCGGTGAGCGAGAGAGTCGAAGGCTCAAACTTCTCCTTATAGTAGGCAGTTACCTGAATGCTCTGGTACTGCAAAAGTTCATTAGTAGTAGTTACCACATCTCATTAAATGAACTGCTTATTCATGTATTATTACAGGCAATAAGAAAAATGATTATTCATTTTTCTCTCTGCTATTAAATGCATAAAAATAATAAAGAGAATCAAACAATCGAATATATAATAACAAAAAGCACTCGTCATATCTTCCAAATCTATGTGGCATCTTTAGAAACTGTTGTGAATACTTGATAACTATCTAAACTATATTAGATCATATTCTGTACTTTTGCGATAAGATTAATAAATTTGCTAGCTGAATTTTAGCTTATCCGTGTGGTGACGGAGTAATAATACAAATCACCACTTCTTATCTGACCCGTGGATGTCGACTAAGGGATATAATATGCATATAATATCTAAGCAAGAGAAGCAAATCTTAAAATAAAACCACCAACGTACCAACGAATCTGACCAGCATGGCATAATAGATGAATTTTTATTCTATTGTGGAGTAAACATGAGCACAGTAATGATAAGATGACTATATAAGCGAAACGATGATGACCATGAATTTTTTCGTTAAAAATCTTTACAAATATATTTATAATCAATTTATTCGTAAATAACTATTATATCAATTATTATGTTGAAAATTACGCAGTGTCTCATTACCAGCGATGTCATACGGAGCTGAAACGTGATCTCTAAATGTTGGCCTCATCAAAAGGCTCAAAGTCGCTCAGCGTGCTATGGAAAGGGCTATGCTCCGTATTTCTCTACGAGATAGAATTCGGAATACGGAAATCCGTAGAAGAACGGGTGTAACTTACATAGCCCGAAGAATTAGCACGTTGAAGTGGCAATGGGCAGGCCACATACTCGACGAACCGACAACCGTTAAGCAAACAAAGCGTAGGACGACCCCCCACTAGGTGGACTGACGACATTATCAAGATCGCAGGAAACCGCTGGATGCAGGTAGCGCGGGACCGTGTTTAATAGCATTCTCGTGGGGACGCCTATGTCCAACAGTGGACGTTTACGGGCTGGTGGATGGATGGATGGGTGGAATTATTATATCTAAACAGAAAATTTACTTTTCAATCAGACAAAAAATTATTCAGCTTAGGAATAATAACCATACCATTCGGCAAGGGTTATAAAAACCACCAGTGCAGTTAAAATATTACAACAAAGTTTTGAATAAAGTGACCACATTTAAAATACTTCACGCCTATTGGAGTATGGGTAAACAGTATAGATAAAAACACATAACTTCACGTAGGCTATTCTAAGAATTGTTTCCAGTAAAGGATATATCTTGAAAGATAACTTAGTTTATAATAATATTCGTACTTTGTTGTAACTAAAATAGTCGTCTTCTCGTCTCGGCTCATATATGTTCCACTATTGGTCTCAAGCCTTCTCTATAATAGGAGGACAATTGACCTACTATACTACGCTGGTCAAAGTATAGAGTTTTATTATATTCTTCTCTTGCATGGATATTATATGCATATATCTGTTAGTCGTCTTTTACGACACACGTGGCTAATATATGGGATGGTGAATTTTATTCTTATTCCATCACTTTCATCTCAATTGATACACCTCCCACTTCTCCTCCACAGTAGGAGAAAAAATGTTCTACGATAACGCGCTGGTCAGATGGGTTGTTAAGTGTTTTATTTTGAGTTTTCTTTTTTCTTAGATGATATCTGTATATTATATCCTTTGGCTTTCTTTTACAGCCCAAAAACTAGAGAGAGGGCGATAAATTGTTTTTATTTACTCCACCACGCGAATAAAAAATGTGTACCCTATTGGCAGAATAGCAGTCGTATGACTGTTGATATACAGATAGGTTCAAATCCTCGGTCCGTGGAATGTTTTTGTGTCGCTAAAGTAAAGACTAGGTTTTTTCTCGTGAAAGCTAAAGAAATGACGCAGATATATATATATCGTCGCCACTTTTTAGCTTTTTATTTTGATTATCAGCGAATCGTTACGTTCCTCAATTTTCACTATAAACGTAAAATAACTATATGGTTCCATCAAAAGCAGTCCAGGTATTTCAGAGATTGTAAGGACAAACAAAAAAGAAGACAAAAATTTTACCATTTTTACATCCATATGATGTATTATCCATATTAGTATTATATATATATATATATATATATATAATCATATGTACATATATATTTGTGGAGTCCTCCAAAACATAAGATTATTATCCTTATTGTGACCTTTAAAAAAAAATCTAAGGCAATAACAGGCGGTATTATCACTAAGTTATCATACAATTTTAAGCAATTATACGGCCTCCATTTTAAAATATCAACTAAATTGCACCAACTTTTGCAACTAAGAAAACTTAATGTGATAATTAAAACTAGAACAAGAACGCATTAAGAATACAATGACTGCAATCTTTACAAAAATAAAATGTCGTTTGCAACAAAACAACAGATGTATTGCGTAATTATATGAGTTTTGAAACCATTTTGTTTATGATTATTTGAATATGGTGTTTTAAATTATTTAATATATTCCAAGTCCATCATTTATGGGCTCTTGCTAAAGAACAATATGTTATAGTAAATATATTTAGAATATATCTAAATAGATATATTCAAACTTAATAATTTTCTTTCTAATGACGAAAAATAAATACATTAATAAATATATTAAAAAATATGTTTTACATACATACATACATACATATCATCACGCCATATCCCTTGCAGGGTAGGCAGAGAGAACAGAGTGCCAGTATGTTTTAATTTAAAAAAAAATCATACAATTTCAAACTTACATTACGATACGCCACACGGGGAAATTTGGGACACATAACTAGCAATAAAATTAAGGGGAAAAATCAGATAAAATAAAATGCGCCCTCTGTTATCAAATCCTAATAAACATTATGATTTTGACAATAATTTATGTAATATTTTTTTATATATCATTATTATCTCAGATCGAATACATACTGTTGGATTCTAGCCTATTTCAAAACAGGAGAAAAATTCATGATTGAACTATACCACGCTGATTAGACTGGCTGATATAAGGTTTTATTTCGAGTCTTTATCCTCTTGCATAGATGTTATACATACATACATACTATCACACCTTGCAGGGTAGGCAGAGAGAACAGAGTGTCCTTGCATATTTCACTCGCTTCCTCAACATTCATAATTCTCTTCATACACGCTCGCCGGTTTTGGAGACTCTTGACTCCACCTTCCTTCAGAATGTGACCAATCTGGTCTAGGTAGGTTAGTCTCAGTCTCCCTCGGTATCTACATCCTAGATGTTATATGTATATTATATCCCTTAGTCATCTTTTACGATGTAGGCGGACAGGGCAAATATGGTGAATAATATAATACTACGTCGTCACCACATAAAAAAAATAAGTACAGTAATAAATATATCAAAATGAATGTATTTCATAATTAATTTACCTAGATTCTACGTAGCCAATTAAAGTTCTAACGCTTTAAAAGATAAACCGTATTTAACAAGTTGTACTTAAAATAACAGTACCCGTATAGGCTGAGTATGTCAACATTGATTATGTAAAATGACGTAAGGCGGATAACTCATGAACTATTACGAAACGACAGGCCTACGTATCGTCAGTTAAAAAGAAGAATGACATTACTCAAAAATTTTGAAAATTACTTATTTTCATCAATTCACAATTGGAAAAAGAGCGGGGATGATAATGATGACATTATTATCACCCCTCTTATTCCAATTAGTTGGAGTCGATATAATATGTATTCCTCCTCCATCGCACATATTGTAAAAGTTAAAAGAATGTAATTGTTGACCTGACGGCATATCAGTTGGAATTGGCCTAGGTCGATAAAGATTTTATTGGTCTTTTACGACATCCACGAGTGCAGTAAGGGTTGGTAGTATTCGTCACCGCTACCACACAGCAAATTTTGGAAATATTGTTCTTTAAAACATTTTGTTACCGTTTATATTTTAATAGGAAAATGGATAATGTATTTATCCAATTAAAAGTCAAAAATTCTGTGCTGTCGCAACTGTCATTTTGATAATCTATGTTAAACCGCCATTTTGTTTGTTGAAAATAATCTTGAAGTGAAATTTTCCAAATTCGGTCTTACTTTTCGAATAAAATTGTTGTTACGGATCCCAAGACCACTAATAGCGTTTCCTGGAACTTCCTAAAGTTCATAATTCGGTGTATTTTACAGAGATCGTTGCCAATTTTGCAGGAGTTACTTAGAGTAGGTAATGTAAATGTGTGGTGCGATTAATCGCAAAAAATCCCTACATTCAAATATTATATAATATCACTTAATATACATTTAAAAAAATGTATTAGATGTTATCTGCAATTTAGGACTACACTTAAAAAGTGTTAAAATATATTTTGGGTTATCCATCAGCCTATCAATGTATTTGGTTTTAGGTCAACCTATTAAAGGAGAGTTAGTACGCTAATCGCTACCCTTGGTGGGTTGATATTAGGAGGCTTTCTGGAGAGCATTGCTAGCCACTGCTCTACTACTACTTTAGCAAGTTTATACGACTCTGAGGGGAAAGTAAGAACGATTGAGACATTGTAATCCTATTCCGTCAATTCACGAAATTTTCATGTGGTGACACAATAAGAATACAATTCACCATTTCCTATTTTACCCACGACTGTCAATGATTATGATAATTATATAATGGATATAAATATTAAAGCATACAACAACTGACAGAGAATTAAAATTCGAAGTAAAATCCTATATCAACCCGTCTGCCTAGCGTGGTGTAGTAGGTCAATTTCCCTCCTATTTTAGAAGAGACTCGAGCCCAATACTGAGACAATATGAAGTGAGTTATCGTACGGGAATTATTATTTCTATTAAGTAATATGTATATATTTTGTAGAATAATGTATTTCTGTTTGAAATATACATAGATTTTTAATTTAAAAATTTACATTCCCCACGTAACAAGCGTGACCTTATGTTAGATAGTTTGCAAGTCACGTCTGGAGTATATTTACGGACCTTGTAGCAACGCAAGAAAATTTCCATGCGTTCAACGTTTCTATCATACTTGCTATTAGAATCTCTGCCCTATGTGTGGTGTTGTACTGCTGCGATTACAGTAGCCGCAGTCTCCTCAGTTATTCAATTATCAATCATATTGGGAAGAAACGAAGTTGAATCTTGCCAACTATTTTTTTTTAAACTAATACCACCACACATACCCTCCTCTGTAAGTTCTGTAAGCTAGGATCCACAATGGTCTTCGTATAAGACATCGAGGTTTGACCCTCGGGAAGTCCTGGGAAACGCTTTTAATTGTCTTGAGACCTGCAACAAATTTAATTAGAAAATAAAAAAAAACAGGAGTTTGAAAGAATCCACTTCCCTTCTATGCAAAGCGGGAGACGCGAAGTAAAAATTGGCTAATAGGCCAATAGATAAGAGGATATGCTGATACATGAAGTGCAGCAGTACAGCACCACGGATATGGAAGAGCTTATAGGGTCTATATGTGAGCCTTAACATTGATTACAATCAATTTTTTATTCATTCCAACCTCTATTATATTTTTCTAATATAATTTATTACAGATTTAAAAACATAAAGATGTGATGGTGGATTGATGGAGAATCTTATCATACCCGACCTGACCAAAATCACTTCCAAGTGTAAAAATTTTTCTCTATATTTTTCTTATATTTATTTATTTGGAACACAACAAAAGCCATTCAAATTACTTTGTAAGTAAAGTAGGCCTTAGACCTTGAATGTTATCTATTGGTTTTAAATGTTAAAGTACTATAGGTAATTATTTTTAATGGTTGTAAATGAACATTATGTTTTTAAATTATCCCTCATAGAGATGTAACTAGGTGCTAAATATTTTTCATATTTTCTTTAAGAAAATACAAAGCAATGATTTATTTCTAGAATAATATTTGATAGATCTATACACTATGTCTTTCTGGCTTCGCCTCTATCCAAAATTATTCGAAATTTTAATATTAAAATTGTTTACAATTCGATTATATTATCCTTTCGAATATCTGATAGTTTTGTTTATAGTTAAGTAGCTTCATAACATTATAGTTTAAATCGGTAATTGAACCGAGTAGGCATGCCATCGATTTAAAGAAATTTTATTTTAATTTTTTTATTCGATGTTTACAGGACTGGGTCTTTTAGGTCAAATATTGTATACATAAAACCATGCATAAGATACGGATATGAAATTCAACAAATTATATCTTTTATATTTAAATAGTTGCCTAAAAAACTCGACAATTGTATAAACAATGATTGTGTCTTCATAATTATTACCGTGTTTTTGCGCCTTATTAGATTACATACGACGGGTTCGAACCCGGAACGTGTCAAGGTTGGCTGAGCGTGACATCTATGTAATATAATGTCCATTGCTTGGAGGTCGATGTTTTGTTGAGATTAAGATAATATATGACTGAAAATAACGGTAGACGGTATTAATTAGGGAAGACATTTTTCCGTGTGGTGACGGAGTAAAAATACAACTCACCACTTACCTGTGGGTGATCGTAAGAGACGACTAAGGGATATAAAACGCATATAACGTCTATGTGAGAGAAGGAAACCTCGAAACAAAACCCTATACCAACACGTCTGATTGGTGTGGTATAGTAGGTCAATTTACCTCCCGTTACGGAGGAAGCTCGAGACCAACAGCGGGACATAAATGAGCTGAGAAGATGATGATGATAGACATTTTTATTTTTGTAATTTACCTACCACTATTACTGTTCTGAATTTAAGTGTAATTTGTGTCTGTCATTATGTTCGATAGTCTCCCTTGACTCAAGATTTTTTTTTCTTATAATGGGCTATTTTATTAAGAGAAATATTAGGCTGGGTTCCGGTTTTTTTTTTTTTTTTATTATGAGTATCTATGTTATTCCACAGACTTTTTGTCCGTGCTCTTTTTATATTTAATTTAATTGTTATGGTGGTTTGTTTATAAAATTAATGTTCTTGAAGTGGCTTTATTACAATTGGATAAAGCTTGAAGAGCGCAATTAATGTGTCATAGATGTTGAGCGACAACATGTCTTTTAGGGTTTCTTCTTGGCGCTGGTGGTCTTGTTGTTGGTGAAACCCTTCTATTTGTAGATGTTTCTGTCCTCTGTGATGTTGTGATGATGATAATAATGTCTGTGACGTTTTATTTAATGATTTGGGTTCCGGTTTCAGTATATTAAATTTTGCTATCATAATAAATGATCAATTTTCGATGAAATCGGCAGCAAAGCAAGAAATGAGTATACATTTTTATTTTTTACGTTCCCGCTAAAAAAAAATCATTTGAAATCTCAATAGGCCCTTAATATAGTCTAATGTTGCAGTAATTATTCTTGAGAAATTATTGAATCTGTTATGCAACCTCTATGCAGGTCATTCATTGCATAAATAGAAGTTAAAACATCTAAATGGTACTTGGCAACATTTAGAAAGATTTCTTGATAATATTTAGCAAATTTGAACATTAAGTATTTTTTTGGTGTGGTAACGGATTAAGTTTAACACTTGTATTCCCATGGCTATCGTACCTGATTAAGTAATCCAAACAACCACCATATATTAAAACAAGGAAAGGAAAATAGGACGAATTCACTATGCTTACATTTTTTTTAAAAGATACCCCATTTTTCGGTGGGCTATGCAGGTGGTCCCTCTGCGCCAAATCGGTCCGAGGCTACGGAAGAGGCGCGCGTGACCCCAGAGACCTACCCTGCAAAGCGCCTCTCTTCACCGTGCGAGCGGGCCACCGGTACCCGATCTTGCTCTTCGGTGGCCAAAAGATATGGTATCTTTTGCACTAAGGAAATAATCGTTGAATAGCGCGGGACTTTACAAACATGCAATAATGTAGACAAATTACACCCATGCTCCTAACCTAACCTAACACAACAGTTTGTGGATCGCACAAAGTAATGTCCTGCGTGGGAATCGAACCCATGACACTGGCATGGAAGGTCGGTATCTTAACCATTACGCCATCTGTGCACTCATCGGTCATCAGTGGGTACATTCAACATCGAAGTCAATGGTTGTACATAAAATTACTGAATAATCAACACACAACTTGCAAGCGGGCTGGCGAACCTAGTTAATTTTATGGGCTTTGCAGGATACAACAACAGTTTTTCGATTATCACAGATAAGTCATTATTATTTACTAATTAGTCTAATACATCTCAATGGTTATTAGTCTAATATATGACGCTGTGAAGATTGTAGTTTTCAATAAACTGTTAGATGCATGTATGCAAGTAGAGAAATCAGACATCAGTCACTTTGATTAAAATCTGAGGCCTGTAGATCTGTTAAACTCCATACTAATCTTTCGAAATCATCAACGTCCTGCTCTTATCCCAATTACTTAGGGTCGATACAATATGTATTATCTTGCCATTCAACCCTATTACACGTCAACTCTGTCATCACACCCTGTCTATCCATATATCTTCAATTACTCCATCCATATGATCTTTAGTCTTTATCACTAGTATTATGTAAACTGTACTGTAAAGTATAAAAATATTACTTGAATAAATAAATGTAGAAGGGCAGAACATCTGTCATATATAAAAAACAGGTAAGAAGTAATATTATACCGTTCACCTGTTCTCTCCGGAAATAGGAACGGTTCGCCTTCAGTGTTACGTGTTTAGAAATATAATACATTACATCCTACCGTTAGAGAGGTCTCTCTGGAGTTGGATAATTAACTTTCCATTTTATTGTATGAGATCTATTAAATCCAACTTTATCCATGAGTGATAGCTAAAATCCTATACGTATATTTATGAACGGTAACTTAAAGGGTAAAGTTTTAGCCGTTTTCATATGAATGAAGACGGCTAAAACTACAATATGTCCAAATTACTGAAATTTATTTTTTAATGTTATAGGTTATTGTTTAGGTTCTAGGTTTATTGTTTACGAGCGAAAAATTAACTTCACACGTGGGACTCGTACCCACAACTGTTGGTCATCCGTTCTAATCGTCCTACCACTTAGAAAATAGTGAGCAATTGTGTTCAATTTGCGGCTCGTATTATTTTGTCGTCTTTATGGGCGACGTGTGCCCTCTGCCTCTAATGATAACAATATTAAGTTTATTGTCTTAATGCTGAATGCAAATAATAAAAGTTTATTTTATTTGACGCAATTATAAATCCCAGCGGAAAATATTTACGAGTCCGAATGCACTATGGTATTTTTGACCAATTAATTATTATTAAGATTAATATATAATATGATAATCATTAATATTATAGTAATATATTAAACAAGACATTACTGAGAAAGATCCGGTAAGAAAACTCGGAGACTCCTAATTAAAATATATGTATTTTAAACATTAAAATAAGTTAATGTTTAATTCTATTTCTTCTAATTTTAATTCAATTTGTTTATTGGATAAAACTAACTCCGCAATAATAGGAAAAAATTACGTACTTCATTGACTTTGCAGGCCTTATGTGACCTGATGGGTTGGCATAATTTATAAGAATCCTAAGGAAAGGAAGATTGATAGCACATCATATTCTTATTTCGTACTCTTATTTTCGTGGTGGTGACTGATTAAGAATACAATTTATCGCCTATCTTACCCGTGAGTGATCGTAAAAGCCACCTAAGGGATAAAATATGCATATAACATCTATGCAAGAGAAGAAGGCCTCAAAATAAAACCTTATACCAATACGAGTGACTAACGTGGTATAGTAGGCTAATTTCCCTCCCGGTATGGAGGAAGTTCGAATCCAGCTGGATTATATATCAGCTGAGATGATGATTTTTATTCCATAACCACATAGATTCATGCAATAATATTACATTAGAATATGTTGAATAGCCTAAAATTATCTTAACGTTATCTTAGAGGAAGACGCAGCAACGGTCTTCGCAAAACCAACGCCCAAAATTGGCGATTATGATATTAACTTTTTAAATGCATGTGCGTTACGGTTAAGATACCAACTTACCATATCAATGTCATGGGTTCAATTCGCACGCAAGGCGATACTTTATGCGATCAACAAATATTTTATGTCCGAGTGTAATTTGTGTCCCTAATTTTGCATATTTGTTAAGTCCACCCGCAAGTGCGAAAGTGGAAGGATGTAGGTACCGAGGGAGACCGAGACTAACCTACCTAGACCAGATCGGTCATGTACTGAAGGAAGGTGGAGTCAAGAGTCTCCGAAACCGGCGAGCGTGTATGAAGAGAATTATGAATGTTGAGGAAGCGAGTGAAGTATGCAGAGATAGAGTTCTCTGGCACTCTGTTCTCTCTGCCTACCCTGCAAGGGATATGGCGTGATGATATGTATGTATGTATGTATGTCCACCCGCAATACAAGCTTCAATACAGAGTGTTATCTTATTGAAAAAAAAACTGGTTTTAACCACCCAACCACTAAATGTGGTGATTATGTGATTTCAAATCGTTTAAATAAACAGTATTAGCAAACCGCTCCTAATACATATTTATTCATCAGCATCCATATACTGGCCTTGCCGAAGGTTACTTAACTTAACCTTGATGTCTTTAGGTCACTAATCTTAATATATGTATATAACTCCTCTATACGTGTGTTTGTCACATGATTCACCCTAAACGGCCGGACCAACTTATGGTTGATTTTTGCGTGTTTATTTAAATGGGTTATATATTTGTAAAATCCCCTGCAATACAGTACTCCCTACAATAGTTCAGAGTGATGTAAAAAAATAATACATCATTTATTACACAAATATTCTATCTAAAGATTGAAACCACTACATTAGTCAAACAAAAGGACTACTTAAACCCCTACACCATATGTTTATATTGAAATAGTCTTATTAACAACATGACCTACCCATAAAACACTGTTGCATAATCGAACAACTTTAGATAACATTACTATGTATGAACTAAATACTAGTACATATTGATTGGATGTGTTTATTTAACACAGCTGGTTTATCTAGGTCACACTTGTTACTATATCCGACTGAATATTTCGAAACGCTACTTGCTATTCACTTTAAAAATATACTAGATGTCCCCCGCTCGCTTCCCTCCTTTCTAGATAAGTATTCACCAACTTAACATATACTAAAACCTTTTCCAAAACACGTTGCATCTCATGCTATAAGTATTATTCCGATTGGTTCAGTAGTTTATACAGTATAATCTAACAAAAATAACGTCTTTCTGTTTATTAGTATAGACAGACGATATATACCATTTAGAATCCTGTAGCACGAAAGTTCAGGATTGAACCGTTGTTATCATGATTTTAGCTCATATAAGTCCCACTGCTGGGCTTGTGCCTCCTACAAAACAGAAGGGAAATTGACCTACTATATCGCACTGGATAGATAGGTTGTTAAGGGAGTGTTGAATTATTCTTACTCTGTCACCATATAGATAATTAATTACTTCTAATTTAAACCTTCAGCATATTGAATTAATAATCACATGGGTAAACGATTTTAGTGAGGTATTATACGTTAGGAAAGAGCTACTTTCACTCTCCTGGTGAGACTCTTGTCCATTTTTTACCTCTGCGATAGGTAATTAGGGGATAACAGCAATTGTATTCTTATTCCGTCGCCACACAGAACCATATGGTCAGTTTATAACTTATCTATAGCAATGGGTTTCTATAGATATAAATACTTTTGCAATCGTGATATTTATAACAATGAGTTATATAACAAGGCTATTTGGTAGAGATAAGATCATGATTTAACTACTTTGAATATACTATGTTACACTGCTTGTAATTTGTGTTTGCTAATTATATATTTGTTAAGTCCCCCGTCATACAAGGATTAGTTTCTTAGTGCAGTCTTGATTTATTTATAATGTCCCCCACAATGCAAGAATTGGTTACTTAGTGCAGTGTTGCTTTATTTGTAAAGTCCCCCGCAATACAAGTATTGATTTCTTAGAGCAATATAAATTAAGAAATAAAAATGAATACCTGTGAATTATATGGGATACGCTATGGGATATATGTATATATAAATATTTTAAGTTTTATAAAAACATGTTTTGCGAGTGAAATTCAATTCAATTCACATATTTTGATTTGAACCCACAGCTACTGGAAATCCATTCCAATCGTGTTATTAATTAGACAAGCGTGGGTCATATGAATGTTAACCAAATTCTTGCTTAAAATGTCGTCTTCACAGGAGACATTCCACATGCCATTGGAAAACGTTTACACATAGTTCCGATTCATTTTTCGCTCACAAAACTTTTTTTTATAATTGTTGAAAATAAGTTTGCTACATGGTGGGGGCTACAAATACTACCAACTTTGCTGGTAGAGGTAGTAAAAGACGACTGAGGGTTTTATATTGACCTGAGCCAACTACACCTGATGCCGCTTGATCAACAATTACATTTCCAAGGAGAGTTGACGTCAGGTAGGCAGCTGGTCCTAAAACTATTACCAATAATTTTTACAGAACGTATGATGGAAGACCAGTACATATTACGTCAACGTCAAATTAATTAGGATAAGAGCAGGATAATGATGATAAACATTAAACTTATGATAATTTTTAAATGTATATCCGTGTGGTGACGGAGTAAGAATACAGTTCACCACCCCCTATCTTACCCGTGGGTGATCGTAAGAGACGGCTAAGGAATATAAAACGCATCTATCATCTATGTAAGGGAAGGAAAACTTGAAACAAAACCTTATACCAACACGTCTGACCAGCGTTGTATAGTAGATCAAATTCCCTACCATCATGGAGGAGGCTCGAGCCACGCAGTGGGACATATATGAGCTGAGATGATGATGATGATGATGAGATGAATTATTAAATGTTATTAATTTAAAACTAACAAATCTATTAAGCTACCATCGGTTTAGGTACTAGTACGTTCAGCCGTAAAAATAGTTCTGACATCATAAGATGTAATTTCTTTTTTTTACAAATATTATTACATATCCAAAACTTTTCATAATAACACGTGACCGTTGACCAAACCCCCGTTCACTTCGCTCTTAGTACAATTTAGTAGCTCATTGCCAAACCATTCGTTTTATTTCTGTCCCATACCATCTACTTTTACTTATTACTCAATATAATTTATATAAACAGGTGTAAGATATTATATTAGTTGTTATAGTACTTGTGCTTGAAAATAATAAGTACTTTGAAGCGATATATAGCAAAGTTAGTATGGCGAACGGGCTAATAAGGTAAAAATATTTATTATAGTCCGGCCGCTCAGAGATTGCGTTTCTGACATCTTCTTCTTCTTATTTTTATGTATTGGCAATCAGCTACTTATACGAGCCATTGTTGCCAGTGTCGAGTTATAATTATCTTCACGTTCTTAGTCTCTTCAGGTTAGTCATTGTCTGTCAGTAAGTCAAATTGTCGCCATTAACAGTGTTATGGCCACATTGTTAATGGTATCTTTTGGGAATTTTGATGGAAAACGAAAACGTTGTAAAGCACTTTTATATGATATTCACTACATCCCAGTAGTTCTGTCACATCACATTACATAAAATGCCATTAAAATTATCTAATATAACACGTTAAAACACTAAGATATCGAATATAATACAAGAGCACCACATGATGTTTTAGATTCCCGCCAAAAGTCCCTTATTCTTTCTGACATCTGTCAATTCATGACTAGTGATATAAATAAGTGATATAAATAACATTAACAATGTTTAGCAATGTTATTTACTGCATTTATTATGCATATTTATACAATTCAAAATACACTCATTTGCAAAAAAAACGGGCACCTAAGCAATGAACCATTTCAAATGTTAATATTTCTTTGTTTGATAATTATAGGTAGTTTTATCCACACAATTTGGTAAATTAATAAGAAAATAATCGTTTTCATCAGTATTTCATAAAATTTAGATACAATTTATGGGAAATAATGCTAAACCTCGCTAGTAGTGTATATTCGCTAGTAGTGCATATGCTCATGAAGTAAAAATAAAAAAGTTTTTTTGTTTGTTTTTCTTTAATAAAGTAAAAGCAGATAAATGTTTAGTATCGAGTGTGACCCCCTCTAGCTAAAATCACAGCTTGAATTCGTCTGGGCATGCTAGCGAGTATATCCCGGATACTTGCTTGCGGAATACGTTCCCACTCCGCAGTAATCACATTCTTCAGCTCTCTGATGGTCTGCGGAGCCGGGTGTACTGATCTCACACGCCGTTTCAGAACGTCCCAGACATGCTCTATGGGATTGAGGTCGGGACTTCGAGCTGGCCAATCCAAACGACGAATGCCGACCTCTTGCACATACGCATTAACATCGCGGGATCGGTGGGCGCGAGCATTGTCGTCCATAAAAATCGAGTCTTCACCTAGAGCGGCCAATGCGGGTTGTGCATGAGAAATTAGAACTTCCGTTATGTATCGATGCCCAGTCAGTGAGCCGTTTTCAATGAAGACTAACTCTGTACGATCCATTGAATTTATTCCTGCCCAAAACATAACAGAGCCCCCACCATAAGGTGTGATTTCTTCGAAACATGCCTCTGCAAAGCGTTCTCCTTGTCTTCTTAGCACTCGCCGACGTCGATCTTCACCGAACAGAGATATCCTGGCTTCATCAGAGAACAAAACCCTATTCCAATCGTCTTGAGTCCATGATTCACAATTTCTAGCGAACCTAAGCCTGTGAACTCTGTGCTCACGGAGTAATTTGGGGCCGCGGGCCGGGCGGTGACTGCGTATATTGGCAGCGAGAAGCCTCCTCCTGACCGTCCATAGACTAATATGCACATTTCTTACTTCTTGGAGGTTGTTCTTAAGATCCACATACGAAGATTTGCGATTTCTCAATGCGCGACTCACAAGAAAACGATCATCCCGTGGTTGGGTACATGGTTTTCTTCCAGAACCAGGCCTTCTCTCGACGGAACCAGTCTCCTGATATCGCTGCCAGGTCCTTTGGACTGTCGAGCGACTAACATTTAGCCTCCTAGCCACGAAACATTGGCTGCAACCCTCTTCAAGCAGCGCGATAATTTTGGTAGCTTTTACCACTTTATCTACCATTTTTGATACAGCCAAACAGCATTAAATAAAGCTTTGACAGTCAAGGATATGAAATTAATCGATAAAAATTTAATAAAAGTTATGAAAGTCGATGTTAACTTCTGGAACTTCGCGCCAAAAATGTAGGATAAAAAGGGGTTTTCTGTAAAAATGAACATCAAATGAAAAATTGAGTTTAGAACGTACTTTTTTAAATACCACAGCATTTTTAAAACCGGCCAGTAACGTGTACAAACGATTGAAACCTTTTTGGTATTGTATCTTTTTAAATATGAATGAAAATCAAAACCGCCCGTTTTTTTTGCAAATGAGTTTATATATTATTAATTTTTATAGCAATTATATTTCAAACACAATGAAGCAAAAGTATTAATGAATAATTGAAATAAGTTGAATCACAATTTCTGAACATAACGAGACCAGAAAGAAAATCAAAATGCTTTATTTATTAGAAAATCATATTATGAAATACACAGTTATGAAATATATGTGTACGTCTTAAATATGAAAACTACGTCAAATCAAAATTTAATCTGACTGCAATTCGCTCGAAGAGTCGCTGTCATTTTCGCTAACATATTATTTTCAATCATAGTATTTTTAAGGATATCGCGGTCAAAGTCATCAAATATGATCTTTTTAGATTTTCAACCATCTTCATCCGACTGGATGAAAGTGGAAAAGATGCATGCGAAAAAGTCAGAAGAGATGACTATCCCTTGTGACATTTTCACATGCTTCTTTTAAAAGCGTCTTCATCTTTTTTATGCCATATACATATGTAGAGAAGTATTATGGCTGGCTGCATAACTTTTAATTTGAGCCCAGATACAGCTACTATGGCATTGTACTGGCAGTGGTATGAGAGAATTTGGAGAACGCGATGACTGTACTCTAGAGCCAGTTCATCTATTTCATATCGAATATCTGCCGGCTTATGGTCATTAACTAATTTCATCAGCTTTTAGTATAGACATATTTGAGTCAATGCTATGGGCGTACCTTTATCATATTATTAAGTTTAATAAATACTAAGTACATTATATATTATAAAATTATAACCTTTTATTTTATATACCGATAGATTATATTAATTATTTAAAAATATATGATTACAATTGTCTCGTTATTTTGGTCACATCACTACAAAAATAAACAGTTAATATAACCTTGAAACAGCGCAGTTTGGCGTGGTTTAACTTTTAAAAACTATTGTTTTTATATTGATTAGTTAATTAATTGTTAATAATTTTAGTCCAAAATTAATACGTTTATTGATAATTAGCATAAGTATTCACTTGTTAATGTTATCACTCGTTAATAAGGTAAATAAAAGATATTTAAAATCGTGCCGAAAACTATACGCCAGTTCATAGTTACGTCGCCCATTCGATCACGACCTGTTAGAAACGCAATCTCTGAGCGGCCGGACTGTAGTAAACCCATTCAGCAGATGGTGCGGAGATATACGACATATTTTTGTGGGGCTATGCTACGTGGCGATGGGATAAAAATAAAGTTATCACCATCACAATAATTAGTTTATTAGAACATTAAAAAAATGATGAATGCTGTGTGGTAATGGTTACGAATACTAATAACCTTTACTTTGCTCGTGGATGTTGTAAAAGAGGACTAAGAGCTTTATATCGATCTGAGCCAACTCCAACTGATGCTGCTTGGTCATCAATTACATTCCCAAGGAGGGTTGATATCAGGTAGACGGCCGGTCATAAAACCATTGCCAATAACTTTTGCAATATATATGTTTAAATATTGTGTCGATTCCAAATAATTGTGATAAGAGTAGGAGAATGATGAAAAAGATGATTAGTTATTTAATATATAATGAAGTATTTGAAGATTTCCTTCGCAGACCGTGATGCCGTTGAAGTCATTCGAACCAGTGCTTTCTGATATTAGCGCATTCTACCGAACTAAGTCTAAAACTTTATAATTTTGACATAGATAATAATAATATAGAAATAATATTTAACCGCATTATGACAGAGAAAGAATTAACAACTCCTTTCTTGCCCCTAGGTATCGTAAGAGACGGCCGGGGCGGCGCAGGCGCGAATACCTGCGCCTGATGCCGCCCTAACCGAGGCCTCGGGTGATCGGACCGGGGAATTGTCCGGTCACCCGACGTGAGGCCACCGCGTGAGGGCGACGCCCCGACGGCGAAAAAATCTGTCGGGGCGTCGACGAGAGGAACCCGCGAGGGTAAACCGCCGGGCAGGCCACCGAAGTTAAAATCGAGTACCGGTGGTCCGCTCGCACGGCGAAGAGAGAAGGTTTTACAGTGGGTCTATGGGGTCACGCACCGCCTTTCCGTCACCCCGGACCGATTCGGCGGGGCGAGACGCACCCATAGCTCACCAATAAAAAAATTAAAAAAAAAAAAAAAAAAAAAGGTATCGTAAGAGACGACTAAGGGTTATAATATGCATATAACATTTGTGCAAAAGAAGAATAATTTGAAATAAAACCTTATACCAACACGTCTAACCAGCGTGGTTGAAATTAACCTATTATGGTCAATTTTTCTCCTATTGTGAAGCAAGCTCAAACCTAATGGGATGTATATGAAATAAGATGGTGATGATGACGATGATTCGATGATAAATATATTTACATAAATAATGTATATTAATTTGTTTCAGACTGAATCATGTGGCGAATATTGATATTTGTATTAATTGCGACCGTGCGTTCGAAGCAGCTACCGTCCTCCACAGGTAAGTTATCTACCAATCAAACTATCTACCTTCTAAGACATAAGGCGACTCAAAGGCGTGGATAATAATCACCATGCTTAACAGGCAGGTTAGTGAACACTATTAGTGTTATAATTATCTCAAAAGACTGACGAAAACGCTGATTCTTGTTGTCAATTAACCTAGTCATATCTTAGTCGATTTTTCAAGTTTTCCACTAGAAAGTAAAGGTTTATAAATATTCTTAATTAATAACCACACGTAAAAGTGGTAATATAGTGTTTTATTTTTTCGCCTGATATACGTCTTAGGGCAATTTAGTAACGGCTATGAATACTACCAACTCTTATTTTGCTCGTGTATGTCATAAAAGAGAACTAAGAGCCTTATATCTACATAGAGCAAGTATATCTGATGCTGTCTAATTGATAATTACATTCCCAAGGCAAATGGACGTTAGGTAGGTGGTCGGTCTAAAAATAAAGATAGAGCTTTTGTAATATATACGATGGAAGTCGAGTTCATACTGCTTCGACTCCAAGAATAAAACATAGATGATAATGATACGTCTCACTGCTGGGCTTCCCCACAATAAAAGATAAATTGACTTAATATACTACGTGGCTCAGAGGTACTGGTATGTGACTTTATTTCGAATTATGCCGAGTATTTATCTTTCACATATAAATAATAACCGCCAACTATTCCTGTGTATTAACGAATTAAGAGTAGGTATAATTCACTAATCCCTTAAAGAATATAATTATTATTATTATTTATTTATTTATTACCATATGAACAATACAAAATATAGGGAATCTCTGACTCCTACGCTAGTTACAAATGATATGCAAATAGCATATTTATTTATTTATTTAATTATCACAACTGTTATCTTATTTCATTTGTCATACATATCTGGTGACTGGTACCTTAGCTAAGCTGTTGTAGCAACTTGTATTAGAGGTACCAGTTCGTTTTTCTAAATAATGAGCAATTATATGGTAATATTTGGTAAAATAAAAATTAAAAATAATGAATTGAAAAGTTTAAGGACATGCAAATTTCGCTTCATATTATATCTTACGTCTTCAAGGTGACGTATGCCATCTATCGGACAATGTTTACACATTGTATAGACTTAATACTTCAAACTTTACAGTTAGAATTATATTAAACGATGACATAACCTTGTTATTCAAATTACTGAAATTTTTAGCATTTAATATGCTTAATAATTTATAAATACCCGATTACGAACGACGTAAGATATAATATGAAGCGAAATTTGCATGTCCTAAAATAGTTCACGATGGTGTAAGTGGCAGCACGATTGGGCCGGATTCCCAATAGGTGCGGGTTCGAACCCCGCTTGTGACATCATTTTTCGTTTTTTCGTTTCGTAATCGGGTATTTATAAATAATAAAGCATATTAAATGCTAAAAATTTCAGTAATTTGAAAAGTTTAAATTAAAAATAATGAAATTGTAAAGTGCATGTGGGTGTGTATCTAGTATGTGTGTCTGTGTGTGAGTGTGTGAATGTTTGTGTTAGTCTTTATATTTTATGATAACTTATTTCTTGAGAGAACTTTATATTGTGAGCATATTTTCTGTTTTGTCGTAATACAATTTTAATAGATAATTTATGATTGTCTTTTTGATATCGTATTCTTTAAGTGTATATATGTTTAATGTCTTTGATATAATATTGTAAAGTATATATGCGAGAGAAGAAAACTCTAAATAAAAACCTTATACCAACCCGTCTATTATTATTATTATTATTATTATTTTAGACACCACCCTGCACTAAGGAAATAATCCTTGTATTGCGGGGGACTTTACAAACATGCAATTAACGCAGACAAATTACACCCAGACTCAGAACAACACTTTATAGATCGCACAAAGTATTGTCCTGCGTGGGAATCGAACCCACGGCACTGGCACGGAACGTCGGTATCTTAACCACTACGCCATCTGTGCAGTCCAAGTCTAACCAGCGTGGTACGTCAATTTCCCTCCCATATAACATCTATGTGAGGGAAGGTAAACTCGAAATAAAACCCTATATCAACCGGTCTGATTCGAGTGGTATAGTAGGTTAATTTCCCTCCCATTGTGGGGGAGGCTCGACCCCAGCTGTCGGACGTATAAAGACTGAAATTAATGAATGAAACTAATGATTTCTAATGTTTACGCGAGTATTACACGTTTGAAATAAAACTACTTTTACGGATTCAATCACGTTTGTATTGGATTTTGAATTTCTCGACGTTTCGAACACTTTACAGTGATCATGGTCACAGGAAGACTAAGGTGTCTTACGTCCAAAAGTCATCGTTATTACAGAAATTTATATCTATCCCTATAAGATATTAAATTTTGACCCACATTCTTAATACAAATAAATACAAATTCATTGCCAGTACAAAAAGAAAATGAATGAATGAAACTAACCATTTTTTAAATTGTCAAACTTACTTTATATTAAAATTTCATCTCGAACATTGGCATAACGGTTCATTTTATACAAATATAGTTCACGAGAGGTTAATACCATTATCTTTAAATATATAAAGATAATTTATGAAATAGGCATTTTTAGTCTTAAGAACTCACAATATACATACGACTGTATCACTAAAACCACTTTACCATCGATGTAGTCAAATAACCATTTAAAAAGTAACACTTATATATATATCTGTAAGTGTGTATGCATGTTGGGTGTCCGGCAACTCCGGGGCGTTGACCCGGCGCGTACAAAGACTCTAGTTAAATACAGGACATTACTGTCTTCGAGACTTCGAAGTTTGCACGTTATTTAAAAGCTTTTTATATTTTAAATTGTTTTCTAAATAACCTTGGTATCATTCATTCATATAATATATTAAAAAAAATATATAGTTGTCGCTATTTTGAATGATTTAAAATACAATGATTTAATCATCTCAGCCCGCAGATATTCCACTGTTGAGTTCGAGCATCCTCCGTAATGGGAAGGAAATTGACCTACTATTATACCACGCTGGTCAGACGTGTTGATATAGGGTTTTATTTCGAGTTTTCCTACTCTTGCATTGATGTTGTATGCGTTTTATATCCCTTAGTCGTCTCTTACGATCACCCACGGGTAAGATAGGGGGTGGTGAATTGTATTGTTACTCCGTCACCACACGGATATTGATTTAATACCCTTATAAAAATGACTAAAGATTTTTTTGTCGTAATGTTTTAAATAGTGATCTATCAGAGAGATTTTGCTTTGATTTTCATGTAGAAAATTTTAAAATAGGTTATATACATACATAGCCTCACGCCTATTTACTAGAAGGGCAAGCAGACACTACGGATTGCAATAAACCTCAATCCTGTCACATTTCCATCGCTTCATTCACACTCATCATCATCATTCTCCTACTCTTATCCGAATTACTTGGGGTTGATACAATAAGTACTCTTCTTTCATAGTACATATTGTAAAAGTAATGGCAATAGTTTTATGACTGGCCGCCTGCCAGACGTCGACCCTCCTTAGGAATGTAATTGTTGACGAAACGGCATCAGATGGAGTCGGCCCAGGTCGTTATAATGCTCTTAGTCCTCTTTTAAGACATCCACGAGCAAAGTAAGGGTTGGTAGTAATCGTAGCCGCTACCACACAGCAGCATCATTCATCATTCACACAAGTCTTCATTTAAGCTCTATGGTTACGAGTACTCTTAATATGACATGTCACTAATACATCTCCAATTTAATCTAGAAAAGTATGACGTGGTCTTCCCCTTGTAATCGTTACACTCACACTTGCTTTGTATAATTGCATGTTTCTCGCATTCTTTCTAAGTGTCCCTTAGCAGAATAAAAACTACGGAATTATTATAATTAATTAATATTTAATTTGAAAAACACTCTTAATTTTTATTTGTTTCATTCAATTTCCCATTTATATCGTGGTATTAGAACTGCATTTATATAAACTCCATAATATTTCTCATTATTTATATAAAAATATTTGTCTTTTTTTTATAAAAATAGCATATTATAATACTCTAATACAATTTAATTCGGTTAGAACTATACATTAGACAAAAAACCTGCGTCTACTTCATCATCATCTCAGCCCATATATGTCTCACTGTTGGGCTCGGGCCTCCTCCATGATGGAAGGGTAATTGACCTACCACGCTGGTCAGACGTGTTGGTATAGAGTTTAGTTTCGAGTTTTCCTTCTCTCCCATAGATGTTATATGCGTTTTATATCCCTTAGTCGTCTCGTACGATCACCCACGGATAAGATAGGGGATGGCGAATTGTATTCTTACTCCGTCACCACACGGAAAACGTCTACTTATAGTACTAATAATTTTTTCTCAATTGAGATAACGGTTAAAGAAATAATTGTATAAAAATATTACCAAAATAGGTACCACAGAGGTTTTGCTAAAAACTAATATAATAATAATAATAATACTCCTTTATTTAAGTAACAGAGACTCATTATTGTTAGTAATACTTAATCTAAATTGTTAGTAAATATTCATAATTAAAAATAACCATAATGCCACAATGCTTATACAGCTTATATAAATTTTAGTTTAATTTTATTATAATTGGCTAAGAATACATTCTTTCGTCCTTTCTTGTCTTTCTTCTTTTTAATATGCAATCTACATAAGTACATTTTTATCTGGGCAGGATTTTACTATTATACAGGTATGTACATATTTGTGTAATATCTTTATTTGCATATGGTGAAAGAGTGTGTGTATCCAATTCAAAACTCCTTCTTATCTCGTAGGTGTTGTAAAATAAAAGTTTGTGTACAAACAAATATGATCAATGCATGAAATGGATAATTCGAAATAAAAACCTACATGGTACAGTGTTATATTACAATTTTTTCATCTTACTAGCCTGTTAGCTCAATTTCGCTCTGAAATATTCCCCTCTAGTATAGTAGGGCTATTTCTTTCTAATGTGGGAGAAGACCTAGACCAAATAGTGGGATGTATATGGACACAAGAAGAATTTTACACATTGTAGAAATATTAATTGATATTCATATTTAACTCGAGGTGTAGTCATGAAATTAAATTATACAGGTTTATCCTAGAAATTGGAGAATAGCTTCTTAAAGGGAATTGCAATATGGTAATTGCAGCAAATGGGAAACAGCTTGGTGATCGCATATTCGTGTTATTAGTTTCCTGAGAGAACGCTGTTGTTAATTCTTCATTATGCTGATTCTGTTTTATCAGTCATGGGTAAAGGATGGTGATATATTATATTCTTTATTTATCATAACATGTCGGTTTTCCGTGTGTGAACAGAATAAATAAATAATTTACCACCCCATTTCTTATCCGTGGGTGTCGGCAAAGACGATTAAATGGTGTGATATGCATATAACAACTCAGTAATATAAGGAAAACTAGAAAATCATCCCATACCTCTTCGTCTGACCAGCATGGTACCTATATAATTAATTTTCCTCCTATAACGGATGAAACTAGAATTCAAAAGTGGGATGTATATGATCTGAGATTACTCACCCCACGCTCAGTAGGGAGCAAGTACGACATGCCCTTATATTCCATAGGATCCTGTCATCCGTCATACCTGCACTTACTGCTTTCATACGCGTATCGTCATTGACACAATTCATTAATTGTTTTTTTGGTGATAAATGACCACGATTCTTACGTCCATCCACATTGATAATCCTCCTAGTAATATCTTGCATTCCTCTTTATCACATATCCATTCTTAATTCGTAACCACACAACTAAAATGAAATAATAAATTCTTCTAATTTGAACCCGACTCCGCTAATTAGGTATCTCCATTATATTTTGTCAGCGAGGCGTGACTGTCGTTTCTATTGACATCCGGAACTAAAGTCTTTACTGACGTCTCTGACGTCTATTGTTTTATGAAGTACGGTTACCCATCTAACTTGTTTAACGCTAAGTTTTTTCCGTTGAACTTCCACTATCATAGAATGACCTGTGACAGTTAACAAAGATATTGCACTTATTGGTTTACTATTCACGTAGATATAAGAAAGGCTTAGATTAACAATTGGATTTTGTAGGTGGCATTGCGATCAATATCACGGACATCCGTTTGTTTTTTTAATTAAAATTTATTTTTTGGAGCAGTATCTGTTGGTTATGCTAGAATTTTCGTGTGGTGACGGTGTAAGAATACAATTCAACACCCCCTATCTCACCAGTGGTTGATCGTAAGAGACGACTAAGGGATATAAAATACATATAACATCTGGCAAGACAAGGAAAATTCGAAAGAAAACCCTATTACCAACACGTCTGACCAGCGTGGTATAGTAGGTCAACTTCCCTTCCATTATGGAGGAGACTCGAGCCCAACAGTGAGACAAATATGAGCTGATATTGTAATGATAATAATCAATTTCATGACATTTTGGTTTTATTTTTACATGTGTACAAAATAATATAGTAACTATACTAGAATTATTAGTAGAATTACTGACACGCTAGCATTTTTTTCATATCATGTTTATACTATATGCAATTCTATGTAATCTGGGTTAATATACCGGTTATGGTATATAATGGTTCTGGCGTTCTAAGCCTCTCTGTGGGTAATAGACTAATCTTTGACCCAATCAACCACACTAACTCTATAACTAAAAGACAATATCTTGATTACCGAGCTTTCGCACGATATTTTCTTTTAATATAATGAAAAAAATAATGAAAAAAATTAAAAAAAAAGAAAAATAATAAAAAAGGGATACTAAGGATTTGAACCGAGCTCCATATTGTTTGGATTAGACTGTTCGATGTTCCAACTAAGCTATGTCTACAGCCAACGAAAAATTATATTTTTTTGCCTGAAAAAAGCCAACAAAGCAATATTTTCTATAAATGAAACCTAGCTAGATCGATTAAACACCCCCGGAACCCCTTTTTTTTTTTTTTTTTTTATTGGTGGGCTATGGGTGCGTCTCGCCCCGTCAAATCGGTCCGGGGTGACGGAGAAGGCGGCGCGTGACCCCATAGACCCACCATAAAATCCTCTCTCTTCGCCGTGCGAGCGGACCACCGGTACCCGATCTTTGTCTTCGGTGGTCCGCTCGGCGGTTTACCCTCGCGGGTTCCTCTCGTCGACGCCCCGACAGATTTCGCCGTCGGGGCGTCGCCCTCACGCGATGGCCTCGCGTCGGGTGACCGAACAATTCCCCGGTCCGATCACCCGAGGCCTGGGTTAGGGCGGCATCAGGCGCAGGTATTCGCGCCTGCGCCGCCCCGGCCGCTGGCGGCGGCCCGGGTCGCGGGAGTCCTCCCTGACTCGTTCCGCCGCCTCCTTCCGCGAGATGACAGCCTCGCAGAAGGCGGCGACCGCGTCCCAATTCCTGACGCTGTCGACCATCGCCCTCGCGACAGCCGGCAGCGTCAGGTCGGCACCGATAATAGCGACGAGGTCGCGGCGCTGCCCGTCCCAGCCCGAGCATTCCTCGAGCGTATGTTGCGCCGTGTCCTCGTCACTACTGCAATGATGGCAGCCCGGAGTCCACTCCCTGTACACGACCGTGTGCAGGTATTTCCCGAAGCACCCGTGCCCCGTCAACACCTGCACCAGTCGGAAGGTGAGGACCCCGTGCCGCCGCTCCATCCATTTCATCAATACGGGCCGGAAGGCCTCGACGGTCACGATACCGTGTCTAGGCCTCTCCAGCCGCGTAACCCAACGGGCGATGACGTCTCGGCGGGCGTCCTCGCGCCAGGTGGCTATCTCGCTCAACGATGGGGAGCCACCCTCCTCGCGCAATGAGGTAACCCGCCGGTAGAGGTCGGAGAGCATCTCCGCCTCTAGGTCCCACGGGGGTGTCCCGGCCAATAGGCACGCCGCCTCTGTCGACACCGTGCGGTACCCGCGAATGGCTCTGACCGCCATGGCTCTCTGTGGCCTCCACAGAATCGCCCTGAGCTGGGCGTTCAGAGCCCTCGCCCACACGGGTGCGCCGTACATGGCCATCGAGCGGATGACCCCCGCATACAGCCGTCGGCCCTCGAAACTGGGTCCGCCCACATTCGGCATGAGCCGAGAAAGGGCGGACGCCGCGCCGACCAGCCGGGGAGCAATCTGTCGGAAATGCTCCCGGAACCACCATCGCCCGTCGAGCACCAGACCCAAGTACTTCATATGGGCCTGGATGTTGATCTGGATGGAGTTGACGACTAACGAGGCGCCGGTTGGCAGCCTTACGCGTGGCCCATGGAATAATAGGGCCTCCGTCTTATTTAAGGCCACCCTGAGCCCCAGCGCCTCGATTCGCCTGACCATCTCCTCGGTGCCGAGAGTGGCCAGGCTCGCCGCCTCTTCGAGTGTCCTGCCCCGGGCTGTGACGAGCGTGTCGTCAGCATAGCACACCAAGCTCAGCCCAGGGGGGAGACTCCCTCTCAACGCCCAGTCGTACCCGATGTCCCACAGAGTCGGCCCCAGAACCGACCCCTGTGGAACACCGCACGACATGGGCGTCCGCACAATGTCCCCTGCGGGACCCGCGCAGAGGATACTGCGCCCCTCCAGATAGTCTGCCACCAGCCGCCTGAGGTACAGGGGCACTCCATGGAAACGGAGCGCCTCCCTGATGCAGCTGAATGGCAGACTATTGAATGCGTTGGCGATGTCCAGCGACACCGCCAACAGCACTCCCTTGCCGGCGACAGCCTCCGCGGCCGTCTGCCTCAGGCGTAGCAGGGCCCCGATGGTCGAACGCCCCCTCCTAAACCCATATTGAGCGTCCGACAGATCGGGCCCCACCTCCTCCAAGTGTCGGACGATGCGGGCAGCGAGGACACGCTCCAACAGCTTACCCACATCGTCGAGAAGCACGATGGGCCTGTAGGCCGACGGCAAATCCGGGGGCCGTCCCGGCTTTGGCAGGAGAACCAACCTCCCCTCCTTCCAGCACTCAGGGAACCGTCCAGACGTCAGACAGGCGTTGAACAGTTGCCTGAGGCGAGGCTCGAAGTGCTCGAGGAGCGACGTCAACACCCGGACTGGTATTCCGTCCGGGCCGGGGGCCGTGGTGGCGGAGCGAATCCGCGCCACTGCCGCCCCCACTTCCGACTCCGTCACGGGTGGAACACTCTCGTCGTCGGCCTCCCGGTCTTGATCTGGCGAAGCCATGACCGGGGGCGTGTGTCCCGACTGCCGTGGAAATAGCTCCTCGATCACCCTACAGAGGAAATCGGGCTGGAGGGTCTCGGTGAGGGGGGGGCCCTGCGCGCGAAGCTTGTTCAGCGACGCGCGATACGGGCGACCCCAGGGGTCACGGTCGAGACCGTCCAACATCTCCTGCCAACTCGCATCCTTGGCGGCTCGGATGGCCAGCCGAAAGGCAGTCCGCGCACTGCGGTACGCCTCGTACAGCTGGCCCTCCCGCTCAGCGTCGCGGTGACGCCGCCGGCTGCGGGTGTAGGACCTTCGGGCACTGATACACGCCGCGCGAAGGTCCGCCAGTCTTGGGGACCACCAGTAGACCCCCTGCCTCGGAGGTAGACGCCGCACCCTGGGCATGGCCGCATCGCAGATCTGCGTTAACGCACTGCGGATGCGGACAGCCTCAGCGTCCACTCCGTCCGCTGGGGGCGGTGAGGACAGCCACGTGTGAACGATGGCCGCCTCCGCCAGTAGGTCCCTATCAAGACGACCCACAGCCCACCGCGGAAACGCGGGAGCTCCGTCCGCCCTGTGACCCCTACCGGGTTCCCGGGGGGAGACCTCCATCCGGATGTACCGGTGGTCCGACAGGGTCTCCGCCTCCTCCAGGACACTCCAGTTCCTCACCCGTGGCGCGACAGCGGGGCTAGCGAACGACAAGTCCACTATCGACCCGCCCTGCTGCCGCACACACGTGTTCACTGATCCCCTGTTAACAACACAGAGGCCCAGTGAAGCCGCCCACTCAACGACCGCCCGCCCGCGGTCGTCCGTCATAGGGGACCCCCACGCCGTGGATTTGGCGTTGAAGTCCCCCAGGACCAGGACGAGGCCCGGTGCCAGTCGCCGTATCGAAGCCTCCAAGGTGGTGAGGGAGGCCCTGAAATCGTCCATTCTCCTGTTAGGGGAGAGGTAAACGCTGAACAGTGTGACCCCTCCCCATTCCGCAGCGACAAATTCTTCGCCCCTATCCAAAAGGGATAAGGACGGGAAGTGCCGCTGCGTTGAGACGACGATTGCCGCAGTTCCGTTTCGGCTGACCACCCAATTGGGGCGATCAGGCACGACGTACGGTTCCGCGACTACGGCTGCACCAATCGACCACTCCGCCATGGATTGCAGGAGGAGATCCTGCGCACCGGCGGAGTGGTTGGTGTTGGCCTGCAGGAGGTGAATGGATTCTGCAGCCATTAGTGGGCCGTATCCATCACCTCCGCCTCGCCAGTGGGCGATCGGGCCGCGCTAGAAGCGGGAGCGGCCGTGGTCGAAAGGCCGCCCCTCCCCTTTGGGGCCGAAGCTGGAGGTCTGCACGCCCCAGAGCCCATGCGGTGCTTGGCGGGCTTATTGCCCGCCGCACACGCGGGGCAGTGGGGCGGGGCGGCGCAAGATGCCGCCACATGCCCGGTCTGACCGCAGCGGAAACACAATCCGCCGCAGTCGAAGCAATTAGTGCACGTTGGTCGAGTATGTCCGACCGCCATGCACTTATAACACCTCGCAGGCCGGTGCTCAAGCACGGTTACCCGCGCCGAGCTCCAGCCCACGAGGAGCCTGCCTGAGCCGGCCAGTTGCCTGACCGACTCCACCGGGCACTGCGCCCAGGCAGCACCTACGCCACCCGGACCGGGACGAATGGCACCAACCCGGACGGTGTCTATGGGACACCCGGTTTTCGAGGCAATAGCCTCCCGGATGTCTTCCACCGTCACAGAGTCGTCCAGACCCGAAATGCGCATTTCGGCGCACTTGACGGGCCTGGCGATCCTGATGCCACCCTCCCCGGCGAACAAACCTCGCAGCTTCTCAGCTACGCTGTCAGCCGTCTTGGCGCCCTCGGCCCCTGGGAACTCGAGGATTCGAGCCCCCGTCCGGGCCTTGCGGGTCCTGGCTTCGACGCCTCCAATATCGGAGACGTCTAGCTCCCGCCGGGCCTTCCTCAAGACGGCCTCGTAGCTGAGGCCCTTCTCGGCCGCCTCAGGCAGCACAGTGACCACCACTGCGGCTGTCTTCGGCGACTTGAGCCCCTTGCGCGGCCTCTTCTTCTTGTCGCCAGCTCCTGCCTTGGGAGCGGAGACCTCAGCGGCGCGCTTGGCCTCCGCTCTCTTTCTTTGGCCGCGACTCCTTCTGTCGCGCTCGGCTACCTGCCAACCCTGTTCGGGTGCGGCAGTCGTGCCAGACGCGGAAGGCCTCGTCGCAGCCTCGCTGGTCGTCGCCGGCGGTGTTGGTGCGGGCGACTTCAGCAGTCCGGCAGGAGCCGGCGCCGTCTTCCTCCTCAGGGCAGGTCCCTTCGGAGCAGGGCCGGGGCCTTTGGGCTTAGGCCCAGCCGCGGCCGCGGCGTAGCTCCCCACGCGGCCACCCTGACAAGGCAGCGGGGCGGGGGCTGGTGCCGTATGTGGCCGCTTATCTGCGGCAAGAGGTGGCCGGACACGTGGTTCTGGAGGCAGCCTTGCCTCCAGAACAGCGAAGCGCGCATCGACGATTTTGCCCACTGCGTCGATTATTGCGCGCAGGGACTCGTCCGGCAATCCCCCTACCGCAGGCAGCGGGGTAGGCAGCGGGGTCGGCAGCGGGGTCGGCGCCTCCGGTTGAGTCTCCACCAGGGCCCGCTCCGGGACGCTTGGCGACTTCGTCGCCGCGGCGGGAGGCGTCCTCCTCGTCACAGGGACGGGTCTCGGCTCGGTGGCCGCGACGACTTCAGCCGGCGGCATGCCCTCCGCAGCGGGAGGCGTCCTCCTCGCCGCAGGGACGGGTTTCGCCGCAGCAGCCTTTTTCGCGCGCGTCCTGATCGTCGGCTGTGGCGCAGGCGGCAGACGGTGGTCCACTTGGGCCCGCAGGTCGGCCATATCCTTGGCCAACAAGCTGTTCACCCGCCGCACCGCCTCCAGCTCGGACGCCAACTGGTGGTTCAGGTCCCGCAGGCCTGAGACCTCGCCACTAAGGCGAGCATTTTCGGCCCGCAGGTCCAGGGGGTCGTCGCTCACGCGAGCAGCAGGCGCCGCCTCACGCCGAGGAGTCGTCGACCGTCCTCCTGCTACTGCGGCCCCTCGCCCTCTGCGAGAGGCCGGCACCTTCGGTGGAGGCATGATGGTCACGCTCCCCTCGGAGTCGGCGCCCGAGCTGCCTCCCTTGCTCAGGGGGCGCTTTCGCACCTGCGAGGGGAGGGCCTCCTCCCTGGTCGTCACAGCCGCCGCCGCAGTACGCAGCAATGACCTAGCGGCTTCCGACCCGCTGTCTTCTTCTCTGGACGGCCCTGCGGATACACCGCCCTCGTCCATCTTAGCGGCAGATCCGCTGCCCTCGCCTACGGACGGCTCTGCGACGTCACTGTCGCCCTCGTCCGTACACGGCTCTGCAGCAATTCTGCCACCGTCCTCCTTTTCAGCAGCGGCAGCCTCTCTGCGCGCTCGCCGCTCCTCCATCCGCCTTTTGTGGCTCAGGCCGTTGCCCCGAGTCTTTCGAGGCGACTTCCTCTTCTTCTTTTGGGCCTCCACGATTTGTGCCGGGCCCTCGGCGGACGCCTCAAGTCCTGAGGACGAGGCGTCGTTGTCAGTTTTTCTTTGGCTTGACAAGGCCGTGGTGTGAGAATCACAAGGATTCCCGTCGGTTTTTAAAAATGTTTTTAAATTTAAGGTATCCATATGATTCCCACGAGTAGGGGAGATACACAACGTCGACCCGGGCAGAGATCCCTTTACCCGGGCAAGCCTACATTTACCAACCAGGGGGGCAGCCGGTGCCCTGGCTGGAGCGTGCTAACGACAGAACAACCCATCTGCCATGCATCTTCTCGCCGCACGCCAGAACTTAAGATTCTGGGTGATTTCCGAGTTCGAATGTTACTTCGAACTCTTTATAGAGGTTGTCTTCCTCGCGGTCCGGGCGGTTAAGCCAAGACCCTCGCTCCTGATACTACGCCTCAAGACAACGTGTCTTGAAGCAAGATACCAGGTTTACGATGTGTGGGCGGTGGCATGTGCCTGCCCAGCCCTCAAATGAATGAGTGACTGAGCCCGTCCCAATATTTCGCGTCCTATACCCTCTACTACGACTGTAGTAGAGTAAGGAGCGAAATCGCGCAGATATTCGCTACGGACGACAGTACAACAGAAGAACTGGGGACCGCCGCCCGCACCCAGGGTACACCGCGTGGAGGTTTCTGGGATAGTACCCCACCCCCGGAACCCCTAGCATACTAAATTTCAAGGGAATCGTTGGTGCCGTTTCCAAGATTCAGATTATATATATATATATAGGGTAGGAGTGCTGTTGTCCTCTCGCTTGGCCTCAGGTGTGAAGGATTACGGAATGTATGATCCCAGACTTCTTTGGGTCCGTATAAAACTAGGTGTCACCAAGGTATTCATGGTTGTAGCATATGCTCCCGTAGGATCCTCGGTGGCATCAGACCTAGAGAAGTTTTGGGATAATGTTAGGGAAGTTCTGGATATGGCAGAAACCAGTGAACGCGTGATTGTATGCGGAGATTTGAACGGATGGGTGGGGACCAAGCGTCCCGACTATGAGGACGTACTTGGTCCATTTGGTAATAAGAGAGTGAACGACGCAGGTAGGCTCATAGCGGATGTATGCATGGAGAGAAACCTTATTGTGTCAAACACATTTTTCCAACATAAGGACATCCACATGTATACATGGAGAAGGAATGAACAGAAAAGTATAATAGATTTAATTTTGGTAGACAGTCGCCTCCAAAGCAAAATATTGGACGCAAGAGCCTACAGGGGCCCCACAGTCGATACGGACCACTATCTCGTTATTGCGAGATTTAGTGGTCTGTTCAGAAAGTGGAGGCACTGGCGAGAGCGTGTCCACTTCGGAGGGCTTGAAAGAATAAAGGTTGAAAGGTTGCAAGAAGAGTGTGTAAGAGAAAAGTATGCAGAGGGTGTCCGAGAACGGCTGACGATGACAAGCCAGCCGCAATCGGACATTGAAGAATGCTGGAGAGTATTGAAGGAGAGTATGGTAGATACAGCGAAAGAAGTATGTGGAAGTTCAAAGAAGCATAGAAAAACAAATGGTGATGCATGGTGGGATGCGGAAGTGGCAGAAGCAGGCCGTAGAGCAAAAGAAGAAAGCGTGGCTGGACTATGTATCTTCTTTGAATCGGAATGACAGTATGACTGAACAGAAGAAAGAAATATATAGGCAATGTAAGAATGACACCAAGGCCTTAGTGAAAGAGAAACGTGATAGAGCAAGTATGAGTGCAAAGGATAGGCTGACTAAAAACTTCGAGAGTAACACCAAACTCTTTTGGAGGGAGGTGAAGAAGTCTCGGGGTGGTTGGTCAGCCTTCAGAATGAATAAAATAAGGTCTAAAGGTGGAGACATTCTTACACAAACACAAGACGTGTTAAGCCGATGGAGTGAATATTTTGGCGATATGTATGCGAATGCTACGGTTGGCGCTGGTGTTGCATGTGGTTTAGTAGATCAACATTCGACAACAGCGTCCTCCGATGGCATCAGTATGGATGAAGTTGAATGGGCGATAAGAAGTTTAAAAAATGGTAAGGCAGCGGGCATTGATATGGTGTCTGCCGAGATGATCAAACTTGGTGGCTCCTGTGTCTGGGAGGCGTTCCTGTTGCTCCTCAATTTATGTTGGAGCTCGGGAATGGTTCCCGGGGACTAGAATAGCGCAGTCATCGTGCCTTTGTTTAAAAACAAGGGTTCATGTTATGACTGCGCAAATTACAGAGCCATAAGCTTGACCAGTTTGGCAGCAAAAGTATATGGTAAAATTATTGAAAGGAGAATGAGGATGGTGTCCGATGGTTTACTGTGTGAGACACAAGGAGGTTTCAGGAGTGGAAGGGGATGCATGGATCAAGTGTTCTCTCTGCGCAACATTGTGGAGAAGCATCTGGCTCTAGGTCAGAGGGTTTTCTGCAGTCTTGTGGATCTGGAGAGACCATTTGACACGGTTGTACGAAAGGAACTTTGGGACATTTTACCGGAGTATGGTATTAACGGTAAACTGCTACAGGCTGTGCAGTCCAGTTACATGGGCTGTAGAGCTTGTGTGCGGCTGGATGATGGAATGTCACCTTGGTTTGACGTCAATATCGGCGTTAAGCAGGGGTGCGTTCTGTCAGCTAGGCTGTTTATCATATATCTGGATAAATGTCTCCAAAGGTTGAACGATATGAATGTGGGAGTCCAGATGGGCGACTCAGTGGTCACTGCTCTGCTTTATGCAGATGATGTAGTCCTGCTGGCACAGTCAGCGACTGACCTGCAGACCCTAGTCGACACAATGACAGAAGATTGTAAGAAAAGGGGTCTACGCGTGAATGTGAGCAAAACCAAAATAATGGTCTTTGAAAGAGACGAAGCCAGAACAGATGTAAGAGTAACAATAGGTAATGATATACTAGAGCAAGTGGATGAATTTGTATATCTTGGATGTGGATTTAGCCGAGATGGAAGGTACACCACTGATATAGAGCGAAGAGTGAATGCGGGAAATAGAGTGAACGGAGCGTTGGGGCAACTTCTCGGCAGCCACCACCTCAGCCAGAAGGCACGTATAGCAATACATAACGCAGTGCTTGTCCCAACATTACTGTATGGAAGCGAGAGTTGGGTATGCAGAAAAGAGTATGAAAGTAAAATTAATGCGGTCGAAATGCGATCTCTGCGGAAAATCTGTGGAGTTAGGCTGACCGACTGCATTCGTAACGACGACGTAAGAGAGCGAGTAGGTATGAAAGAGAGTATTGGTGTAAAGATGCGAAAGGCATGCTCCGATGGTTCGGACATGTGGAAAGAATGCGGAACGAACGTCTGGTTAAGAAGATATACAATGCGAAAGTGGAAGGATGTAGGTACCGAGGGAGACCGAGACTAACCTATCTAGACCAGATCGGTCAAGTAGTGAAGGAAGGTGGAGTCAAGAGTCTCCGAAACCGGCGAGCGTGTATGAAGAGAATTACGAATGTTGAGGAAGCGAGTGAAGTATGCAGAGATAGAGTTCTCTGGCACTCTGTTCTCTCTGCCTACCCTGCAAGGGATATGGCGTGATGATATGTATGTATGTAATCTGTATACAATACATACACCCGTGACATTTATATCGTCTTACAAAAGAAGTGCCACAAAAGTATCCGAGCAAAGAAACATATCTAATATATTTAATTGTTCGATAGTAATAGTGATAAAAAAATAACAAAATAAAATAAATTAAAGTTAATATTTTGTAACAACCTGGTTATAATGTTTACATTTTAAACAAAAGAAATCATACGGCATTCCGCCTGATAATGATTGGCTAACGTAATTACATTAGCGAATCACAGCTACGAAGTCCACGTAGACTGCTAATCCAAAACGTAACTACGCCTAGGTTAGTACCTACACAGTACGTAGGTTATGTCGAGTAGGTAGCCTACCGCATGCTACATGCTGTTCTCTTATTTTTTCAATTAGTAATTATTTATAATAATTTTTATACTATTTCCATTTCATTATTTTCTCGATGACAGCTCCTGTGGAAACTTGAACGAGCGTCTTTTTTACATTATGTATACATTATTTAATAAAAATATGATGCTTACGCGCATACAAGGTCATAGCAGAGTCGGAGAAACTGATAGGGATGGAGCTATCGATAAACGTAACACGATAAGAGACCCGATATTTTTTTACATAGTGTAAGAAACTAAACTATTGCCGGATAATTTTATACAAATTTATTAACTAATATTACATTTCATTACAAGATATAATTATATTATGTTGATTGTTCATTTATTTATTTTAATCAAAATCTGATGAATCGCCACTATCACTAGATGAGCTCTCCTCAACATTTATTATAAGTTCCTGTATTTCTATATTATCTAATGCCACATGAATTTCCCAATTCGACGCTATAATGTTTTGGGTTCTTCTCACAATTTTTTCCCAGTGTTCGGCGGTTACTTCCGCACATGCATTTTTTAATAAATCTAACATCTTGTTTGCCGTAAAAGGGGGATGGGTATTGTTTCGAGCGGCGTGTCCTTTGATTTGTGCCCATATTAGTTCTATAGCATTGTACTGGCAATGATACGGTGGAAGCCGAAGAACCCAATGACCACATTCGGCAGCTATTTCGTCGGTAATATATCTTTTAGGGAGGCTTTTTTTTTATTTTAAAACATTCACTAATTGTACTTTTAATAAAGTATCATCCACATTTTCGCTATGACGTTTGAGCCAGTCAATTATCTCTTGTTTTTTATTGGCCTGCGTCGGCATTTTATCAATTTGTCTAGAGTGATATGTAGCGTTGTCCATAATAATTATCGACGGTTCTTCCAGAGATTGCACCATTTCTTTGAACCATCCTTCGTAAATCTCCGCGTTCATTTCTTCGTGGTAGTCCACTGTTTTCTTGGATTTAAAGGCCAGTAAAGCATCTGACACGAATCCTTTCGTAGACCCTGCATGGCATATGATAAGGCGTTCACCTTTTCCCATTGGCACTGAACTAGTGGAAGCGGCGGTGTCGTCAGTCCAGTTCTTCGATACTGTGTGGTTTGCATTTAACCAAGTCTCATCAGTGAAAATAACATTTGACCAATCTGATATCTTTTTGGCTTCGCTCAAAAATTCGCAGCGAGCCATAGCAACGTCGTGACGCTCCATCAATATTTTACGTTTGTCCGATTTTTTATAAGAAAATCCAATTTCTTTCAAAACTAAGCTTAATGACGATTTTTGGCCATGGAACAAACCACGTTCTCGTAAAGAAACAACAAGTTTTTTAAGTGTTGGAATTTCTTTGCGCAAGTAATAGTCATATATATAACGACGAATAGCGTCAGCGTCGAAGTTGTCAACCGATGTCACACGACGTGGTTGGCGTTTCTTCTTCGGCGTACGAAGCTTATTTGCTTGCATGCCGCTTGTACCGTAAGCTTCGGTAGTAATTTCTGAAACAGTAGGTTCACTAATTCCTAATGCAGCCGCAACACGCTCTCGCACTTGCGACAGTGGTAATAGCGGGCCACCATTTTGATATTCTACTTCAAAGTAATTACGAACCTTGATCACCAGTTCTCTCGCCTGACTTTTCAGAACAGATCCTTTATGCATTTTGATATTTGACAGCTGGGCAGCAATCAACATGGAGGAACACAAAATATACAATGTAACGTATGGATAATGTGAAAAAACTCAGCGAACAGAAATGTAGTGACCATATAGCACGACCGTCTTGTTGCGAGTGACAGATTAAAACAAATACATCCATCCCAGCTTGAAAAAATATATTTGAATGTTTTTGTTGAATTTGTCTTTGTTCAAAACATATATGCGATCGATATCATTACTTATTTGGTAACAACACTACAACTATCAAATTAGAACTGTCATCGAGAAAATAAAGAAATGGAAATAGTATAGTAAACAATATTCCAGTAGATTTTTTTTGAATTTTTTAATTGTACGAATGAATAGTAGATACTGGATACGTTAACTGAACTACTTTTGTAAGACGACATAATATATATATACAAGAATTGCTCGTTTAAAGATATTAGATAGATAGCTTTTAGAATATTTCAATAGTCTAAATCAGGAACGATCAAGCTGAAATGCATGGATATTAAAAGTAGGTATTCAGGAATATTGCCATCCAGCAAATGTTCAGATTAGAAATATAACTTTTTAGGGGAGAGGTTATTATCCCATTACATAAGAAGACTAGTAAAAATATTAAAGAACAGCGTGAAACATACCGATAGGGAGGTTTACTCCCTATCCGTATGCTTCACGCTGCTCTTTCTGTTGTGTGTGGTTTGAGTGAAAAAAAAAACAGTACATATTTAGTTGATTTTAATTAGCATCATACAAGAATCAATTTTACATAAAAACGTCTAAGAGTATATAATTATTTATATACAATTTCTTGTTCTTTTTTCTATTTTTTAACGTAGGTGAAATGGCCGGTTTAATTAATTGACCTGTCATTCTTCAATTTGTTTATCTTATATAAATAATAGTATCACTTAACATTGTAACACTTATAAAATTTAAAAATAAATGCACTTCAAATTAAAAACAAGAAATTCTATATTTGTCTTTATTAATTAAAATCTAGTTTATTCTTTAATTTTCTATTTTTTTTAATTACAAAATTAAAAAATAAATTATACGTCACCTATTTATACGTATAGTAAATTATAGACTGTGTAGTGCTTGAGATACGGTCTTACTATGCCTAGTGTCACGGATTCGATTCTTACGTAGAGCAAAAATTTGTGTGATCCAAATATTGATTGTTTTGAGTCTGGTTGTAATTTGTATCCGTTAATTATACGTTTGTAAAGTCTGCACGAGTATTAAATTCTTAATATAGGCTGTTGTTTATAAAAGTTACAATACCATCAGCCATAAGCTTTTTAGTAGTCACCATAAGCAATAAAAAACTCAAGCAAGAGTTAGTTTAGCTCTGTGTCCTTTATTATAATTCGAAGTTGCCTTTGGATTATGTCGATTTACTTATGCCACTACGGTTTTCTATATTCCATATTTTCTTAAATCTAATTTATCAGAATGTGGGCCAAAAAGCAATAAGTCAACCAAATCACAGGTTTAGTTTCCCACTTATCTACTTATGTATGATAATATAGAGACCATCAACCATGCATGACTTAGGAAAAACCTATTTTTGTTCCGTACATATATTTTTATCATCATATAATTTAAAATGGTATGGTAGCGGTTACGAATACTACCAACCCTTACTTTACTCGTGGATGTCGTAAAAGAAGATAAAGAGCTGTATATCGAGCGGGGCTATCTCTACCTGATTCTGTTTGGTCAACAATTACATTCCCAAAGGGGATTTACATCAGGCACACGGCCGGTCATAAAACTATTGGCCATAACTTTTTTAATATGTAGAAGTACATATTGCGTCCTGACCGCAAGTAATTGGCATAAGAGCAGGGGAATGATATTAATATTATAATAATTTAAAATGTTATGATGTGAAGTATGCTGTGTGGTAGCGGCTACGAATACTACTTACTTTGCTCGTAGATGTCGTAAAAGACCTTTAAGAGCCTTATAACGACCTGAGCCAACTTCATCTGATGCCATTTGGTCAACAATTGCATTTCCGAGAAGGTTTGACGTCTGGCAAGCGGCCGGTCATAAAACTATTGCCAATAATTTTTACAATATGTACTATGAAAGAATAGTACATATTGTGTCCACCACAAGTAAATGATGGTGTTCTGATGTGAAGTTTTATCTAAAAAATTGCTTTAAAAATGTGTTCTTCTCAGCTCATGTACATCGTACTTTTAGGCTCAAGCTCAGGCTCAGGAGATTGACTTACTATACCTCGCGGATCAGACGGTTTGGCATAGAGTCTTATGTTAAGATTTCCTTCTCTTGGATCGATATTATAAGCATATAACTCTTAGTCATCTTTTAGAACCCTCGATATTAAGATCAAAAGTGATGAATTGTATTCTTACTTCGACACCATACAGCAGAAATGAGTTCATAATGGTGTTAATTTTATCATCATCATTTCAGCTCATGCACACCACAATAAGGCTTAAACCCCCAAAATGGTAGGGAAATTGACCTACTACGATGATCAAGCGGGTTGGTATAACTTTTTACGTCAAGTTCTTCTCTTGAATTAAACTTATTTGCATATCATAACCCTTTGTCAACTTTTACTACATTCACGGAGAAGGTGGTAAATTATATTTTTACTTCGTCACCACACAGACAAAAATGAAATCATAATTATAAAAATTGTATAAGGATCTCCAAAATAAATAATTATACACCTTGTGTAGTTTATACTAGACATGATACTAGCAAATGCCATTTTAAGACAAGTTAAAAAAATTACGTAAAATAAAGATAAGTCCCCGTGTCCTTACGGGCAGAGAGTAGAATTTTTATCCCAGCTCACTTAGCTGTGAGATTTAAAAAATCTGGCTGAGCGATCACAAAGAAAGTGGAATATCTAACATTCAATTTCATATTGAGGTTTCTCTATGATGTGTGATCTTATATTTCCTTCATAAATAAGTTTTACGGAAAGCAAATATGTATATATACATATATAAAATACAAATTATTTTTACGGATGTCCGTTATAGATTTTGAAACGTAACCTATGTGCTCCAAACTAGTTTTATTAGAAAGACAATAATGCGACGATAGTTTTGAAACACTAAAATAATGTATTAGGGCCCCGTAGGTGGCGCTGCGACAGACTTCTAAGATCTGCATCTAATTCATCAATGACTTGCAAAATAGTTCTTCAAAATCTAAATTAGTTTATAAAAAAAAACCATTTAATTACTGAGATGAGAAGAAAGAATGAGAGTTACTAGACTATTTATAAATTCTTATTTACGCTTATTAAATTGTTCCAACCGCATTGCCAATTAGGCCAATGTGGGTGCATGTGATAACCAAATTGTAAATCTCATTATGACCTATACTGGTAAGGTTTTACACGCCCTTTATCAAATAATGATTAAACTTTCTTTCAATTTAATATTCTAAACTTTCATTCGGAATTGTATTAAGCGATGACAATTTTGGAACGTATCCCATTAGATGTGGGTACAGTGGCCATGTATAGTAATCATTATTCGTTCACAAATGAGTTTTTATAATATAAATTCTTTAACAGAGTATAGGATGCTGTGTGGTAGTGGCTACGAATACTACCAACCCTTACTTTGCTTGTGGATGGCGTAAAAGATAACTGAGAACTTTTAGCCCGAATAATTGAGATAAGAGCAGGGGAATCATGATGACGAATAGAATATAGGGTACAAATTATGTTCTATTCATTTGTAAAGTTACAAATGCTAATCACTGTAGTGAAATTAGTATAATTAGTCCAAATTCGCTTCAAATGCGAAGGCTTTTAATCAAACATTTAGAAGTTTTATAAAAATACCTCAAATTGTATGCTAGCAGTAACATACAAACATACAATGTTATTAACTATTCCGTTGCACTTTCTATCATTATATATACATATTTAATATACGTATAATTTGTAATGCTTTCCGAACACAATATATGTTTACCTTTATAATAAACTAGCGAACCGCCCTCGCTTCGCTTCGATGTGCCGTTCCCCGTATTTTAAATCCCCTATTCAAATTAATGATGTTTATGCGAGTATTACACATTTGAAATAAAACAATTTTTACGGATTCTATCGCGTCTATATTTGATTTTTAATTTCTTGACGTTTCGAACACTTTACTACGTCATGAGAAGACATGATCACAGAGTCCTCTCGTGACCGTGAATGCTGTAAAGTGTTCGAAACCTTGGGAAATTAATATTCAAATACAAACCCTGGTAACTTCTATAGAATATTTATTTTAATAGGCCTTAATGGGCAATTTTAATGCACCGCGTATATAATGGGTGTAATTTATTTGCGTTAATTGCACGTTTGTGAAGTCCCCCGCAATATAAAGATTATTTTCTTAGTGCAGAGTGTAAAGAGTTTGAGGGTTTAATAGTGGTAGGACCACGCTGTTGGCAGTTTTCTGTCTGCAGCCGCAGGCCGATCCGTCCGAGGTGGTACCACACTCTCGCAGAAGATCGACGTCTGAGTAATACCAATGTGCTATTACGCTTCGTTCAGTGAGCGGGAGAGTTGGAAGCCGAACGGGGTGGGTTTGGGGTTTGTATTGGTAGGCAACGGCCTAGCTATGCCCTTAGTATTACAAAGGTCCATGGGCGGCAGTAACACTTACCATCAGGTGTGCTGCTTACTCGTTTGCCACCATTAGCAATAAAAAAAAGTGAAGAAATATGAAAATTACCACGTTCATTAGACGGATTGTTATAGGGTAAGTTCGAGGTTTTCTTTTCTTTCATAGATGTTATCTTTGTATTATATCCCCTACTTTTCTATTACGTTATCCACAGATATGAGAGTGGATAGTGAATTATATTCTTACTCCGTCACCCCACGAAAAAATAAGCTTAAACTTTATTTGATTTGTTCATTTCCTAACCAAGAACTATTTTTCAACAGAAAAAATTGGCACAGTTACGGAGGCTGAGACGACAACATGGCCAGGATCTGTGGCTCCGTTGGACACCATCACAGTGGCATGCGAAAAGGACAGCATGCATGTCACTGTAGGATTGTCTAGAACACCTTCGAGGTAAGACATTTTCATCATCCTCTTTCTATTAATTCTCAAACCTTTTTTTTTTCCGGTGGGCTATGGATGTGTTCGCGCCCCTCCAAATCGGTCCGGGGTGACAGAAAAGACGGCGCGCAACCCCATAGACCCACTGTGCAAACACCTCTCTTCGCCGTGCGAGCGGGGCACCGGTACCCGATCTATGTCTTCGGTGGCACTAATTCTCAAACCTTGGTTTCGTTCCACTTTTTGGCATAAATTTGTTCCATGCAAGATAAATAAATACAGAGTTTATTGAAAAACAAAATGTTTTAAATCGAGATTCTCTTCTCATGCAATGATTTTACCTGCCTTACATTCTTTAATATATTTTAAGATTCCCACGGAAGAGGTAGGGTTGGTGATTGTATTCTTACTCTGTCACTACATTGGGACATGAAATGTTTATTAGCCTTTAAGCATGACCAACATCAGGGCCTCATATTTTTAAAATAGGTAAAAGAAGAATGAAGAATGGCCTACCTACCGCACAAAGCGTCGCAGGTTCGACATGCAGGATAAGAATATATTTGTGCGATCCATAGACTGTTATTCTGAATCTGGATATAATTTGTTTCAGTCAATTATTTGTTTAAAGTTTCTAGCAATAGTACACGGTGTTGTCTAAAAAAAGATTAAATCTATTCCAATCACTATACGAATTAAGCTACCGTAGCAATTTGCTACGTGTACATGTATTAACTATTACGCCCACCACAATCTTTTTTTTTACTTTGCCATCTGTCGGAGAATATGCACTTTATTTTTCTAATAGATGCTACTTTAAATCTTATATATGGTTATAATCACTACACAGTTATTACTTTATGGAGATACTTTTAAAAAAAACTTTTTGAAAGGCTGTGGTCAGCTTTGATCATATCTCGTCAAAACCGTCCTTCATTTCTCTTTGCATAACATGAGAGATCATTAATGATTAAAAAAATCCGTCACACCCTAACCAGCGTGATAGGAGATGGCATTGTGAAGATACCCCACACGTTGATAAGTTAAGAATACAAATACATCATCACCCCTTATACTTGTCCATGAGAAGCGCAAGAACCGCCTGAGAATGGACAGCAGTGCTGTCCTCTTAAATTTAAAACGTCATCTGTGATCCACCAACCATTTCACATACCAACCATGGCAATTTAATCCTTATCCCCTATTGAGGATGCCTATTCTCAAAAGTAGATATCGATAGTTTTGTGAATAGATGACTGTAAAAACACTAATATATATTTTTTTTAATTCTCCGTCTAACAGTTCATACGACATGTTCAACGGTATCGTGTATCCAGCTGGTTTGGGCAGCAATTCGACCTGCCTCCGGGAGTACGTGTCTAAGAGAGGGGACCTACAGTACACCCTCCCGTTAAGAGGATGCAATACCATGTCCAGTGATAACGTAAGTATTTTTAAATTTATAAAAGGTCTTTTAATTTTTACTGCCACAAGTATCAGATGCTCTCTTAAGTAACTAACTTGATGATAATTCATCAAATCAATTATTATATATTAACTAACATATGTCAAATTTATGTTATATTTTAAATTCGTCTAATAATCTTGTATAATAGAAAAATGGATTCTGAAGTCTTGAATAAGATTATTATTAATTTACCGGATTGCAATGCTTCTGCTGACGGAGAAGAGCCGGCAAGAGACTTACTGGGCTTATCATTATTTAAGTTAAACTTCTTAACAGAATTCTTTAAAAATTCGTTATTTAAAAATAAATATGTATAAAACATGATTGTTTAGTATGTATTAACATGTGTCATGTCCTTCGGAATCAGAATTTTTTTCTTCAAAATATAATAAATAGAAATATGGCTAGATCAGATCCCATATCCAATCGTGAGGAAGATGGTAACTACCAGTTGACGGTGAGAACAAGTGACAAATAGAATAGGCGATAACACACAGTTGTTACAGAATGAATGATGTTAATAATAGTAATATATTTATTTCTCAATAATTTGACAGTAATTTTTAAAGTTTACAAGCACTAGAATTAGATATAACACAAGATTAATAAATATACAATCAAGTATTGAACTACAAAGGAAAATTATTATTGGCACCCGAACTAGGTGTGAACCTGTATCTCGGAGTGCAGTTGTCCTCTTTAGAGTGGGATCAATATGTTAGAACTTTTATTCTATTTTAGTCCCATCTATATCTAACTATAGGAAAATGTTTTTGTATACGTGTGCATGAATATGTGTGCGTGCGTACATACGTGTATGCGTCTATGTATGCGTATGTTTGTGTTTGTGTGTGTGTGTGCGTGTGTGCGCGCGTAATGAATTATGCTAGAGCAGCTAGAGAATAGCTAGAAATAAGACCCGTCTAACCAACGTGGTATAGTAGATCAATTTCACTCCTGTTATACAGGAAGTTCGAGCCCAGTAATGGAACATTTATGATAATGATGAGGAGTTTTAGCATAAAGAAATCGATCTAGGTTAAAGGACAGACTAAATACGTAACCTTTACTTCATTCTCACCAAAACGAGGCGGCAACTTTCAAAACATACACCCACATCTAAAGTTGTGTTAAACAAATAATTTCGTTAACACATTTTGCTCAATATCCGCCAATCCTAAGTGGTTACTCACTTATATTACGTAATACGCGTTCAGGAAATGCGTGACGTGAATACGTGAACACATACCATGCACTTAGATGCATGCACTTCTAGAAGTGCATACAATAGATTTGTTTAGGTATTTATGAAGTATTTTTTTCAAATACAGTTGTATTTAAGGAATATTTGTATTACGAGGCACTTCACAAACATACAATTTATGATGTCGCCACCACTCTCTTTCCCGTGGGACTGGTATAAAAATCGATTAACGAATCAACAAGGGAATAAGCAGCAGCATTTGTCAACGAGATTTATAACAGCAACTGTTATTGCCAACCTACCTGACAAACATATTAATTTTTTTTTCATCATCATCATCATTTCAGCCCATCGCCGTCCACTGCTGGACATAGGCCTCCCTCATGGTATGCCACAGAGTGCGGTTCTGTGCCGTCTGCATCCATCGACGCCCAGCAATTTTAACTAGATCGTCTGTCCACCTAGTGGGGGGGCGTCCTACACTGCGTCGTCCGGTACGTGGTCGCCACTCTAGAACCTTTTTTCCCCAGCGGTTGTCGGTTCTTCGAGCGATGTGGCCAGCCCATTGCCACTTCAGCGTGCTAATTCTTCGTGCTATGTCGGTTACACCCGTTCTTCTGCGGATTTCCGTATTACGGATTCTATCACGCAGAGAAATCCCGAGCATAGCTCGCTCCATAGCACGCTGGGCGACTTTGAGCTTGGTTATGAGGCCTACATTTAGGGACCACGTTTCCGTGCCGTAAGTCATCACTGGTAACACACACTGGTTGTAGACCTGTGTTTTCAGACACTGAGGTATGTTGGACGAGAAGATCATCTTAAGTTTCCCGAACGCTGCCCAACCGAGTTGGATTCGTCGGCTGACCTCTTTCTCGAAATTGGATCTACCTAACTGGACTGTTTGTCCAAGGTAAACATAATGATCGACAATTTCGAGAATCGCATTGCCAACTAGGACCGGTACAGGAATGACATGGGCATTTGACATGACTTTCGTCTTGTCCATGTTCATTCGCAACCCCACCAGTTGGGATACCCTGCTGAGATCGTTGAGCATGGTGCCAAGGTCCTCCATGGATTCTGCCATAACGACGATATCGTCTGCAAATCGAAGGTGAGTGATGTATTCGCCGTTAATGTTAATACCTAGTCTGGTCCAGTCTAAGAGCTTGAAGACATCTTCCAGTGCAGTGGTGAACAGTTTCGGAGAGATGACATCTCCCTGTCTCACGCCTTTCTGCAACTGGATCGGTTTCGTACTCTTATCCCGGATACGGACTGACATTGTGGCGTTCCTATACAAACACTTCAGCACTTCTATATAACGATGGTCGATTTGGCACCGCTGAAGGGACTGCAGCACCGCCCAAGTTTCGACTGAATCAAAGGCTTTCTCATAGTCCACAAACGCTATACACAGAGGCCGATTGTACTCCTCGGTCTTCTGGATAATCTGCCGAAGCGTGAGAATATGGTCTATGGTGCTATAGCCTTTTCGGTAGCCAGCTTGTTCGGGCGGCTGGAAGTCATCAAGCTTGCACGTGAGTCGATTGGTAATGACCCTCGAAAACAACTTGTAGACGTGGCTCAAGAGTGAGATGGGTCTGTAGTTCTTTAGAAGAGCTTTGTCGCCCTTCTTGAAGAACAGCACCACCACACTCCCGGTCCACGACTCTGGAACGTCGCCCCCGAGGATAACGGAATTAAATAGCTTTTGAAGGGCTTTTAAGACCGGCTTACCGCCTGCCTTCAGTAGCTCTGCCGTAATTCCGTCATCTCCCGGTGCCTTACCGTTTCGTAGTTGTTCGAGAGCCATTCTGATCTCGCACAAGCTAATGTCCGGGATTTCTTCGGTATAGTGCCGAGTTAGCTTGGATCTGGGATCTTGGACCAAGCCGACAACAGGACTTCGGGATGATTTATATAACTGTCCATAGAACCTTTCGACCTCTCCCAAGATCTCACCCTGGGATGAAATGACAGTGCCGTCATCGGGCTTCAGCTTAGTCAATTGGCTTTGTCCAATAGACAGATCTTGTGCGAACACTTTTGAGCCACGATTCCGCTCTATCGCTTCTTTAACACGGAGCGTATTAAATTAGCGAATATCGCGACGCACAGACCTGGAGATCTGCCTATTAAGCTGCCTGTGTTCGGACCAATCGGCTGAAGACTGTACTGTCATTTCTTTTCTCCGCTCCATGAGCCTGAGAGTCTGGTCAGAAAGTTTTTTAGGTCTATTGGCGCGGTGAGCCTTGAAAAACTTCGACCCAACCGCGTGGACAGTTTCCACGAACCTGTTGTTCATATCGTTCGGAGATTCGCACTCGTCTAGACATTGGAAGCGATTGTGTAGTTCGAGTTGAAAGCTTTCGAGGTTCTGGTATTGGACAGGTGTAGGTCGGAGGGTAGACTTCATCAAGCGTGACCGTTCGACTTTCGTATGGATATTTAATGAGCCTCGTACTATTCGGTGATCGCTCCCAGTTTTAATCCTGCTGATCACTGAGACATCATTAAATATATGTCGTTTGTCCGACAAGATGAAGTCTATCTCGTTTTTTGTTGAACCATCGGGGCTAATCCAGGTCCATTTCCTTTGTGGCTGCTTTCTGAAGAAGGAATTCATCATAAAGAGGCTTTCCTTCTCCAGAAATTCAGCCAGTTTCTGGCCCCTCTGGTTTCTCTGTCCATATCCATGTTTCCCCACTCTCAACTCATCATCACTCCTTTTGCCTAGTTTCGCGTTAAAGTCTCCCATAACCACCGTGAAGTGGGTTTTGGACGCGTGTATGGCTTTCGAGATATCCTCGTAAAAGGCCTCCACCTCGTCATCGGAGTATGCCGAGGTCGGTGCGTATACCTGTATGACCTTCAACGAATACCGTTTGGTAATTCTGAGTATAAGGTACGCTACCCTTGTCGACACACTCTCGATCCTCTCCACGTTGCCTACGAGAGACTTGCGAACGATAAACCCTATACCGCCTTGGGACGGGTGATCTCCCTCCCGGTAGAAGAGCAAGTTTCCAGACCGGAGGATTGTCGTGCCCTCGCCCTCTCTTCGCACTTCTGATAATCCTACGATGTCCCATCGGATTTTGCTCAATTCCTCTTCCAGCTCGATGACCCTTTCGTCGGTCCTGAGTGTCCGAATGTTGTGTGTTACCAGGGCCAAGGTCGTTTTGATTGGTAGCCGGATCGCTGCCGGGGATTCTTAGCACCCCCTACTCCATCGCTACCAGGCCCGCTACCACAATGAGCCCGTAGGATAGTGGAGCTGCCGTGACTGGGGGCCGTTCTTTTATTTGTGCTTATCATTAGGGGTTTTGAGCCATAATCGCCACGCTTGGCAGGCGGGTTGGCGATCGCAGTGTGGTGTTATACGTATCCCAGGAGAGAGCTGCTGCCCTCTCTCCTGGTGGACCCTTAGCCGATTTTTACGACTCCCACGGGCAAGCAAGGGGTGGCGACACTTGTATTCTATCCCGTCACCACACGGGAATTTTTTTTTATACGACCACATTCCGTACTTAGGAAATAATCATTGTATTGCGGGAAAAGGAACAAAAATATAATTAACGCAGACAAATTACACCCAGACATTTTACAAATTCCATAAATTATTGTCGTACATGGGAATCGAACCCACGATACTGGCACGTTAGGTTGATATGTTAACCACTACGCCATTTGTGCACTATATATTCCTTTGGACAATAGGCTGATGGATGAATGATTTCATCATCATTATTTCAGCTTATATACATCCCACTGCCAAGCTGAGTCTTCTCCACAATAGGACGGAAATTGACCTACTACACCACGCTAGTCAGATGAAATATAGTTTTATTTCGAGTCTTCTTGCATAAATGTTATATAAATATTATATTATATATCTCCTATTTCCTAATTCCTCTTTTACGAAAAAAAAAATATTCCCTTATTCATCTTTTACGAAAAAAAAATTATTGCCTTATTCAACATTTACGAAAAAAAAACATTGTCTTATTAATCTTTTAGGAAAAAAAATATTTATTCCTTTATTCATTTTTATAAAAAAATAATATTCCCTTATTAATTTTTTACGAAAAAAAATATTGATTCCCATATAATAAAATGAATACATTTTTATAAAAAAATAATAACCTTATTCTTCTTTTACGAAAAAAATATTGATTCCCATATTCATTTTTATAAAAAAATAATAACCTTTATTCTTTTACGAAAAAAATATTGATTCCCATATTCATTTTTATGACAAAAAAAATATTCCCTTATCTTTTACGATACCCACGTAAAGAATGGAATGGTGAATTGTATTCTTATTCCATCACCACACGAAATAAATGGATTTAATATTCGCGTTAAGAGCTCAATATGTTTTTTTTCCTTTTCATTCAACAAAAGTCGTGACTAACAATTAGTTTTGTAAGCCTTTGCGATATTACCTCAACAATATATGAAGTCATAGAACCTTGAAATCTACTAGTTATTTACATATATGTATGGAATTATTAATTAATAAAAATAATCGATTATTATTTACTCTTTCATTGACCTTGTAGCTTATATATTTTGATTTTGAACGCGGTTAAAATTCGTGGAATGACTGGAATAAAGTTATATATATATATTTTTTTTTTTAATAAGACACCTCCCTGCACTAAGGAAATAATCCTTGTATTGCGGGGGACTTTACAAACATGCAACTAACGCAGACAAATTACACCCAGACTCAGAACAACACTTTGTGGATCACACAAAGTATTGTCCTACGTGGGAATCGAACTCACGGCACTGGCACGGAAGGTCGGTATCTTAACCACTACGCCATCTGTGCAGTCGAATATATATATCACCCACCCCTATTTTCACTGTGGATATCTTAAAAAACGAACCAGTTATAAGGTATATTTTTAATTTGAATGAAATACCTATGCAAGAGAAGGAGAGATGGCAATAAAACCATCATGTTATAGCACAGTAGGTCAATTTCCCTCCTATTGTGGAGGATTCTAGATCCCAGTACTACTCATCATCATTCTCCTACTCTTATCCCAACTACTTAGGGTCGATACATTATGTACTCTTCTTTCATAGCACATATTGTAAAATTTATTAGCAATAGTTTTAAGACCGGCCGCCTGCCAGACGTCAACCCTCTTTGAGATTGCAACTGTTGACTAAACGGCATCAGATGGAGTTGGCCCAGGTCGTTATAAGGCTCTTAGTCATCTTTTACGACATCCACGATCAAAGTAAGGGTTGGTAGTATTCGTAGCCGCTACCACACAGCAAACCCAGTACTACTGTATATATATATATATATATATATATATGTACATATATACTTACTGAATGTATATGAGATGAAATGTTGAGCCGTATCTCGAAAGAATCAAATATCCTGGTACACAAACACTAGTATTTAAATAAACTTAACTATATAGGAATTACTTGATTGGTCCTTCAATTATCGTAATAGAATCGCATGACAAAGCGATGTTGAATATCATAGATTAAAGAACTTAAAACAATCATAGTTATTTTTTTTTTCTATCATAATACACAGAGCCTTGAAATATAATAAATTCTTAGCATTGATATTTTGTATTACAATGTAGGCGTTTAAGAATTGCATGTAAGCGCATTAGTTTAGTAATGGTACTGTGACATAATAGTAAGCATTAGGAACGTACTTAAACTACGTGTATTGTTCATGGATGTTAAAATTTGCTATGACGCTAGCTATGAATACTACCTTATTTTTCTCGTGCTCATGCTGTTTGGTCAACAATTAGATTCTCAAGGAGGGTCGACGTTTGGCAGGCGGCCGATCGTAAAACTATCGCCAATAACTTTTACAATATGTACAATGGAAGAGGAGTACATATTGTGTTGCGGTTGTAATTGGGATAAGAGTATAGTGATAAGCAACAAGGATAATGATAAGTAACAAGGGCGGGGAAGAGACTTAAGTTTTCATCGCACAGTCGAGATAAATTCATTCACGATCAAGCTCAATTTGTACAATACTTTTTATACTCACAATTGGCCACACTGATGGATATATATCGGGACATCAGCTGATTTAATTGTAATTATAGGTGTACATGCTGTCATGACATGACTAACCAAATGTCATATTAATAAAGACAGATTTGAAATATATATTTTTTTTAAGTTCTAGAAAAACTTTAAGGAAAAGAACAAATCAGACTAAACGTGTTAAGACCTTGATAGTGACCAAATCAAGCTTACCGAAAAGGTTTTTGCATGCGGTAACTATGTGGAGCAAGTCTCTGCCTTCCCTGCAATGTGGTTAAGGGGAATGATGGCAGCTCTGGTAGTTAACTCGGGGTCGGTGGCCACTTGTAGGATCTGTCGTATTTTTCTAGCCATATTCATCACACTAATATTTACTAAACATGTTCTAAACATACAATTTCATTTAAAAGAAGTTACTTGAAAAATGTAGAGCTCAGTTTGTGGCCGCGTACCGATCGTAGGTCGGTAGGTTATTAAATTATTTTTCATACAAAATATAGAATATAAGTCTATATACTTATATATTGTAAGGGTACTTACCCTTATGTAATTTATACATAATATCGATTATTTAAATCAGTAAATTCGTATAGAGGATATGTATTATAAATATTACGTGATCGAGGCCTTTACATGACGCTACACAAAGTACAATAATGATTGATAATGAGTTTAACCTTACCTCTTCGTTGTAAATAAATACACTAAGTATTATAGTACTTATATAAGTTATACATATATACATAACTAGCTTTTGTCTGTGACTTTGTTCGCGTAGAAATCACCCAACACATTCTAGCTAAATATAGTTTTATTATATTATTGCCTGAAAAATATCAAAGCAATAATCATTCCTTATTTTACACCCTTAGGGTAGAATATCGCCTCTGAAAAGATGATTTTCAGAATATTCCTTTCCAACGAGTCTCTGTATCATAAAAGTAATACGCTATCTAGTAATTTTTGTGCTAATTTTTAATTTAATGAGGAAAATATTAAAATTATCGCCGCATAATATACCTAATCCCCTATTTTATATCCTTTGAAGATGAAATTTAACAAACGTTAAAATATGTGTTGAATAAACACAGTTTTAAGTATTTGTGCATTTGTAAAGACATTTTTTTTTCCGTTCCATACGAACTTTACCACTGCAATTCATCCTTTATCGGATTGAATTTCGTAAAATAATTTCTTCATCATTTAGCCTTTTGCCGTCCTGACTGACTGTTAGATGTGTGTCTCCTTCATATTTCGTCAGATAGTACCAGCCTGTACCACCCGCATCTAACGAGGATCATTTCTTAGTGATTCTATACGTTCGTGACGTACGACAACTTTTAACACAAAATAATTGCCGTAAAAATATGAGTCAAAATTTAATAACTAATACTGTAGCAGGTAGATATAAATCTTCGTAATAACGATCACTTGTTGGACGTGAGACACCTAAGTCCTCCCGTGACCATGAACGCTGTAAAATATTCGAAACGTTGGGTAATTAAAAATGAAATACATAGCGATAGAATCAGTAAAAAATAGTTTTATTTCAAATTATAAACAGTTATTTCAACATTAATCATTGACAGTAAAGCTCAGCGGATATAATATTGCAAGAAAAATAAAAATATCTGCATACTTAATAAATAAGGAAGTGCATGAATTTTTGATTACTATCTAAATCTAATAAAATACCACGTCATTCAATCGACATCATTTCCGCGGTGTTTATGAGTCAATTATTCTATTATTCTACCTAAATAATTACTTTTAACATCATCACTAATTGTATAAAACTGGTAATTTATCTTGTTTTTATACGTGCAAGATTTATGGTCTTTCGAGCCGGATTTTTTCTACTGAGATACCTATGTAGAACTTGTCTATCCAATTGATGTAGTTGGCCTAGGCCAGGGGTCGGCAAGCTTTTGAGTCGGAGGAGTCAAAAATTACAATTTACAAAAGTTTAAAGTTTAAAAATATGTTTATTGTATTGTGACACTATTAATTTCTCCTTCTATTAATTATTAAAGCGACAATAGAAATATATAGTCTATGAATAATTAACCTATTTATTACAATTCATAAGAGACCACTTACAGACGAATGAATGAACGGACAGCGGAGGCTTAGTAACCCGTTGCCATGCTATGCAACGTAAATCCTTTGTTTTTGAAAAACTATGGTCTGGTGAAATCCCGCCACATTATGTTGACAGTTTAGCACACAGCCCCGTAGATTTATTCCTTAAATTCCGTTGCTAGGTACGAATTAAAAAAAAATTAAATGATATTGTTAGTCACCATTCTTATAATAATTGTATTCTTTTCGCCCTAAATATGCAGGACCCGTTGTTACTTAGGAACCCCCTTCAAGGTAAAAAGGATTTTTTTCTACTATACCAACCTTTTTTTGCGGTGGACTATGGAGGTGGTCACGCGCCGCCAAATCGATCCGGGGCGACAGAAGAGACGGTGCGCGATCCCATAGACCCACCCTGCAAAACTCCTATCTTCGCCGTGCGAGCGGGCCACCGGAACCCGATCATTGTTTTTAGTGGTAGGACCACGCTGTTGACAGTCTCTGTGTACAGCCGCGGGCCGGTCCGTCCGAGGTAGTACTACACTCTCGCAGAAGATCGACGTCTGAGTAATAGCAATATGCTATTGCGCTTCGTTTGGTGAGCCAGAGAGCCGGGAGCCCAATTGGATGGGTTTGGAGTTTGTATTGGTAAGCAGCGGCTTAGTTATTTAGTTATACTATGGTATTGCAAAGGTCTATGGGCAGCAGTGACACTTATCATCAGGTGTGCTGCTTGCTCGTTTGCCACCATAAGCAATAAAAATAATGTGTCTTCGGTGGCCCGCCCAGCGGTTTACCCTCGCGGGTTACTCTCAACCACGTCCCAATTCCTGACGCAGCTGGCCGTCGTGAAAGCGATGGTCGCCAGGTCGGCACCGATGGCAGCGACGAGGTCACTACTGAGCCCAAGTCGTCTACTATACCACCCTGACAAAAGCAACATTATGGCAAATACTGAGAGTTTTTATTTTATCTGATTACATCCAATAATTTTGTATAACACTTAAGGAAAAGAAAAGGGTCGCATATGGGTTGAGAAAAAAGAAGATAATATGTGATTAATTAAATTTAATGCTATGGAATGAAGACATAGACTGTATTCGCTATAAATAAATAAACTATTAAAACAGACCCAAAGACCCCAGAAATTTGTATGAATAGCTTATGACTAATCATAAGCTATTCATACAAATTTCTGGGGCCTTTTATTTTTTATACTATCTATACGGTACCATCAAACAGTTATCGTACAGTCCTATTTTAAATATAACTATATTATTACATTGTACAAAATTGATACTTAATACCTTATTTTACACTTTAGATATCTAAAAATTTACATTTGGCAAAAAAAATATAAATAGTTCGAGCTTAAAGAATGAAATAAAATTTATGAAATCACAAAAACCAAACTGAACTTAGCTGTTATTCGAAATTTTAAATAAAATTGAAGTGAATTAAATTATTCTAGCAAACCTAGCCCATTTGATTTGTTTGTAGAAGTCAATATATCACAGGGCCACATGGTGACGAGTTATAATACATCAATAGGGACAGCATATTATCCTTCTCTGTGAAAAATACCTACCTACCAATTTTCATAATAATCGGTTAGGGATGTCATAATACAAACACATCCTCTTTTATAGATAATATCTTTATAAGACTACTTTTCAACAACTTTAAGTACCTACATGTACTTAAGCTATGTGTTGAAAATATAATGCCAAATTGCTTGTTTTTTTATTGCTTATGGTGGCAAACAAGCAGACAGCACACCTGATGGTAAGTGTCACTGCCGTCCATGGATCCTTGCAATACCAAGGATAGGCTAGGCCGTTGCCTACCAATACAAACCCCAAACCCACCCCAGTTGCGCTTCCGGCTCTCTCGCTCACCGAACGAAGCGCAATAGCACATTGCTATTACTGAGACGTCGATCTTCTGTGAGAGTGTGGTACTACCCCGGATGGACCAGCCCGCGGCTGTAGACAGAGAACTATCCACACCGTGGTCCTACCGCTATTAAAACGTTATTTGAAGATAGAAAATTAGAACGGCTTTATTCCATCACAATAATCTACACAGAATTGCTATAAAATGTGACATTTCACATAAGGATTTGGATTGTGATACAACTTTATAATATTACTTTGAAAATGTCGTATATCCATTAACCACGCCCACATATGATATATTATCATACAACAAAGAATATAGGTATGATAAGCAACCTTCAAATGACTAAACATGTTCTTTAGTAGCTGGGTAACAAAGCCTCTCACGAATATTAATAGATCCTGTTTTTCAGAAATGATATATTTTCTCTTCCTGCCTGTGTGGTGGCGGCTTCGAATACTATCAATCCTTGCTTTGCTCGTAAGTGTCGTAGAAAGCGACTCATTATCATCATCATAATCATCACAGCCCATAAACGTCCCACTGTTGGACTCGGGCCTCGTCTGTAATGGGAGGGAAATTAATCTACTATACCGCGCTGGTCAGACGTGTTGGTATAGGGTTTTGTTTCGAGTTTTCCTTCTCTCGCATAGATGTTATATGCGTTTTATATCCCTTAGTCATCTCGTACGATCACCCACGGGTAAGATATGGGTGGTGAATAGTATTCTTACTGCGTCACCACACGGAAAAGACGACTAAGAGCCTTAAAATGACATAGGCCATTTCCATCTGATGCCGTTTGGTCAACAATTACATTTCCAAGGAGAGTTGGCGTCAGGTAGGCGGCCGGTTATAAAACAAAGACCAATAACTTTTACAATATGTACTATGAAATAAGAATACATATTGTATCGACCCCAAGTAATTGGCATAAGAGTAGGAGAATGATTATAATGATGATATATTTCCTCTTCCTCTTCGTTAACTAGCGTTATTTGCTTCACTTTTAAAGCGTTTACCGGGAGTGCAATATTCAAACCTTGATGTCAACCACGGAAATCATTGTGAATTTGTGACATTATGGTGATGTGGACCATAATGAAGACCTGTTTGTTTTATATATTTTTTTATTGCTTTTGGTGGCAAACGAGCAAGCAACACACCTATTGCTAAGTGTTACTGCCGCCCATGGACCTTTGGTATACCAGGAATATACCTACCAATACAAACCTCAAACCCACCCAGTTGGACTTTTTGCTCTCTCGTTCAGCGAACGAAGCGCAAGAACACATTGCCACCGCTCAGACGTCGATCTTCTGCGAGAGTGTGGTACTACCTCGGACGGACCGACCCGCGGCTGTAGACAGAAAACTGTCAACAGCATGGTCTTACCACTAAAAGTTGGAGTTACAATGATGAAAATATGCAATGGGTTTCACTAATCCTAATAAAAGGCAACCGATATTTATTTGGATAAACTTGAAACTTTAATAGCAACAAAATTTTAAAGATTTACAAGATGTCGTTATAGTTTTTTCTTTTTCAAGTATACCTAATCTTTTTTTGACTTTACAAATATGTATATGATTAACCGGAACAAATTACATCCAGACTTAGAACAAGAATTTGTGGATTCCATAAAATATTTTCTTGCGTGTGAATCGAACCTATACTGTTTTGGGAAATAAATCTTTTTTAGATATTAACAGGGGTTAATCTAAATTTTTAATTTTATGCACATCCTACATCCTTAGATATAGATAAGGATGTAGGTACCGGGGGAGACCGAGACTAACTTACCTAGACCAGATTGGTCACGTACTGAAGGAAGGTGAAGTCAAGAGTCTCCGAAACCAAGAGCGTGTATGAAGAGAATTATGAATGTTGAGGAAGCGAGTGAAGTATGCAAGGATAGAGTTCTCTGGCACTCTGTTCCCTCTTTGCCTACCCTGCAAGGGATATGGCGTGATGATATGTATGTTTAATTTTATCCATCCTTTTGGGGATCTCTGCACCGCGGACATCATCTTGCATAAAATCTGCGAATGATTTTTTCGTTATACCGAGCACACTTACATATACGTCTTATAGAGAATTTGTATTTGCTTTTTTTTTTCATTTATTAATTTATTTTACAATTTCTCTTTAATACTTAGTCTTTTTGAACCAAAATAACAAATTTAATATTTTTGAATATTTTCTTTTATTATTTTTATGATTGAGATGTTTATGTATTTATTGTTTATTATAATTTATATACCTATGGTGATGTATACGAATACTTTAAACTCCAACATTGCTGTGGGTGGTAAAAGATGATTAAAAGCTTTACATCGGCCTGGGCCAAATTCATTTAATGCCGTTTAGCCAACTATTACATTCCCAAGAAGGGCTGACGTCAGACAGACGGGTCATAAAATTATTGTCAAAACTTTTGCAATATATAAGGAATTTTTCGAGAACTACCTGCATATTACGCCATATTTTAAATAATCGGTGTAAGAGCATGTTATTATTTTATTTCCATTAAAAAGCCGTATCATCTTCACGACTTTATTTATTAAGCTATGGTGACCCACGCTAAGTTATATATTTCAAGATGTAAAATACATATTTTAAGATTATTTTATGTGCGAAACAGATGTTAACCACGCCTCCATATCGTCTGCCTTTCAAATGATTACATAAAGCTGATTAAATAAACGGGGTCAGACATATTGTGGAATTAGCAATATTATCTTATGGCAAAGTATGGTTGCGAGATTGTGGATTCGTTATCACTAAATAACACTTTCATTTACATATAATAAAACAATAAAATATGACATAATTGTTTTATTAATTTAAGCATAATGATTTCTTATATTTACGCGAGTATTTACACATATGAAATAATATTATTAATAAGAAATTATGAATTTTATCGCATTTGTATTTGATTTTTACTTGCCCGATGTATTGAACTCTTTTAGCGTTCATGGCCACGAAAGGAATAAGTTGTTTCACGTCCAACTAGTCATCATTATGTCATCATTATTACAAGAATTTTTTATTTACTCGCAATAATTATTTTTGATAAAATTTATTTCCAGTATAAAAATCAAGTGATACTATATAAAAAATTGTTTTCATCATCATCATCTCAGTTCATATATGTCCTCATATATGTCCCACTCGGTCGGTCAGACGTGTTAGTATAAGGTTTTGCTTCGAGTTCTTTTTCTCTTTCATATTTTGTATCCATTAGTCATCTTTTTCTCACGGGTACGATAGGTGGTGGTGAATTGTATTCTTACTCCGTCATCACATGGATAATTTGTTATAACCATCATCATCACATGGATAATTAGTCTTTAAAGAACATTAAATTTATAGTAATTATTATACTATAAGTGCTCAAAATGTCCCGCAGTTTGGTGCTGTTCTTAGTTTTACTTTTAATTAAGTTTATAATGCACCAACACCTTCTTTACTAAAATAGATAAATTAGCTATGTGGTAACGGCTACGAAAACTACCAACCCTTACTTTGCTCGTGGATGTCGTAAAAGAAGACTTATAACGACCTGGGCCAACTCCATCCGATGCCGTTTGGTCAACAATTACATTCCCAAGGAGGGTTGACGTCTGGCAGGCGGCCGGTCATAAAACTATTGCCAATAACTTTTATAATGTGTACTATGAAAGAAGAGTACATATTGTATCGACCCCAAGTAATTGGGATAAGAGTAGAAGAATGATGATGACCTTTTGTACTAAAATATTGTTGTTTCTTAATTTCAATAACGTCGCGAATTATTCTTGACTGATATTGTAGAATTTAAACTTTTTCATCATCATCTATAGGCCTTTTAAAGTTCATTATTGGATACCTCTTCCATAAATGAGTTATTATCGCAATCGCCATACTTGGCAGACGGATTTATGATCATAGTTAAGCGTTATACATTTCTGCACCATCACCTAGTGGAGACTCTTAGCCTCTTTTACACCCACGGGCATATAAGGGCTAATGATAATTGTATTCATATCCTGTCGCCACACGGGAAAATATAGTTAATTTAAAAAACTTCTCTGATGAATGTATGGACATTCATCATCTTCATCTCACCTCAGTTACGGACCACTGCTTTCTACCGCTCAGTGTCTGCTGGTCAGTCGAGTCAATATGGTTTTATTTCAATTTTACCTTATCCTAGATGTTATACGCATATTATATTCCTTAATCACCTTTTACGACATCCACTGGCACGATAAGAGGTGGTGAATTATATTCTTTATATTCCCAGTCACCATAAGAAAAATAAAACAATAAAAATATTAGATTCACTATTTTTAGTTTAAATCTACAGAGTTGAGTTTTTATATAATTATTCTTAGTACATATAAATAATGTTTAAATGACTTATTAAATGGCTGCAAACTGAACTTTGGTCTTTTATATTTCTTGAATGTCATATAGATGTGAGAATTTTAACTGTTTCGGTATGCATTGTTAGAGTTTTTATTATGACTCGTTATTTTCCGCTTAATAACTCGGCTCTATGTATTTTAAGGTGGATAATTAATGTAGTTTTTTTTTATCTTTTTTACCTTTATGATTTACGATATTAATGACACATAAACGCATATTTTTCGTTATATGCCTATAAAGTAATAGGTATTTTTAAGATATGGAGCCAGCCCTCCTGAAAATAACACTCTGGATTTATTAAGTGTAAAGGAAGAAATATAATGAGCATAAGTTTCGTATATATATATATATATATATATATATATATATATATATGTATATATATATATGTATATATACATAATAAATAGTTAATGTTATAAGTTCTCACTATCAACTCTATGTCATAAATCTTAAGGAAATCAATGCATTTCAAATCGTACTTTCAGGAAGATGAAAATTGACCGGCCTGAAAAAAAAAGCTTTTTCGAGTTGTGTCGCTTTTCTTGTGGATCAGCGTAATGATCTCGTCGCTAGGTTATTGGAAAAAGAATAAGCACGCGTAAGAAAAAGTACATGTTCCTATCTTAAAATATCTCTACCACAGGGATTATTCAGTGTTAAATATACATGACCATCATCATTCGCTTATCCTCTGCCCGTGTTAAATGGGGTCTGCACAACATGTCAGCTAACAGTCTAGCTTTCCATAAACTTCTATTAGCCGTCATATCTGCACTTACAACTTACATACGCGTATCCTCTTTCACACAATTCGTCCATCTTTTTTTGAGACGCTCACGATTCTTCCGTCCATCTACAAACATATTGATCTACAAACTTATAAATGACCATAATTATATTTGCATATTTTTAAATTCAACAAGTTTTTACATAGCCTTGAAAACAATATAAACATTTCTTAAAACCTGTTTTCAATATAACAAAAATCTACCTACGGTTCATTAAATAGATTGATTTTAGCGTAAGAAAACTTTATTATTCCAATAGTTTCGACGTATTGTGTATACATATATATATATAGTTTATGATTCAAGTATATTTACCATAGAGCAATCATTTCAGCTCATAAATATCCCACTCGGCTTTAGCCTCCTCAAGTATAAGAGAAAAAAACTGGCCTAAAATACCCCTCTGGTCAAACAGGTTGGTTTAAGGTGTCGTTTAGGGGCATTTTGTATATTATATCGCTTAGTTGTCTTTTACAATATCCACGGACAAGATGGGTGGTGATTGATGAGTGTTTACTTCATCACTACAAGAAAATATTACTTAAATCTATTAAATTACATCAAAATTCAAGTTTAGTGCATTAGATGGATCGAGTCACTTCTATAATAAGAGGTAAATTGACCTTCTATACCACTCTGATTAGGTGGGTTGGTATAGGATTTTATTTCGAGTTTTCCTTCTCTTGCATAGATGTTATATGCGTATAATTCTCTTTATTGTTCATGGTAGCAAACGAGCAAGCAGTACACCTGATAGTAAGTGTTATTGCCGTTCCTGGACGTTTGCAAATTCAAGAGTATAGTTACACCGCTCCAACCAGTCAAAAACCACCCAGATTGGGCTTCCAGCTCTCTCGCTCACTGAGCGTAGAGAAACAGCATATTACCACAACTCAGACGTCGATTTTCTGCGAGAATGTAGGACCAAAAACTCAACAGTGAACAGCGCGGCCCTACCGCTACTAATTACACTATTAAAATTATTATACTCCTTAGTTGTCTTTTATGACACTCATGATTACGTTAGGGGGTGATGAATTATTATTCCGTCACCAATTCACCATGCAGAAAAAGAAAATCATTATTAAAATTACTGAAATTTAACATTTAATATGCTTGATTATTTATATTATACGAACGAAAAATGATTATCATACATGGTATCCAAACCCACACCCATTGGAAATCCATTCCAAACGTGCTACTTTTTTCACTCGTAATCAAGTTTTTATCATTATTAAAGTTTGAACCAGTACATAATTACTAGATACCTATGTAGATGTTTTGCGCATCAAAATTTTAACAGGTTGGAACGCTTGATCGTAAGACAAGTAACCTTTATCTAACCTTGTGAGCCGGTCGATTTAATGTATGGACAAGAACTGGTATGTAATATCTGAGTAAGGCTTTCGAATATAGGAAGAGGTTTATACATATGTGTTGTTTGTTAAACGCCTCTTAATATTTAATGGTAATTTATAAAGAAGCTGGTTAAATGACTCATCAACACCGAGCCGTAACTAATAACATGAATTTTTTGCAGTAGTTTCATTTTGTGCCGTAGACTTGGTTCGTTTTGGCAGGCGCAGGGTTTCATAACCCACTATGTTCTCTTTCCATCGCCATTAAATTGATCGCTGGTACCGCTTCCTTGACCGGTATGGGTATCCATGGTTTACCCAGGGCCGGTGGTTTACCCTTTTGAATTAATATATCGAGAAGAAAGGATTTTAAATTCAACCCCAAATGGACTGAAATGCGTTGGCAATATTTGTAGAGCAAGCACTAACGTTTGGAGAAGAAGATTTCTCGAGTAGCGTAGTATAGGTTGAAACTAGGTAACCTGAGCCGTAGGATGCAAGTGACACTGGACCGTTCTGTGTGATATTTTCGTATGAAGATCTATGTCCAACAGTGGATGACTACGGGGTGAAAGCAGTTGTTTTCTCAGTTCTGAAAAAAATTAAAAATAATTATGAAATGAATGTCCAGATAGGACTGCACAATAAACCACTTCGGTTTCATTACCAACCGCCCATATTGAGTATCAATACCCGCGCATGGTATTTTTTATATAATTTACGAGTGAGTTTTCTGGGTATGAGTGTAATTCGCGCTCGTCAATTGTATGTCAGTAAAGCTTACTGCGAAATTAGGGTTTATTATGTAGTGCACGGTAACTTAAAAAAACTCAATTGCGATGTCACCTTATGTGGCCAACATCAAAGCCATGTAGAAATCCAAACAATCCCTTAAAAACTTGTAATAAATCTATCCAGCTTTTTTAAATTCAGCCATTCCAGTCTTTCAGACTAAGCGCACCATGTGCCGTGGGTGTCGTAAAAACAGCCTAGTATTTATAGTTTAATGTAATTACAAAGACATTTGTTTAAAACTATTAATATTCCCATAATAAACGATCCGGAGTAGGGTCAACGTCGTAACGAACGGTCAAACAATGAGGGGACGTGACGTCACATCCTGTACACCGGTTACACGTCACGAAATTTGGAAGGAAATTGACTTGAACGCATTTAATTTATTTTCATCGTGTATTCGTTTTATTAATATTAAATAAGCGGCTTTTTGACTCAAATAAAGTCTAGACATTTTATGAAATTTTTATTTTCATTACGCGGTATCTATACACGATCTCTCATGCCGAGTTTCGTGGGTTTCCGTCTAAAACAGTTCTATGTACAATTACCAAAGAATTGTGCCACATTTGGGTGGTATTATCGTTTATCTCATCATCATCCTGTTTTTATATCCGTTACTTAGGGCCAAGGGTATGAAAGAGAGTATTGGTGTAAAGATGCGAAAGGGAATGCTCCGATGGTTCGGACATGTGGAAAGAATGCCGAACGAACGTTTGGTTAAGAAGATATACAATACGAAAGTGGAAGGATGTAGGTACCGAGGGAGACCTAGACTAACCTACCTAGACCAGATCGGTCATGTACTGAAAGAAGGTGGAGTCAAGAGTCTCCGAAACAGGCGAGCGTGTATGAAGAGAATTATGAATGTTGAGGAAGCGAGTGAAGTATGCAGAGATAGAGTTCTCTGGCACTCTGTTCTCTCTGCCTACCCTGCAAGGGATGTGGCGTGATGATATGTATGTATGTATGTACTTATGGCCAATGCAGTATCGGTCCTTCCATACGACACTATCAGGCGTCATCTCTGTATTCACTCCCTATTTATCCATGTCATGCTTCACGCACTCTCCAATGACTGACCGCCTGCCTGACTTCAATCCTCCTTGAGAATGTAATTGTTGACCAAACGATAACGTATAGAGTAAGTCCAGGTCGATGTGAAGCTGTTAGTCGTCTTTTACAACACCCACGAGCCATATAAGAGTTGGAAGTATTTGTAGCCGCTAAAAATATGATAGTATATTTCTGATTGTGCAATTATTTTGGCAGTTATGATAACTAACATCGAAGTTTGACAGTATGCTCGTTTCATTGTACTAAGATTTACATTACTTTTGTTCAGTAAGGGTGGATTCCTTTCCTTACCCTTTCAAGTATAAAACAAGCTGCACTGTCAAACGTCACTTATCTACGGATAAAATCAATGAAATATATTTGTTTGTGCAATCAATAATAAAATTAAGATTAAATTAATAATTACTAATCATTAATTAGGCAATTAATATATAATTAATTTGGTAATTAAGTCTCCGCTGGTGCATTATTTGCATACAAATCATCTTAGAAACCATTCTGATTGGGTAAACAATATGAGTGTTTACGTAATAATCTTAGCTGTGGGAACGTATCCATTAATAATAAATTATTCTGAATAATATAATAATTATTTTGAAATATTTATTATCTTACTAACAAAATTATTTTTCTTTTTTATTTATATCACATCTTTTACGGCTGGGCGTTGCATTTTAAATCTTTATATTTTATATCTTTACACGAGGATTTGTAACCATGCTTTTAAATATTTCTTTAGCACTCTCTGCACATGTGGTGATGGAGTAAGAATACAATTCACCACGCCCTATCTTACCCGTAGGTGATCGTATGAGACGACTAAGGGATATAAAACGCATATAACATCTATGCGACAGAAGGAAACTTCGATACAAAACCCTATACCAACACATCTGACCAGCGTTATATAGTAGGTCAATTACACTCCCATTATGGAGGAGGCTCGAGCCCAACACTGAGACATATATGGGCTGTGATGATGATGATGTAATGAATACTTTTCAGCCTTCATGGTAAGGAAAAACTTCGAGTAAGAATAAAACAATAATACAGCGCTAAAACAATTTTTACGGATTCTATCAAGTTTATATTCGATTTTTATATTCCCGACGTTAATTATCGTCAGATATAAATCTTTATAATAACGATGACTTGTTGGACGTCAAACACCTTAGTCCTTTCGTGACTATGAACGCTGTGTTTGAAAAGTTGGGCAATTAAAAATCACATGCAATCTCGAAATAGTAAAAGCAGTTATAAGAATCCATTAAAATAGTTTTATTTCATATATGTAATACTCGGATGAAAATTATAAAAAAATCTTTCTCTATCTATTACAGGAGGATGGCACGGTAGAATATTATAACAATATTATCGTCCAGCCCCACCTTCGACTCGTCACCGGCCAAGGTCGAGGGTACCACGTCCGGTGCACGTACAGGCGACGCGACCTAACACACTTCCACGTATTCCGGCCCAGGGCAGACAGGCTGACCAACTCTTTAGACGATGATTTTACTAGGTAAAGTATAAACTTATCAACATCATTCTATTGCTATTATCCCAATTACTTTGGATCGACGCAATATGTACTTCTACCATTCATGTTGCAAAAGTTATTGACAATAGTTTTATGACCCTACTGCCTGACGTCAAACCTCCTTGGAAATGTAATTATTTATAAAAACCCGATTACGAGCAAAAAATGATTGTCACAATTAATATTCGAACCCACACCTATTGGAAATCCGTTCTAATCTTGCTGCCACTTACACTACCATGAACTATTGTAGGACATTCAATTCTCGCATCGTATTATATTTACGTCTTTAAGGAGACGTGTGCCATCTACCCGACAATGTTTACACATTGTACAGGCTTAATACTCAAACTTTGCAGTTAGAATTGTATTAAACGATGACACAACCCTGTTATTCAAATTACTGAAATTTAGCTCATTTAATATACTTGATTATTTATAAAAACCAAATACGAGCGCAGTAAAGGCTGGTAGTATTCGTAGCCGCTATCACACCACACTAAGATATAAATTGATCAATGTAAATAATTAAAATTGAATTGTACATTTTGGAGAGAACTTTTTTTAAGGTTTTTTAATTCTAGTTAGCAATCTTTTTATGTAACGAAAGTTTGCGGGGAAAAGACTTTAAAAGTATAGCTTAGTTACAGTTCACAGAATTTTGAAGTCCAGCAATCACTTGAGTCCATTTTTTACGTGAATTTGATGATAGTGACACATAAGCTCATTTGGTTTTCATAATTTTATATACATGAATGAGTGATGAACACTATTCTATGCTATTTAAAAGTGTTTGATGAAATAATTAAAATGATTCCTTGTAATATAATAGTAAAACTTCTATCTTTTGAAATAAAACTACTTTTACGGATTCTATCGCGTTTGTATTTGATTTATAATTTCCCGACGTTTCGAACACTTTACAGTGATCATGGTCACGGGAGGACTGTCCTCCCAAATATCTATAAATCAAATACAAACGCGATAGAATCCGTAAAAGTAGTTTTATTTCAAATGTGTAATACTCGCGTAAACATTAGAAGTCATTAAACTTCTATCTATAATTTACGACACACTTGCATAGTTTTTTTTTATGTCAAAACTGTTTTTCTACTAAATTAATATTATATTCACTTAATTAACAATACAAATATTCGTATGGTATACTTATTATCCCAACCTTATATATTATTCCTATTCACGGCTGTAACTGTGACTACGAACGCTGTAAAAGTGTACGAAACGTCTGGAAAGTAAAAATCAAATGCAATAAAGTAATGAACTAATTTTATTTCTCATAATATGGAATTTAATAATACTAGTAATCAGAAATCAATATACATAAGTGATGATCGATAATGGTCTTTAATTTAATTTTACGCTACTAATTTTTATAAAACATACCTAAATACAAAATCCTAAAGGAAATCCATTATTACAAACTTGAATCTCTAGGTTAGACTAACTGTGGTTTTGGTTAGTGTTACGTTTAGACCACCCGTTTAAACCTAACATTAACCAAAACCACAGATAGTCATAAATAAACCATAAAACGATTAAATGGTTTTCCAAGAAACCATCACTGGAGCTTTGTCATGCCTCAACACATAGATTTTAAAACCCATAACAACTTATTGTAAATCTAGTTTCTATAAGCAACCATTGCGCTTAGATTATTCTTTTACGAGCCATTCAATTTTAGTACATTTAAATTTAGATTGTTTCTCTTCGATTGATTGTAGAATTGAATAACTTGCCTTTATAGTTATTTGGATGTTTTATGCTCGGTTTAACGGGTTGTCCGGTAGATGGCACACGTCTTAATAAGATGACAAAATAATACGAGACACAATTTGATTTTCATACGATACCTCACACTTTTCTAAAAGGTAGGTCGATTAGAACGGCATTCCATTATGTGTGGGTTTAAAACCCACGTTTGACAATCATTTTTCGCTCCTAAACAAGTTTTTTTTTAATAAGCATGTTAAATGCTAAATCTCAGTAGTTCGTATGTTTTATGACCAGCCGCTCTCCGACCTCAACTCTCCTTTTCAATGTACTTGTTGATCAATTTTTTATTTTATTGCTATTTGCGGCAAACGAGCAAGCAATACCTTTGATGGTAAGTATTAGGTACTGCCGCCCAATGACCTTTGCAATACCAGTGGCACAGCTATACCGATGCCTATCAATGAAAATCCCAAACCCAGAAAATTGAGCTTTCGTCTCTCTAGCTCACCGAATGAAGCACATTGCCAGTACTCAAGCGTCGATTTTCTGCAAAAGTGTGATAGGTATACCCCGGACGGATCTACCAGCAGTTGTAGACATAAAACTGTCAACAATGTGGTCCTACCATTTTCCGTCCTACCGTTACTATTGAAACCATCAAATGGAGTTGATTCAGGTCAATAGGTATATGTATTTAATCATCTTTTACGTATCGTAAAAGAGCAATGTAGCCATCATCTCATCATCATCTCAGCTCATATACATCCCACTGTTGGGCTCGAGCCTCCTATGTATATACATACATATCATCACGCCATATCCCTTGCAGGGTAGGCAGAGAGAACAGAGTGCCAGAGAACTCTATCTCTGCATACTTCACTCGCTTCCTCAACATTCATAATTCTCTTCATACACGCTCGCCGGTTTCATTGTATGTAATAAGAGGGAAATTGACCTACTATACCACGCTGGTCAGGCGTGTTAGTATAGGGTTTTGTTTCAAGTTTGCCTTCTCTTACATAGATGTTAAACGCGTTTTATATCCCTTAGTCGTCTCTTACGGTCACCCACGGGTAAGAAAGGGGTTGGTGAATTGTATTCTTACTCCCTCACCATACGGATATTATGATTGCACGGATATTGCAATGTAGCCAGCAGCACAGCAATTTTTTTATTAATTTAAAATTAAATTTAAAAAGAACTTTATTTTTTTAAATCCAAGAAGCTAATTGTTCTAATTAGAACATACATACTCATCTAAAAAAATGATACGTCAAATATTGAAAATTAAAAAATAAAATATATATAATGTATTGTAATTTCCAGTGAGGAATTCGACGAAGACTCAGGACTGCTGCCTTCGGTGTCGATGAAGATATATAAAGGGGACCCTGAGGATAAAGAGGTAACTTGCTGCTAATACACATAGATCTAACGTTGTGACGATTAAATAATACAATGGTCACCAGTGACAGATTTAGGTTCGATGCCGGCCCTAGGCTCAAGTTAATTTGGGCCACCGAAGACAAAGATTGGGTTCCTATGGCCCGCTCGCTCGGCGAAGAGAGGCGCATTGCGGTGCGGGTCTATGGGGTCGCACAGTTATATAAACGCTATGGTCAATGTTCAAATTAATTATTAAATTAATATTGAAAACTGTTTGAACGCTAGCGGCGTTCAAACAGTTTTTTTATTCTTCTTTATTTCGCGGCACTCTGATGATATTTACTTTAAAATTTACAGTACATACGTATGTATGATATGTATATATCATCACGCTATATCCCTTGCAGGGTAGGCAGAGAGAACAGAGTGCCAGAGAACTCTATCCTTGCATACCTACTTCACTCGCTTCCTCAACATTCATAATTCTCTTCATACACGCTCGCCGGTTTCGGAGACTCTTGACTCCACCTTCTTTCAGTACGTGACCAATCTGGTCTAGGTAGGTGAGTCTCGGTCTCCCCCGGTACCTACATCCTTCCACTTTTGCATTGTATATCTTCTCAACTAAATTTACAGTAATTACTTCATCTTAACTTAATTTACAGTAATTTTACTACTATTTAGACGGTAGGTAAAATTAAAATACCATTTTATAAGTATTTTTTTTATATAATAAAGTATTGGTCCACAGACTTTTGTCCGTGCCTTTTTTATGTTTTGTATATTAATTATTATATTGATGTTATATAATTCAAGGTTTCTTTTATAAGTATTGCCATGTATTTAGATGTAAAAACAATATAAGAAATACACACAATAAAATATTTTTCATTTTCCACGACATACGAATTCAAAAATTTTCCTAGATAATGAAAAAAATCACAGAAATACAAATCAATACTCTTTCACCGTAATACAGTACGAATATCGGCGACGATAAATGATAGAACATGGAACGTGACGTCACGCTTTGTTTCAACCAGTAGTAATGCGTTTTACTAAGTTGAGTTTACTCTCCTTATTCCGTATATTTTAATAAATATTTTTTGCAATTAAAAACAATATTTTTTTAAGAATATTATCTAGGCAATAAAGAAAATATATCAATAAAATTTAAACAGCATACATATCACGTATTATAGCACTGTTCTTCATTGTATAACACTAAATCTAGCAATAGACGTCAATATGGATTAACTTTCTTCTATTTAATTATTTCAGGAGGCGTCCAACGTCCGCATCGGAGACATCCTGAGCCTGGTGGTATCGTTGGAGAAGCAGCGTCAGTTCGGTCTGCTTGTATCCGAATGCTCAGTGAGAGATGGTCTAGGGTGGGCTGAGCAAAGCTTGATCGCTGATGATGGGTAAGACTCTCATATAATTTCCAGAAAAAAAAAGCTTAATGAAATAGATTTCACGCTATTCATGCTAAGGATTAATCCTTATTTCGTGGGGGACATACATTATAAAATTCACTGTTATCCAAAAAATTATTCTACAGACCCTGTCCTCTACATTAATCCGAATGTCGTGGATTCAATCGCCACGCTGAAAAATTTTTATGCAATCCAGATATTATGATCCTGAGTCATCCAGCTATTACCCTATTTACTTGGAATCAACGCAATATGTACTCCTCTTCCATCGTACATATTGTAAAAGTTATTAGTAGTAGTTTTATGGCCGACTGTTGACCTGACGTCATCCTGCTTGGGAGTGTAATTGTTGACCAAACGACGTCGGGTGAAATTGGCCCAGATTGATATAAAATATAAAAAATATTATGGTCCTGAGTCTGAGTGGAATTGTTATTGTTAAATGTTGTTATTTTTGTTATAATTGTTATCAATGCAATTGTCACCAAACAATTAACAATTACAACAATAAATTACACCTAGGTTCGGCAAAATCATGTGGCCCAAATAATTGTCTTATGTAACCACGTTGGAGACATTATTCGATAAAATTAAACCTATGATATTTTGCACGAGAATTTGGTACCTAGAACACTTCACCCTCTGCGTAGTCAGCATTTTAGATATAATATAAATCCTATTCTAAATATAAATCCTATTCTAATTGATATTTGAATCGAATTTATCCCATGACTCAGTAAAATTTTCGAAACATTTCGAAATAGTAAAATATGAGCGGAACTTTCATTAATTTCAATCGAAAAATTATCATTATGATTCTGATGAACCCTGCTCTTATCCCAATGACTTAGGGTGGAATCTACTTATGAATATAATTGTTGACCAGACGATATTAGATTAAGTAATTTGACGTCGATATAACGCTCTTAGTCGTCTTTTTTCACGCCCACGAGCAATGTAAGTGGGCAGTATTCGTAACCGTCACCAGAAATCAATATCTTTTAATATATATTTCTGTTCCTCAGCTGCCCGTTAGATGGTGAAATAATGGGCATGTTCCAGTACTCAAGCGATAAACAAAACGCGCGTGTATCATTCCCAGCGCATAAATTCCCCTACACAGCCAGTGTTTACTACACATGTGAAGTAAAATTATGCGATTTAAATCATCCAACGGATTGCGTAAGTATTCGCTATGTCTTAATCTATATTTAAAAGAATAGGTAGGTGTAGGTATGTTACCTATCTCGCCGAAAGAAGCGGTGGTCTGGGAGGAGAAAATGCAGCTCAGGTAAGCAACTGGAACAATCTTGCTACAACGCCGCAGGTGGATATAATAGGGATAATTCGTGACCAGCAATTAAGCCTAACGCAGATATAAGATCATGGAGTGTACTGGGATGTTTGTTTAGCCGGTGGATAGTTAATTTAACAAGTATGACCTGGACAAGACAAGACCTATGACCAAGACATGTCCTTCTTCAAACGAGGTTTAAGAAGAGCACTTCCTTCACGGTAGGCAGCGGCCTGGCTGTACCCCTGGTGTTGCTGGGTCCATGTGCAACACCATTACTCTATCCGATAATAAACTCAGCTGGCTCATCTTATTTTTTATATACTAAATTGAACATGTTTAGTAAATAATTAAATATTAGTTCAGTATGGTGTCCTTCGAATTAATAAGAAATCAGATATAATGATGTTCATTTTCAGGAGCCGTGCTCGCATAAACGCCGAGTACGACGCGATGATGAAGGCTCGCCAGCAACTGTTGAAGTATTCAAGGGTCTATACGTCAATGAACCAGACTCACCTGATAATGATGAGGTCAAAAGTGAAAAGGTGCGTTATAAAAATAAAACATCGACCTAAAACCCTATGCCAACACGTCTGACCAACGTAGTATAGGAGGTTCAGTTCCCTTTGTGAAGGAGGTCTGAGCCTGACAGCAAAACTTATATAAGCTAAGATAGTAATGATAATAATTATTTGTTAATAATTTCTTTACCTAATTAAATAAATTTCACAGAAGGAAGATGAAATCTGCATATCACAACGAAACTTTGCAATTGGCATTTGCGTGGCAGGTGTCATTTTGATGATCTGTGTCATAGCAGCCATTGCTTTCATCTTAGCTAGGAGGCGAAATCCCAAGACGTACTCAAGAACAGGTAGCTCACTCTACAGTGGACCTTATACAAACACTGGATACTCACATACCAGTTAAACTGATTAATTTGGTACATATATATGCGCATATGACATACATTTAATCGATAAAAATACATCGAAAATATTTTTCAATTTGGAAATAAACAATTTTCAACCTCGAAAGGATGATCTCGAAAGAAAATATTTTTGTATTAGGGAATTGTTTATTTCGAATTCGAAAATTTTACGGGATACTCCAAAAAGGATGTATTGTGTGTTTTGTGCTAAGTGCCATTTAGTATTGGACTTCAGTTATTATTGGTTTTTAATTCAACGAATTTTACAATTAATTAGATGAAATATTCACTTTATTTTGAAGTAATATTGCTCCGTTTATTTATATCAAAAGTCAATCGTTGACAATTTACTATAATATGTATTTCAGCAAAATCACCTATTTGATAAGAGAAAATTAAATTTTCATTTTTAATTTTGAGTGATTAAGCAACTTTTGAGTCATAATTTAGTTCTTAGTATTTAGTTTATTACCAATCGTATTTAATATTCCAACCATTTGCAATAGCTGAGGGGAGTGATTTTTATATCAAATTATTATATTATTATCGCAATATTATTGTATCACACAAAAAATTGAAACGCAAAATTGTTAAAATGTGATTTTAAATTTATTTCTTTATTTAAATTATTTTTATTTTAAATCCTTTTTACATCGATGAAACATGATGAGAATTAAAATATTATTTTATTATTAAAATGATTTTAAAATCACATTTTGTAAACTAAAGCAATTATTTTTGTAATAAATCGTTGTCGTATACGTCCTAATTCGATTTTATAATTTAAAATTAGTTTATTTACGTCTTACGCGTTATACTGGTTGCCTTGCATTACGTAAAAGGATAGATTAAATGACATATAGTCATTAATCTTAATTAGGGTTCGATAGGAAGGCCTGTAAAACTAAATTTTAGTTCGTAATAAATCATATTTTTAAAATATGGTACAACTAAAATTCCTAAAATACTAAAATTGTGTGAAATTTATGTAATTTTGTTTAAATAAATTTTATATATTTTTATTTAAATATCTTTTTATGATATTAAAATGCTACTTTAATTTCTAGTTAACAGGCCTTTATCTATATAGGTGGCGGGAACTAGTTTTCTTCAGAAGTTTTCTTATTTAGTTCACTATAATGAACTAAATTATTCATTATATGAACTAAATTCAAACATTGGACAATTATGGATGCCATATTTTTTAAGTTAAATCTAAGTTATCTTCTGCCAGTAATCCGTCCAAACGGTGCTATTTTTTTATTAATCGAGCTTTTTTATGTTGCTTTTCGCTTGTACTAAGCGCATTGTCCATGAAGAATTTTAAATTCTATCTCCGTATTTGTCGTTTTGGTAGCCGTATTACTTATTAACCATGGCTTATTGGTATGTGGCCCGCGTTGGTTATCCAACGCATATAAAATCGAACCAGTTTTTTTATATTATTAACTCATAATAAAAATCAAAATTTCAGCCATATATAAGATTCCTTTTTAAATAAAATATATAGCAGCATCAAATAAAAACAATTTAATATTTTTAGTTCAAGTGGGTAAATTTATGGATCAATGCAACTAAATTTAACTAAAATTAACGTAAAATGGTACAATTATTTTTTTAAATATTTTAATAATGGACAATGCGGACATTCTATGTATGTAAAGTAACAACGAATTATAACGATATCCGTTTCATACTACTCCATTGTTCTTTTTATTTTTTTCAACTAATTATTATAACTAGTTTAATACAATGGGGTTCTGGAACGATATCGTGCGGTAAGACAGTGTACGATTTTTTTTTTAACAAATATACTGACTTGATAAGTAGTTAATTGGTTTTATTTATCACCTTTTGAGTAAGAATCCATGTAGTGACGGAGTAAGAATACAATTCACCACCCCATATCTTACCCGTGGGTGATCGTAAGAGACGACTAAGGGATATAAAACGCATATAACTTCTATGCAAGAGATGGAAACCTCGAAACAAAACCCTATACCAACACGTCTGACCAGCGCGGTATAGTAGACTAATTACCCTCCCATTATAGAGGAGGAAGGAGCCCAACAGTGGGACAGATATAGGCTGTGATGATGATGATGAAGTAAGAATAGAATTTACTACCCGCTTTTATGCCCGTGTGTATTGTAAAAGACGACAAAAAAATACGCAAATAATATCGACTTTGAAGAGAAGAAAAATATTAATACATACATACATATCATCACGCCATATCCCTTGCAGGGTAGGCAGAGAGAACAGAGTGCCAGAGAACTCTATCTCTGCATACTTCACTCGCTTCCTCAACATTCATAATTCTCTTCATACACGCTCGCCGGTTACGAAAGCCCATAACCAACATGTCTGATCAGCGTGGTGTAGCAGATAAATTTTCCTACTAATATAGAGGAACCCCAAACCCAGCAGTGAGAAATATATAAGCTGAGATGTGATTATCAAATCAAATCGTCGTCTTCAACAGTGCTATGGCCTCACTGTAAATGCTATCTTATAGGAATTTTGGTGGTAAACGAGAACACTACATCCCAGCAGTTCCTCCGCATCTCATTACATGAAATCCCATCAAAATTATTTAATATACATACATACATACATATCATCACGCTATATCCCTTGCAGGGTAGGCAGAGAGAACAGAGTGCCAGAGAACTCTATCCTTGCATACTTCACTCGCTTCCTCAACATTCATAATTCTCTTCATACACGCTCGCCGGTTTCGAAGACTCTTGACTTCACCTTCCTTCAGTACGTGGCCGATCTGGTCTAGGTAGGTTAGTCTCGGTCTCCCCCGGTACCTACATCCTTCCACTTTCGCATTGTATATCTTCTTAACCAGACGTTCGTTCGGCATTCTTTCCACATGTCCGAACCATCGGAGCATTCCCTTTTGCATCTTTACACCAATACTCTCTTTCATACCTACTCGCTCTCTTACGTCGTCGTTACGAATGCGGTCGGTCAGCCTAACTCCACAGATTTTCCGTAGAGATCACATTTCGACCGAATTAATTTTACTTTAATACTCTTTTCTGCATACCCAACTCTCGCTTCCATACAGTAAGGTTGGGACAAGCACTGCGTTATGTATTGCTACACGTGCCTTCTGGCTGAGGTGGTGGCTACCGAGAAGTTGCTATCTCGGCTAAATCCACATCCAAGATATACAAATTCATCCACTTGCTCTAGTACATTATTACCTATTGTTACTCTTACATCCATTTTCCGTATGATGACGGAGTAAGAATACTATTCACCACCCCATATCTTGCCCGTGGGTGATCGTACGAGACGACTAAGGGATATAAAACGCGCATAACATCTATGCGAGAGAAGGAAAACTCGAAACAAAACCCTATACCAACACGTCTGACCAGCGCGGTATAGTAGGTTAATTTCCCTTCTATTACGGAGGAGGCCCGAACCCAACAGTGGGACATTTATGGGCTGTGATGATGATGATGTTGATGACTCTTACATCTGTTCTGGTTTCATCTTCTAAACTAAATATTCTATGTCCTCAAAAATTGATATTGATATGTTTACTGACTTTTTGTTACCATTTTCCATTACCAATACAATCCCGGGATCCCGGGATTAACTGTAGATAATCCCGAAATCCCGGGATTAGAAAAATCGACCGGGATCGAATCCTCTAGTTGTATACCACAAACACATGTTACAAAACATCGACTGACTGATAAACTCACACCAAATATAACGGCGCGATAGGGTTGCATCGCATTTTTCGCTACTAACGGACATGTGGAAAACATGTCCGAACCATCGGAGCATCCCCTTTCGCATCTTTACACCAATACTCTCTTTCCCCCAAAAATCATGCAGTTATATATCCGTCAGTTATATGCCATCTGTGTAATCGATGTATATGACGGCAATTAATTAAAAAACCATCCATGTGGTGACGGAGTAAGAATACAATTCACCACCCCCTACCTATCTTTCACGAGGGTGATCATAAGAGACGACTAAGGAATATGAAATAGTCATGCGCAATATGTATCACTGCGCTGAAAAGAGTGAAACATATCTTTTCACTGTAAAGATACGTATCACTCATTTAGCTCACTTAGCTTAGTAGTCAACCACATTATTAAATCACTCCTCTAGCTCACTTTCAAAGATCACTCACTCTAAATCTATCGCTCACTTTAAATCTATCGCTCACTTTAAATCTATCGCTCACTTTAAATCTATCACTCACTTTAAATCTATCGCTCACACGAATCTATCACAATTTTTTTCCATGATGGGCTTCGCTTTTTATTGAAATTACGCATTGTCGATAGTAAAACTTATAATTTAATGTATATTAACGTTCTACAAAAACACTTAAGCATACAGAGAATTCTATTTAGATTTCTATTATTAGAAAAAAAATGGTTCTAGGGCGAACAATTTAGTGTATTTACAGTTCCAATAACAATAACTAAAAGCTAAAGCTACCCCAGGAGCAACTAATTACCCATAAAAAAAGAATTTCAAAATACTTTATCGATCTAGTATCATAATATCAAAAAAACATTACTATTTGGTTATAATAAAATAAATACAAATCTATTTTCTAATAATAAACATTAATTATTAAACTTTATTTCTAAAGAAATAGAGTTTATTCTCTTTTGATAACTTAATTACATCGATAAGAAAGCAGTGTGAAATATCGTCGCCGGCCACGCAGTATCTCGCTCATTTTTCGTTACCTTGTGAGAGTGAAACATTCTGCGATGCAAAGTGAGCGATGAGCTAGTGAGCTAGTGATCTACTGATATATTCGGCGCTCAAGTGAGCGAGTGATAGAGTGTCTATGTGAGTGATATAGTTCTTTTATATCACTCGCTCAGGAGCTACACAACTTTAATATGAAACGCATATAACATCTATGCACGAGAAGAAATACAAAATCCTATACCAACACGTCCGACCAGCATAGTATTGTAGGTGAATTTCCCTCCTTAATGTGATTAGGGAAAGGCTCGAGCCCAGCAGTGGGACATATATGAGCTGAGATGATAATGAATTAAAAAAAACAAGACATAAAATGTTACGTATATATTCATCTCAAACAGTATTTTCTTTACAAAACATGGCAATACATAAGCATTAAATACATTAAAATAAATTATTGTTCCAGTTGCCAGAGTAGAAAATATAATAATCATAAATTTTACCATTTTTTTTTTTTTAAGGAATAAGGTATGAATATTGTTTTTAATTCATCAAGATGAGCACGTAATATAAAAATAACAGGCGATAGTAAGCAATATGATTCAATCGTCGCACCACCGTAGCAAATAAAGCGCGAGTAGCTGTATACTTTAGAAAAGTATCGCATTCGTTACTATAAATTAGTAGAAACGAATTAAATATCATCAAATATGTTCTGTAAAAGCAAATAATAAGTTGGCGAGGAAACTTTATCGCAAAGAATCAAGTTATTCAAATTTTACGTGTTCGAAGATGGATAATTTTAAAATAATGCAAAGAAAAACCGTCTTTTAATTAATGCCAAACTAGAGGGTGAACTACCCCCACGTCGCCCTTGGATCCATCTGTGCATATGGCTTGCCTTGATAGCACGAGTAGCTGTCAATTTTAGTATTTCGATTGACAGCTATGGTTACTTTACTAAATTATCATTTAGATTTTGTAAATATTTCCGTAAAAAAATTGATTTTATGTAATTATTACACATATGAAATAAAAACTATTTTTACGGATTTTATCCCGTTTTCTATTTGATTTCTAATTTCACTTTTTAAGATCCATGATGCGCCCGTAAAAATTGTTTTATTTCAAATGTGTACAAAATCATTGTCATTGTATGAAATAAAATTTTAATGAATAAATTAAGCCTTATTCCCTTTGAGATAAACTATCTATAGCATAGAACCATAAATTGCACAGTCTTTCTTAAAACTACACATACTTTCAGTCTTAACCGTAAATATTTTGCTTAAAAACTATTAAAAACAATAATATAAAAAAAAATCTTGCAGTACATGAATGCACCTTTTATCTTTCTATATATGTATACATATTTGGGTATCTGTGTGATTGATTCCTAAACGGCTGGCTCGATTTTGGTAAAAATCTTTGTGTTCTTACATGTATTCAAAAATGACAGAAATTAAAAATTTGACTCAATAAGTGGAACTCCGATAGATTTAAAGGCACTTTAATTATTATAAATTCGTACAAAATAGCGTTAGCTTGGTTTTATATAATAAAAAAATAACAAATAAAATTATTTCAAATTGATAGTGAAAGTCCTTAAATTTAATTCGGGCTAATTTCGTTTTCTTTACCTCATGGGGAAAGCCCACGCCCAATAGTGGGATTTACGTATATAAATTGAAAAAGATATCATTTAAAACCACTTCCTATTTTTAAAGAGTCATATTTATAATTTCGGGTTAATGTGCCCATTATAGCCATTTTCACCAACGACGTTTTCGAGTAACTCTTAAGATATAAACGATATATAACATTAGTGATTTATAAGGTTTCTTGGGCGATAACAGTTATTAATAATCTCTGGGACATCTTAACCGATTTTAATAAAATTTTATAATACTTAGCTCATATGTGTTTCTTTTTTTAATTAAGGATATATTTTTAGCGTCTATGCGAAACTAATCTATGGGGGCAATATTTTTACTATGAAATTGATTGTAATATTTCCGTTTTGATTTTTGACTCATTTTCCAACTATTCGAACGAAATTTACAACCAAAAAAAAATTACAATAAAAAAAATTCTAACAGAAATAGAAAAAAGTGCATTCATGTATCACAAGAAGTAATATTAAGCACCCGTTTCACTGCTACAAAGTGCCGTCTCTTTCTTTATGCTATAGTAAGAGCGAGAAAGCGTAACTTTTTAGTCGAGAAACAAGTTCTAAGCGCCGTATGTTTGATCACAGAATTTTCAGGCATCTAGTTACATTATAGGATAATTAACTATAACTGAAACTTATAACCCATCAAGATATATATGAAAACTCCATAATAAACTCATAAAAAGTGTACCGCGGTGGGCGGGGCTAGTAAATAGTACTGTTGTGGGCGGAGTTTGTAAAAAGTACCGAACTGAGCGAGGCATGTAAACTGTACCGTCCGGTAAGTAACTTCTTTCCAAAATGGTATATAATGTACAGAAAATTACTGATTAAATTGCTTTAAATATTACCCCAGAAGTGACTGGAGAGGATACAGGTACAGCCGCCCTTTACTTGTCCATGGAAATCGTAAAAATAGAATGATACATCACCAGGGGAATGATCAACATTGCTCGCCTGAGAAACTTGTAGCAGTTTACTGTGATCACCAGCCCACAACATGACGATAAACCTTTATGGCAATAACCACACCAAAAAATCACCGCAACTTATGACAGAATACGAGAAGGCCTACGCCCAGTAGTGGACGGCGAAAGACTAAATGATGTTGTACATATTGACCGTATCAGCTATAGTTAACCAAGCCTGTACAAATACTTTTCGAATCTATTCATTTAAAAATTAAAACTTAAAATATAAGTGAAATCCAATGCACGCGATAGCTGCGAAATTGTCATAATTGATAAAAAAAATCGTTTTAACTATCCCAAAGACACGTCAGATTATGCAAATTATTATTATTAAAGAATATAGCATAAGGGATTAAATTCAAATTTGTTGCAGAGGACTTTACAAATAAACATTTAACAGTCACAAATAACACTCAAGATTCAAAACAACCATTTACAGATTGCACATAGAATTGTTGTGCGTCGTCCCCATGACTAAGCTACACAGCATTACATAGGAGCTGTGAAATTCAACTGAAGAATCACCAGGGGAAATGAGTAGCAGAAATCTCCTGGGAAATTTATAACACCAAATGCGATCTAATTGCCAACCAGACCGCTAAACGTGACATTATCCGTATCATTGTAATTATGACATTAATCGTCTCTTTCAATATCATTTATAATGCAGTTAGTTAATTTTTTAATCCTGCGTAGGAATCGAACTCATGACAGTGCTACGGTAAGTCGTTTTATTGTCGTATCTTAACCACTACGCCATTTGCGCAGTCACTTTAGATTTGCTTTAAGAAATAAGACTAAGTAATAAATAAGCTTCCCAGGAGAGACTTCTTTTCCAGAGAAAGACCATTCCCCTGATAATTCTCACTCGATTTCTGCTATTCCCGTGAAATAGTAAGGGGGCCATAGTATTCTTAAACCATCACCATAAGGGGATAGACAATAATATTTATTCTTAAGTATTTTTAAGCAGGGCATTGTTCATTTAAAAGGATAAAATTAAAATCAATGGGGTAATTTATCATCCATGTGGACGGTCATTAGGGAGTCTTCTGGATGGGTCTCCAGCATCGCTTCTGTACCATCGTTAAAGGGAAACGATACACTGCCATCCACAACTAAACCTGTAAACAAAATTTCACTATTGTATAAAATACCAATAGAAATATAAAATGGTCTACTATACAATGCTGGTGTGGTAACGGAGTAAGAATACAATTCACCACCCACTATCTTACCCGTGGGTGATCGTAAGAGACAAGTAAGGGATAAAATATGTATAAAACATCTGTGCAAGAGAAGGTAAACTCGAAATAAGACACTATACCAACATGTCTGACCAGCGTAGTATAGTAGGTCAATTTCTCTCCTAGTGTGGAGAAGACTAGCGCCCAGCAGTGGGATATATATGAGTTGAGATGATGATACCATGCTGAGCATTTTTTTTTTTACCAGCCTATGGTCTGGACACACGCCGTCCCTTCCCCAACCACCGTATTCTCTCCCCATCGCCATTGGGCCGACAACTGGTACAGCTTCCTTGACATTTGTGGCCATGCTTAATTGATAGGTTAATATTTTATTTCCAGTTTTTTTCCCTATTAATGTACCTATATCCCTTAACATAACTTGCAAGAGAAGAATAACTGGTAATCAAACTCTATACAGACACATGTGACCAGCATAGTACTGTAGGTCAATTTCTCTCCCAGTATGGTGCAAGCTTTTTTTTATTGCTTATGGTGGCAAACGAACGGACAGCACACATGATGGTAAGTGTCACTGCTGCCCATGGACGTCTGCAATACCAAGGCTAGGATGCTGCCTACCATTATAAACCCCAAATTCACCCCAGTTGGGCTTCCGGCTCTCCCGCTCACCGAACGAAGCACAATAGCATATTGCCATTACTCAGACGTCATCTTCTGCGAGAGACGCCGCTGTATTCAGAGAACTATCCCCAGCGTGTTCCTACCACTATAAGCTGGAGCCCAGCAGTGGAGCTTATATCTACTGACATGATAATGTTGATTTTCCTTAGTGATTTCTTAGGTTACCCACTAGAAAGGAGCTGTATTCTTACTTCGTTACCACACGGCCAGTGGAAATAACTGATGGTAATTGTCAGCAATTTAACTTACCAGCATCAGTGCAGTGAGACTTGACTGTGACGGAACTGGCTCGGTCTCTCACCCGGAGACCTCTGGGCGTTGGCCACTCCTCGAACGTGATGTATTCTCTCACGGAGTAGGCCAGCTGATCAGAATCTAACAAAGAAAATATATATAACTATGCTAGTCTTATCGACGTATACTTCTTTCATCTTCTTTCATCCACCAGCCTATTGAACTCCACAGTTGAGCATAAGCCTTCACAAAGTGTGATAATCATAGCCACGATTGGCAGGTGTTGTTTTGAATCAAAGATTTCCAAATCCTGACTCGCATATCGTAATTACGTGGCCCTCCTGACTGGGAATACTGCCCACCCTCAATCCGCCTCTGACCAAGGAAAAATCTTTTTTTGACCCACTCCAGCAGTGCGAGCAGCAGCTCGAGCCTGCACGACAATATAAGGAAAATTGACCTATTATATTGGTCAGATGGATTGATTTAGGGTTTTACATCAAGTTTTCCTTCTCTTGCATAGATGTTATATGCATATTATATCCCTTAGTCGTCTCTTACAATACCCACAGGCAATTTAGAGGGTAGAAATTGTATTCCTACTCCGTCACCATACGGAAAATCCCACTCAACCAAATTATATTACCTGGTGCGAACATAAGCTTCTGATTATACTTCTCAGTGATCTCTCTGGCCTTCTCCAATGAGGTATCTAACTGGACACCGCACTCCTCCGATAGGATCTTCATTAGCTCCAACACGGAGTGAGTGCGTAGACAGTTAATACTGCAAGAAAAAAAAAATATTATTAATGTAACTTTGGTTTTTTAATTCACAGATGGCACAGTGGTCGAGATAACCGCCTACAGTGATCATGCACGAATTTGTGCTATCTAAAACATGTTATTCTGAGTCTATTTGTAAATTAAGTCCTTTAGTTGTTTGTAAAGTCCATCGCCATACAAGGATTAGTGCCTTAGAGCAAATGTTTTCTTTTAAAAAATATATCTTCATATGGCCATTTTCATCATCATCATCATCATCCTAATCTTATCACTCACAGGTTCCATTTGAAAATCAGCGCCAGAGCTTTGTAACCTGGCTTATGCTGAAATGGACTTCTGGTTGATACATTTCAAATACACATATTCTATTGTTATATTTGTATAATTTTGTACTTATTTAAATGAATGAATCAATAAAACTTTCTTTCTTTCTTTCTTATCCCAATTACTCCTTGCACTAAGGAAATAACCCGGGGGACTTTACAAACATGCAATCAACGCAGACAGATTACACACAAACTCAGAACAACAGTTTGTCGATCGTACACAATATTATCCTGAGTGGATATCAAACCCACGCTTGCAAGGTAGATCGGCAACTAAACCACTATGCCATGTGTGCAGTCAGAACCTCAGTACTCTTTTTCCATCATATAAACTCATTTGCAAAAAAAACGGGCGGTTTTGATTTTCATTCATATTTAAAAAGATACAATACCAAAAAGGTTTCAATCGTTTGTACACGTTACTGGCCGGTTTTAAAAATGCTGTGGTATTTAAAAAAGTTGATGTTCATTTTTACAGAAAACCCCTTTTTATCCTACATTTTTGGCGCGAAGTTCCAGAAGTTAACATCGACTTTCATAACTTTTATTCAATTTTTATCGATTAATTTCATATCCTTGACTGTCAAAGCTTTATTTAATGCTGTTTGGCTGTATCAAAAATGGTAGATAAAGTGGTAAAAGCTACCAAAATTATCGCGCTGCTTGAAGAGGGTTGCAGCCAATGTTTCGTGGCTAGGAGGCTAAATGTTAGTCGCTCGACAGTCCAAAGGACCTGGCAGCGATATCAGGAGACTGGTTCCGTCGAGAGAAGGCCTGGTTCTGGAAGAAAACCATGTACCCAACCACGGGATGATCGTTTTCTTGTGAGTCGCGCATTGAGAAATCGCAAATCTTCGTATGTGGATCTTAAGAACAACCTCCAAGAAGTAAGAAATGTGCATATTAGTCTATGGACGGTCAGGAGGCTTCTCGCTGCCAATATACGCAGTCACCGCCCGGCCCGCGGCCCCAAATTACTCCGTGAGCACAGAGTTCACAGGCTTAGGTTCGCTAGAAATTGTGAATCATGGACTCAAGACGGTTGGAATAGGGTTTTGTTCTCTGATGAAGGCAGGATATCTCTGTTCGGTGAAGATCGACGTCGGCGAGTGCTAAGAAGACAAGGAGAACGCTTTGCAGAGGCATGTTTCGAAGAAATCACACCTTATGGTGGGGGCTCTGTTATGTTTTGGGCAGGAATAAATTCAATGGATCGTACAGAGTTAGTCTTCATTGAAAACGGCTCACTGACTGGGCATCGATACATAACGGAAGTTCTAATTTCTCATGCACAACCCGCATTGGCCGCTCTAGGTGAAGACTCGATTTTTATGGACGACAATGCTCGCGCCCACCGATCCCGCGATGTTAATGCGTATGTGCAAGAGGTCGGCATTCGTCGTTTGGATTGGCCAGTTCGAAGTCCCGACCTCAATCCCATAGAGCATGTCTGGGACGTTCTGAAACGGCGTGTGAGATCAGTACACCCGGCTCCGCAGACCATCAGAGAGCTGAAGAATGTGATTACTGCGGAGTGGGAACGTATTCCGCAAGCAAGTATCCGGGATATACTCGCTAGCATGCCCAGACGAATTCAAGCTGTGATTTTAGCTAGAGGGGGTCACACTCGATACTAAACATTTATCTGCTTTTACTTTATTAAAGAAAAACAAACAAAAAAACTTTTTTATTTTTACTTCATGAGCATATGCACTACTAGCGAATATACACTACTAGCGAGGTTTAGCATTATTTCCCATAAATTGTATCTAAATTTTATGAAATACTGATGAAAACGATTATTTTCTTATTAATTTACCAAATTGTGTGGATAAAACTACCTATAATTATCAAACAAAGAAATATTAACATTTGAAATGGTTCATTGCTTAGGTGCCCGTTTTTTTTGCAAATGAGTGTATATTGCAAAAGTTTTGGCAATAATTTTATGACTGGCAACCTGCTTAACATCAACCCATGTAGCTGTAGGGCTCTTAATCAACTTTTACAACACCCAAGAGCAATGTAAGGGTTGGTAATATTCGTAACCGCCACCCACACAAAGGGATTAAAACACCAACTAGATAACTTTACATACCTAAAATGCCAAGATGTACTTCCAGTTCCAGTAGTAACACAGAGTCCAGAGCTCTTGGTGTGTGTCCAAGCTCCATTATCGATTTGCAGCCGCAGGAGTGATACGCGAGATGTGACACTCTCACCTATGAATACCTGAAGAGATATGAACATCTTATTATATATTTGTGAGGTAACGGAGTAAGAATACGATTATCATCCCTTTATTACGCATGGGTGTCGTAAAATCGACTAAGGGAAAAATTAAGGGGTGGAACTAAGAGAAATAATATGGGGTGGAAATAAGGGAGATAATATGGGGTGGAACTAAGGGAGATAATATGGGGTGGAACTAAGAGAGATAATATGGGGTGGAACTAAGAGAGATAATATGGGGTGGAACTAAGGAAGATAATATGGGGTGGAACCAAGGGCAATTACATGGGGTGGAACTAAGGGATATAATATGGGTTGTAATTAAAAGATAATATGGAGTGGAACTAAGGGAGATAATATGGGGTGGAAATACATACATACATAAATACATTGGGTGAAACTAAGGCACATAAACGCTTGTACAGATGACGTAGAGGTTAAGATGCCGATCTACCATGTTAAGTGCTGTTTGATTCCCACGCAGGACATTTTGTGCGATTCACAAATCGTTGTTTTCGAGTCTTAGTGTGATTTGTATCGTTAATTGTATATTTATAAGTCCCCCGCAATATCAGGGTTATTTGCTAAGTGCAGGATGTCGTTTTGAAAAAAAATGCATATAACATCAACGCAAGAAATAAAATACCAACCTATATGACCAGCATGGTGTAATAGGTCAATTTCCTTTCTATTATGTTGGACGTTCGCACCTTTCATCCATCGCCCAACGTTCATCATCAAGAGCGTTTGTAGGAAATCGAACCCACGTCACTCCCGCAAAATATCGTTGTGTAAATCAATATACTATTAATTGAAAACATCTCACCTCATTCAGGGCTAGATATGGTAGAACTTTAGTGGCCAGAGGACAACTCCTGGTGGCGTCTGGAGTAGTATTGATATGGCGTGTATCCGGTTCCGAACCATCTGGTGTGACTGTTACAGGTGGATATCTAAAACAACAATATTACGTTAAAAAAAGATATAAAAAAAAAGAAAAGATTAGCCAAATTAGACTCAAATCATTCTCCTACCGTTCCCATGGAGCTTCCTTCTTTAACACAAATAGAAGAGCACATGGTTTTAGCTTAACGTTTTATATTAAACAATTCTGATGATATTTTATGTATGTAATGCAGAAGAAGTGTTAAAGTGTAATGAATAATATATAACAGTGCTTTACTAGTCAATCGCGATGTGACACCCAGCAGATGGCAATTATTCTCTGGTCCGTACACCCGCTCCTTTATAGAAAACCTGAAGTTCACTCTAAAGATACTAGGTTCTGAATTTTCAGCATTTATTACCTGCAGAAATGAAGCGTGTGTAGATCTACAGGCGTGATGGTGTCCAATAACTTTGGTTCGCAAGTGATTGTGGTGCGTATCCTCGAACGACGCATCCAACTGAACCTACCCTGAAATATGAAGTGTTTTTTTTTTAAAAAAAAGGCCAATAACGTTCGCAGACTCTTCAATAAAAAGTAGTCAACACTTTCATAAAGTGCACCATAACGTCTTTTTAAATTTTGTCATTTGAATAGACAAAGGGAATTTCTGGTTACAGCCAAATATTATTTTATACATCTTTATTATTATTTCTAAAGTCATTGTCAGTGAAAACATATCTAAAAACAAGATAATACTTGACTGAGATTGATGGAAGATATTGTTGATTTACAACAATAATATTTATTTAGATAATGTACCCCACCCATAATATTTATCTTATGTAGTTACTTTATCTGTGATAAATACGGTAAACTGTCTGATCGCTCAAATCTGACCTTAAATTTGGCTGCACAGACGTCGTAGTGGTTAAGATATCAACCTAACGTACTAGTATAGTGGGTTCGACTCCCATGTAGAACATTATTTTGTGCGGATCCAATTGGATTTGTTTTTCTGAGACTGGGTGTTATTTGTGTCCTTTAAATATAAGTTTTGCAGTACAAACAATTTTTTCTCATTGTTAAAAATATAATAATAATTCTGAGAAAAATATCCTAAATCTTCTCACCTCCTTTAGGTATTGCCGACATCATCTGTATTTTAGTATCTAAGGCAATAGAAACATCAAGTTACATGTTAAATAATGTATCAACCACTCATTGATGTTGTGTTTTATATACCTTGCCTTAGGTGTTACCTAAAAATTAGGTATCTTTGTTGAACATAGGCAAAAGTCTCATATAAAATTGAACTTTCCTTTGATTGAGCTTTTTCGTTTATTTTTTTATTATTTATGGTCTCAATGAAATGAGTGATGGAACTATACATTTTATTAGCCTAATGGATGATGTAGACAGACGAAAAGCTCACCTCTTTAAGAGCCTGGAACGCGCCCTTAACATCATTAGAACACCAGGTCGGTAGACAAAGTCGGCCCACAGATTTATGTGGTGAGCTGTTGAATCCTATCACCGGTTTGCTGGAAATATATAAAAAAAATATTGTTTGAGGTTTTTACATATAGAATTTAATTAACAGTTTGTCTTCTAATTTCCCTCGAATATTCATCATCATCATCTCAGCCCACATAGGTGCCACTGTTGGGCTCGGGCCTCCTTCACAATAGGAGGGAAATCGACCGGTCAGACGTGTTGGTCCAGGGTTTTATTTCGAGTTTTCCATCTCTTGCACAGATGCCACATGCATATTATATCCCTTAATCGTCTTTTACGATACCCACGGGTAAGATAGGGGGTGGTGAATTGTATTCTTACTCCGTCACCACACGGAAAATATATTTGGTCTAAATAGAAATTCCTAGTAAGGTGGAAGCTTCTAATTGTGGGCAAATAAAATACAACAGGACCCAATCCCATTAGGACTAAAATGTATGTGGGGGAAACGCATTATACATCTTACAATAAAACTATGTTATTAGAAAATCTATAAAAACTTAAAGAAAAATGATTATCACAAGTGGCAATTGAACCCACACTTATTGGTACACCGTTCTAATTGCTCTATCTATTCAGATAATGCATATAAGAGCGGAGATGATAATGATGATGGCATTTTTCTGGCCACGAGTGGCAAAGATAGGATCAGTGAATGGTATTCTCAAAGTCTTTACACAGCTACAAAAACTATACAAGAAAATTTTGACTAGAATTGAAACTTACTTCGCGTCTCTAACTCTAGAGGCAGCCAGGAGGAAGGTCCCATCACCACCACATGGTACAACAATATCGCACCACTTTATTAGATCATCTTTATATGTTAATCTGGGAACAAATAAACATTATTAAAATCAGGCGCAACTCATTCCTTTTATAGGGGTCTATTCTAGGCCGCGGTAGGAATTCAGACAGAAGCCCAAGTCGGTAATGACTACATAACCCCAGTCGATAGCCTAGTATATCGTACTAGGGCGTCACTGGTGGGGTAAGTTTCTAAAATAATAATATAATTATGGGTATATATTTTTAACTATAACTAAAAATACAAAAAAAAAACATGTATGCAGGCCTTCTTCTCTCACCCAGTACTACTTTGATATGAATGTGTATATTTGTCCAATCGGTGGTAAACGGTGTGGATATCACTTTTTTTTTTATATTGTATAACTTCAAACCACTATAACCAAACTTCATTGTGATATTGTTTGTTTACCCAATAAAGTGATAAAAAAAAATTGTCACGCCGTGGGAGATCCAAGGCAACAGTAACGGTAGGTCTGACAATAAACGGAAATGACAAAATAGCAGGTTCTAAAATAGCACAAAATCGTTCCGTGTTCAAAATAAAATAATGTCGGCTGAAGTAATGCACTGAAAATCAACAGCATGGCCTCATAGCGTAGCAATAGCTTAACTGGATACTTCATTAGTGCAGGCAGCTACAGAAACATATGTACACCTATATATAAGTTAAAACTTTTCACTTTACATTTTTTATTTGTTTCACCTAGCACAACATTTACTAACAAATGCCCGCGGTTTCATCCGCTTAGTTCCTATTCTCGTACGAAGACAGAGACAAAATATAGCCTATGTTACTCTCTACTAGCTTTGAATTGGTGAAAGAATTTTTAAAATCGGTTTAGTAGTTTAGACGTGAAAGCGTAACAAACAAACAAACTCACAATTCGCATTTATAACATTAGGATTTTCTCATCTATACATATAATAAAAATGTAACGGATCGCTGTCTGTACATGGAAGATATATGAGAAAAAATATTACTGGGACCTTTATCAACCCAAAACAATGATTTTTAAAATTTTTGTCTGTTTATCTGTTCGTCTGTGCACGCTAATCTCAGAAACGGCTTATCCGATTTAGACGCGGTTTTCACTAATATATTGTGGTAAGCTTCACTTAACATTTAGGCTTTATTTTATGTCAATTGGTTTATAAATAAAAAAGTTATGTCAATTTAAAAAATGGTCGAAGAAAAATATCTTCATCGATTCTTTTAAAATTACGTACACATTATCTTCAGTAAAAATAAATAAACACGTGTTTCAGCATTTGTTGATTTTCACCCTCTGGGGGTGTAAATTAGGCCTGCAAAGCGGGTTGGACGACTCATTAAGTTATTAGCGCCAAGCCGATATTATTGAAGCTGGTAACTTGAAATATTGACAGTGGTTTCTTTCTATGACGTAGAGATTTACTAAGAAAGTATTTTACGAAATTATACCCCTTAGGGGATGGAACAGAGTGGCAAAGTTTGTATGGGGAGAAAATAAATCTTTATTGATTCTTTTCAAATTACGAGTCGAATCAAATATTCTAAATAATATCCGGCAGGCGGCAATCGTCGGTAATATCCGGCATTTGTCAATTTCCACCCTCGGGTTGTGTAAATTAGGCATGTGAAGCGGGTTGAACGACTCATTACCGCCAAGCCGAAGCTATTAAAGCTAGAAACATAAAATTTTGAAGCACGTTTCTATTTATGACATAAGAGATTCAATATGAAAGGATTTTATGAATTCCGCCCCTAAGGAGGTGTAACAAAGCGGCAAAGTGTGTATGGGGAGAAAATTTCCTTATCGATTCTTTTCAAATTACGTACAAATATTCTTTGGTAAAAATAAATAAACACGCGTTTCTCCCTCCCTCTCCATCAACACCGCACCAGTGCCGTTGTGGCGACCAGTGCCGGCGTGAGAGCTCACACGATACACATAGTAGACGGCAATAGGTTCTTGCCTAATGGTTGAACATACAGGATAAGTTTAGCTTATACAGGATAAGTTTTCTGATTGGGGTAGGACCACGCTGTGGACAGTTCTCTGTCTACAGCCGCGGGCCGGTCCGTCCGGGGTAGTACCACACTCTCGCAGAAGATCGACGTCTGAGTAATAGCAATGTGCTATTGCGCTTCGTTCGGTGAGCGAGAGAGCCGGAAGCCTAACTGAGGTGGGTTCAGGTAGTACCAATACAAGGTAGGCACCGGCCTAGCTATACCATTGGCAAAGGTCCATGGGCGGCAGTGACACTTACCATCAGGTGTGCTGTCTGCTCGTTTGCCGCCATAAGCAATAAAAAAAAAAAAAAAAAAAAGCTTCAAAAATGTTCACTCTATAACTCAAATAATAAATCATATCTAACGAGGTCGCAACTCTGCTGGTGAAACAAAACAGTCAAATAAAGGGTGGCGATAATTATATTTTTATCCCATGGTCATACCGTAAATAGTATGGGATAGATAGATATATATAATGGGAATATAATTTACAGAATGAATAGACCTTTGAACCACCTTTTTTCTTAGTGCCGGCTATGGTATAAAGACACACACGCGCCGTACACGTACGTCTACATTGTGCGGGCGGGCCACCGCAATCGGGTATCATCTCAAGTCGAAGCCCTCATGCAGTGAACCTCAATACAGGTACTCACGCTTGCGCCGCCCAAAGCACCGACGGTAGAGCGTGTCAACCTAGAGTATTTTCTCTCGGACCCACCCTATTGCCTAATTCCGTTAGACAACTAACTCGCAGAAGGTGGCGACCGCATCCCAGTTTCTGACGCTGTTGATTATCGTCCTAGCGACAAACCTTCAACACCTTGCATTGCTTTTTCTATTTAACTCTGTCAGAGATGACTTCTGCGTGAACGAAGTCGCGGGCAAAAGCAATAAAAGACATATTCACATATAAAAGAGAGAAATACATTGGCTTAAAATTCTTAATGTGTAAGATGTAAGTAATAAAAAAATTGTTTCTTTTTGTACTGCTCAGTAAAAGTAAATGTAAAAGGATAGGTATATAATACCTGCTGGCCATTTCAACTTGTAATCCCATATTTGTGAGTGTTCTAGCCACATTCTCCTCGAACGCCTTCTGTTGCCGATGCGTCTGCATCATAGAATCGAAATCAGATCCACGTTTGCGCAGTATCCTCTCCAGTTCACCATCTGATATATTCTCGTGACAATGTCTGAAAGAAAGAATAAAACAATAAGAATAAAATACATAGAGTAATTAGGTGGCTGTTTTGACCAGTGATTAGCTGCCATCGTGTGGAGTCCAATAAAACTTATTACCTCTTAATACAGATAGTTGTTGAAAAAAAGCTGAGAGATCACCAGGAGAATGGCAGCAACCCTCTCCTGGGTATAATATGTATGTAATGGTAACTGTGATCACCTTCTGGCCAAGTGTCAATTCAATCATTAAGACATGGTGTCCCTTTAGGAGGTTTATGGTCCAGCAATAAAATTTGATATGCCAACTGTATTGGCAGTGTAGATAATACAGGAGTTAAAGTAAGTTATAGTGGTAAAGCGACACTGTTAACAGTTTTCTGTCAACAGCAGCTGGCCGGTCCGTCCGCGGTAGTACTACACTCTCGTAGAAAATCGACGTTTGAGCAATGGTAATGTGCTGTGTGCTTCGTTCGGAGAGCGAGAGAGCCTACAACTTTTGCCCCTGTTATTGCAAAGGCCCATGCTAACCTTACATCAAATAAAAAAATAACTTACAAACATCTGTTTCTAACCGACTCATACAATCATACATAGAGGAGGTACTCAACACCAGTATATTTTTTTATGTACATTACTTAAAAATTTACTATTAGTTTTAGTTTTATTTATTTATTTAAACTTCATGCAACATGTACATTGGCGGACTTAATGCCCGAGGCATTCTCTACCAGTCAACCACAGATGACGCAGAGATGGTAAAAGGTAGGTGCATGTGTTGAGGAAGTTAGTTGAGAAAAAGAAAATTGTAAACTAAATAATACATTATGTAAACCGAGAAATACAAACAAGAATATGTAATACATATAAAATACATACATATATACTTATATATATTCAATAATGTACAATACATAATAATATACATAAAATAATATAAATATATAAACAATACATACACTACATATACATAATTATAAGAAAGTTGAAGTTGAAGTTTTACCATTAGATTTTTGAGATATCCTCAATAATACGTATTCGGTTAACCTATTTTTGGGGGCATGCTATGGTGTGGTCACATCCCGTCAATTCCGCCCGGGGCGACAGAAAGAACAGCATGCGACCTCATAGACCAGCCCTACATGTACCTCTCTTTCGCCGTGCGAGTGGGTCACCGGAACTTAGTCTTCGGTGGCCCACCCCGCGGTTTACCCTCACGGGCATACTCTAGATTTTGAAATCGTTTTATTTTTTGTTAATATCTTGTATTTCTGCGGCATAACTATTTTTTATGTACACTATTACTTTATTCGTCTTATCAATGCAAAATATAATTATCTTATTTATTTATTATATCAAAACTATTACGCAATCTGGGAAATACCGTACTGTAGATACGAATATAACTTGATAATTATGACGAAAATTGTTTTTTTTTTTTTGAAGTTATACTTCTTTTGGCGCGTTAGGGAAAAATGATGAGAGTAAATTTTTACGATGCGCCCGCACACCGTCACGAAAAACCGACACCCTGAAGTTTAGCTAAGTCAACATTTTAGTTTTTTTGTTGATATTTAAATAAACTTTATTTAACTAGATAATCCGTTGTAATAAAACTTTCAATGTATTTAATACTTTTTTTCTATTGTTAGTGTCGTTTTTTCTTCAAATGTTGAATAAGGCGAAAGATAAAATTTTTGAAAAGATTTTTATCTTGTTACGCCAAAGATAACTTCTAACGCGTGTACATAAGTACACACACACTTTGTTTAAATACTAAACTGAGGAATAAAAAAATAATAGAAAAGTGCTCATAAACACCTAATTAATGAACATAGATTACATTCAAGACTTAGAACAACAATTTTTAGATCGCACAAATTATTATCCTACATGAGAATCAAACCCATGACACCTGGCTCGGTAGGTAAGTATCAATCACTACTATTTAGATATTTATTGTATTACGATTGTATTTTTATTCTTTTATACAACGGTACTTATTGACATATTAAAATAAATTGCACCAGTGGATTGACATTTCACTCTGAACTTCATTTGCTTAGTCGATAAAACTAAAAGTTAGTTGAAAAGTTTATTTTTTTTTTTTTGGTTCTGTTCGTCCATACGGACATGCAAAGGGATCAAAGCCCATACAGCCAAGTCTTGTTTAATTATTATTCATACATTGTTTATCATTTCTTCATATTATGTAGTCTTAATAGTCATTGTCTGTCAGTAAGTCAAGTCGTTACCATTAATCGGGTGCTGATAACCTAATCAATGATTTTCTTTGGGAATTTTGGACAAATATGAAAATACACGTAAACCACTATTATACCATATTCACTACACTTCAGCACTTTAACTGTACCATATTGCATAAAATACCAGCAAAATTATTCAATATAACACCACAAAACACTAAAGAAATGAATATAATACAAGAGCGTGACATGACATTTCCACATTCGCGCCAAAAAACCTTAGTTGAAAAGTTAAAAGCTCGGGTTGAGAGCCGTCAGCGCTCACCCACAGTCTGGGTAAAGTTTACCGGTGGTCCGCTCGCACGGCGAAGAGAGAAGGTTTTACGGTGGGTCTATGGGGTCACGCGCCGCCTTTCCGTCACCCCGGACCGATTCAGCGGGGCGAGACGCAACCATAGCCCACCACAAAAAAAAAAAAAAAAAGTCTGGGTAAAGTTGTTATAGCCATCTGCGACTAACAACTAGGTCACACAAAAATAAAACGTTTAAAAAGTATTTGAAACTTCGGGAAATTAAATACATATGAACCAATGACCTACGAAATCGCCAATAGCTCAACAACATTATGAAGAAGGGGCGGACAGGGGACAACTCACTAAATTGAAAATTTGAACAATTCACAAATTTTTTTTTGCCACAGAACGTCATTAAATATTGGTACGGGAAGCTATTGAAATCAATAAATAAATATTTTAACCAAGAATAAAATTATACAGCATCTGACGATCAAAAATACGTCTTTGCACAAAGAAAAACATCTCAAAAACTAGTGTTGATACCGTTAATATTATTATAGGTCACGATCGAAAACCAGACGATAGTGAGACCATTGGTAGTAGTTACTAGTAATGATAAATGAATGAATGAAATGAAGATTTAATGAAATTCATTTCATTCATTCCTTTTCATTTTATTCATTCATCGTTACCGTAACCACTACTTCACCATACCATCTTCAGATGAGTAATGAATGGGAGTTTTTGGCGGGAATCTAAAACGTCATGTGGTGCTCTTGTATTATATTCGATATCTTAGTGTTTTAACGTATTATATTAGATAATTTTGATTGCATTTTATGTAATGTGATGTGACGGAACTGCTGAGATGTAGTGAATATCATATAAAAGTTCTTTACAACGTTTTCGTTTTTCATCAAAATTCTCACAAGATACCATTAACAGTGTGGCCATAGCACTGTTTATGGTGACAATTTGACTTACTGACGGACAATGACTAATCTGAAGACACTAAAAACTTGAAGATAATTATAACTCGACACTGGCAACAATGGCTCATTTAAGTAGCTGATTGCCAATACATAAAAATAAGAAGAAGAAGAAGAGTAATGAATGAACGACCACACGTAATAAACGACTAGGAAAGCGACATATGTCTGACCGCAAATGCACTAAACACCCACAGTTACTTCAGTTCTTTCATGAGCACGGGTGCTTACAGCAATAAGGACATATCAGGAACTCGTTACGAATAAAACACACGATACAAATCCCGTTTTTGTAATAGTGACGAATACCACCCCTATATCTTACCCATATAGTATCATAATTTCGCGAGTAATAATTACTGTGATAATTTTAAATCCTAAATGCATTAAAATCCGTTACCACGCTGGTAATACGGGTTGGCATAGAGGTTTTATTTTTTTATACTTTTCCTGCAGTGATGCTATCTGCTTACATTTCTTAATAGACTTCTACGACATCTAATAGTGGTACGACCACATTGTTGACAGTTATCTGACTACAGCCGCGGGCCGGTCCGACCGGAGTAGTACCACACTCTCGCAGAAAATCGACGCCTGAGCAGTGACAGCGCCAGCGCCTGGCAGCATATTGCTGCTGTGCTTCGTTTGGTGAGCGAGAGAGCCGGAAGCCCATCTTTCTGGCTGGATTTGAGATAGGCAGCGGCCTAGCTATACCCCTGGTATTGCAAAGGTCCATTGGCGACAGTAATATTTACCATCAGGTGTGCTGCTTACTCGTTTGCCACCAAGAGCAATAAAAAATTGGGGGGCATAGTCCGGAGCGTGCTCGTTCGCGTCCCCTGCCAGTCTAATTAGACTGCTAATCCGGCTCGAAATGCGTACCGCAATGCGGGTTAGGGCGTCCCCCGGAGGCGACGCGTACCGACCCGCCCCCGTCGGTACGAACTTCGGCAGTTGCGGCGATGGGGGCCGCCACCCATCACGCCTTGCCCAGTCAGGCGAGTCGAGGAGAGCAGAGTGCCGGGTGGGCACGTGGAATGTAAGAGGTTGTGTGGAAGGTAAGTTGCACGAGCTGATATTCGTCATGGCGGACAAACAGCTAGACGTGCTCTGTGTAACAGAGACCAAGCGAAGGGGCAGCGACGCCTGCGATCTTCCTGGTGGCGGGATGGCTCTGTGGTCTGGTGTACCACAGAGCGATCGAGCCAGCATGGGGGGTAGGAGTACTGCTGTCCTCTCGCTTGGCCTCAGGTGTGAAGGATTACGGAATGTATGATCCCAGACTTCTTTGGGTCCGTATAAAACTTGGGTGTCACCAAGGTATTCATGGTTGTAGCATATGCTCCCGTAGGATCCTCGGTGGCATCAGACCTAGAGAAGTTTTGGGATAATGTTAGGGAAGTTCTGGATATGGCAGAAACCAGTGAACGCGTGATTGTATGCGGAGATTTGAACGGATGGGTGGGGACCAAGCGTCCTGACTATGAGGACATACTTGGTCCATTTGGTGATAAGAGAGTGAACGACGCAGGTAGGCTCATAGCTGATGTATGCATGGAGAGAAACCTTATTGTGTCAAACACATTTTTCCAACATAAGGACATCCATATGTATACATGGAGAAGGAATGAACAGAAAAGTATAATAGATTTAATTTTGGTAGACAGTCGCCTCCGAAGCAAAATATTGGACGCAAGAGCCTACAGGGGCCCCACAGTCGATACGGACCACTATCTCGTTATTGCGAGATTTAGTGGTCTGTTCAGAAAGTGGAGGCACTAGCGAGAGCGTGTCCACTTCGGAGGGCTTGAAAGAATAAAGGTTGAAAGGTTGCAAGAAGAGTGTGTAAGAGAAAAGTATGCAGAGGGTGTCCGAGAACGGCTGACGATGGCAAGCCAGCCGCAATCGGACATTGAAGAATGCTGGAGAGTATTGAAAGAGAGTATGGTAGACACAGCGAAAGAAGTATGTGGAAGTTCAAAGAAGCATAGAAACACAAATGGTGATGCATGGTGGGATGCGGAAGTGGCAGCTTCCGTAGAGCAAAAGAAGAAAGCGTGGCTGGACTATGTCTCTTCTTTGAATCTGAATGACAGTATGACTGAATAGAAGAAAGAAATATATCGGCAATGTAAGAATGACACCAAGGCCTTAGTGAAAGAGAAACGTGATAGAGCAAGTATGAGTGATAGGCTGACTAAAAACTTCGAGGGTAACACCAAACTCTTTTGGAGAGAGGTGAAGAAGTCTCGGGGTGGTTGGTCAGCCTTCAGAATGAATAAAATAAGGTCTAAAGGTGGAGACATTCTTACACAAACACAAGACGTGTTAAGCCGATGGAGTGAATATTTTGGCGATATGTATGCGGATGCTACGGTTGGCGCCGGTGTCGCATGTGGTCTAGTAGATCAGCATTCGGCGACGGCGTCCTCCGATGGCATCAGTATGGATGAAGTTGAATGGGCGATAAGAAGTTTGAGAAATGGTAAGGCAGCGGGCATTGATATGGTGTCTGCCGAGATGATCAAGCTTGGTGGCTCCTGTGTCCGGGAGGCGTTCCTGTTGCTCCTCAATTTATGTTGGAGCTCGGGAATGGTTCCCGGGGACTGGAATAGCGCAGTCATCGTGCCTTTGTTTAAAAACAAGGGTTCACGTTATGACTGCGCAAATTACAGAGCCATAAGCTTGACCAGTTTGGCAGCAAAAGTGTATGGTAAAATTATTGAAAGGAGAATGAGGATGGTGTCCGATGGTTTACTGTGTGAGACACAAGGAGGTTTCAGGAGTGGAAGGGGATGCATGGATCAAGTGTTCTCTCTGCGCAACATTGTGGAGAAGCATCTGGCCCTAGGTCAGAGGGTTTTCTGCAGTTTTGTGGATCTGGAGAGAGCATTTGACACGGTTGTACGAAAGGAACTTTGGGACATTTTACCGGAGTATGGTATTAACGGTAAACTGCTGCAGGCTGTGCAATCCAGTTACATGGGCTGTAGAGCCTGTGTGCGGCTGGATGGTGGAATGTCGCCTTGGTTTGACGTCAATATTGGCGTTAAGCAGGGCTGCGTTCTATCAGCCAGGCTGTTTATCATATATCTGGATAAATGTCTCCAAAGGTTGAACGATATGAATGTGGGAGTCCAGATGGGTGACTCAGTGGTCTCTGCTCTGCTTTATGCAGATGATGCAGTCCTGCTGGCATAGTCAGCGACTGACCTGCAGACCCTAGTCGACACAATGACAGAAGATTGTAAGAAAAGGGGTCTACGCGTGAATGTGAGCAAAACCAAAATAATGGTCTTTGAAAGAGATGAAGCCAGAACAGATGTAAGAGTAACAATAGGTAATGATGTACTAAAGCAAGTGGATGAATTTGTATATCTTGGATGTGGATTTAGCCGAGATGGACGGTACACCACTGATATAGAGCGAAGAGTGAATGCGGGAAATAGAGTGAACGGAGCGTTGGGGCAACTTCTCGGCAGCCACCACCTCAGCCAGAAGGCACGTGTAGCAATACATAACGCAGTGCTTGTCCCAACATTACTGTATGGAAGCGAGAGTTGGGTATGCAGAAAAGAGTATGAAAGTAAAATTAATGCGATCGAAATGCGATCTCTTCGGAAAATCTGTGGAGTTAGGCTGACCGACCGCATTCATAACGACGACGTAAGAGAGCGAGTAGGTATGAAAGAGAGTATTGGTGTAAAGATGCGAAAGGGAATGCTCCGATGGTTCGGACATGTGGAAAGAATGCCGAACGAACGTCTGGTTAAGAAGATATACAATGCGAAAGTGGAAGGATGTAGGTACCGAGGGAGACCGAGACTAACCTACCTAGACCAGATCGGTCAGGTACTGAAGGAAGGTGGAGTCAAGAGTCTCCGAAACCGGCGAGCGTGTATGAAGAGAATTATGAATGTTGAGGAAGCGAGTGAAGTATGCAGAGATAGAGTTCTCTGGCACTCTGTTCTCTCTGCCTACCCTGCAAGGGATATGGCGTGATGATATGTATGTATGTATGTAGCAATAAAAAAAAACTGCGGTAAGAGAATGAAAATGGTAGTGAAATGTATTCTTACATCATCACCGTATTGGATTTTCACTCTTATCACATTGAAAATGTCAAGAGTAAGTCACATACTAGCGCAGTCGTCCTACATTTGTATATTTGTGACTCAAGTACTTGATAACATTATGATAAATACATATAGTATTTTAGGTTAATAAACTAATTAAATAATACTAAAAACTATTCCACCTGTGCTTCATCATCATCATCGCAGCCCATATATGTCCCACTGTTGAACTCGGGCCTCCTCCGTAATGGGAGGGAAATTAACCTACTATACCTTTTATATCCCTTAGTCGTCTCTTACGATCATCCCCGGGTAAGATAGGGGGTGGTGACGGACCCCCACACTCACACGGACTCTTGATAAAGTACAATGACTTGATAAATTAATAATACTTCTTCTTCTTCTTTCTTTCTTCTCTATGTGTGCTTACTAAATAAGAATACAATTCACAATCTTACAAAAGTTACAGCGATGTGAGTGATGGAATTAGTCCCCAAAAAAGGAGACGGATGAATTAAAAATACATTGCAAAATATGCTTTTTGTTAATCTTTTGCTTATTGCTTTTGGAGATAAAACTGTATCATCATCATCTTAGCTCGTATACGTCCCACTGGGCTCGGGACTCCTACACAATGGGTGATGATGATGATATTGTATCCCTTAGTCATCTTTTACGACACCCATAGACAAGTTAGAGTTGGGGTACGATGTCAGAAACCTCCACGCGGTGTACCCTGGGTGCGGACGGCGGTCCCCAGTTCTTCTGTTGTACTGTCGTCCGTAGCGAATATCTGGCGCTTCGCTCCTAGCCTTGTATCCGTAGAAGGTGACCGGACGCGAATCCGCGACGGGCTCAGTCACTCATTCATTTGAGGGCTGGGCAGGCATGTGCCACCGCCACCGTCGTCAAATCGTAAACCTGATTCTTTGCTTGTCTTAGTTTCAGGAGCGAGGGTCTTGGCTTAACCGCCCGGACCGCGAGGAAGACAACCTCTATAAAGAATTTCGAATGTACATTCGAATTCGGAAATCACCCACAATCTTAAGTTTTGGCGTGCGGCGAGAAGATGCATGGCAGATGGGTTGTTCTGTTCTTAGCACGCTCCAGCCAGGGTACCGGCTGCCCCCCTGGTTGGTAAATGTAGGCTTGCCCGGGTACAGGGATCTCTGCCCGGGTCGACGTAATAGTATCTCCCATACTCGTGGGTTTAACTATGGATACTCTGAAATTAAATTTTAACAACTACGTGGATCATAGTGATTCCCACCTCAAGGCCCGGTCATGCCAACGCAAAACTGACCGAAACGACGCCTCGTCCTCGGGACTCGAGGCGTCCGCCGAGGGTCCGGCACAACACGCAGAGGCCCAAACAACATCGAAGCGGAGGTCGCCCAGGAGGAGCCGGGGGAAAACCTCCAGCTTCAAACGGCGTTTGGAGGAGCGGCGAGCGCGCAGAAAGGCTGCCGCCGCGGAAGCGAGGAAGGACGGCGGTAGAGCCGAAACGGAGCCGTCGACGGACGAGGGCGACAGCGATGTCGCAGAGCCGTCCGGAGAAGACGGGGGTGGCGGTTCTACCGCCAAAATGGACGAGGGCGGTGACATTCCCGCAGGGCCGTCCAAGAAGGATAGCAGGCCGGCTGTTGAAGCCCCTGCCAGGTCATCAGCGCGTCTTGTGGCAAAGAGCCCGGCGCCGACAGTGACAACGCTGACGACCAAGGAGAAGGCCCTCCCCTCGCAGAGGAAGCGCCGCCTGAGTAAGGGTGGCAGCTCGGGTGCCGACTCTGAAGGGAGCGTGGCCAACATGCCGCCACCTAAGGTCGCCTCCCGAAGAGGGCGAGGGGCCTCGGGAGAGGAAAGGGCGGCGGCGGTTGCTGCCCGCGCCAACGGCGACCCCCCCGACCTGCGGGCCGAAAATGCCCGCCTTAATGGCGAGATGTCGGCCATTCGGACCCGGAACCGGCAGTTGGGGGATATGCTGGCGGGGATGCGGCGGGCAAACCGCCAGTTATTGAAGGACGTGGCCGACCTAAAGGCGCAAATGGCGCTGCTCGCGCCGCCTGCGCCAGTTGCGCCACCGGCCAAGGCCGGCCACTCAGCGGCCGCTGCAGCGCCAAAGCCGCCTCGCGCTGCGGTGCCGACGACGTTGGGCACTGGTGTGACGGTAACACCCGTGCCCATGGCGAGAAAGACGCCAGCCGCTGCGAAGCGCGCGTCGCTGGCTGGCGCTGGCCCAGCCGCCGCGGCGAAACTGGTCCCCGTGGTGAGGATGACGCCTCTCGCTGCGGACCGCATGCCGCCGGCTAGCGTCCCTGCGGCGCCAAAGCCGCCAGACGCCGCGGAACGGGCCCCCGAAGAGGCCCAGCCGACCCCGATACTTGCGGTGGGAGGCCTACCGGACGAGGCCCTGCGCCAAATCATCGACGCAGTCGGCAAGCTCGTCGATGCGCGCATGGCCGTTCTGGAGGCAAGGTTGCCTCCAGAACCACGTGTCCGGCCGCCTCTCGCCGCGGACAAGCGGCCGCATGTGGCATCAGCCCCCGCCCCGCTGCCTTGTCAGGGTGGCCGCGTGGGGGGCAGCTACGCCACGGCCGCGGCGGCGCCCAAGCCCAAGGGGCCCGCGCCAAAGCCAAGGAAGAGGACGGTACCGGCTCCTGCCGGACCGCAGTCATCGTCGGCAACAACACCGCCGGCGACGACCAGCGCGTCAACGACTGCGCCTTCCGCGCCTGTCGCGCCTGCAGCCGCAGTGGTGATCACTGTGCTGCCTGAGGCGGCTGAGAAGGGCCTCAGCTACGAGGCCGTCTTGAGGAAGGCCCGGCGGGAGCTAGACGTCTCCGATATCGGAGGCGTCGAAGCCAGGACCCGCAAGGGCCGGACAGGGGCTCGAATCCTCGAGTTCTCCGGGGCCGAGGGCTCCAAGACGGCCGACAGCGTGGCTGACAAGCTGCGAGGTTTGTTTGCCGAGGAGGGTGGCATCAGGATCGCTAGGCCCGTCAAGTGCGCCGAAATGCGCATCGCGGGTCTGGACGACTCCGTGACGGTGGAAGACATCCGGGAGGCTATTGCCTCGAGAACCGGGTGTCCCATAGACACCGTCCGGGTTGGTGTCATCCGCCCCGGTCCGGGCGGCGTAGGTGCCGCCTGGGCGCAGTGCCCGGTGGAGTCGGTCAGGCAACTGGCCGGCTCAGGCAGGCTCCTCGTGGGCTGGAGCTCGGCGCGGGTGACCGTGCTTGAGCGCCGGCCTGCGAGGTGCTATAAGTGCATGGCGGTCGGATATACTCCCGCTCCTAGCGCGGTCCGATCGCCCGCCGGCGAGGGGGAGGTCATGGATACAGCCCGTTAATGGCTACACCATCCATGCACCACCTCTTGCAAGCCAACACCAACCACTCCGCCGGTGCGCAGGATTTACTCCTGCAATCCATGGCGGAGTGGTCGATTGGTGCAGCCGTAGTCGCAGAACCGTACTGCGTGCCTGATCGCCCCAATTGGGTGGTCAGCCGAAACGGAACTGCGGCAATCGTCGTCTCAACGCAGCGGCACTTCCCGTCCTTGTCTCTTTTGGATAGGGGCGAGGAATTTGTCGCGGCGAAGTGGGGAGGGGTCACGCTCTACAGCGTATACCTCTCTCCTACCAGGAGAATGGACGACTTCGGGGCCTCCCTCACCAACCTGGAGGCTTTGATACGGCGACTAGCACCGGGCCTCGTCCTGGTTCTGGGGGACTTCAACGCCAAATCCACGGGGTGGGGGTCCCCTATGACGGACGACCGCGGGCGGGCGGTCATCGAGTGGGCGGCTTCACTGGGCCTCTGTGTTCTTAACAGGGGCTCAGTGAACACGTGTGTGCGGCAGCAGGGCGGGTCGATAGTGGACTTGTCGTTCGCTAGCCCCGCTGTCGCACCACGGGTGAGGAACTGGAGTGTCCTGGAGGAGGCGGAGACCCTATCGGACCACCGGTACATCCGGATGGAGGTCTCCCCTCCCCGGGACCCCGGCAGGGGTCACAGGGCGGACGGAGCTCCCGCGTTTCCGCGGTGGGCTGTGGGTCGTCTTGACAGGGACCTACTGGCGGAGGCGGCCATCGCTCACACGTGGCTGTCCTCACCGCCCCCAGCGGACGGGGTGGACGCCGAGGCTCTCCGCATCCGCAGTGCGTTAACGCAGATCTGCGATGCGGCCATGCCCAGAGTGCGGCGGCGTCTACCTCCGAGGCAGGGGGTCTACTGGTGGTCCCCAAGATTGGCGAACCTTCGTGCGGCATGTATCAGAGCCCGAAGGTCCTACACCCGCAGCCGGCGGCGTCACCGCAACGCTGAGCGGGAGGGCCAGCTGTACGAGGCGTACCGCGATGCGCGGACGGCCTTTCGGCTGGCCATCCGAGCCGCCAAGGGTGCGAGTTGGCAGGAGATGCTGGACGGTCTCGACCGTGACCTCTGGGGTCGCCCGTATCGCGCGTCGCTGAACAAGCTTCGCGCGCAGGGACCCCCCCTCACCGAGACCCTCCAGCCCGACTTCCTCTGTAGGGTGGTCGAGGAGCTGTTTCCACGGCAGTCGGAACACACGCCCCCGGTCATGGCCTCGCCAGAACAAGACCGGGAGGCTGACGACGAGAGTGTTCCGCCCGTGACGGAGACGGAAGTAGGAGCAGCTGTGGCGCGGATTCGTTCCGCGACCACGGCCCCCGGCCCGGACGGAATACCAGTCCGGGTGCTGACGTCGCTCCTCGAGCACCTCGAGCCTCGCCTCAGGCAGCTGTACAACGCCTGTTTGGCGTCTGGACGGTTCCCTGAGTGCTGGAAGGAGGGGAGGTTGGTTCTCCTGCCAAAGCCGGGACGGCCCCCGGATTCGCCGTCGGCCTACAGGCCCATCGTGCTCCTCGACGATGTGGGTAAGCTGCTGGAGCACATCCTCGCTGCCCGCATCGTCCAGCACCTGGAGGAGGTGGGACCCGATCTGTCGGACGCTCAATTCGGTTTTAGAAGGGGGCGTTCGACCATCGGGGCCCTGCTACGACTGAGGCAGACGGCCGCGGAGGCTGTCACCGGCGGGGGAGTGCTGTTGGCGGTGTCGCTGGACATCGCCAACGCATTCAATAGTCTGCCATTCAGCTGCATCAGGGAGGCGCTCCGATTTCATGGGGTGCCCTTGTACCTGAGGCGGCTGGTGGCGGACTATTTGGAGGGGCGCAGTGTCCTCTGCGCGAGTCCCGCAGGGGACATTGTGCGGACGTCCATGTCGTGCGGCGTTCCACAGGGGTCGGTTCTGGGGCCGACTCTGTGGGACATCGGGTACGACTGGGCGTTGAGAGGGAGTCTCCCCCCCGGGCTGAGCGTGATATGCTCGCTGACGATACGCTCGTCACAGCCCGGGGCAGGACACTCGAAGAGGCGGCGAGCCTGGCCACTCTCGGCACCGAGGAGATGGTCGGGCGAATCGAGGCGCTGGGGCTCAGGGTGGCCCTAAATAAGACGGAGGCCCTATTGTTCCATGGGCCACGCGTAAGGCCGCCAATCGGCGTCTCGCTAGTCGTCAACTCCGTCCACATCAGCATCCAGGCCCATATGAAGTACTTGGGTCTGGTGCTCGACGGGCGATGGTGGTTCCGGGAGCATTTTCGCCGAATTGCTCCCCGGCTGGTCGGCGCGGCGTCCGCCCTTTCGCGGCTCATGCCGAACGTGGGCGGACCCAGCTTCGAGGGCCAACGGCTGTATGCGGGGGTGATCCGTTCTATGGCCATGTACGGCGCACCCGTGTGGGCGAGGGCTCTGAACGCCCAGCTCAGGGCTGTTCTGTGGAGACCCCAGAGAGTCATGGCGGTCAGAGCCATTCGCGGGTACCGCACGGTATCGACCGAGGCGGCATGCCTACTGGCCGGGACACCCCCGTGGGACCTAGAGGCGGAGATGCTCTCCGACCTCTACCGGCGGGTGACCTCACTGCGCGACGAAGGTGGCTCCCCATCGCTGAGCGAGATAGCCACCTGGCGCGAGGACGCCCGCCGAGACGTCATCGCCCGTTGGGCTACGCGGCTGGAGAGGCCTAGACACGGTGTCGTCACCGTCGAGGCTCTCCGGCCCGTACTGATGGAGTGGATGGAGCGGCGGCACGGAGTCCTCTCCTTTCAACTGGTGCAGGTGTTGTCGGGGCACGGATGCTTCGGCTTGTACCTGCATACGGTCGCGCAAAGGGAGTGGACTTCGTTCTGCCACCATTGCAGCAGTGACGAGGACACGGCGCAACACACGCTGGAGGCGTGTCCGGGCTTTGACCGGCAGCGCCGTGACCTCGTCGCTGTTATCGGTGCCGACCTGACGCTGCCGGCTGTCGCGAGAGCGATGGTCGACAGCGTCAGGAACTGGGACGCGGTCGCCGCCTTCTGCGAGGCTGTCATCTCGCGGAAGGAGGCGGCGGAACGAGGCCGGGAGGAGTCCCGCGACCCGGGCCGCCGTCAGCGGCCGGGGCGGCGGAGGCGCGAATACCTGCGCCTGATGCCGCTCTAACCGAGGCCTCGGGTGATCGGACCGGGGAATTGTCCGGTCACCCGACGTGAGGCCACCGCGTGAGGGCGACGCCCCGACGGCGAAATCTGTCGGGGCGTCGACGAGAGGAACCCGCGAGGGTAAACCGCCGGGCGGGCCACCGAAGTTAAAATCGAGTACCGGTGGTCCGCTCGCACGGCGAAGAGAGAAGGTTTTACGGTGGGTCTGTGGGGTCACGCGCCGCCTTTCCGTCACCCCGGACCGATTCAGCGGGGCGAGACGCACCCATAGCCCACCAATAAAAAAAAAATAAAAAAAATAAAAGACAAGTTAGAGTTGGTAAATTACACTCATTTGCAAAAAAAACGGGCACCTAAGCAATGAACCATTTCAAATGTTAATATTTCTTTGTTTGATAATTATAGGTAGTTTTATCCACACAATTTGGTAAATTAATAAGAAAATAATCGTTTTCATCAGTATTTCATAAAATTTAGATACAATTTATGGGAAATAATGCTAAACCTCGCTAGTAGTGTATATTCGCTAGTAGTGCATATGCTCATGAAGTAAAAATAAAAAAGTTTTTTTGTTTGTTTTTCTTTAATAAAGTAAAAGCAGATAAATGTTTAGTATCGAGTGTGACCCCCTCTAGCTAAAATCACAGCTTGAATTCGTCTGGGCATGCTAGCGAGTATATCCCGGATACTTGCTTGCGGAATACGTTCCCACTCCGCAGTAATCACATTCTTCAGCTCTCTGATGGTCTGCGGAGCCGGGTGTACTGATCTCACACGCCGTTTCAGAACGTCCCAGACATGCTCTATGGGATTGAGGTCGGGACTTCGAGCTGGCCAATCCAAACGACGAATGCCGACCTCTTGCACATACGCATTAACATCGCGGGATCGGTGGGCGCGAGCATTGTCGTCCATAAAAATCGAGTCTTCACCTAGAGCGGCCAATGCGGGTTGTGTATGAGAAATTAGAACTTCCGTTATGTATCGATGCCCAGTCAGTGAGCCGTTTTCAATGAAGACTAACTCTGTACGATCCATTGAATTTATTCCTGCCCAAAACATAACAGAGCCCCCACCATAAGGTGTGATTTCTTCGAAACATGCCTCTGCAAAGCGTTCTCCTTGTCTTCTTAGCACTCGCCGACGTCGATCTTCACCGAACAGAGATATCCTGGCTTCATCAGAGAACAAAACCCTATTCCAATCGTCTTGAGTCCATGATTCACAATTTCTAGCGAACCTAAGCCTGTGATCTCTGTGCTCACGGAGTAATTTGGGGCCGCGGGCCGGGCGGTGACTGCGTATATTGGCAGCGAGAAGCCTCCTCCTGACCGTCCATAGACTAATATGCACATTTCTTACTTCTTGGAGGTTGTTCTTAAGATCCACATACGAAGATTTGCGATTTCTCAATGCGCGACTCACAAGAAAACGATCATCCCGTGGTTGGGTACATGGTTTTCTTCCAGAACCAGGCCTTCTCTCGACGGAACCAGTCTCCTGATATCGCTGCCAGGCCCTTTGGACTGTCGAGCGACTAACATTTAGCCTCCTAGCCACGAAACATTGGCTGCAACCCTCTTCAAGCAGCGCGATAATTTTGGTAGCTTTTACCACTTTATCTACCATTTTTGATACAGCCAAACAGCATTAAATAAAGCTTTGACAGTCAAGGATATGAAATTAATCGATAAAAATTGAATAAAAGTTATGAAAGTCGATGTTAACTTCTGGAACTTCGCGCCAAAAATGTAGGATAAAAAGGGGTTTTCTGTAAAAATGAACATCAAATGAAAAATTGAATTTAGAACGTACTTTTTTAAATACCACAGCATTTTTAAAACCGGCCAGTAACGTGTACAAACGATTGAAACCTTTTTGGTATTGTATCTTTTTAAATATGAATGAAAATCAAAACCGCCCGTTTTTTTTGCAAATGAGTTTATAATCTGTCACCATAGAAAATAAAGTATATTATTTTTCATAAAAAAAAAAATAGAGAAACAACGCCACATATAAATGCAATGATTAAAAAAAATAAATCAATCAAGATAAAAAATCTTGTTATCTCAGAATTGACCGACTTTTAAAGTGATAGTTGATATCAATATGATATCGGTCATGATTACGACCCAACCTTTTTTGTTGGCTTTGATGGCAAACTAGCAAAACACCCACCTGATGGCTGCTACATTAGTTAACTCGTGATCGGGTGTTGCTTATGCTAGAGCCGCACCTGCGTGTATCGTTCCGTAGTTATCGTCCGTTAATGTGTGGCGATGCTTCGTACATTTTGTACACTAGAAAGTTATCGCGATAAAACTGTGGTCATGTTAGCGACTTCGGTATTTTACACGAGGTATCGTGCAGTAATTAAAGATAGCCAAAATCATTTCGATGCGTTTAACTATGGATGACGAGTTGCTTTACTTTTACAGCTATAATATGCTAATAATTACATTATGATTTATTTGGATTTCATCATGGGTTCAGCTTCGTAATGGTGTAAAAATTGCAACACCATTTCATTGCTCCATTCCATATTTATTGATTAACTGGAGACCCTCGAACGCGTTTAAACACATCGAAAATTTCCGCCGAAATGTAAAACGCTAGTCTGACCACAAAGCGCGATATATTAGCGCGCTAAAGCCCTTTGACTTATCGCCAACCAAGCGATAACGCACACGAAGCCCGAATGTTCGCGACGATAGCCGATAATGACCAGTCACATCTGCGCGTATCGTCTCATTGCACGAAACTTCGTGACGATACACGCTGGTGCAACCCTAGCATTATGGGATATGGCCCAGCCATTTTTTGGTAAAGTATTATATCTTAAAAAAAATGATTCTGGTTAGACAGACAACACACTGGCAATTATATTAGCTTACATATGTTCTACACATACAAAATAAAAATACCGAGACTACCGAGTTTCTTGCCGTATCTTCTCAGCTTCTAAGCATGTTCCGATCCGTTGTTAGTTTATTAAATTAAATTCAAACAAAATGTTATATTGTTAATATGAAAATACCCTTAAGAGGTTTATACTTAACTTACTACTACTACTACTTTGCTTGAATTAAGTATCATTACTTAACCTCGCAATTTATTTACGGCATATTCTAGTAGTATTATTTGAGATTATTAAATTGAGCTTGTCTCTTACTGCTAATTAAAATTTAATAAAAATGTTCAAATGTAAATATTGCACTATTGAAGTGAGCCCTGATAATGTGGTTATGTTTATAAATTATTGAGGCAAGACTTTGTCAAGGAACTTGCATTTAGGTATACGACGCCCAGAATTTTGCGATATTGATGCACTCTAGTGTTATTTTGAGACAACTAGCTGTTTCATTTAAACTTTTACACAGTGTTTGGCAGTGTGTCACAATGTACTGCAGAGTCTCTTGTGTTAACTAAATGGAAAGCAACCTATAATAATAGCTACTACATGACAAGGATACCTACCACCAATATAACGACGATTCTCATGCGAAATAATAATTTAAGCGATCTACAAATTGTTGTTTCGAGTCTGTATGTAATTATGCGTTAATTAAATGTTTGTGTCCGTGTGGTGATGGAGTAAGAATACAATTCACCACCCACTATCTCACCCGTGGGTGATTGTACGAGACGACTAAGGGATATAAAACGCATATAACATCTATGCTAGAGAAGGAAAAATAGAAACAAAACCGTATACCAACACGTCTGACCAGCGTGGTAGTAGGTTAATTTCCCTCCCATTATGGAGGAGGCTTGAGCCCAACTGTGGGACACATATGAGCTGTGATGTGATGTGAAAGTGAAAATCTCCTTTAGCAACATTTTCATTTGAGATTCGATTAAACGAAAAAGCGACACAATAATGAATCCAACATACGACCTATGTGTTACCAGACCCTGATATGGTATGGCAACGAAAATATATATCAATCTACATCTTAACACGATCTGTATTCAAATGGAATAACAAATTTTATCATAGAGAATACTAAACAACTCCACGTGGTTATCGATAACGTAATGACGTGATTTCTTTCGTCACTACGATACGCCATAATTATAATATTATTATACTTTAAATATATATTTCGTTACTTTTTTCCTTAAGAGACAAAATATTAAAATATGTTTTACCTTCTAGATAACCATCGATCGTTTCACACTGAGACTAGTGGCCAAGATGCAATTTAAATACGTTACTTTCTTTTGCTGTATGGTAGCGGCTACAAATACTACCAACCCTTACTTTGCTCGTGAATGTCGTAAAAGATGACTAAGAGCCTTATAACGACCTGAACCAACTCCATCTGATGCCGTTTGGTCAACAATTACATTCCCAAGGTTGACGTCTGGCAGGCGGCCGGTCATAAAACTATTGACAATAATTTTTATAATATGTACTATCATAGGAGAGTACCTATATATTGAATTACCCCTAAGTAATTGGGATAAGAGTAGGAGAATGAATGACTTTCCTTTGCTGGATGCTCATTAAACCTATTCTTCAAAGAAAAAGGAGAACGGTCTGAGATACTATAAATTCGCCGTACAGTATCTCTCCGGCTTCAAAACGATCTACTGTCGCAGTTGACTTCAATAAATCATGAAAAATGTTTGGAAATTTCTAGAAGAATAAGTATCTACCAAAGATATGTTACTTTTATGCGAGCGCTGATTAGTTATCTAATAAACACGTTTCATTCTAGACTCAGGAGGTTTTTTTAACCAATATTTATTCATGGTCATGTATGCATAGTCATTCACTCAAATATATCGTTAGCTTAAAAATCTAAATGTAACTACGTCTTGCACAATATCCTTCATAAATCGTAGCATTATATTCCACTTCTTTATATTGAGTAGCATTTTCAAAGTAAGACCTAGTCGTTACTATTAACTGGGCGCTGATTATCAAATTATGATTCCTCTGGGAATTTTAGCAGAATATACATATATTTATTTTATTTCCGTGTGATGACGGAGTAAGAATACAATTCACCATCCGCTATCTTACCCGTGGGTGACCGTACGAGACGACTAAGGGATATTAAACGCATATAACATCTATGCGAGAGAAGGAAAACTCTAAACAAAACCCTATACCAACACGTCTGACCAGCGTGGTATAGTAGGTCAATTACCCTTCCATTGTGGAGGAGGCCCGAGCCCAACAGTGGAACGTATATGGGCTGAGATGAGATGATGCACATACACTAAGGTTATCTGTAAGAAATCGTTGTATGCGATAAAACCGCCTAATTATACCAACGCTAAGTGAATATATCTTATTTTATTCTTGGACTTAGAAATGGTGTGCAATAAAGAAGTGTCGTATTGTATTGTAAACCACTATTATACACTATTATAACATATTCTCTATACTTTAGCACTTTCTCTGTACAATATTTCATAAAATACCAACAAAATCAAATTTAAAACAGTGTACTGAATTTAATTTAGAAACGCCACATGACATTTTCGTGTGCCCGCAAAAATTTCAAACTCGGGATGATCTTTATATTTATAGTACGCCAAAAACAAATAATCTTAGATTAAAATCAGCCCTCCGCAACTATTTGTAATAAAATCTGTACAGTTTTTTGTTAACTATGGCCTATATATACTTATTATAGATTTTAAAGTGCACTTACTTTTCATATTCGAATCTGGTGACTTTGGATACAATTAGGCACTTCTCCATGTTTAGTTTGACATCTTCCATGCCCACTGAACTGCCTCGCTTCCTCGTCGAGTTCGGTAAAAGCTCACGAAGCTCATGTTTCTGTCGCAGACCTGGTAAAAGAAACAGAGTCATGATCATCTCAGCTTATATACCTTAAGCTGGGCTCGAACCTCCTGAACATTAAGAGGAAAATTGACCTACTATAATTTTATTTGGAGATTTCATTGTCTTGCATAGAATTCACCTGCGTATCATAACCCTTCGTCGAGTTATCGACACGAGCAAGAAATGGGGTGGTGAATTGTATTCTTACGCCGTCACCACACGGAATAACAGTAAAGAAACGACATAACCCATTTAAAAATAGTATAATTTTTTCAATTATCAGCTTATCAATATTCGTTGTTGGATATAACCGTGCAACAAATGAGAATAGTACCATAGTAGGTAGCCACGTTTGAGATACAGATTGGCTATAAATAGAAATACTACCCACGCCAGTGTTCAGTGGCGATATTAAGAATGATTCCATTCACCTTTGAAAACAATGCAAATTAAACTTGTAATTTTGAAAAGTGGTTAGTTTTATAAAAATAAATATCAATCGCATCAGAAAAATTGCAATTCTTCTTGGCAATTTTTTTTTTTTTTAATTTGGTAAAACCACAGATTTCTTTTTGCCGGAGCCAATTTTATAGTAGAAGTTGGCTTCTAGTAAAATCAAAATTTATTTTTATTTATTATATTTATTTCTTTGATTTATTTCTTTGATGATTTATTTAAAGCCTTTCGACATACCTACATAAAATTTGACTCACTCTACTTGCACGTACATGTGCCATATCAGGTATAACTTTTCCATCATTGGCGAAACTTAAAAAGTTTTTTTGATACATTCAATAATTATACTGCCTACCTACCATAAAAAAAGTTGAATGTTCGACGAATCAGATTATAGGTACTTTTCCAACTTATTTGAAGCTATTATGCTGAATCGATATTCGAATTCGTTAGAATCAAGAACCTATGTACTACGCGTTCACTTCGAGATTGCCGTCGGCGACCGTTACGACGTCACAACTGTCAACACCGTTGACAAAACAATGAAGTTATTATTGATTGATTTTGTTCGACACAAATGCTTGGCAAGTTGATAAAATAAAATACTATGTTTATCCTTACTAATATTATAAATGCAAATATGAGTTTGTTTGTTATTCGTGTGTTATTAGTTAACTCGACCCATTATAACGAAATTTATTACAAGTTATTATCATTATTAGATGTTTCAACAGTACAGAAAAGGACAAAGGATACTTATATTAACATACCACGCGTGCAAAGTTGCTGGTGGAAACTATGACTTAATAAATAAAAAACCAAACAGCAAGAATTTGTTACTTTAATATGAAAATATATATGCAGTAGCGTTGCTATCGGTACTAAGCGGGCGATGTTGGCGGCACGAGGTACGGAGGTGGGCCGGGAGGTAACGGCAATCTTGAAGTGAACGTGTAGTACCATCTTTTAGATAACTTCAAAAAGTGATTTAAATACACTATTAGTCTTGTTTATGGTCAACTATACCGTTTTGAGAGAGTCCACTGGCTTTATATATATATCATCACGCCATATCCCTTGCAGAGTAGGCAGAGAGAACAGAGTGCCAGAGAACTCTATCCTTGCATACTTCACTCGTTTCTTCAACATTCATAATTCTCTTCATACACGCTCGCCGGTTTCGGAGACTCTTGATTTTGCTTTATTATACCTAGATATTCACAAATTGGCACAAAGAAGGTTACAGAAGCCAAAAAAATGGATCTAGGACTGGCGGAGCCAGAATATTTAACGAAAACCACGCAAATAAAAAAACATATTTTGCCATAAGTTTTATAACGCCAACAAGTTTAAAATTATTATACATATATCTGTAAAAAAATGCTATACAAGATTTTAATTCTGACTGCGAATATCCACTCAGCAACTCAAAATACGTTGGCAAAGTATACTCTGATTTGTCACACAAGCATTTTTTTTTATGGGGCTGGGTTATTATTTTATCAACAATTAATAATAATTGACCAAACCATACCTACTGTATTACAAAACAAATTATAAAATATTCGTGCACGTGCAAAAAGGTCATTGATAGACGGTGGCACTATCACACACGTTTTTTCCACTCAAGGTCAATCAATAATATCATTTTCATATATCATACTAATAAAAGATATTGTATAAGTAGCATAAAGACGTGTTATCTCTATGGTAACTAAAAGCGACTTGGACAAATTCCAATAACTTTCAACCTGCCCAATGATTAGAAAAACCAAAAGGACCGAAAAATGGCCAACTTTATGGAGAAAGTAGGCCTCTTTATGATGAATTCCTTTTTAAGCGGCCATAAAGTGTACCTGCATTGGCTCTGATGGTTCAGCTAAGAATGAGATAGACTTAATCTTGATAGACAAACGACAAATATTTAATGATGTCAGATCAACATGCCATTTAAGGCAGATCTAGTCGCTATTTTTCCATAGAAATTACTAGGCGTTTTTATTGTTTGCTATGGCATAATCTAATTTAAAATATACATTTATCTATTACATATATTGCTAGCAAATTCCTGCGGTTTTATCCACGTGGTTTCTGTAGGAATACGGGATAAAGTGGCAGCCTATGTTCCTCGCTGATAATGTAACTTCCCATCAGAGAATGAATTTTAATAATCTGTTTAATGGTTTAAACGCGAAAGCTATATCCAATTTAAAAATTACAGACGTTTTATACCGTTTGTAATTTTTAAATTGGATTTAGATTTTGAATTGATATTTTTGCAAAAAAAATATACGAAAATTCGGGCATAAATATATGTCATATAACATATGAAATCCCGAAATCAAAATCTGCATTAGAGCAATTCCAAACAGTGTTCTTTCGGTACTACGTACTATAAGGGGCATCATAAATTACGTAAGGGATTTTGAAGAATGATTTGGCAACCTCTCCTCCTACCGTAAGACATCATAAGATTGCAACTACTCCACCCCGCCCCTTAATAAGGTTTTTTGCAAGAAAAAGCCCTATTGATCAAATATAACTGCGCTTGTTCTGAAAATATCTTTTAGCACAATCTTCTTATTAACTCACTGCAATAGCATTAATCTTATTAATAATCTATCACAGTTTTGATCAAAATTAGTAATTTTCAATTTAATACATACATACATACATATCATCACGTCATATCCCTTGCAGGGTAGGCAGAGAGAACAGAGTGCCAGAGAACTCTATCCTTGCATACTTCACTTGCTTCCTCAACATTCATAATTCTCTTCATACACGCTCGCCGGTTTCGGAGACTCTTGACTCTACCTTCCTTCAGTACGTGACCAATCTGGTCTCGGTAGGTGAGTCTCGGTCTCCCCCGGTACCTACATCCTTCCACTTTCGCATTCTATATCTACTTAACCAGACGTTTGTTCGGCATTCTTTCCACATGTCCGAACCATCGGAGCATTCCCTTTCGCATCTTTACACCACATACCTACTCGCTCTCTTACGTCGTCGTCGTCGTCATTCAATTTAATAACTTACATAAAGTCAGGTTTACTGCCCCCTCCCACTGCCTATATATAGTAAGAAATTTTGATATTCAGTCAAACGCCCAAAACCCCTAACATAATTAATGAATGGCCCCTAAGTGACCCCGATGTAGTCACGAGTTAATGAGCGTTATTCTAGTAAACAAAAAAAATCTAAAAATATCTCTATTCATCAAAGCAATTCACATGAACTGATACATGTACATTGTACATACATATACCATTATCAAAGTTTAACGACGACCCATATTTAAAAAAAACATCTTATCAAGTGCAAGTACTACTGCGCAGAATCCTAATAATAAAAATACGTATGTTATTATTTCACGAGGAAAATACTGAACCGTAACAAGCCTAGAGAAGTCGCAGAGAGATATGATAAAAGTTCTTTTAAACATCACTTCGATATTACCCACTGCTGGACTGCCTATTGCAAAAGAAGAAAAATTGACTTACTATATCATGCTGATCAGACAGCGTTGGTATAAGGTTTTATTTCGATATTTCCTTCTTTTGCATAGATGTTATATTCATATTATATCAATTAGTAATCGTTTTCGGGTGTCCCATGGGAAAAAAAACTGTGTGTGTCAGCTCCAACGCACGACTGGAGTTTACTCCTTAAGTTTGATTATCAAAACAGGCGCAAAAAAAGCTCATTTGATTAAAAATAATATATAAGTACGTACATATATATATATATATATATATATATATATATATATATATATATAAACTCATTTGCAAAAAAAACGGGCGGTTTTGATTTTCATTCATATTTAAAAAGATACAATACCAAAAAGGTTTCAATCGTTTGTACACGTTACTGGCCAGTTTTAAAAATGCTGTGGTATTTAAAAAAGTACGTTCTAAATTCAATTTTTCATTTGATGTTCATTTTTACAGAAAACGCCTTTTTATCCTACATTTTTGGCGCGAAGTTCCAGAAGTTAACATCGACTTTCATAACTTTTATTCAATTTTTATCGATTAATTTCATATCCTTGACTGTCAAAGCTTTATTTAATGCTGTTTGGCTGTATCAAAAATGGTAGATAAAGTGGTAAAAGCTACCAAAATTATCGCGCTGCTTGAAGAGGGTTGCAGCCAATGTTTCGTGGCTAGGAGGCTAAATGTTAGTCGCTCGACAGTCCAAAGGACCTGGCAGCGATATCAGGAGACTGGTTCCGTCGAGAGAAGGCCTGGTTCTGGAAGAAAACCATGTACCCAACCACGGGATGATCGTTTTCTTGTGAGTCGCGCATTGAGAAATCGCAAATCTTCGTATGTGGATCTTAAGAACAACCTCCAAGAAGTAAGAAATGTGCATATTAGTCTATGGACGGTCAGGAGGAGGCTTCTCGCTGCCAATATACGCAGTCACCGCCCGGCCCGCGGCCCCAAATTACTCCGTGAGCACAGAGTTCACAGGCTTAGGTTCGCTAGAAATTGTGAATCATGGACTCAAGACGATTGGAATAGGGTTTTGTTCTCTGATGAAGCCAGGATATCTCTGTTCGGTGAAGATCGACGTCGGCGAGTGCTAAGAAGACAAGGAGAACGCTTTGCAGAGGCATGTTTCGAAGAAATCACACCTTATGGTGGGGGCTCTGTTATGTTTTGGGCAGGAATAAATTCAATGGATCGTACAGAGTTAGTCTTCATTGAAAACGGCTCACTGACTGGGCATCGATACATAACGGAAGTTCTAATTTCTCATGCACAACCCGCATTGGCCGCTCTAGGTGAAGACTCGATTTTTATGGACGACAATGCTCGCGCCCACCGATCCCGCGATGTTAATGCGTATGTGCAAGAGGTCGGCATTCGTCGTTTGGATTGGCCAGCTCGAAGTCCCGACCTCAATCCCATAGAGCATGTCTGGGACGTTCCGAAACGGCGTGTGAGATCAGTACACCCGGCTCCGCAGACCATCAGAGAGCTGAAGAATGTGATTACTGCGGAGTGGGAACGTATTCCGCAAGCAAGTATCCGGGATATACTCGCTAGCATGCCCAGACGAATTCAAGCTGTGATTTTAGCTAGAGGGGGTCACACTCGATACTAAACATTTATCTGCTTTTACTTTATTAAAGAAAAACAAACAAAAAAACTTTTTTATTTTTACTTCATGAGCATATGCACTACTAGCGAATATACACTACTAGCGAGGTTTAGCATTATTTCCCATAAATTGTATCTAAATTTTATGAAATACTGATGAAAACGATTATTTTCTTATTAATTTACCAAATTGTGTGGATAAAACTACCTATAATTATCAAACAAAGAAATATTAACATTTGAAATGGTTCATTGCTTAGGTGCCCGTTTTTTTTGCAAATGAGTGTATATATATATATATATATATATATATATATATATATATATTTATTTATTTACATTTATTAAAACTGTTCAGTGAAGTATTATCTCACGTCAGAAAGTGAAAGGTGCGCAGAATAGGTTGCGCACCAAAAACGTAACGAGGTCATTCGATCACTAGATTTTACTCCTCAAATTTTTCTCATACCGGGCGCCTTATATGAAAATCGATTCTTAAGGAGTAAACTCCAAAAAGAAACCATCTAGCTGAATTTTCGTTATAGGCAATACCGTTTTGTCAATGTTTTCAGCCAACGGAAAAAATATAATTTTTCATTAACCGAAAACTATTAGAATGTGAAAACAAATTTGACCGCTGTCATTGCGAGTAGGCACAGTTCAGATGAGAAATCGAGCAGTTTAATACCAACAGCTCCAATTCGATTCTTGCCAAAAAACACACTAAAAGGATTATACAGATATAAATAATAATTTATCTTTCATCTAAATAACAAAAAACATTGGGTTTAATTAAGATTATTTATAAATAGATATTTAGATAAGTATATGTTATTAATACACACATGTAACTCATACAATAATATTATTCCACGAAATTAATATCGCAGATAACTTTATAACGACTTTATTTACTTGGTTATATAATTATGCAACATAACGATAATAAGGAAGGAAAGTTTCTAATCATTATATTCATAATATCAACATGCAATAATAATATGCATATATTATATTAATTATTTTTTTACATACATAACGCCATATCGCTTGCAGGGTAGGCAGAGAGAACAGAGTGCCAGAGAACTCTATCCTTGCATACTTCACTCGCTTCCTCAACATTCATAATTCTCTTCATACACGCTCGCCGGTTTTGGTGACTCTCGAGTACACCTTCCTTCAGTACGTGACCAATCTGGTCTAGGTACGTTAGTCTCGGTCTCCCCCGGTACCTACATCCTTCCACTTTCGCATTGTATATCTTCTTAACCAGACGTTCGTTCGGCATTCTTTCTACATTTCCAAACCATCGGAGCATTCCCTTTCGCATCTTTACACCAATACTCTCTTTCATACCTACTCGCTCTCTTACGTCGTCGTCGTACACCTGATGGTAGGTACGCGTTATTGTCGCTTATGGACATTTACAATACCAGGGGTACAACTAGGCCACTGCCTACCAACCAAAACTAACCTAGGAATTTGGGCTTCCGCAGCAGCCGCAACACACGTAGGCGTGAGTATCTGCGCCTGATGCCGCCCTAGCCGAGGCATCGGGTGATCGGACCGGGGATTAGGCCGGTCGCTGGAAGTGAGGCCACGGCGTGATTCGCTGCCGGGGCATTGACTCGAGAGAAACCCGTGAGGGTAAACTGCCAGGCGAGCCACCGAAGATAAAGATCGGGTTCCGGCGGCCTGCTCGCTCGGCGAAGCGAGGCGCATTGCGGGGCTGTTTTCATTTGTAAAATGCTGCTCCGACGCAGTTTTCAGGCAACTACAAGAAAACATACGACTTTTGGCGGGGATATGAAAGTGTCAATGATGGTCTTATATTATATTTAATACTTCAGTGTTTTAATGTGATATATATATTAAATAATTTTGACGGAATTTTATGTAATGTATTGCGACCGAACTGCTGGGATGTAATGAGTATGATATAAAAGTACTTTGCAACGATTTCATTTAACACCATAATTCCCAGAAGATAGCATTAGTAGCATAATATTGCTTTTGTTATTATGTAATGTAAAAAACATGTTGAGGAAGCGAGTGAAGTAGGCAAGGATAGAGTTCTCTGGCACTCTGTTCTCTCTGCCTACCCTGCAAGGGACATGGCGTGATGGTATGTATGTATGTAAAAAACATCATTCACCTTTTGTTCACATAATGACCGGCCGAATCCTGCACTGGCAACTAGTTTTGAACCCATATTACTGCAAAAACAACTGAAGCTATTGCTTTGTCTGAACTTAAAGATTACCCATATTGTAAATTAAAAACGGAATTTGGAAAAGTTACTTAATCTTAAAATATTTATCGAGAAAAACACAGCAACAATGTATAGATGCTGTAATGTATAGATGCTCAGCTGTTCTTTAAAATGTTAAAAAATCGGGACAAAATAATAACAACGAGGCGTACTTTATACGTTGCCAAGTAAATACTGTTGTCACAACAACCATCGCCATAACAAGCTGATACTACATTAACATTGAACTTTCATATACGGATCATCATTCATCATTCTCCTACTCTTATCCCAATTACTTGGGGTCGATACAATATGTACTCTCCTGTCATAGTACATATTGTAGAAGTTATTGGCAATAGTTTTATGACCGGCCGTCTGCCAGACGTCAACCCTTCTTGGGAATGTAATTGTTGACCCAACGGCATCAAATGGAGTTGGCCCAGGTCGTTATAAGGCTCTTAGTCGTCTTTTACGAAATCCACGAGCAAAGTAAGGGTAGGGTAGTATTCTTAGCCGCTACCACACAGCTAACTTTCATAATAACTAAACTAAACTTTCATATACGGATATTAAGTAATATATGCTGGCGACACAGCGTGGTAAACTAGTATGTCAATACAAGTATTTCTAGATGTAATCTTAGCCCGCCCCCACACGAACTAAGCCTCATTATCAGTTGCCAAACAAACGCACCCATTATCTATTTGGCGAAGAATTTCGCCCATTATACACGTCATCATTTTTGATAAGAAATTGCGAATGTTCAATGTCATGTGTAATCATTACTTATTATAACAAGCATTATAAAAATATAATTTAAAAAATACTAAAAAACACGCTACAGAGATAAATCGAACTAAAAACTAAAAAATAATTCCCAATATAGGAATAAAATAATTAAAGAATTACATATTAGTATATTTTTTTGCTTTACCCGGATTGTGGGTAAAGCAAGAACGCTGAAGGCTCTCAATCCAATTTATTAGTATTATTGGGAAGAAAAGCGGGGGGCGCTTGTGCCCATATCTTATGTTCTTATTTTCGAAGATTGATTTATCGAGCCCCACCCTTTTTTTCATTAATATTTAAAACAGCCTTTATTTTGCGGAGCCAAATGCTCGAATCGAAAAGTAAGTCCGACACGGTAGCACAGATCCTGCACCTGTTCCATCCTCCTCGCTCTCATCGAAGAATTTATGAGAAATTAATTAATCCTGGCGATAGTTAGGACACCAGTATAATTAGATAATTTATAATCTTTTTTATTGTATTATCATCAGTTTTTGATAAGTCTCCAAACATTTAAATGAAATCTGAGCCTTTAAAGTGGGTCAAAAACGAGTTCAAAGGAGGCGGTTACAAACATACCTTCAGATGAAACCAATAAAAGCATATTATATTAAATATGCCCACTTTTTATAAAAGGCATTAAAATATTGCTTAAAAATACGTATAAAATGGTATGCCGAGGTGGTTTGGACACGTGGAAAGAATGAGTGAAAAAAGGTTGACTAAGCAAGTTTACAAAGCGAGTGTGAGTGGGACGATTACAAGAGGAAGACCAAGTCGTACTTTTCTGGATCAAACTGAAGATGTGTTGGCGAAAGGTCAGATTAAGAGTACTCGTAACCGTAAAGCATGCATGAAGACTATAATGAGTGTGAATGAAGCGATGGAGGTATGTCAGAATCGTGGTTTGTGGCAATCCGTAGTCTCTTCGTACCCTTCTGGGAAACAGGCGTGAGGCTATGTATGTAAATACGTACGATAAGTCCGCATCGTTAATATCGCCATTATGTACTTTGACGTAATTCAGCAAAGATATTTTTATATACTTTGATTTACATATTTTTATGTACTTTGTTAAACATACTTTCTTAAAGGTTGATAAAGAATCCATTAGTAGCAAATAGCCAATTAGAAGGTAGATTTAAACTGTATTTTTTTTTAATGAAAACATTAATTGTCATATGTAGATACATTGCATTATCAATCCATTACCACAAAAAAAGAAGCTCCTATTCATCAAATACAACAAAACATTTGATTAAAATGACCTTCTTAATTATTTGATCACTTCATGTTTTACGCTAATAAACGTCACGCCACAAACAAGACGGCAAAAGGCATGATTCTACTAGTCTTTATTATTTACAATCATATTGGGATCTGTTTTCTAGTCTAACCAATTGAATCAGAAAATATTTGTTTTAAAGAGCGAAGACCTTGTGATATACATATAAACTGTCATTGAAATATATGAAGCCTTTATGTCTAACTCACCCATTCCTTTCGCATTCCACTCCATTCCGCCACCTGTCATAACCAACATGGACCGACCACTGGTACCACTTCTTTGACATCCGTAAACGACATCGCGTGTGAAATGTATGAAGTCTCGTTACTTTTTCGCTGATTAAGATAAGCGGACGGTGATAAAACTACTATCAAAACTTTTACAATAAGTAGATATGTAATATGGAGGAAGAGTACATATTATGTACCCCAATAGGGATAAAAGTAAGATGATGATGATAATGATTTAACATATCCGAACCAGAGACCTCTGTATAGCATGTTGGTTTTCCTACATAAGATATCACTACTACGCCTAATGATCATCATATTATTAAAAGTATAATTAAATGAGCAGTGATAAAATGATAATAAATTCCGCACTACCCAAGGTCTGTCAGCAATTACAAGGCCAATAATATTAATGTTTTTACGCCATTGGAATTTACGTAAGAGCGTGAAGCTGAAATGTTGATTTATTAGTCTGTTTGTATCTGCTAATCTAAAGAACTACTAGACGAATTTCGAAAAATCTTACCGCGTTAGAAAGGCTATATATCGAGAAGGATTATATAGCAATTCGACTTATTTCTGGTATCTTAAACAGAGTAAAGTATAGTGGTGAAATAAAAAAATTCGCAGGTTTATATTAACGATAAAATTTATTGAGCTATGAATAATATAACTATGAATTCAAACTAAAATGGATAAGACATTGTAGAATAAATAAATATTTATATTTTAAATATATATTATTATCAAACGTGTCAATAACTTACAACAAAGTCGCCATATTTTTGTTCTATTTTTGTTATAATCTATTTATCAGCAAAGTTTTTTTTTTAATAATCCCTTTTTGGGCAGGCTATTATCTAGACACACACCACCCATTCCGTTCGGGGTGACGGTAGGGTGTCGAGCAGCCTCATAACCCACCGTGTTCTCCTTATCACCACTGGACTGACCACTGGTTCCGTTTCCTTGACACCCATGGCCTGCCCGACAGAGAAAATAACGCCAGCACTAAGGAAATAATCCTTGTATTATAATTTTACAAACACACAATTAACGGACATAAATAACACCCGGACCTAAATAAACAATTTGTGAATCGCACAAAATGTTATCCTATACACTATACAGGAATCGAATCAGTGACCATTTTTGAAATCGACCCAAGATTAAAAGTCAGGACATATATTATCAGAACATCCATAAAACGAAAAAATACTTCGAAATATTCATCTATCAGCCTATTAAAATCCACTGTTGGAGTTGTCTGACCATATGTATGAGATTGAGCGTCGATATTTGCCTTACCGGTAGACTGATAAATACGACTGATAAGGAGACCCATTAAAAAATTCTAAACTGTCACCATACCAGCAAATTGTAATATCTATTGAAATATCTGTACCAGCAGTTTCGTTTTTGTAGATTTCATATCTAATATAATCATAATAATTATTTTGTTTGAACCCATGTCGTTCCAATTAATATCAAAATTAATAACATGCACTCGTTGAATTAAATTTTGTTCAATTTGCTAGCATTTATAGACGCTAATTAAAATTATATAACGTATCTTGGAAACGGCTGCAACGATTTCATGAAACTTAGCATGCAAAGGCTTCCGGGGACGATTAATCGATCTAACTAGGTTTTATTTCTAGAAAATATAGTTTCGTCAATATTTTAGGTAATTAAAAAAATATAATTTTTCGTTGGCGGAAAACTATTAAAATATGAAGGCAAATTTTAACGCTGTCATATAAGAATACATATAGCTCGGTTGGAAAATAGAGTGGTTTAACCTAGAAAGCTCCGGTTCGGATCCTTGGCTTCCCTTTTTTATTATTTTTGCCTTTTTTAATATATTTTTTCATTATTTTATTAAACATTTTTATTATATTTAAATATATTCCAAAACACACTAAAAAGAAAATACCCAACAACAGGGTTGGGCAAAATCTGATTTTTATTAAAAAAATCAAAAACCATTGATGTTTTTAAAAAAATCATGATTTATTTGATTTTTTAAATTTGAACATAAAATTTGAACATTTTGATTCTTTGAAATTATTGTTAATTATTTTAATGTATAAGTCTAAAAATTATAATACAATTTGCGCCTCAAAAACTTGTGACAACGCATTTGTCGCGCTTCTTGCTTCTTGCAAGCAAATTCTTGTCGCGATTTGTTTTCCTTCTGTCCTATACACTCACTCACTACACAGTGCCGAGTGAGGCACGAACGCGTTTGTTGTGCTTTTTGCAAGAATATTCCTGTCGTGTCGTGTCGAGGCTTGTTTTCCTTTTCAACCTATAAATTGACGTTCGCGCATTTCGCTAGTTTAGTTAAGTTAGTTAAGTGAAGTGAAAACATATAAATAAAGTCATTTTAGTTACTAGTGGAAGAAAAGAGGACCCAATATGGCAGTTCTATATTAAGACAACAAATCCAAATAAATTGGGGTGTAGGGCTATTTGTAGAAAGTGCAAGAAAGATATTCAAGGGTTAGTCCAAAGACTTAAAGCACACCACGATGTTTGTAATTATCAAGAGAGGAATACAGGTAATTAAATTATTAATTTTATTTTATTTATATTTTAGGCATATATGATTGTTTTTTGTTTTTAAATGTTAGGTGAAATCTAACACGTGGCGTGGCCTTTAATGTAACTTTTTTAACGCGACCTTTCCCAGGTTAATTATTAAAGATTATCTTTACTCTTCTATACTTACTTAATTTTTAATTTTTTTCAACTTAAAAAAATAAATTTGCTTTTACATCTCTATTGAACATTTTAACTTTATTTTAAAATCAATAATTCAATACTATATCAATATATCATCAATTATAATTAATCAATATCAATTTTCAGTTATGTTTTTTCTCTTTCCAGAGAGTCGAATGTCGCTTGACAGTTTTGCTAGCACATCATCTACCTTAAGTTGTAGTTCACTCATGACGAAAGTACCAACACCAACAAGTCCAACAACTTTTGAGCCAGTCCAAAAAAAGAAAGCAATCGAAACTCAGCCTACCATGAGTACCATGAGTAGTTTTGTAATGCGGACTTCAACTGCTGAAAAACATAAAATTGACAAACAAATAGCAAAGGCTATTTTTGCTACTAATTCGAGCTTCAGATGTATTGAGAATTTAGAGGTGAAAAAAGCCATTCAGTTATTAAGGCCTGGTTATACACCGCCCTCGAGAAAAACGGTAGCAACAAGTCTTTTGGACGAAATCTATGAAGAGGAAAAAGAAAAATATTTCTCCTCCCTTTCAGGACAGTCCGTAAATATGTCAATTGATGGGTGGTCAAACGTGCACAACGAACCAGTGATATGCGCAACGATAACCACTGAAGATGGACAAGCCCTCCTATACGAAACTATAGACACATCAGGAAATCCACATACTTCAGAAGATTTAACTCAAATAGTTTGTGACCTGATTTCTTCATGTGAATTAAAATACAAGTGTACCGTAAAATCTTTTGTGACAGACAATGCCGCAAATATGACACTTATGAGAAAAACATTAGAAGTAAAAACGAACGCAAAAGTTATAACTTATGGCTGCCCTGCACATATTTTTAATTTACTGTGCAAGGACTTTCAAGTTAAAGACGTTATAGAACATGTGTTCCAAATTGTTAAATATTTTCGAAATAACCATTTGGCTAGAGCTAAATTCAGTCAAGCAGGAGGCAGCGCTTTAGTCCTTCCAAGCGATGTGAGATGGAATAGCCTTGGCAACTGCTTAAAGATGTATGTCACTCAGTGGGACATCATATTAAAAATCTGCGAAGAAAATAAAAACGAGATTGATTCCACTATTTACCGAAAAGTTTCAAATATTGCGATTAAACATGGAGCGCAAGATTATTTAAACATTTTAAAACCTATATCAGTTGCTCTTGATACTGTGCAGAGGAAAAATGCTACTATCGCAGATACTGTAGAGCAGTGGAAACATTTACAATATATCTTTGATGAATCTGTGGAATTACCATTACAAAAAACACAACAATTTAATAATCGATATAAGCAAGCACTAACGCCATATCATTTTATAGCGTATATGTTGAATCCACAAAAAACAAAATACCAGTTAACACCAGAAGAAAAGAATATAGCTTTAGAAACAATTAAAGAGTTACATGAAAACAATGGACTGTTACCTTTAGTAATAAAGTTAAATGCCCGCAGTGCTCCATTTAAGCAAGTTATGTTTTCGGACGAAGTAATAAAAAATGTAAACGGACTACAATGGTGGTTATCACAAAATGATGAGCCGGAAATCTTGAAACAGTTGCCAATAATAAAACAGTTCCTGTGTGCAACTGCTTCTTCAGCTTCAGTAGAACGCGTATTTAGCTCTTTTGGTCTTGTACACTCGGATATTAGAAACAGATTAGGCATAGAAAAAGGAGGAAAACTCGTGTTTTTGTTTAAATTGTATAACGAAAATGAATAGACTGAAAATATACGGTAATAAAATTTAGGTGTTACGTTTAGTTTAAGAATTTGGAATTATGTACTTCTTTTTTGTTGTTTATGCTAAAAGCAGATACTTCTTTTGATTTTTGAGAAAACTTTTATGTTATGTTGTTATCTGGTTCTGAATAAAAAGGAAAAAAAATTTAAATCATGATTTTAATTTTAAAAATCAAGCGATTTAAATCATGATTTTAATCGTGATTTTAATCACTTGATTTTAATCCCCAACCCTGCCCAACAAAGTTCAGTCATCCAGATATTAATATATGTATATGCAAGAAATGGAAAACAAAACCCTATACTATGTATGATATAGTAGGTCAATTTCCCCCCCATTATGGAGGAGGCTCGAACCCAACAGTGGGACATACATGAGCTGAGATGATGTTGAATGAAATAATTATTATTTATTAGTAAATAATTAATAAATAATTATTATTATACTTCTATAGGTCGCGGCGAATTCTTCTTCTATCTAATCGTCAAAGTCGGTTCTAAGATTGCACGTAATATGTTATCAGAAAATTATATTAGCACAACTACGTAGATATTATAAATAATAATATTATTAACATAACAATATTGACGGAACTGATAACGGATTGATAATAAAAACTCTTCTTACATACACACATACATACATATCATCACGTCATATCCCTTGCAGGGTAAGCAGAGAGAACAGAGTGCCAGAGAACTCTATCTCTGCATACTTCACTCGCTTCTTTAACATTCATAATTCTCTTCATACACGCTCGCCGGTTTTGGAGACTCTTGACTCCACCTTCCTTCAGTACATGACCGATCTGGTCTAGGTAGGTTAGTCTCGGTCTCCCTCGGTACCTACATCCTTCCATTTTCGCATTGTATATCTTCTTAACCAGACGTTCGTTCGGCATTCTTTCCACATGTCCGAACCATCGGAGCATTCCCTTTCGCATCTTTACACCAATACTCTCTTTCATACCTACTCGCTCTCTTACGTCGTCGTTACGAATGCGGTCGGTCAGCCTAACTCCACAGATTTTCCGCAGAGATCGCATTTCGACCGCATTAATTTTACTTTCATACTCTTTTCTGCTTACCCAACTCTCGCTTCCATACAGTAATGTTGGGACAAGCACTGCGGTATGTATTGCTACACGTGCCTTCTGGCTGAGGTGGTGGCTGCCGAGAAGTTGCCCCAACGCTCCGTTCACTCTATTTCCCGCATTCACTCTTCGCTCTATATCAGTGGTGTACCTTCCATCTCGGCTAAATCCACATCCAAGATATACAAATTCATCCACTTGCTCAAGTACATCATTACCTATTGTTACTCTTACATCTGTTCTGGTTTCATCTCTTTCAAAGGCCATTATTTTGGTTTTGCTCACAATCACGCGTAGACCCCTTTTCTTACAATCTTCTGTCATTGTGTCGACTAGGGTCTGCAGGTCAGTCGCTGACTGTGCCAGCAGGGCTGCATCATCTGCATAAAGCAGAGCAGTGACCACTGAGTCGCCCATCTGGACTCCCACATTCATATCGTTCAACCTTTGGAGACATTTATCCAGATATATGATAAACAGCCTGGCTGACAGAACGCACCCTTGCTTAACGCCGATATTGACGTCAAACCAAGGCGACATTCCATCATCCAGCCGCACACAGGCTCTACAGCCCATGTAACTGGACTGCACAACCTGTAGCAGTTTACCGTTAATACCATACTCCGGTAAAATGTCCCAAAGTTCCTTTCGTACAACCGTGTCAAATGCTCTCTCCAGATCCACAAAACTGCAGAAAACCCTCTGACCTAGAGCCAGATGCTTCTCCACAATGTTGCGCAGAGAGAACACTTGATCCATGCATCCCCTTCCACTCCTGAAACCTCCTTGTGTCTCACACAGTAAACCGTCGGACACCATCCTCATTCTCCTTTCAATAATTTTACCATACACTTTTGCTGCCAAACTGGTCAAGCTTATGGCTCTGTAATTTGCGCAGTCATAACGTGAACCCTTGTTTTTAAACAAAGGCGCGATGACTGCGCTATTCCAGTCCCTGGGAACCATTCCCGAGCTCCAACATAAATTGAGGAGCAACAGGAACGCCTCCCAAACACAGGAGCCAACAAGCTTGATCATCTCGGCAGACACCATATCAATGCCCGCTGCCTTAACATTTTTCAAACTTCTTATCGCCCATTCAACTTCATCCATACTGATGCCATCGGAGGACGCCGTTGTCGAATGTTGATCTACTAAACCACATGCAACACCGGCGCCAACCGTAGCATCCGCATACATATCGCCAAAATATTCACTCCATCGGCTTAACACGTCTTGTGTTTGTGTAAGAATGTCTACACCTTTAGACCTTATTTTATTCATCCTGAAGGCTGACGAACCACCTCGAGACCTCTTCACCTCTCTCCAAAAGAGTTTGTTGTTACCCTCGAAGTTTTTAGTCAGCCTATCTTCTGCACTCATACTTGCTCTATCACGTTTCTCTTTCACTAAGGCCTTGGTGTCATTCTTACATTGCCGATATATTTCTTTCTTGTGTTCAGTCATACTATCATTCAGATTCAAAGAAGAGACATAGTCCAGCCACGCTTTCTTCTTTTGCTCTACGGAAGCTGCCACTTTCGCATCCCACCATGCATCACCATTTGTTTTTCTATGCTTCTTTGAACTTCCACATACTTCTTTCGCTGTATCTACCATTCTCTCTTTCAATACTCTCCAGCATTCTTCAATGTCCGATTGCGGCTGGCTTGCCATCGTCAGCCGTTCTCGGACACCCTCTGCATACTTTTCTCTTACACACTCTTCTTGCAACCTTTCAACCTTTATTCTTTCAAGCCCTCCGAAGTGGACACGCTCTCGCCAGTACCTCCACTTTCTGAACAGACCACTAAATCTCGCAATAACGAGATAGTGGTCCGTATCGACTGTGGAGCCCCTGTAGGCTCTTGCGTCCAATATTTTGCTTCGGAGGCGACTGTCTACCAAAATTAAATCTATTATACTTTTCTGTTCATTCCTTCTCCATGTATACATATGGATGTCCTTATGTTGGAAAAATGTGCTTGACACAATAAGGTTTCTCTCCATGCATACATCCGCTATGAGCCTACCTGCGTCGTTCACTCTCTTATCACCAAATGGACCAAGTACGTCCTCATAGTCGTTACGCTTGGTCCCCATCCATTGCCATCCTTGGAATACCCATCCGTTCAAATCTCCGCATACAATCACGCGTTCACACGTTTCTGCCATATCCAGAACTTCCCTAACATTGTCCCAAAACTTCTCTAGGTCTGATACCACCGAGGATCCTACGGGAGCATATGCTACAACCATGAATACCTTGGTGACACCTAGTTTTATACGGACCCAAAGAAGTCTGGGATCATACATTCCGTAATCCTTCACACCTGAGGCCAAGCGAGAGGACAACAGCACTCCTACCCCCATGCTGGCTCGATCGCTCTGTGGTACACCAGACCACAGAGCCATCCCGCCACCAGGAAGATCGCAGGCGTCACTGCCCCTCCGCTTGGTCTCTGTTACACAGAGCACGTCTAGCTGTTTGTCCGCCATGACGGATATCAGCTCGTGCAACTTACCTTCCACACAACCTCTTACATTCCACGTGCCCACCCGGCACTCTGCTCGCCTCAACTCGCCTGACTGGGCAAGGCGTGATGGGTGGCGGCCCCCATCGCCGCAACTGCCGATGTTCGATACTCTTCTTACATAGGAAGTAAAAAACAAAGAGTGGGTATACCAGCAGCGTTTAACCATATGATGACTGTGTAAAAACACGACCCGATCATCAAAGTGTTACTTAATCATCATCATCATCATCACTATCTCAGCTCATATATGTCCCATCTCAGCTCATATAGGTATGTGTCTTTTACGATCACCCACGGATAAGATAGGGATCGTATTCTTACTCCATCACCACACGTAAAATCGCTTTCATTTAGTTGAGGGTATCTGAAAAAAAAGTGTGACGTTATATATGCTATAGCCCTTTTCGATAAATGGGCTATGAAACATTAAAAGATTTATACGGGTTGAGAGCCCTCAGCGCTCACCCACAGTCCGGGTAAAGTTGTCATAGCCATCTGAGGCTAACAACTAAGTCACACAAAAAAAAAAAAATTTAGTGTTTCATATCCGATATAGCCCCAGCTATAGTATACCCAGTTATGGCCGATATAACCCTATAGAATCATTTTCTTTTTGTACTGACAATGATTTTGTATTAAAAATGTGGGTCAACTATAAAACTAGTACTATAGCGGGTAGATATAAAATTTTGTAATAACGATGACTTATTTTGACGTGAGACACCTCAGTCCTCCCGTGACCATGAACGCTGTAAAATGTTCGAAACGTCAGGAAATTAAAACACAAATACGATAGAATCCGTAAAAGAAGTTCTATTTCAAACTAAAAGATTTTTTTAATTTCTACCAATAGTTCTACCGAACAGTGTTCAAACTCGTAGAGCTTCATACTATTATCATACGATAGTCATACCCAAGAGTAAAATAATAATGGAGACTATATTTTTAAGAAAACATACTTTATTTTTTTTTCTCAAACATAATAAATATTTAAAACATTTGTCCCACGTAGTGATCGAATACCTCTATAGTAATAGGTATTTAAAATACATACTACCAATAATGATAGCCAGTTGAAACGCACGAGCTGTTCACGCTTCGTTCATTTTCAACGATAAATATAATTAAGTAAATTTGTGTTTATCTATTTCCTACACATCGATGTGAGATTCCAAATCTAATGTTAAAACAGACGAAACATTTAAAATAAACTATGCAGCTCTTAACGCACCATAAAAAGTTAAGATTTTTCTTAATTTAATCGCGCTTATGGGAGGCTATAGTCAGTCGACCATACTGCCTTGTCTTAAGTTTCTTTTTTATATTTTACCTATTTATCACTCCTTCATATTATGTTGCCTTAATAGTACTTTGTCCGTCAGTAAGGCTGCTTTCCATTTAGTTAACACAGAGGGACTCTGCGGTACATTGTGAAACACTGCCAAACACTGTGTAAAAGTTTAAATGAAACAGCTAGTTGTCTCAAAATAACACTAGAGTGCATCAATATCGCAAAATTATGGGCGTTGTATACCTAAATGCAAGTTCCTTGACAAAGTCTTGGCTCAATAATTTATAAACATAACCACATTATCAGGGCTCACTTCAATAGTGCAATATTTACATTTGAACATTTTTATTAAATTTTAATTAGCAGTAAGAGACAAGCTCAATTTAATAATCTCAAATAATACTACTAGAATATGCCGTAAATAAATTGCGAGGTTAAGTAATGATACTTAATTCAAGCAAAGTAGTTCCTATATATTTAAATTACTCTATGAAAGTAGGTAAGCATCTGTCAAACACCACTTTTTCGAGTGTCGAACAGTGTACGGCTGTGTTCAACAGTGTCGTTGATGGAAAGCGCTTTATCGAACACTGTGTTACAATGCGTCACTTTTTGTATTAAATGGAAAGCACACTAAGGTTGCTTTCCATTTAGTTAACACAGAGGGACTCTGCGGTACATTGTGAAACACTGCCAAACACTGTGTAAAAGTTTAAATGAAACAGCTAGCTGTTTCTTTTACACAGTGTTTGGCAGTGTTTCACAATGTACCGCAGAGTACCTCTGTTTTGTAAATGGAAAGCAACCTAAGTCAAGTCGTTACCATTAATTGGGCGCTGATAACCAATTCATTATTTTATTGGGAAACTTGGGAAAATATGAAAATACACGTAAGCTACTATTATACTATATTCACTACACTTCAGCACTTAAACTGTATCATATTCCATAAAATACCAGCAAAATTAATCAATATAACACTACAAAACACTAAAGAAATGAATATAATACAAGAGCGTGACATGACATTTCCATATTTGCGCTAAAACTCCAGATAAAAGAAAATATTTAGTTTATTAATTTTAACATTTTTTTTTATTTACGCAAAGTGCCACGCTATTTCCTGTTTACTAATATAAATTGGCCGACTTGTCCGAGGTATCACAATTACCAGAAAGCGGATGGACTAAACCCTATCTCCCTACCTTCCTATCGTCATTTTTTAAAGACACCTCCCTGCACTAAGGAAAATAATCCTTGTATCGCGGGGGACTTTACAAACATGCAATTAACGCAGACAAATTACACCCAGACTCAGAACAACACTTTGTGGATCGCACAAAGTATTGTCCTGCGTGGGAATCGAACCCACGGCACTGGCACGGAAGGTCGGTATCTTAACCACTACGCCATCTGTGCAGTCAAATTCAACTGACCGTGTCCTTGATATTGCTACGATCTATAATTGGCAATTGCTTGAATATCTGTCACGAATGACAAAAAATTAATGAAGATATGTCGTAAAGACACAATAGAAATAAAACTTTTGTATTACAAGTAAATATCTTAATTACCAATCACTTGAATCGAATAGATTTTGTTTATCATAATATTAATTATGAAAGCATAATGGGCGTCTCTCATTCTTCTCCGATACTTGAAGACAAGCGGGAATTTGTTTTTGGCGGCGGGCTTTGGTATGGTCACACCCCGCTCGATTCTGGTGCGACAGAAGGGACGGTGTACAACATCATAGATTCGCCCTACAAAATACCTGTCAACGCCGTGCGAGCGGGCTACCGCGAACCGCGATTCTTGTCTTCGGTGGCCCACTTTAAAATTTATGACAGTTTATAAGTATGTAACGAATACGCGTAAGTAGGCGACGCGATTGTCGTTTAAGCTGTTTTTCTCGCAAACATTTCGTCATGCAAAAAGCTTTTCAAGACTCTCCCATAAAGTTTCGTTTCAAAAAGGAAGAATATGGAAGTGGTACTACGTTCCTAAAATGGTCACTACTTCATAGAACTCAAAAATAACTATTGCTAAGTATGGATTTGTTACAGCTACGCTTACCCGTATAAGATTATTCCGTTTACTAGTTTGACTGCAAAGATGACGTAGTGGTTAAGATACCGTCCTACCGTGCCAGTGCCAAAGGATTGATACCCATGCAGGACGTATTGTGCTGTATAATTTGTGCGATCCACAAGGACACAGAGTATATATTTGTACTATCTGCAGCAATAAAAAGATTATTTCCTTAGCGCAGATAGTTGTCTTTTAAAAAAAGGTTAATGTTTTATCAAAGAATGTGTGCAAAATTTTAACAGATTCATAATTAATTTTGATAAATACAAAGAGATAAACATAATCAATATCAAACGTATTAATTTAAAAAATGTGACGCATCCATATCAGTCATTGTTATAATTTATTTATTAGTAATTGTACCTACTTTCTCATGGCCATCAAGTATACCAACAGGAGAATAATATTTTTGTACCAAATTATTAAAGTATTTTTTGTATTCATAGCCGCTTCACCTTGGTGTGTCACCAAGATACATCAAGGAGGCGTAGCAGCTATGAATACTACCAACCCTTACATTGCTTGTGGATGTCGTAAAAGACAACTAAGAGCTTTATTTCTTTTTAGTTTTTGTTATATCATAAGATAAAGACTAACCAACCTAGACCAGATTGGTCACGTACTGAAGGAAGGTAGAGTCAAGAGTCTCCGAAACGGGGAGCGTGTATGAAGAGAATTGTGTATGTTGAGGAAACGAGTGAAGTATGCAAGGATAGAGTTCTCTGGCACTCTGTTCTCACTGCCTACCCTGCAAGGGATATGGCGTGATGATATGTTTGTTTGTTTGTATATCATCATTATCATCGTGATCTCAGGTCATATATGTGCCACTGCTGTCTTCGAGCCTCCTCACACTAGAAGGAAAATTGATCTATTACACCACGCTGGTCAGACGTATAGGTATAGGGTTTTATTGCGAGTTTTCTTTCTCTTACATAGACGTTATATGCATATTTTATCCCTTAGTCATCTTTTCGATCATGCACGGGTGAGGTACAAGATGGTGAATTGTATTCTTACTCCGTCACCACAAGGATAATTTGTTATGTAATTGTTGACCAAACAGCATCAGATGGAGTTGGCCCAGGTCATTATAAGGCTATTAGTCGTATTTTACAACATCTACGAGCAAAGTAAGGGTTGGTAGTATTCATAGCCGCTACCAGACAGCTTTTCACTCATATATAAAAGTAAAAGCAAGTTAAATAAAAAAAGCTTGCGGAAATAGTCAAAAAGATTAGAAGAAAGTACCCTCATTTTGGTAATATTTTCACATTTGTATTATGATCATTCTGCAAGACTCACATTTACTTTTGAATAGGCTTCTTCAGTAGATATAATGCCCTAATCGTCATACTTAGCATGAGAATTGGAGAATTTAGAATAATTTAGGTAATGTTATAATTTTACCAGAGGGTACTTTTCAAAATATTCTAACAGTTGAACCCTCAGCTGATTTTTATGACTTCAATAAGAAAGTAAGTTACGTTCACACATTGTCTTCTCATCCTGTCACCACAAGGGGATTTGTTTTAATGGATATAATATAAAATTCAATGTCGTCAGTCTTTATTTTTTGTTCATTTAAACATCTTGCAATTAATTTTAAAAGAAAATGATTAAAAGTAACTTTAAACAACTTATTAAGTCAACACATATTTCAGAATTATGTGTACACTTCGACCTAAATATTTATCTCTGTAGTGAAAGGCCGGCCAAGGATGTTTCATTGTTTATAAATAAAGCAATTATCAAACTTATCAATACAGTTATTTTCCTAAGCACATAAATATATTTATATACATTTTTTTTTAATATCTAAACATTTCTGAGGATATTTTATTTTACTTATTTTTGTTTTCTAACCCACACTAATGGAATAATTCTTATATAGCCGGGGACTTTAGAAACATATAATTATTGGACACAAATTACATTCAGATTCAGAACAACAATTTGTGGTTTGCACAAAGTATTGTCGTACATGGGAACCAAACCCGCAACACTGGCATAGCAAATCAAAATCTTAACCACTACTCCAACTGATGATAATGATCATGGTGACAAAGGGACAGGCAGCCCATTCAGGCTAACAATAAAAACTAGCTCACTGTTAAGGCTAGCAATAAAAATATTACATGAAATGTATAATGTATGTATGTATGTATATATTATGTTATGCCGAACGAACATCTGGTTAAGAAGATATACAATGCGAAAGTATGTAGGTACCGGGGGAGACCGAGACTAACCTACCTAGACCAGATCAGTCAAGTACTGAAGGAAGGTGGAGTCAAGAGTTTCCGAAACGGGCAAGCGTGTATGAAAAGAATTATGAATGTTGAGGAAGCGAGTGAAGTAAGCAAAGATAGAGTTCTCTGGCACTCTGTTTTCTCTGCCTACCCTGCAAAGGACATGGCATGATGGTATGTATGTATGTGTATGTATGTGTATGTATGTATGTATAATGTGCTTATGTTATGGTTAACATTTTTGTTTTGGGGATGGGCTGTCCACCTATACCGGTCAGGGCATCCAATAAGACGGTGTACCGCCTTATAACCATATAATACTGTCATTTAGGTAGAAGACTGATAACAGGTACTAATCTCTGATGGAATATTGCCACCGAGAATTATTATTTTGAGTTATCGAGAATCTTATTAGGTATCTATATTTACTATTAATTATAACATGTAATTATATAAATGTTTCGTTAATACCTTACTTTCTAGGTAAGTACCTTCAATCTATTAAAGTTAGGAAAAAAAAAAATCCAAGTGCTTGTCACCTCCACGATTTAACCGGTTTTATTTTGAATGGTAAAAGTATAACGGAACTCAATATATTCATATGGCATTTAAAATTACAATTTTCAGAATTTCAAAAATTGTTTTAGGGAAATCTTTATTTCTTTGAAATAAATAACGGTGATTAAAGATTTTTTGAGTATATAATTACGTATACATAGATGTAACTTCAATAAAGTAAGCCATACTTACGTCTTAATCCTTTCGCTATAGAAACAGTAAAATTGTTCAGTACCGACATTTTCACACGAATAAGTAAAAATAAAATAGGTAACACTTTAATCTTTCAGTCTTATTTTTAATAAGTCTTATCTCTAATCCAGGGCTCTGTACCCAAGAAATGTAAGCTTTCGATAGCACGAACTCAAATCACAGAATTATTGAACAAATACGATATCACTGTACCGATTACGACAATCCACTGACGTATATTCATAAACTGTTTCATAAAACAAGAGGCGTGGCGATTTAATCAATAAGCCAACTCATGTCTCATATTTCCCGAGTAAACGAACGCTGATAAGTTATCGCACATGAAGAATTCTCCTTGCTGTAGATTTATTCGCAAAATTTATCTTGAGATATACGACAACTGAAATGACAGCAATATTCGCACTAGTGGTGAGGCGTATTTATCGTCACTGTGAAATATCAATGATAATTTAAAATCACATCTTGTAACAGTGACAACCAAATACCAGTAGCAGCGACTGTGATCTGACGATATATCTTATAAGTATAACTGTGACTATGACGCACGCAGCAGTCTCGTAGTTGATAAAACGCAGCGACTGTGACAAAATATTGTTTGTCACATTGTTGCAAAATTAATAATAACAATTAATCTTTATATACATATAATTCTTCTGTACGTGTGTTGACAGTGAACTCCGTCTTAACGGCTGGACGGATTTTTTTTGAAATTTTTTATGTGTGTTCGAGGGGATTCGAGGATAGTTTATGATACCTGCCTAGTATTTTATCACAGTTAACTGACACTAGTATTTTTAAATCACTGTCGCTGTGATATCTAGTGTCTGATTTTGGCTAGTATAACCCATTATTTCGCACGTCTGTGGCAGTTCAGTAGTTGACACATGACACATCCATATTTTGACAATTGGCGCCAGTTTTGAATCGGAGTAGGTATATTGATTTTTGCTACTTGCGTCGATAATGTTCATGTAAAGATTAACATGGATACGCCATTTTCCCGGAACGTCATTCCGGTACTTCCGGAATCACTGAAGTATTGTCCACAAATTCAAATAATTAATATAATTTGTTTTTTTTTAATAGATTGTATTAAACAGATTTCAAAAGCTTTTATTTAACTTGTAATGTTTGTATACGTATTCGCCACTAATTTTGGAAGCTAAGTTAGAATCACTCCTCTATGTGTCCGTATGGGCTCAAATCTTATGTACCTTCGGTGAAAATACAATAACATGGTATCATGGAGCTGTTCTGTTTGTGGAACCGGAATAAAGCCATTGGAACTTTTTTTCTATGTTATTGTGTAACGGGACGAGCAGATCGCTCGCCTGATGGTAAGCGTCACGTCTGCCTATGGACAGATGCAGTGCCAATCAGTAACTAAATAGTTCTGTCTGGCACTGCCCAGCGTCCGCTACACCGAGACGACAGTTATTTATTAGGTCTGATATACCCAGTAAATGCACTAGCTTCAATGCCCTTTCCCCGAAACATAGAAGTGTTGAACACACTGCCATTTTAGGAAGAAATGTCTAGCAAATCGATGGTACCCACCTAGACGGCCCAGTACAGAAACCTACCACCTGGTACCACCTTAACTAAATACTATAAACCCATCGACTTTGGACTTATTTGTTTTGTCTTTGTAAGTACTTGGTGCTACCTGATATCCCTACTGTAATGCCCATTTAGACTGTATAGGTATAAAAAAAAACAATATCCATCCATCCATCCATCAACCTGTAAACGTCCACTGTTGGACATAGGCCTCCCCACGAGAATGCCATCTATAACGGTCCTGTGCCACCTGCATCCAGCGATTTCCTGCGACCTTGATGAGGTCATCAGTCCACCGAGTGGGGGGTCGTCCTACGCTGCGTCGTCCGATTCGTGGTCGCCACTCGAGAACCTTTTTTCCCCAACGGTTGTCGGTTCGTCGAGCGATGTGGCCTGCCCATTGCCACTTCAACGTGCTAATCCTTAGGGCTATGTCGGTTACACCCGTTCTTCTACGGATTTCCGTATTTCGGATTTTATCACGTAGAGAAATACCGAGCATAGCCCTCTCCATAGCACGCTGAGCGACTTTGAGCCTTGTTATGAGGCCGACATTTAGAGACCACGTTTCAGTGCCGTAAGTCATCGCTGGTAACACACACTGGTTATAAACCTTTGTTTTCAGACACTGCGGAATATTAGACGAGAAGATCCTCCTAAGTTTCCCGAACGCTGCCCAGCCGAGTTGGATTCGTCGGCTGACCTCTTTCTCGAAATTGGATCTACCTAATTGAACTGTTTGTCCTAGGTAAACATAGTGATCGACAACTTCGAGAATCGCATTCCCAACCAGGACCGGTACAGAAATGACATGGGCATTAGACATGATTTTCGTCTTGTCCATGTTCATTTGCAGCCCTACTAGTTGGGAGACCTTGCTGAGGTCATTGAGCATGGTGCTAAGGTCCTCCAGGGATTCTGCCATGACTACGATATCATCTGCGAATCGAAGGTGAGTGATGTATTCGCCATTGATGTTGATGCCGAGTCCGGTCCAGTCTAAGAGCTTGAAGACATCTTCCAGCGCAGTGGTGAACAGTTTCGGAGAGATAACGTCTCCCTGTCTCACGCCTTTCTGCAGCTGGATCGGTTTCGTACTCTAATCCTGGATGCGGACTGACATAGTAGCGTCTTTATACAAATACTTCAGTACTTCGATATATCGATAGTCAATTTGGCACCTCTGAAGGGACTGCAGCACTGCCCAAGTTTCGACAGAATCAAAGGCTTTCTCATAGTCCACAAACGCTAGACACAGAGGCCGATTATACTCCTCGGTCTTCTGTATAATCTGGCGTAGCGTGTGGATGTGGTCTATGGTACTATAACCTTTTCGGAAACCGGCTTGTTCGGGCGGCTGGAAGTCGTCTAGCTTGCGCGCGAGTCGGTTCGTAATGACTCTTGAAAACAATTTGTACACGTGGCTCAGGAGTGAGATGGGTCTGTAATTCTTTAAGAGCGTTTTATCGCCCTTCTTGAAAAACAGCACCACCACACTCCTGGTCCACGACTCTGGAACGTCGCCCCCGAGAATGACAGAATTAAACAGCTTCTGTAGGGCTTTTAAAACTGGCTTGCCGCCTGCCCTCAGGAGCTCTGTGGTAATTCCGTCATCTCCCGGTGCCTTTCCATTCTTTAATTGTTTCAGAGCCATTCTGATCTCGTACAAGCTGACGTCCGGGATTTCTTCGGTATAGTGCCGAGTTAGCTTGGATCTGGGGTCTTGGACCAAGCTGACAACAGGATTCAGGGATGATTTGTACAACTGCCCATAGAACCTTTCGACCTCTCCCAAGATCTCACTCTGGGATGAAATGACAGTACCGTCATCGGTCTTCAGCTTAGTCATTTGGCTCTGCCCAATAGACAAATCTCGTGCGAACACTTTGGAGCCTCGATTTCGCTCTATCGCCTCTTCAATACGCAGTGTATTGAATCGGCGAATATCGCGTCGCATAGATTTAGAGATTTGTCTATTAAGCTGCCTGAGTTCGGACCAATCGGCTGACGACTGTACCGTCATTTCCTTTCTCCTCTCCATGAGTTGAAGAGTCTGGTCAGAAAGCTTTTTTGTTCTAGTAGCGCGATGGGCCTTAAAGAATTTTGACCCGACCGCGTGGACAGTTTCCACGAACCACGTTCATATCGTTCGAAGATTCGCACTCTTCCAGGCATTGGAAGCGATTATGTAATTCGAGTTGAAAGCTATCGGGGTTCTGGTATTGGACAGGTGTAGGTCGGAGTGTAGACTTCATCAAGCGGGACCGCTCGACTTTCGTACGAAGATTCAATGTGCCTCGAACCATGCGGTGATCACTCCCAGTTTTAATCCTGCTGATCACAGAGACATCATTGAATATTTGTCGTTTGTCCGTCAAGATGAAGTCTATCTCATTTTTAGTGGATCCATCAGGGCTAATCCAGGTCCACTTCCTTTGTGGCCGTTTCTTGAAGAAGGAATTCATCATGAAGAGGCCTTCCTTCTCCAAAAAGTCGGCCAGTTTTTGGCCCCTTTGGTTTCTCTGTCCAAATCCATATTGCCCCACTATCAACTCATCGTCTGTCCTTTTGCCTAGTTTTGCGTTGAAGTCTCCCATAACTACCGTGAAGTGGGTTTTGGACGTGTGGATGGCTTTCGAGATATCCTCGTATAAGGCCTCCACTACGTCGTCGGAGTATGTCGAAGTCGGTGCGTAAACCTGTATGACCTTCAACGAATACCGTTTGGTAATTCTGAGTATAAGGTACGCTACCCTTGTTGACACACTTTCGATCCTTTCCACGTTCTCTACGAGAGACTTACGAACGATAAACCCTACACCGCCTTGGGATGGGTGATCTCCCTCCCGGTAGAAGAGCAAATTTCCAGACCGGAGGATTATCGTGCCCTCCCCCTCTCTTCGCACTTCTGATAATCCTACAATGTCCCATCGGATTTTGCTCAATTCCTCTTCCAGTTCGATGACCCTCTCGTCGGTCCTAAGCGTCCGAACGTTGTGTGTTACCAGGGCCAAGGGTCGATTTTTTTGGTAGCCGGATCGCGGCCGGAGATTCCTAGCACCCCCTGCCCCGCCACCAACAGGCCCGCTACCAAAATGAGCCCGTGGAACAGCGGAACTGCCGTGACTGGGGGCCGTGACTTTTTGTGCATCCATATTTATTTTGGGGGGGTAATAATGCCATAATCGCCACGCTTGGCGAGCGGATTGGCGATCGCGGTAGATGTTATTAAGTTTCCCGGGAGATAGCCGCTGCCCAATCTCCCGGTGAGACCCTTAGCCGATTTTTACGACTCCCACGGGCAAGTAAGGGGTGACGACCTTTGTATTCTATTCCCGTCACCACACGGGTATAACAATATAGATTTAAATAAATATCGTTTATTGTTAACACAAATTTATTTACATTCAATTTACATGCAATATAAACATATTTTAATCTACATGCATTTCAGTTTCTACATCTGTGTAATTTTGACCTCCACAATTAAAATAAATAGTCATAAGTTTTTCTATATTTTCTGGTTTCAATCTATTTCTTTTCACTTCTAAAATCCATTTATGGGTAGAAAATGACCGTTCCACATCACGAGATGTTAAAGGCGCAAATTTAAAAAATGGTATTAAATTACTTGTTTCATGTTTTTCAATTGACTCACTATATTCTCTAAGTGTGTCTAAATCTGGGTTACGCTCCATAACATATTATATTTTATTTTTTATATTTTCGGAATTGCGCTCATTAATAGCAGCTCCAACTTGGTCAAAATGCAAAAGTGACTCCGCCAGTGATAAATTATGTTTTTGCAATGCTTTTAAAGAATGTTGTATTATACAGTAATTGTCTTTTATGTAATTTAAATCATTTTTTAAATTTTCTTTTTCAAAAATATTTTTCGCGTTTCGAATAGAAACAGTATCAGCGCTGCTCAAACAAGATAAAACATCTTTAATTTTCTCGAAGTTTTGAGCGTAGTAGGATACTGCCTCTAACCAAGTACCCCACCTGGTAACGATTGGTTGAGGAGGCAGTGGCAAATCTGGGTATTTTTCTTTTAAAATTTTAACTCTGCTTGGTGCTTTCAAAAATATTTTTTTACATTAGCAATTATGATGTCAATATCGTTATATTCTGATCTAATTTGTTCCGATACACGGTGCAAAGCGTGCGCCAAACATGTGACATGCTTCATTTCTGGCAAATAATTTTTTAAATTTCGTCCTGCAGATAACATGTACGCTACGGCATCAGTGCAGTGCACAAGAACGTTGCTAGCTCTAGTTTCGAATGAATTTTCCCATAAAGTTCCTAAGCACTCTATTACGAATTGCGTAATTGTTTGTCCATTAATCACAGTTAGCACCTTACACGCTATCAAATAAGGTCGATTGAAATTAATGAGATCTAATGGTTTTATTAGAAAATTATCATATACATATCGACCTAAAAAGTCTGTGGTTTCATCTAACGAAATCCAAAGTTTCTCATTTTTATTACTTCGTCGAATGGAATCTAGTTTATTCTTGTAAAATTTATCCAAATAAACTTTCCTTAACTGTGATTCATCGGGTAGTTTACGATTAGCACACGCACAATAACAGGTACTACACATATATTTCTGGAAAAATCTTGAAAAGCAGTATTTTTCATCTGAGACCATGGAATATTGCACAAAATCAAAAATTTGATAAGATCGAAGTAAAACTCCTCCTGCGGCTGCTTATACGTTCCCTGGTGCACAGCGCCTTCAATATGTTTTTTCACGTTGCCTTTATTTCGAACTATCAAATGGCTCTCACACTTTGTGCAGTACATTGTACCATTAGCGGGATCATAAATTAACTCAGGAAGATCGGATATCCATTTTTCTACCGTCTCAGCCTTGACGTTTGCCATGTTGAAGAGATGTAACCTCGTATTTGACCTAAAACAAAAACTTCATGACGTGAACATTACAAAACTGACATCTACGTTAATAGTTGTTTTACTTTTTTAATGTAACGTCACTCAATTGAAAAAGGGCACAAGCAAGCAAACGTAAGACTATATACTAGTAAATGAAAAATGACTTACCATAACTTAAAAAGATTGGTTGAATATATTCAAATCAAGAGTGAAAGATGCAACTGCGTATAGTCCAGCCAAATCATCGTTTAGAGCAGTATCCAGAATCCGTGTAGTCCAGCCAAATCGTCGTTTAGAGCAGAATCCAGGAATCAGTACACAAGCCAGGGTCAAGTAACGTTTTTACAACACAATAACAAAGATGCGCATTCTACGAATCGAAGTAAACGAGTGAGCTAGCTACCTGTGGGGCTACCCCCCCGCGTCGCGGTATGCATTGTTTACGTAACCGGTTTGTGCACTATCTACAATCCTGTGTTCTGATTGGTCACTGAGTCATGTTGAGGGCACAGATTAAGAGTAAGACAGAAATTTAACTGCGTCTTTTGTGAGTGAAATATTTTGAGTTCAATTCACGTTTATACTAGTTTGAGTATTTGTTTTACTCGGTATATACTAAAATCATACCAAGTTTGAAGCTTCTATCTGTTATCGTTTTTATGATAGAGCTAAAACAAACAAATATGCAAAAAATGTTTGTTGTATGGAATCAGTAATTTTTAACTTTTTGATTTTTATTGTATGTTCTTATATCGGCCATAGTTATAAACTCTTTTTGAAAAATAGAATTGTGCACCTGCTAATGTTCGAAAGAAAAAGCTCAGTGAGTGACAGACATACAGCGGAGTCTTAGCAATAGGGTCCCGTTTTCAACAAGGGTTGACTTTTGTTGAAAAAACTAATTTGCAGCGGGATGGCGATAAATTATTAAGAAGATACTATTGGTCATATGGTTACATTGTAAAATTCCGGAAAAAAATAATATTCCGGAGGAATACCCATATTCATATATACGTTTCAGATTATTGACCTTAATTCAATATACCTACTCCGATCACTGGTTATAACTTGTCGTCATAGGCGGAGTGCAATCAAATAATAAAATTACTAAATACATACTATAGTGACAAGTTGAAAACATAAATAAATGACTAGGACTGAGCAATAAATAAAAATAAAATGGAAATGCAAAGATTAAATGAAGAAAGTAGGAGTCATATTTTTTTGTTTCTTTCGGCTGTTTGGTCAGGCAAAGGGAACAAAAACCATACAGTTAAATGTTACACAATTTTCTTAACAAATTATCAGTTTCTTCATATTTTAATGGCATAAATTAATGCATTATGTTAACAAGTACAGTCTTCACTAATTTTTTATACCAACAAGTCAAGTTTTTATTTATAAATAATCGCTCATTTTAAAGTTACTATCAGACATCAGTAGTTTAATCTTACAAAATGGTCAAAGTTACGTTGTTAATGGTACGAATTTATGTGAAAAATTAAAACATACGTAAAGCACTGTTATATCATATTCATTACACCCAAGACTTCCTCCGCATTACATTAGATAAACTTCCATAAAAATGTTTTAACATAACTCCTGACTATTTATTAATTAGAATATAAAAAGCTTGCTAAAGATAGTTGAATGCTTTTGATATTTTTTGCTTATATGAAATGTTGATCGTATTATTTTAAAATTCACTGCACGCATGGCTAGTTAGGATAACGACGTACCATCCCAGGTGTTCGATTCCCATGCAGGTCAATACTTTGAGCGCCCCACTAACTGTCTTAAGTCTGGTTGTAATTTATGTCCATTAATTATAAATTTGTAAAGTTCATTAATGTAGGATGTAGTCTTTGAAAAAATGTTTTAGCCTTTCACCATATTTTCTACGTGTATACCTCTTTTAGGTGCATACCTGTAGAATATAATAATTCGACGTTAGTACATTTCAAATTCATTCATTCATTCTTGAGTAGTAGGCTGCTTTGCTAACAATTCTCGACTTACAACCATAAAATAATATGCCGACAGGTCCGGGGTAGTATAACATTCTCGTAATAGAAGTTCAATTAACTTTCGTCCCATCCTTATTCCCTTCTCTCCAATCCTTACCTTGTTAAGGTAGTCACCGATATGGCTGTGCCCCAGCTGGAGTTTATGAGCTGCAGTTAGCACTTACCATCAGATGGGCTATTTACTCCTCTGGTATCAAAACCATTTAAAAAAAAACTCATCGAAATCCATATGGGAAATATGCCTCTCCACGAAGGCGGATAATGAATTGGCATTTGCTGTTACAATTAGGGATGTTAAAAAATAATCGATTTTTATTTTAATCGATTATTTTTTTCTAATAATCGATTTTTTATAATCGATTTTTATATTAATAATAATCGATTTTTAAAAAATCGATTATATAAATTACGCGTTTTAATCGATTTTTATGAAAAGCGCCATCTATAGAACGTATGAATAAAACTCGAAGTAAATCCATTATTATTTACAAGTTTAGAGTGCCATAATATTATATAGTTGTTGATAAACAATAAAAATGTCTTCCAATAGTAAAACATCTAAAAGCGGTTGGCGAAAATATTTTACCATTAATGCTAGGGCCGCACCTGCGTGTATCGTCACGAAGCTTCGTGCAATGAGACGATACACGCAGATGTGACCGGTCATTATCGGCTATCGTCGTGAACATTCGGATTTTGTGTGCGTTATCGCTTGGTTGCCGATAAGTCAAAGGGTTTTAGAGCGCTAATATATCGCGCTCTCTGGTTACACTAGCGTTGTTCATTTCGGCAGAAATTTTCGATGTGTTTAGACGCGTTCGAGGGTCTCCAGTTAATCAATAAATATGGAATGGAACGATAATATGGTGCTGCAATTTTTACACCATTATAAAGCTGAATCCATGATGAAATCCAAAAAAATCATTATGAAATTATTAGCATATTATAACTGTAAAAGTAAAGCAACTCGTCATCCATAGTTGAACATCGAAAGGATTTCGGTCATCTTTAATTATTGCACGATACTTCGTGTAAAATACTGAAGTCGCTAGTATGACCACAGTATTATCGCGATAACTTTCTAGTGTACAAAACGTACGAAGTATTAATGCTAGGGCCGCACCTGCGTGTGTCGTCCCGAAGTAATGTGTGGCGTAGCTTCGTACGTTTTCTACACTAAAAAGTTATCGCGATAATACTGTGGTCACATTAGCGACTTCGGTATTTTACACGAAGTATCGTGCAATAATTAAAAATGGCCGAAATCATTTTCATGCGTCTAACTATGGATGACGAATTGCTTTACTATTACAGCTATATTCTAATAATTACATAATGATTTTTTTTATCCCTTCATGGGTTCCGCTTCATAATGGTGTAAAAATTCTAACACCATTTCATCACTCCACTCCATATTAATTGATTAACTGAAATCCTCGAACGCGTCTAAACACATCGAAAATTTCCGCCGAAATGAAAAACGCTAGTCTAACCACAGAGCGCGATATATTAGCGCGCTAAAACCCTTTGACTTATCGCCACCCAAGCGATAAGGGACAACTTCTCGGTACCCACCACCTCAGCCAGAAGGCACGTGTAGCAATACATAACGCTGTGCTTGTCCCAACATTACTATATGGGAGCGAGAGTTGGGTATGCAGAAAAGAGCATGAAAGCAAAATTAATGCGGTCGAAATGCGATCTCTACGGAAAATCTGTGGAGTTAGGCTGACCGACCGCATACGCAACGACGACGTAAGAAAGCAAGTAGGTATGAAAGAGAGTATTGGTGTAAAGAAAGGGAAAAAGGGCGAAAGGGAATGCTCCGATGGTTCGGACATGTGGAAAGAATGCCGAACGAACGTCTGGTTAAGAAGATATACAATGCGAAAGTGGAAGGATGTAGGTACCCCGGGAGACCGAGACTCAGCTACCTAGACCAGATTGGTCACGTACTGAAGGAAGGTGGAGTCAAGAAATTCCGAAACCGGCGAGCGTGTATGAAGAGAATTATGAATGTTGAGGAAGCGAGTGAAGTATGCAAGGATAAAGTTCTCTGGTACTCTTTTCTCTCTGCCTACCCTGCAAGGGATATGGCGTGATGATATGTATGCAGAAAAAAATCGATTTTTTCGTAAAAATCGATTATTTATTTTGATTAAAATCGGTTTTTGGAAAATCGATTAATATTAAGTTTAAAAAAAATCGATTTTTATTTAATCGATTTTTTTCCAGTAACCTCACATCCCTAGTTACAATTTAGGAGCTCTCCAGGACAGCGCTTCTGTATACTCCTCTCTTAGCCAATATTTACAATTACAAAAGGAAATTAAGGGCTGGCGTCATATTGTATTCTTACCTGACCACCACAAGTGCGTTTAGGCGCTTTGCCATACCTACTACTGCAACCAATCTTAAGGCTCATATATAGGCCCCGTTAAGTTATACACTACCTGCCTGAGGGTCAAACCTCGGTGTCATTTATAGTGAATGGGAATCCTGGCTTACAGGAGTTACAATGGTGGGATTAGTCCCATTAAAAAAAAAAATGTCCACCACAAGGGGATACTTGACTATATAATAACCAAATACGAGCCTAGTTTCAAGATACATAAGTATCGCTTTACATGTTATAGCAGCACGACAAAGATAAGTCGTTTACTCGAGGCAATAGCGTGTAACTTTACACTATTTGCTAACCCAGTTGATCGCCGTTAAACATATTTAGAGCAAGTTGCCCAATTTCCCCTTACTCCAGTCCTAACGTCATATCCATAAAATTAAAAAAAAAACAACTTGTAACTGGGTACTTGTATATTAGTTCATTATAAAATAGCTAATCAACGATACAAGCAATAAATAACAAATTTAACAACACTTTTCACTTGACTCACATTATTTACAAATATTATGAGAATTCTTCACAAAACTACCATTCCTAAAATCTATCTTTTCCCGCCAAAATTAACCATAAAGGTTCTGAACACGATACCTAAATCATTAGTTGTAGTTATCATAAAAGACGAATACAACTATTTATAATAATAAGTATTTCAAAGATTTTCTCATAAAAATAAAATTAATTACTGCAGGAAATAGTAATACATTATTTAAAAATGATACTGATAAGTAGGTAGTAATTTTTCGAAATTAAAATTCGTTTATTTTTTTAAATGTATTGATATATTTTCTGAAGTAGTATAGAATTTTTAATTAAACTACATAAAAATTAATTTCGAACTCGAAAACTCTATAATTTAAATTATGAAATATTTATGATTTTTATAAAACACGCAATACAATAAAGAAATGTTAATATGGAAGGAATGTTTAAGGTACACAACATTCAAGCAAAAAGAAGAAAAAAAAATTAACAGACATATGTCTTAAAACATAATAAGTATACCCTATATACCATTTCGGGCCGTAACTTCAAAATTTTAAGCATTATAGATAGCCTGCTGGGAAAGTTTAAGCCCGTTTAAACTTGCCCTAAGCTCAGCAAGTTTAAACGGGTTTAGGCTTTAGGGCCAGGTCATGAGACGAACATGCCATAGACTTTTGGGCAGCCTTACAAGTAATAAATAAATCTATGGTATAAATAAGCTAAAACAATCAGGGTATTTATATATTTAATATGGAGTTTTATTAAGTTTGATAATTCTCTAAAATAGTAAATAACTCTTATAGGATGAAATAATAAAGTATTTTGTTTCACACACCCTAATCTATTAGTTTTTTTCTAATCCTTAATATTTTTTTGACTTGGGTTTTAATTTTTTTTTGTAATGAAATTTTAGTAGTAAATCAACTATATATGTTTAATTAGATAAATAAATGTTATCGGTGCAAAGCTCTAAATTATGCGCGTGATATTATTTCGCGGTTTTTTTCTTCTTTTTTCTGATATAAATGCAATCATATCTTTGTTTTTTTTTAATGAATTAGTAATTGACTAGAAATAAAGCATTTTGAGTATACACTTCGAAAGAGAGTCAGAACTCCGAATTAGCGGTAGCACTATAGAAGATACACTTAAAAAAATATGAACGATACTTTTTTAAAACCATTTAGGATATGGGGCATTTTTAAAATGTAATAAGGAGTATTTCACCATAATTTATAACCACTACATTCGAAGTCATGCAATGTTAGTACCGTTAATATAATTGGAATTATTGAACACATTATATTAAAAAAATACAAGAGTCCTTATCGTATTAAATAGAAAAAAAAATATCTTAAATTTATATCTTAATGTTTTAAAAATATTTATTACTAAAAAGTTCTGATTGTAGTACATTATTCCTATGCCTGCATGATCGATTTTCTTTTTAAAAATGACCCGAGGTCATCAGAACTTTTTGTGACAAATATATTTTTAAATAACTTAATTAAGAGACAAATATCAATTTTCATCAACAAATCCTTAATTCGAGTTGATTTAGTTTAATTTAACTTTCTTTAGTTGTCATCTCAAATTTAGTTGTTGTTGGTGAAATAGAGCTTTTGTCTATGATATTTAATCAATTTAGTACATAAATGATTTAGAGATAGAACAGGAAAAGATTTCTTTTGTTGTAAGTAACATATGTTTTTGTTGTGGGGGACATTTCAAATATGAATTAGGATTCACAAATAACAGCTAGACTGAAAGCAATCATTTGGGTATCGCATAAAAATTGCACTGTATTCGAGTCGAGTGACACTTTGCAAGAGAATTCGGTACTTAGGCCATTTCGCCATCTATTTCATTTATATTTGATTTATCTTAAATAATTGTTCCAAATAGCGCTATTTTGTACAAATAAAAAAATGTTCCAAAAAGCGCTATTTTGTACAAATAAAAAAATGTCCCAAAAATCGATCGCAGCGTCACCTATTAGGTCCTAATACATTGTTTTGATGGTCATAAAATTTATAATTGCCTTTCAAATAAAACCATTTTGGGTGATATCAATTGTATGGTTCAAAGTCTATAACGGATATACCAAAAACTTTTTGGGTTTTGTAGTACTTTTTGTCATCCAAAAATGTTAAGCAGAAAGAAGTGTAGTTATGGAAGATTATATGAAATAAATCTTATAAAATGTTGGCCACAATATTTATTGATAAAAACCCGATTACGAGCGAAAAATGATTGTCACAAGTGAGATTCGAACCCACACCTATTGGAAATCCGTTCCAATCGTGCTGCCACTTACTTATTTTTCGCTCGTAATAGGGTTTTTATAAATAATCAAGCATATTAAATGCTAAATTTCAGTAATTGAATAACAGGGTTGTGTCATCGTTTAATACAATTCTAACTGCAAAGTTTGAGTATTAAACCTGTACAATGTCGGGTAGATGACACACATCTCCTGAAAGACGAAAATATAATACGATGCGAGAATTGAATGTCTTACAATAGTTTAAGGTGGTGTAAGTGGCAGCATGTTTGGAAAGGATTTCCAATAGGTGTGGCTTCGAATCCCACTTGTGACAATCACTTTTTCGCTCGTAATCGGGTTTTTATAAATAATCAAGCATATTAAATGCTAAATTTCAGTAATTTAAATATTTATTTATTTGGTTTAATCTTTTGTATACGCGTAACAAGTTCACAAGTCGTTACTATTAACTGAAAATGAAATAAATGATTAATTTGGGAATTTTAACAGAATATGAAAATACAAGTAATATCACATTCAATATACTTTAGCATTTTATCTGAAATACATTACATAGAATACTAACAAAATTATTCAATATGACACTGTACAATGCTAAAGTATTGAATAAAATTTAAGAACACCAACCACATTTTCATATTGCCACCAAAACTCCCATAACTAAAGTTATCTATCCCACTTTCAACCCTAATTACACCTCTGTTAAAAGAAAAAAATAAATTAACTATTTCTACTAATATTAAGTACCAGCCTAATTAAAACAAATATGTAAATGATATTAAGATTCGAGTACGCTTGATAATTACATTTTCTTGAGGCAATTCAATTTTTGACTGCCAGGGTTACCAGATCATATAAAAACTCCCAACAAATCCGGTACTTTGAAGAGAAAAATTTAAATCGAAAACACGATTACCAAACTTTTTGAAATAGAAAATTATAAGACACATTATATTTATTGATAATTTTACTAACAAAATCTAGATAGATTTTCTTGTAAAGAGATGATTGTAGTGAAACTTATGTATTACACGGAAACATTTTAATTACTTTTCAATCACTTTTGTATAGCATATATTGTGTTTATCATTCATTTATTTATACAAAATTATGAAAGCGAAATGATGTCTCACTTTTATATATCTACTTATATTCGCAAAAAAAGGGAGCTTAAGCGATCGACATCTCGTTCTTAAGCCTATTCTTCAAACATTTTTTACTTTAGTCTATGAGGAATATGTTAAAGTACGCAATATAACGCTTGACCTCTTTTTCTTACAAACATTTAATCACACAAAAAGGCCTCTTCATAACCCTCCCATAAAAATTTTGACTCCAAAGAGAATAAGATTTTGTTCATATATCAATATTTACAACATCAGAATTGGAGAGATAATTAGGTAATTAAAAAATTTGATCTGTAAACCCTATTTAATTAATTATTTAAGTTATTAAGCATAAAGTAAAATATCGTTGTTGTGTTGACATAAGTTTGACCATCTCTCTGGCTTTACATACTACGGTAGCTTAACGACGTTTTACAATACGTGCTGGAATTGTATATTAGTATTAACAGTCTCAACGAGATGAAGAAATTGGCATCTATCTAAGTTTTGATTTAGTTGGCTGGTCTTCTAGGAGACTCAAAAGTTTCTTGTTTGAATCATCAATGATTAATGATGAAAATATCCATACATCAGGCCAGCAACGTTCACTGTTCCACACAGACCTCCCCATATTAAGGATAATGTTATAATCAATACTATTGGCAGGCGGGTTGGTGATTGCAGTTGGTGTTATGGGTTCGCCTGAAGAACGCTACTGACTGCTCTCCTGACCGGTTTTCATCAATCCCACGGAATAATAAGGAGTGGTGGCATGATATTCATAACCCTTCACCACACGACAAAGATATGTCGCACTACATCATTTCTCTTAAAATGTTATGAACACAGATTACCAATTACTTACAATAACATTTTTATCTATACAAGACATTTTTGTCTAAAGACATCTGTGAGCTCACGCACACTACATGTCACCCGACATCAAATAATTTTTTCTGGCCTTTTATTACCTATATTCATACCTTAAACTTTCCTTATCACATTACTTTTTAACCCATGTTATATTCATACCACGATGATTGCCCACTTATCTCAATTTCTATGGCGTATTTCAAAGTTCACAGGCAACTTATGTATTCCAAAATTACATATGTACCTCTATTATAGGAAATCACGCTTTATATATTCTTCAAACTTATCAAGATCATAAAGGTGTTATTAATTATCCTTAGAACAATTATAAATATTATATAATGCATTTATTCAATAGATTTAATATCTGAAATCTTTTTTTTTCAAATGAAAATAAAATATTGCAAAATTTTTGGCAATCCCATGCCTCAGGGAATACTAGAGGGATGAAAGTTTACAAAAACATATTTTGAAAGTCCATATAAAATTAAATTCTTTGTTGGTAATTGAACATGGGTTACCGGATAGATTTACATAAGAGGTTAAAATAGGACATGCAATTTTTTTTTTATTAAGATCCTTAAAAAACCGGCACAAACATACTAGTAAATAATATTTTAGCATGTCGATTCATTTGCAATTTTCACCTATTAAGAATAAAGTCCATTATTTCATGTCTTACAATTTACACATTTTATGTCGGTTACCTCCCACATTGATTGTTCAATATTGAGTCTTAAATGGTGACAATAAGTGCTAAATTAAAATTATCACTCAGTCTTCTTTCTTCTCCTCTTCGGATTTCGGCAAGCCCTCTGGCGAGGGTGGACGATCCGACTCGTTATCTGATCCTATAATGAAAAATACTATAAATTATTCTAACATCTTTTTGTTATTATTTTTTACACCTCGCACTAAGCACTTGACTTTCATCATTATACATACATATCATCACGCCATATCCCTTGCAGGGTAGGCAGAGAGAACAGAGTGCCAGAGAACTCTATCCTTGCATACTTCACTCGCTTCCTCAACATTCATAATTCTCTTCATACACGCTCGCCGGTTTCGGAGACTCTTGACTCCACCTTCCTTCAGTACCTGACCGATCTGGTCTAGGTAGCTTAGTCTCGGTCTCCCTCGGTACCTACATCCTTCCACTTTCGCATTGTATATCTTCTTAACCAGACGTTCGTTCGGCATTCTTTCCACATGTCCGAACCATCGGAGCATTCCCTTTCGCATCTTTACACCAATACTCTCTTTCATACCTACTCGCTCTCTTACGTCGTCGTTACGAATGCGGTCGGTCAGCCTAACTCCACAGATTTTCCGAAGAGATCGCATTTCGACCGCATTAATTCTACTTTCATACTCTTTTCTGCATACCCAACTCTCGCTTCCATACAGTAATGTTGGGACAAGCACTGCGTTATGTATTGCTACACGTGCCTTCTGGCTGAGGTGGTGGCTGCCGAGAAGTTGCCCCAACGCTCCGTTCACTCTATTTCCCGCATTCACTCTTCGCTCTATATCAGTGGTGTACCGTCCATCTCGGCTAAATTCACATCCAAGATATACAAATTCATCCACTTGCTCTAGTACATCATTACCTATTGTTACTCTTACATCTGTTCTGGTTTCATCTCTTTCAAAGACCATTATTTTGGTTTTGCTCACATTCACGCGTAGACCCCTTTTCTTACAATCTTCTGTCATTGTGTCGACTAGGGTCTGCAGGTCAGTCGCTGACTGTGCCAGCAGGACTGCATCATCTGCATAAAGCAAAGCAGAGACCACTGAGTCACCCATCTGGACTCCCACATTCATATCGTTCAACCTTTGGAGACATTTATCCAGATATATGATAAACAGCCTGGCCGATAGAACGCAGCCCTGCTTAACGCCGATATTGACGTCAAACCAAGGCGACATTCCATCATCCAGCCGCACACAGGCTCTACAGCCCATGTAACTGGATTGCACAGCCTGCAGCAGTTTACCGTTAATACCATACTCCGGTAAAATGTCCCAAAGTTCCTTTCGTACAACCGTGTCAAATGCTCTCTCCAGATCCACAAAACTGCAGAAAACCCTCTGACCTAGGGCCAGATGCTTCTCCACAATGTTGCGCAGAGAGAACACTTGATCCATGCATCCCCTTCCACTCCTGAAACCTCCTTGTGTCTCACACAGTAAACCATCGGACACCATCCTCATTCTCCTTTCAATAATTTTACCATACACTTTTGCTGCCAAACTGGTCAAGCCTATGGCTCTGTAATTTGCGCAGTCATAACGTGAACCCTTGTTTTTAAACAAAGGCACGATGACTGCGCTATTCGTCCCCGGGAACCATTCCCGAGCTCCAACATAAATTGAGGAGCAACAGGAACGCCTCCCGGACACAGGAGCCACCAAGCTTGATCATCTCGGCAGACACCATATCAATGCCCGCTGCCTTACCATTTCTCAAACCTCTTATCGCCCATTCAACTTCATCCATACTGATGCCATCGGAGGACGTCGTCGCCGAATGTTGATCTACTAGACCACATGCGACACCGGCGCCAACCGTAGCATCCGCATACATATCGCCAAAATATTCACTCCATCGGCTTAACACGTCTTGTGTTTGTGTAAGAATGTCTCCACCTTTAGATCTTATTTTATTCATTCTGAAGGCTGACCAACCACCCCGAGACTTCTTCACCTCCCTCCAAAAGAGTTTGGTGTTACCCTCGAAGTTTTTAGTCAGCCTATTTTCTGCACACATACTTGCTCTATCACGTTTCTCTTTCACTAAGGCCTTGGTGTCATTCTTACATTGCCGATATATTTCTTTCTTCTGTTCAGTCATACTGTCATTCAGATTCAAAGAAGAGACATAGTCCAGCCACGCTTTCTTCTTTTGCTCTACGGAAGCTGCCACTTCCGCATCCCACGATGCATCACCATTTGTGTTTCTATGCTTCTTTGAACTTCCACATACTTCTTTCGCTGTGTCTACCCTACTCTCTTTCAATACTCTCCAACATTCTTCAATGCCCGATTGCGGCTGGCTTGCCATCGTCAGCCGTTCTCGGACACCCTCTGCATACTTTTCTCTTACACACTCTTCTTGCAACCTTTCAACCTTTATTCTTTTAAGCCCTCCGAAGTGGACACGCTCTCGCCAGTGCCTCCACTTTCTGAACAGACCACCAAATCTCGCAATAACGAGATAGTGGTCCGTATCGACTGTGGGGCCCCTGTAGGCTCTTGCGTCCAATATTTTGCTTCGGAGGCGACTGTCTACCAAAATTAAATCTATTATACTTTTCTGTTTATTCCTTCTCCATGTATACATATGGATGTCCTTATGTTGGAAAAATGTGTTTGACACAATAAGGTTTCTCTCCATGCATACATCCGCTATGAGCCTACCTGCGTCGTTCACTCTCTTATCACCAAATGGACCAAGTACGTCCTCATAGTCAGGACGCTTGGTCCCCACCCATCCGTTCAAATCTCCGCATACAATCACGCGTTCACTGGTTTCTGCCATATCCAGAACTTCCCTAACATTATCCCAAAACTTCTCTAGGTCTGATGCCACCGAGGATCCTACGGGAGCATATGCTACAACCATGAATACCTTGGTGACACCTAGTTTTATACGGACCCAAAGAAGTCTGGGATCATACATTCCGTAATCCTTCACACCTGAGGCCAAGCGAGAGGACAACAGCACTCCTACCCCCATGCTGGCTCGATCGCTCTGTGGTACACCAGACCACAGAGCCATCCCGCTACCAGGAAGATCGCAGGCGTCGCTGCCCCTTCGCTTGGTCTCTGTTACACAGAGCACGTCTAGCTGTTTGTCCGCCATGACGGATATCAGCTCGTGCAACTTACCTTCCACACAACCTCTTACATTCCACGTGCCCACCCGGCACTCTGCTCTCCTCGACTCGCCTGACTGGGCAAGGCGTGATGGGTGGCGGCCCCCATCGCCGCAACTGCCGAAGTTCGTACCGACGGGGGCGGGTCGGTACGCGTCGCCTCCGGGGGACGCCCTAACCCGCTTACGGTACGCATTTCGAGCCGGATTAGCAGTCTAATTAGACTGGCAGGGGACGCGAACGAGCACGCTCCGGACTATGCCCCCCATCATCATTCATCATTATCCTTAAGTCATAAACAGGAGACATCATCAACATCTCCACAATAGAAGGGATCTAGAGTCTATACTACGCTATCAGAGGGATTGCTATAGGGTTTTATTTCCAGTTTTCTTTCTCGTACAAAGATGTTATACATACATATCATCACGCCATATCCCTTGCAGGGTAGGCAGAGAGAACAGAGTGCCAGAGAACTCTATCTTTGCATACTTCACTCGCTTCCTCAACATTCATAATTCTCTTCATACACGCTCGCCGGTTTCGGAGACTCTTGACTCCACCTTCCTTCAGTACATGACCGATCTGGTCTAGGTAGGTTAGTCTCGGTCTCCCTCGGTACCTACATCCTTATACTTTCGCATTGTATATCTTCTTAACCAGACGTTCGTTCGGCATTCTTTCCACATGTCCAAACCATCGGAGCATTCCCTTTTGCATCTTTACACCAATACTCTCTTTCATACCTACTCGCTCTCTTACGTCGTCGTTACGAATGCGGTCGGTCAGCCTAACTCCACAGATTTTCCGCTAAGATCGCATTTCGACCGCATTAATTTTACTTTCATACTCTTTTCTGCATACCCAACTCTCGCTTCCATACAGTAATGTTGGGACAAGCACTGCGTTATGTATTGCTACACGTGCCTTCTGGCTGAGGTGGTGGCTACCCGAGAAGTTGCCCCAACGCTCCGTTCACTCTATTGCCCGCATTCACTCTTCGCTCTATATCAGTGGTGTACCTTCCATCTCGGCTAAATCCACATCCAAGATATACAAATTCATCCACTTGCTCTAGTACATCATTACCTATTGTTACTCTTACATCTGTTCTGGTTTCATCTCTTTCAAAGACCATTATTTTGGTTTTGCTCACATTCACGCGTAGACCCCTTTTCTTACAATCTTCTGTCATTTTGTCGGCTAGGGTCTGCAGGTCAGTCGCTGACTGTGCCAGCAGGACTGCATCATCTGCATAAAGCAGAGCAGTGACCACTAAGATGTTATATGCATATTATATCCCTTAATCGTCTTTTACGACACCCATGGGCAAAAGGGGGTTAATGAACTGTATTCTTACTCTGTCTCCGCACCGATAAATACATGATTTATTAACATACAATTTAGGAACATAAATATTACACTCTAAACTCAGATCAACAATTTGTGGATTCTACATGGGAATCGCACTGGTGACACTTGGTTCAGTACGCCATCTGTGCAGTCAAAATATTAACGTTCTACGAAGCCGAAATTAGCCGATTATCTCTTTTCGAGGGACGATGACAATATTTATCACTGAATATTGGCTTTGAAATAAAAAAAAATGCATACACACCGGTATTCTTGATACCGTTGCCAATATTTTTATCCTCCTCGCTGTCACTGGCCGAACTTGCCACGGAGGAATCGTCACCGTTACCTGAAACATATTATTTTAATTAGTTTCTATTCGGTTGAAAGTTAAAGAGTTTTCAACTCATGCTATCTTCAATTATATTTCTACTTCTTCTTAGCCAGCCATCCACTGGGCACTATTTCTTCGCCATCATCAAGTGGGAAATATAAAATATCTCTTACCCATGATAGATGTATTCTGTATAGCTGGCAGTGGTCTGGCTGCCAACAAAGGGGCGGCCGGCCTCTGCTTGCGGGCGGGGTTCATCCGTCCACAATACGCACACACATACGATACGAAGTCATATTCTTCAACCATCGCCATGCCTAAAAAAGAGATATTATATTACTAAAAAAAAAACTCATTCGCAAATCGAAAATGATTACAGGAGAAAACCGAAAGCCCACTTTCCAAGTTATGGTAGGTATTTTTTTCCTTTTAAGAGCTTTTAAGCTATGAAGCTCTTCTGCACTAAGGAAATGTGGAACAGGAAATGTATACATACGCAGACTCGAGACAATAATATGTAGAACGCACAAATATTGCCTTGCGTGGGAAACGAACCGAGGCCTGCATGGTAAGTCGTATTTTAATTATTAGGCCATCTGTGCAGTCAATGTAGAGAGCGTATGCTGACTGAGCTCCTAGTATTACAGAGGTGGTATGAGCTGAATAAAACACTACCCATCAAGTATTATTAAATTAAGTCTATGAAAAAACATAAATAGAATATATAATATTGTAGCAATACATAACGCAGTGCTTGTCCCAACATTACTGTATGGAAGCGAGAGTTGGGTATGCAGAAAAGAGTATGAAAGTAAAATTAATGCGGTCGAAATGCGATATCTGCGGAAAATCTGTGGAGTTAGGCTGACCGACCGCATTCGTAACGACGACGTAAGAGAGCGAGTAGGTATGAAAGAGAGTATTGGTGTAAAGATGCGAAAGGGAATGCTCCGATGGTTCGGACATGTGGAAAGAATGCCGAACGAACGTCTGGTTAAGAAGATATACAATGCGAAAGTGGAAGGATGTAGGTACCGAGGAAGACCGAGACTAACCTACCTAGACCAGATCGGTCATATACTGAAGGAAGGTGGAGTCAAGAGTCTCCGAAACCGGCGAGCGTGTATGAAGAGAATTATGAATGTTGAGGAAGTGAGTGAAGTATGCAGAGATAGAGTTCTCTGGCACTCTGTTCTCTCTGCCTACCCTGCAAGAGATATGGCGTGATGATATGTATGTATGTATGTAAAAAACATAAATTCTCACCGTTATGTGAAAAGCATTCTGAGCATATGAGGGCCATGCGATGGTTCGGTCCATCTTTGAGTAGATAGTCCACGACTTTGTCCAGGGCTGAGCGATTTTTATCTAGCAGTGGTCTTGGGAGTTGCTCCGACTGGAAAAAACATATACAAAAATATAAACTTAATAATATATAAGGGTGCCACCAGCAGCTTGGTCTGCATGGATTCTATTAGTGTTGCCCAATTGCAAGACTAAGACTCGCTGCAATAGTCTCTCATAGACAATATTTTACGATTCCTTTGGCAAAGAAAGGATTGGCAACATTTTTCTATTCTTAATACCAGTACATGAGGAAATAATTTGATGTTATTTTAAACAGTCTCATGATAGATAAGTTAGATTATAGCCCCACATCCGTTAAGTGGTATGTATCTAATTATTGATAGTTGTACAGTTAGTGCCACTAGATGAATGGAATTTTATTAATTTAGTTGGATTTTTCATTTCTATCAAAACAAGTGACTCGCAAGTCTTGCATTTGGAAAACACTAGATTCTATCTATCATTTCATTACCCTACTCTTATTTCAATTACTTGGGGTCGATGCCATATGTCCTTTTCTTCCACACAATCCTAACCGATGGCGTCTCTGCGTTCACTCCCTTTCTATCCAAATCATGCTTCAATACATCCATATGTTCTTCGATCTTCCTTTACCTCTAAAGCCCTCAACATTCATACTTAAATCTTTTCTCACAACATTACTTTCCGTCTCATCACAAGTCCATACCACGTCAGGCGACTTTTCAACTTTTCCATCACTGCCGCCGATCCGATCTTACCCATTCCCGTCACGCCACACATCCATCGTAGCATTCGCATCTTTGCTGCATAGATTCATATCTCTTAAGTACTATTATTTGAGCAACCACGTCAACCCATGACATTAATGATGATATTGTGATTCATAATATTCATAATAAACCAATTACCACTTTTGTTATCCCAGCAGTTGTCATGACAACAGCGAAAGCGCAGATCACTTGACAGCCACTGTTACTATATGTTGCTGGATTTTTTAACATTTAAAGAGACAATCCAATTCTATTTGTCACAGCGTTTATGTATTATAGAAACCACATTATCTCTATAATATTAACGCTAAACAGACCGACTTAATAATACATACATATCATCACGCCATATCCCTTGCAGGGTAGGCAGAGAGAACAGAGTGCCAGAGAACTCTATCCTTGCATACTTCACTCGCTTCCTCAACATTCATAATTTTCTTCATACACGCTCGCCGGTTTCGGAAACTCTTGACTTCACCTTCCTTCACTACGTGACAAATCTGGTCTAGGTAGGTTAGTCTCGGTCTCCCCCGGTACCTACATCCTTCCACTTTCCCACCCTCGACTTGATAATATTTTTCAGGCATCCAATTGATAAATATTTCATTTGACAAACAAATTCCTCAGCTTTATATCGAACTGGGCCAACTTCACCTGATGCCGTTTGGTCGACAATTACATTCCCAAGGAGGGCTGATGTTAAGCAGATGGTCGGTCATAAAACTATTGCCAGTAACATTTGCAATACGTACGATGGAAGGGCTTTATATTAACTTAGGACTAGGGCGCCATCGAAGCTAAATCCATCACTGACCATTCCCCTGGTGATCCCACAACTGGATTTTACCAGACTTCCACAATAATAGGTGGTGACAAATTATATTTTTAACATAAATATCTGTGGAGTTAGGCTGACCGACCGCATTCGCAACGACGACGTCAGAGAGCGAGTAGGTATGAAAGAGTTAAGAGAGTATTGGTATAAAGATGCGAAAGGGAACGCTCCGATGGTTCGGACATGTGGAAAGAATGCCGAATGAACGTCTGGTTAAGAAGATAGACAATACGAAAGTGAAAGGATGTAGGTACCAGGGGAGACCGAGACTCACCTACCTAGACCAGATTGATCACGTACTGAAGGAAGGTGGAGTCAAGTGTCGCCGAAACCGGCGAGCGTGTATGAAGAGAATTATGAATGTTGAGGAAGCGAGTGAAGTATGCAAGGATAGAGTTCTCTGGCACTCTGTTCTCTCTGCCTACCCTGCAAGGTATATGGCGTGATGATATGATATGATAAAAATACAAAGGTTCTATGCACTAAAAAAGATTATCTATACTTACTCGTAGTCTAGGTCCTTTGTAGACAGCAGTTGGTGAATTCAGAACCGGCACCAAGTTTCTATTATTGGAGATAGGGGTAGACGTCAAGGCTAACTGTCTTTGGCGAAGCTGGCCAGGAGTCGCTGTAATGGAATTGTCCGGTCACCCGACGCGAGGCCACCGCGTGAGGGCGAAGCCCCGACGGCGAAATCTGTCGGGGCGTCGACGAGAGGAACCCGCGAGGGTAAACCGCCGAGCGGACCACCGAAGACAAAGATCGGATACCGGTGGTCCGCTCGCACGGCGAAGAGAAAGGATTTTACGGTGGGTCTATAGGGTCACGCGCCGCCTTTTCCGTCACCCCGGGCCGATTTGGTGAGGCGAGACGCACGCATAGCCCACCAATAAAAAAAAAAAAAAAAAAAAAGGAGTCGCTGTAATATCACTAAAATTGTTCACCATCTCAGCTCAAATACGTCCCAATGCTGGGGTGGAGCCTCCTCCATAATTAGAGTGATATAGATTTACTACACAACGATGGTCAGACGGTTTGGTATAAGGTTTGTTTAGTGTTATCCTTCACATAAATCTCGTCGTCTTTTAAGACCGCCAAAGTAAAAATTAATAGTATTCGTATTAGTAGTAGCCCCCCCTTAGCTAGAGATCATTACCATGCAACAATACCTATGGCTTAGAACTCCAAACTACAACTGAATTACCATCTCAAAATATTTTGATTGTGTTGGGTTTACAGACGGTTAGGATCTTAATGATTTCTAATGGTATCTCCTGGGAAGTTTGGTGGAAAACGATATGTAAAGCACTGCTATATAATATTTACAATATTTTAGCAATTATTCTACATTACATAATATAAAATGCTATCATAATTATTTAATATAACACGTTTAAACACTGTAATAATGGGTATAATACAATACAATCGCTTTTACGTTACCGCCAAACTCCCCAGAGAATATTAATAACTACAGATAATAAAAAAAATTAGTAGGTAGTACAGATTAGCTAGGTATTCCACAATATATAAACTATTTCTTGCTTGCAACTCATCACTCTATTTAAACAATGAATTGGGGTTTTTTTTGTAATTTATACGTCAAAAACTACATATAAAACTAAAAATGGATATATTTACAGAGGAATCTACCTGGGGGTGGCGTGCTAGTAGTATTACCGGGTACATTGGTGGTAGGCACAAACGGTGTTAGAGCTTTGGATTGCTCTTCAGGACTTCCGTACTTGTCCAGGATCTCTTTCGCTACCTGCAAGTTAATGAAAATGTAAATAAATTAAAACAGAAATCATTATAAACAATTTCGTTTCATTTATTTTTCCCTATCTGCCAGAGGAGTAAGGAGGAGTTTTCCAGAGGGGTAGGCAGACACTACGGATTGTCACAAACCAGGATCCTGGCGTACTCTCATCGCTTCATTTACGCTCATCAGTCTTCATGCATGCTCTACGGTTACAGATACTCTTCGGTTCTCCTCTAATTCGGTTATCATATCCAGCAAGCCTTTTCTATAGTTGAGTTGATATAAAAATTACTAAAAATGACTGCTGCTGAATGCTTGACATCAAGACAAGGATAACTCAAAACAAAAAATATGACACCCTGTCTAGCTAGCTTAGTATAGTATGCCAATTTCTCTCTAGCTGCGGAGAAATTTTGTGATAAATAGTGGGGCATATAGAAAAAGGTAGAATTATGAAAACTTATTTGCGTACGAAAAATGATTAATATTACCATTTTTAGCAATATTTATTAGAAATCCATTCCAACCGATTTTCAATAAATGCAGATTCAAGTTCCACACGTATGGTAATTATTTTTCGCTCGCTAAAAAAATTTTATATAGGTATAGCCATGTAAATTAGACGAAATCTCAGTTTTCATTCCTGTATTGGATTTTAAACTACCTTTTCAAGGTTTCGTACCCAAAGAGTAAAACTGGACCCTATTAGACTCCGCTGTCCGTCCGTCTGTCATCAGGCTGTATCTTATGAACCGTGATAGTTAAACAATTAAATTTTTCACAGATGATGTATTTCTGTTGTCTCTATAACAACAAATACCAATAACAGATTAAAATAAATATTTAAGGGCGGCTCCTATACAACAAACATTATTTTTTGCCGTTTTTTATAGATAATGGTAAAAAATCTTTCGTGCGCGAGTCCGACTCGAACTTAGCCGGCTTTTTAAGTTCCTATCAGACTATAGTTTCACCATATCCCGCCCTTTTGAGACAACCAGGTGAATGGGAGACTGTCTGACCCTATACCCGGTCTTTACCTTTTACGTAGACCACACGGTCAGTCACTTACCTTATAAGTTTCCGTATTCATAACTTCCTCTAAAATTTTCTTCTTGTCTTCTCTCATTTTGTTAAGTTTGATTCTATTCTTGTTAAGAGTCCAATTATAATACCACGATATTGCTGATCTTAAGAATATGACTCTGTAAGAAAAAATATACTACTTTGACTATGACTGTAAGAAAATATATATTTTGATCCATCATCATGCTCTTATCTGAATTACTTGAGGTCCACGCAGTATGTCCCTTTCTTCCATACAGTCCTATCAGACGTCATATCTGTATTCACTTGCCAGCTATCCAAGTCATGCTTCACGCAGTCCATCTTTTCTTCAGTTTTCCCTTAACCCTAAAACCTTCATACTTAAAACTTTCCTCACAACATTACTTTCATCCCGTTTCATCATATGTCTATACCAGGTCGTGCGTCCATTCCTTGATTTATCCGTCACTGGCGCCACTTTCAAACTTTCTCTTAAAATATATTTTGACACATGAATGAGTAATAAAAACTTAACTATAGCTTCGATGTCTGCTAAAATACGCCACTAACATAAGAACGGCACTCATTTAAAAATCAAGGTTGGCCTTGAAATAACCTTGAAAATGAAGTCAAATCTAAGGTCACTATAAAATTATATTATAGAAAATCTCCATTGACGTGTTTTTGTATATGTAATTAAATTATCTATCACCGAGACCTTTAGGTTTGCCATACTTTTCCCTCGTCTGTATAAAGATAATATAAAACAAAAATATAGTATCCAAAACCTAAGGTTAAGCTAAAGTTTGAAATAAAACTACTTTTACGGATTTTATCGCATTTGTATTTGATTTTTTATTTCCCGACGTTTCGAACATATAGTGATCATGGTCCCGAGAAGAGATTAGCCTGTGTGGTAGCGGCACCGAATACTACGAGCCCTTACTTTGCTCGTAGATGTCGTATAAGACGACTAAGAGCCTTATAACGACCTGGGCGAACTCCAGAGGGTTGACGTCTGGCAGGCGGCCGGTCATAAAACTATTGGCAATAACTTTTACAATATGTACTATGAAAGAAGAGTACATCTTGTATCGGCCCCAAGTAATTGGGATAAGAGTAGGAGAATGATGATGATAGTCACGGGTGTAGATGATGAAAATACAAACGCGATATAATCCGTAAAAGTAGTTTTTATTTCAAATGTGTAATACTCGCGTAAAGATCAGAAACCATTACGAGAAAAGTGTCAATGTGGGATAGAAAATATCCATGTAGTTGCGACATAAGTTATATTTACATCATCATCATTTGCCTGCCCTCATCCCACGCTAAGTGGGGTCGGCACAACATGTTATCGCCTTCCACAATCTTCTATCAGCCGTCTTATCTGCACTCACAACTTTCATACACATATCCTCGTTTACACAATCCATCCATTTCTTGTTGGGTCTCCCACGATTCTTACGCCCATCCACAAGCATATTGGTAACCCTCCTTGTCACATGTCTTTCATCTCTCCTCATCACATGTCCATACCAAGACAATCTCGCGCTCCTAATCTTCTCTATCGCTGGTGCTACTTTCAAACTTCCCCTAATATACTCATTTCGTATCTTATCTAATCTTGTCACCCCACACATCCATCTTAACATACGCATCTCAGTAGCATGCAATCGTCTCTCATCCGTCTTTTTCAATGCCCAACATTCAGATCCATACATAACGACAGGTCTAATGACACTCTTGTAGATTTTCCCCTTAAGTTTAAGGGGCATCCTCGCGTCACATATTGTTCCCGAAACCTGTCGCCATTTCATCCAGCCTGCATTCATTCAAATTCAAATTAATTTATTATGCATAAACCCTGCGAGGGCACTTACATATTGTAATTTTTTTTTACATTTAAAGTTAATCTAATAAACTACCACCGGATCGAAATGAGACCGCTACTGAGAAGATCCGGCAAGAAACTCAGTGGGTTTGTCTATTTATATTTTATCTATGTTATTATAAGTTTTTTCCTTTTTTATATAAAAAAAAATAGTACATGTTTATTATTTAATTAGCTTCAGTGCGATGCCCTTCGAACGCAATAATTAAAATACTATTGTATTTTAATTATTGCGTTCGAAGGGCGAAGAAAGACCATGGCTGGACCGGATTCCACAAGCGGCACCCGACCACGAGTTAACTACTAGAGCAGCCATCACTCTCCTCAACCACCTTGGAGGGAAGGGAGAGACCCGCTCCACGCAGCTACCGCCAGCGGACCTTTCAGTGAGCATGACCAATACCATGATGTTGATGATTCTCTTACTTACTTCCCGGTCGATATTGCGACATAAGTTATACTTACAATATAGGTAAAACCATTAGCGGTGATGCATACAGCAACGAATGTAGCCAATGTTGACTCCTACCCACATACATATAGTAATATAAAATTGCGAACAGCACATATAATCCAACCGAATATGCCATTACGTAACCGATGACACGTTTATGTGTCTGCTCCTTGTATTGGCCATCTTTTTCTATACTTTTTATATCGGTCTCGAGGCGTTCTAAGATTTCTGAGGTTGTTTTCTTGCGCTGGAGAAAAGAAAGAAAATTTCAATTAATTCACCATTCGATATGCCAGGGGTCGGCAACCTGCGGCTCTCGAACCACATGTGGGTGGCTCTTTGGATGTGAAATTGCAGGTCTTTAGTTCTATACGCAAAAAATATTTTATAAAGAAAACATTTAAAAATGGTTCTGAATTCATTCATTCATTAATCAATGAGGATTATGCACAAACTATTGTTGGCAAATAAAAATTGAAATTTTTGGCCCTTCCTCAAACTCAAAAGGTTAGGCTATTATATTATGGGCCACCGAAGACAAAAATCGGGTACCGGTGGCCCGCTCGCACGGCGAAGCGAGGAGTTTGCATGGTGGGTCTATGGGGTCACGCGCCGTGTCTTCCGTCAACCCGGACCGATTTGGCGGGGCGAAACGCATCCATGGTTCACCGCAAAAAAAGGCTATTATATTATATTAGGACCTTGAATAAGTTCTCGCTGTTTTTTTTACAAAATAAAAGCTTTATTTAAATTATAAGGAACAAAAACATTTCATTCAAAGTATTGTCCATCACTAGCGACCACTTTCTCCCATCTTTCTGGTAATATATGAATGCCGTGTCGGAAAAACGACATGTCTTTTGAGGTTATCCAAGAATCGATCCATTTTTTAGCTTCTTCATAAGAATGAAAGCGCTGGTCAGCTAGGCCATGTGCCATCGAACGGAATAGGTGAAAATCAGAAGGGGCGATATCAGGTGAATACGGCGGGTGCGGTAAAACTTCCCATTGAAGTGTTTCCAGGTAGGTTTTCACTGGTTTTGCAACATGAGGCCGAGCATTGTCATGCAGCAAAATCACTTTGTCGTGTCTCTGCTCGTATAGCGGCCGTTTTTCTTTCAAGGCTCGACTTAAACGCATCAATTGAAGTCGATAGCGATCTCCCGTGATAGTCTCATTTGGTTTGAGCAGCTCAAAATAAATTACACCCTGCTGATCCCACCAAATACAGAGAAGAAGCTTCGAACCATGGATATTTGGTTTTGCAGACGATGTTGATGCATGGCCGGGTTTACCCCACGATTTTCTACGCTTTGGATTATCGTAGTGTATCCATTTTTCATCGCCAGTCACGATGCGGTGCAAAAAACCTTTTCTTTTCTGCCGTTGAAGCAGTAGTTCACACGTGAGAAAACGCCGTTCGACGTCTCTAGGCTTCAATTCATACGGTACCCAGTGTCCTTGCTTCTGGATCATTCCTAAGACTTTTAAACGTTTTGAAACAGTTGATTCATCTACTTGTAATGTTTTTCCAAGTTCTGCTAGCGTCTGACATCGATCTTGATCGAGTGATTCCTCCAAGTTTTCGTCTTCAAATTTTTTCGGTGCGCCAGAGCGTTCTTTATCCTCAAGTTCAAAATCATTATTTTTGAAGCGTCGAAACCAGTCTCTGCATGTCGTACCCGACAAAGCATTATCGCCATAAGTCTCAATAAGAATTCTATGTGCTTCAGCTGCAGATTTCTTTTGAATAAAGTAGTGCAATAAAATACCCCGCAAATACACTTTATTTGGTACAAAAGTAGACATTTTCAGAACTAATAAAAATTACTTTGTTTATACTAAAGTGACCTACCATACACTAAAATTTAAGGTTAGATACACTACTACCTTGCATGTGTATTATCATTCGAAATTCCATGAATGGGTACTACTACTGCCATCTTTGAATAAACAGCGAGAACTTATTCAAGGTCCTAATATTATTATTATAAAAAAGCCTTGCTGAAGGGTTCAGTACGATATAGTAGTGATTAATCCAAACAGGCGATAGGGAGAAATACAAGTGAGTTATGGGTGTGCCCGAACGGATTGGGTGCGTCCAGACAATATCCTGCCACAAAAGAAAGTATTTATATAAAACTTATTTGCTTGCGAAAAACGGTTACCACACGTGGGGCTTCAACTCGCATATTGGCAATTCGTTCCAACCGACTTATTAATTAGACCAGTATGGTTAGGTAGTATAGTTGTAAAAGTTTAACTATGATTGGAACGGTACATTCAAACCGTCATCATTTTTCACTCGCAAATTTTCTTTAGAGAAAAAACAATGTTACTGTAATGTTATTTTACTATTAATTTTATTTTGGTAGATATTTACATCATCATTATAACTTCGTCATCATCAGCCTCAAAGAGCCTATCGGCATTATTATGTTATTTTGGTAATCAAGTAATGATTGCTTGGTAATCCTTTAGCCAGTTTTTTACTACCCCCACGACAAATTATAACATAAAAATTATCAAAACACTTAGTCAAATAATTCGCGGTTGATGGCCAATGTGCCCACAATGGTGGCAACATTGCCACGTTGAATAGCAATGCTTTACCTCTGTACCAAATAAGCCAGCACAGCCAGCCAGCAATCCGGTCACATATCATTTCAAAGAATCGTTTATGGTTACAAATTTACTTTAAGAATTGGTGATAAAGATGCATGGAAAATTAAAGAATAACTTTATAAAATTATGTTTACTTGAGGAAAAAGTTAAATATGATATTACTTAACGACTTTTAAAAACTAAGAGCTTCTTATTTAATTCGTTCATATACATTTTTCTAAGATCATCACCGTTCAGCATTTAGCCCTCCAATGCCTCATCAAGCTCTCCCATAGAAGGTCACATCCCTCGAACATTGATTAGAGGTGATATTGTCATTATCGCCACATCTGCCAAACAGATTGGCGATCGAAGTAAAGTGTTATAAGTATCCCATAGATGATCAGGTGAACCTTTAACCAGTTTTTATGACTTCAACGGAATAACTAAGAGATGGCATTCATCACGTCGCCACGCGTCTTTTTTTATAGTTGCTCGGACGTAGCTTTTTTATGAATCAATTTATAGGATATTTTATTGAAAAGGGGAAGCAAAGCGCTATTTTAATTTGAATGGCGTTGGACTTTGAATTTGAAAGATATAATATAGATTAAAGTATTGGTGACAAAATATATATAGCACAGTATTTTTTTTTAAACAATATCTATTGTGTATCTACAACCAAAATATTTTACAAGTCAACGATGATTCAACCGAGTGGCTTAACTGTCGTACAAACATATGCATTCTCCTTTGAATAATAAGTGAAAGTATTCAGTTATTTTAATAACAACGAATTTCACGCGAACATCTTTCAAATAATTAAAACCATTAAAATATGAATGAATCTTTATTAAAAGTAAACTTTGAATAAAATAATTGATTGTGTTATAAATTATTCAATTGCTGATCATAAGGGTCTAATTTTAAAGCCTGGATCCGATAAAAGCGTTGGGCTTTTCTACAGAGATTACAAAGTTTGAAATTGTATTTGATAAATAATTTTCTTTATTGCTTATGGTAGCAAACAAACAAGCACACTTCATAATAAGTGTTACGGCTGCTGAGGACCTTTGTAATACCAGGAGTACAGCTAAGGCGGTGGCTACCAACCAAATCACACCCAAAAATTTCGATTGCCAGCTCTCTCGTTCACCGAACTGTAGGCCATCGATTTTCTGCGAATGTGGTACTATCTCAAACGCACTGACACGCGGCTGTCGACAGAAAACTGTCAAGAGTATCGCCCTACAACTTTCCAACTTAATTAATAAATGACGAAGTACAACTCTATTATACCTTGAAGATATGATACTTACATAAATTATACAAGAAACACAGCTGTTTATACAAAAAAAAGGCGTTTAAGAAACTGCTCGAACTTATTATCATACACTAAATGCAAATACATAGTTTAAACGTTATAATTCTACATACATATGTATATTAATATTAATTTCGTTAAAAAAAACAACAATGTACTACTTACTACTACTTCTTTTAATATATACTTTTTTTATTTTATTTGGGAGATCAACAGCTAATAGCAATACAGTAGAATCTGGTTATAATGACATTGAAGGGAACTGACAAATCCGTCATACAAAGCAGAAAGTCTCAGAAAATGCGAAACTTTCTAGTTTTGTTAGGTACATACATATCATCACGCCATATCCCTTGCAGGGTAGGCAGAGAGAACAGTGCCAGAGAACTCCATCTTTGCATACTTCACTCGCTTCCTCAACATTCATAATTCTCTTCATTCACGCACGGAAGGATGTGACTACATAACACTGGATATGTTGATGCTCACATTACCACAAACTCTAGACCTTATTACTTCAATTATAAATACATCGATTACGTCAACAACCTTCCCGGACCAGTGGAAATTAGCTTGCGTCCGTCCAATCCCTAAGGTATCGAATCCCACAGATGTCAAAGACCTCAGACCCATCAGTATTCTACCTTTCTTGTCTAAGGTACTAGAGAAGGTAGTTAATAAGCAACTGACCAAATACATCGCAGACAATAATATTTACCCGAGGCCCAGTCCGGATTCAGAAAGTGCCATAGTACCTCATCTGCTTTACTAAATGTGACAGATAATATTTTGACTGCCCAAGAGGACGGTATGTGCACCCTTCTGGTATTATTGGATTTTTCCAGGGCATTTGATTCCTTAAATGTAACTCTCTTGCTACTAAAGATGTCGTACTACGGATTTAACACACAATCGATACAATGGTTTAACAGCTATCTTAGTAACCGTGCACAGTACGTAGAGATTCCTGATGCCAGTGGACGCAAGCTAAAATCTAGCATACTTCCACTGAGTAAAGGTGTACCGCAGGGTTCAATCCTGGGCCCTACATTATTTACGTTGTATAGCGCAGATATTGTAGCAAATGTGAAGAATTCGCGATACCACATGTATGCTGATGACCTACAGCTATACGTGTCCTTTAAGCCCCAAGATTATTCTGTGGCTGTAAGAGCGATCAATGAAGATCTTGATCGTATAGTACAGTGGTCCAGTAATAATTCTCTAGTTTTAAATCCTGCTAAAACCAAATATATAATATTTGGCTCTGACAATCAATTAGATAGCCTAAAAATGTATGGAACCCTTCCCGCCATAAGTGTACTAGGTGAACACATTGAGCGAGTACGTGAAGTGCGGAATTTGGGTCTTTTAATGGACCAATCTCTGCGGTTCGAAAATCACGTAGCGAATTGTGTGCAAAACTGTTTTTTCCGCCTCAAAACTATATATAAAATGCGCCCTTTCTTAAGTCAACAACTGCGTGTTCAGCTAATTGATTCTGTCGTTCTTTCTAAGTTAAATTATGCTGATACTGTAATTGAACCAAGGTTACTATGTCGAACGGAAAAACTGTTGCAAAGGGTTCAAAATGCATGCGCTAGATTTTGTTTCAATATTCCAGCCAGATGTCACGTAACACCCTATTTAAATAAGCACGGTATACTCAAAATGAAATTACGTAGAAAACTTCATCTTGCTTGTCTTCTTTTCTCCGTTATTAGTACAAAATGTCCAAAGTACCTATATTCAAAGCTTACGTGGATAAGGAATAACCGTCAGCGAGAAATTCGACGCTGCGCTCAACAACTGGCCACCCTTTTGCATAAATCTAACTCATTTCGCGGCAGCTTCCGTTATGCTGCTTCCAAAATTTGGAACAACCTTCCTCCGCCAATTAGGGATTTAAAAAGTATCTATATCTTTAGAATACACATAAAAAAATTTTTACTTAGTCATCAAATAAAATTTGAATCTTATAATATAAATATTTCTGTAATATGATCTTTTCCATATAATAAAATTGCTTTTTATATTCTCAACAGCAACAATTTATTTACGTGTAAAATAAGAGTCTTTTTTTGGTTCTTTTTCTTTCTCTCAGCCAAATTTTGTATACAATATATTATTTTATTTATAGTATAAATATATTATTAGCAGCACGCTCAGTATTAGTACGTAGTACGCTCAGTACGTAGCAGTAATACAATCTACTAATCTGTAATATGTACTGTACTGTAATATGTGTGTCTGTAGTATCTGCAGAACACAATATGTTGAACGCAGTAAGAGGCGCAGACAAGTGTTATTTGTATGACCGGTAATCATTGTTTAAATTTTTCTATTTTTTTTTTTATTACTTGATTTATTTATTTATAATATTAACATCCATATTCCATCCATCCATCAACCCATAAACGTCCACTGTTGGACATAGGCCTCCATATTATTTATTTATAATTGTATGATAATTATCAATATTCTTAGTTATTATCAATCATAATCGATTATGTAATATGGAAGCACATATTCACAACATAGTTATCATTAAGTGATATCCGTGAGTCACTAATAGGGGTGCCAACAGAAGATCAGTGTTGGGTGAAACCCAACTAATGCTGAGATGGCGACCTTTTCGGCAGGACATGCAGTTTTTTATTTATTTTTTGATTATTATTTTGCTACTGATTCTTCAGGTTTATGTTATCGTATATTTTTTGTTGAACTATCACTATTGTTAATCTGACCACTGTTTCCTTTATATATTTTTTATTTATTTTTTTTATTTTATTTTTATAATTGTTATTGTATTTTTCTTTTATATGAAGTGTAAACTTGTTCTTGTTCACTATATATATATATATATATATATCTCTGGCACGATCTGGTCTAGGTAGGTTAGTGTCGGTCTCCCCCGGTACCTACATCCTTCCACTTTCGCATTGTATATCTTCTTAACCAGACGTTCGTTCGGCATTCTTTCCACATGTCCGAACCATCGGACCATTCCCTTTCGCATCTTTACACCAATACTCTCTTTAATCTACTATATTATCTTCTCTTTTGTTAGGTACATTCATAATATCGGTTTAATAAACAGTAAAACTGCTAATTTAACCGCTGAATTAACACTTGATCAACATGTTCTTGTTGTAATTCTTTCAAAGAGCCTCGCTCATTTTCAAATCGAATTAAATGATTTTTTAATCTTCTACTTGTTTATAAAAAATATTGATATTTTCGAATGACCGACTCCAAATTTGCAATAGATGAGTATGAATCACGATCTAGATCTAGTCTGAGTATAAAAAGCATGGGTACCTTTAAATCATAAAAATGACATCACAATGTTAAGCATTGTGATGTTATTTTATTTGCAAATTACTAATAATTTTCATTTATCGACTCGTAATTGTCATAAAGAAATAAAACAAAAACGAGCCACGTGCAATTCTAACATCAGGAGAGATGGCAACGAAAACAGGCGCATACATACGGAATACATCATGTCGGTCAATATAACAGGCCTTGATTTTTCAAAAACAGGTCACAATAAGCGATATGTCAATATAAGCGAGGTCATTATATCCGTTTTTCTTAGGATTTCATATGAAAACCAAACTAAACTGAAATATCGTCATATTAAGCGGTTGGTCATTATAAGCGGCGTCATAATAAACGGTTCTGCTGTATATATACTACTTATCATCCTAGCTCATATATCGCTTGCCCAAAAGAATAGTGTCACAACTCTAAAAATTACAATTTTCATTATATTTCAATATTTGATGATGGAGGGTTGTTAATATTAGAAGTTCACCCTATCAACTCTTCATCGTCATTCTTAAGGAAATTATGCTGACGTTCGTGCATTTGGAATCGCTGCTGAACCGAGCTGAGAAAAAAAAGGAAATACTTATTTTGACCCTCCTGAAAAATTTTGCTATTTTGAATTGTGTCACTATTCTTCTGAGCATGCGATATGTCCCGTCGCTGGGCTCGTACGTCCTCCAATCATCATCATCATTATTCTCCTACTCTTATCCCAATTACTTGAGGTCGATACAATATGTACTGCTCTTTCATAGTAACATATTGTAAAATATATTGGCAATAGTTTTATGACCGGCCGCCTGCCAGACGGCAACCCTCATTCTCTTACTCTAATAAGTTATATGTTTTCATTCATAGGTATCATAGATTATTTATAAACATATATTACTTTTATGGATAAAGGACCCATATACCTATTAGATATTGAGAATATATCTTTAAGAACTTTACGAAAACTAGGTAGGTATGTGTCCGTCGGAGTTTGTAAACAAAACAAGTATGTGCATGTAATTAAGGAAAAATGATTCTTTTATGTACTTCATCACTTCTCTAATGTGTTTACTTACGTTAAAATGATCTTCACAACAATATAAACTGCTCAAACACGACACATTGTCTCTTCTCATCGCCTTGCATCATTTTTTTTCTTATTTATTACATTTCTCGGCATAAGGAAATATACTTTGTTAGGTGAGGTTTTGATAATATTTTGGCACATAGGAACGACACAATATTTATAATACGTTTTACTGTTCTTTTCCATGGTAATAAGTTGACTTTACACTCACTTTTTTAATTTTCATTAACTTCGTGAACCAAACATTTCGTTGTTGACATCCAACTTGTGTGTGTATTCTGATGTCACAGAAGCGCGCCATAATAGCCGCGTTTAAATCGCCCATAAATGATAGTGATTTTAATTATTTTTTTTTTAGCTTAATGGTTTATATTTTGGATGTGTTATATTTATTTTTGGTAATGTAATAACTAGTAGAAACGTTTAAAAAAATAATCATGCATATTCCCCATTGGGATAAGAATAAGATGTTAATTATAATTCATTGCCAGATCATCATTATCATCTCAGGTCATTTATTTTATTAGGCTCAAGCTACCTAATAATGGGTGGTTTTTTTTTTTATAAATTTGTATCCATAAGAAGCCAAAGCGACTTACTAGTGCAAGTACATAGAAATATTTGTAGTACGTAGTATCAACGGATAATTTTATTGCCATTTAAAATTCAACCTTATGGCGAACAGCAATTTATTTCTAAGCATTTCAATTTCAACTTTATTAGTATAACACAATAGCGTTTATTGTCGAATAGACAGTACAGCAATGTCTTCACGCTCCAATAACGATATACTTCAAAACTTTCATGAAAAGTGAATGTTTTTGACGGCATGGCTCTCAAATTCCTTAAATGACCGTGAAGTCTTATTTTTTCTATACTTTAAAATATTGTATGTAAAGGAAGGTGAAGTCAAGAGTCTACGAAACCAGGAGCGTGTATGAAGAGAATTATGATTGTTGAGGAAGCGAGTGAAGTATGCAAGGATAGAGTTCTCTGGCACTCTGTTCTCTCTGCCTACTGATATAGCGTGATGATATGTGTGTATGTAAAATATTGTAGGTACAGACCAGTCACTTAAGGTTTATGAATAAGATACCGTTGAGTACCGTAGCGGGCGGGCTACTCAAGACAATACAATACCGGCCCATAGATCTTTCCAAAAATGGGAAAATTAAATATATTTGCCAACCTTAGCAAAAGAATTTCTTAAGGAGGCGCTACCCACTGCCCTTTGCATCTCTCAGCTGATTTCTACGTCTTTGAAGAAGTAGCGACAAATTTAAGCTGCCATCGCAAGAGGAAGATCCGACTTATTATCAGTTTTTATAACATCTACAAGCTGGCTCGTTTAATAAAAAAATATTATAAATCAAAATTGTTGGAGCAGAGAAAGGCTTTTATGGCCGCTGTTAAAATAAATTGCATTGCATAAGTGATTGCATAATAAAATAATACGTATCTCATTGTACGGTCGCTGAACTTCAACAACTGAAGCGTGAAGGCAACAGGCAACAAACTGAACCTTTGGACAACGCTGCTGGATGTTAGGACTCCTCAAGAGAGAATAATCATAACCATATCAACGCATATACGTCCCACTGCTGGACTCAAGCCTCCTCCACGATAGGAGGGCATTCATCATCATCTCAGCTTATATATGAGCCACTGTTGAGCTCGAGTTTATCCATAACGGAAGGGAGATTGAGCTACTATACTACGCTGGTGCTGGTTAGACGTGTTGATATAGGCTTTTTCTTCGAGCTTTCCTTCTCTAGCATAGCATGCGTTTTATATTCCTTAGTCGTCTCTTACGATCACCCACGGGTAAGAAATGGGGTGGTGAATTGTATTGTTATTCCGTCACCACACGGAGGAAAATTAATCTACTATATTTATACCTCGCTGGTCAGGATTAATATAGGCTTTAATTTCAAGTATACCTTCGCCTGAATAGATGTTATATGCGACATCACGGGCAAGATAAGTGACAGTGAATCGTATTCTTAGTCTGTTACCACAAGGAAAATAGAGAATAATGGATATAAAGGAAAATGGGAATAAAATAATAAAAAGGGAATAACGGCAAATAGGTAATAATTCCGTAGTGAATAATACGCTTAAACGATTATCGAACGCAGTTTGTCTTACAATTGATTCAACGATATTAATACCTAACCTTCTCCTGATCATTAGCCGAGTTTTAAACTAGGCTGGCTGAATATATTTTACCTTAATTTATCACCTCACGGGCGAAAAAAAGGGATTTCAAATCAAATCATTTATGTATAAACCCCTTTCTTTTTTGGCATACTCTGCCCTGAACACACGGCGTCCGTTCACTCCGGGGCGACGGAAGCGTGGCGCACGGCCCTATAACCCACCGTATTCCCTCGCCATTTGGCCGGCCACTGCTACCGCTTCCTTGACATCCGTGGCGAGCCCGGCGAATGTATAAACCCTGCGAGGGCATTTAAATATTGTCAATTCTACAATTTTTCTGAAATGAATGCAATAATCTATCACTGGATTGGAACGCGCTCTCGAACTGACCATATCAAGAGGCAAGAAATTCAGCGAGCTCTGTTTATTTTTTAAGTTACAATTATTATTATCGCGGCTAATATAATATCGTCATATTGTTGGGCTTAAGCCTCCTCTACAACTGGAGAAAAATTAACTTACTATACCATGCTGGTTAGTAGCCATGTGTAAGTAATGCGAGTGATGTATCACACGTAATATTACCCGACCGTGTACTGTCCCATTACACAATACGCGACTAAACATCACATCACATTAAACATGACGCGAACACTCGTGTACTGTTCTGCATTTCTGCAATGTTCGGTGTCTGGCAATTCAATATTTATTTTGAGCTTTATTTTCAGAACGTTAAGGCTTATATTTCTTGACGCCGCCCGCCGTATATATAGAGCGCCATCGCATTACGCATCACACATGATATGAAATGTCATGTGTGATGTTTGAAGTGATGGTAAAACGTAATATTGCTCGGCACGAAATGTAATGCCATATCACATCACTTCGCGAAGTACTGATTCGCGCATGTCTACTGGTTAGACGTGCTAGTATAGCGTTTTTTTTTCGAGTTTTCCTTCTTCTATACTTACATAGATGTTATATGAATATTATATCCCTTAGTCGTTTAAACCTTTAGTCGGTAAACGAATACCTATCTCCCTGCTCCAACGCTGTGATTTTTGAAGACTCCCTGCCCCTCTCGAGCAGGTCACGCAGTATAGGTACCTACATGCGCTTATCTGAATTCTTTTAGTCGTCTCTTACCATTACAGCAAGGACAGTAGATATTGTAATCTTATAGCACCTTAATCGCAAAAGTGATATATAACATACTAGCAAATGCCCGTGATTCCAACCGTGTAGTTCTTGTACCTGTGGGAGTACAGGAGTAAAATATAGCCTATGTTACACCATGAAAATGACTGCACCGATGGTGTAGTGGTTAAGATACCGACCTACAATGCCAAGTCATGAGTTTGATCCCCACGTAGAACTAAGTGCAATCCACAAATTATTATTATAATTCTTGGGTGTAATTTATATCCTATAAATTGTATGTTTGTTAAATGCCCTGCAATACACGGATTATTTCCCTGGTACTAAGAAAGTGTAGTTGGTAAAATATTTTTTATTTTTTTCCGTATGGTGTCAGAGTAAAAATACAATTCACCACCTCCTATCCTGATCGTGGATGTCCTAAAAGACAATTTAACAATTTAAGGATATAACATGCAATTAACATATATATGCAAGAGAAGGAAAAGCTGTGTGGTAGCGGCTACGAATACTACCAACCCTTACTTTGCTCGTGGATGTCGTAAAAGACGACTAAGAGCCTTCTAACGACCTGGGCCAACTCCATGTGATGCCGTTTGGTCAACAATTACATTCCCAAGGAGGGTTGACGTCTGGCAGGCGGCCGGTCATAAAACTATTGCCAATAACTTTTACAATATGTACTCTTAAAGAAGAGTACATATTGTATCGACCCCAAGTAACTGGGATAAGAGTAGGAGAATGATGATGATGCAAGAGAAGGAAAACTCGAAATAAAATCTTATATAAACCCGTCTGATTAGTGTGATATAGTACCTAGATCAGTTTCCCTCTTATTGTAGAGTAGACTTGAGTCCAGCAGTGGGACGTATATCAGCTGATATGACACAGCGGCTTAGTAGTGAAAACATAACAAACAAACAAACTTACATTCGCAATATATAACAAGGATAAATGTATACAATATAGAAATCTTTCAATCATTTCCGTATGTAATATAATAATACATTGTTTTGCGCAATAAAACAACTCAAGTGTCAATATACATATGATATTACAAGATGAATCATAAATATACACCTAACGTCATAGCTGTGAATAGAAACAAGTCGATAATCATTTTTCGTATGGTAACGGAGTAAGAATACAATTCATCATTATCTTACCCGTGGGTGATAATAAGAGACAACTAAGGGAAATAAAACGCGTATATATATATATATATATATATATATATATATATATATATATATATATATATATATATATATATATATATATAACATCTATACAAGTGAAGGAATATTCGAAATAAAACCCTATACGAACACGTCTGACCAGCATGGTATAGTATTATGGGGGAGGTTTGAGCCTAACATATATGAGCTGCAATGTTGATGACAATGATATAATCTTATATTGAACAAAATAGAGATAATACGAATATATTAAGTTTCGGATACGAGATATAAGAAAATCGGAAAACAACAGTTGCGGATATCGGCTCTCCTATGGCAGAAAAGGCACAAACCCAACAAATGACTGTGACATTTACGAGCTGAAATAATGAATTTTCCTAGGAAACGAGTGCATATAAACATATCATCACGCCATATCCCCTACAGGTTAGACAGAGAGAACAGAGCGCCAGAGAACTCCATCCTTGCATACTTCTCTCGCTTCCTCAACATTCATAATTCTCTTCATACACGCTCGCCGGTTTCGGAGACTCTTGACTCCACTTTCCTTCAGTACGTGACCCATCTGATCTAGGTAGGTGAGTCTCGGTCTCTCCTGGTACATACATCCTTCCACAGGAAACGAGTGGTATATAATTTAAATATTAATGACCGCCGACTACACAGTTTCATACTAAGATTGTATTAGGAACGTGCCAGGCAAAAAAAAATAATATTATTATTACTGTTTCCATTCGACACTTCCATTACAGACCAATACCGTCGCGTTCCATGCACGCACCGTCAACAATTTCTCTAGTATTTTATTTATTGCTTATAGTGGTGAACGAGCAAACAGTACACCTGATGGTAAAAGTTACTGCCGTTCTTGGACTTTTGCAAGATCTTTGGGCTACCGGGTCTCTCGCTCACGATCGTAACAGCAGATTGACGCTTCTTACACGTCGAGAGACGTTCTGCAAGAGTGTAATAGTACCTCGGACGGGCCGACTCAAGGTTGAAGACAGAAAACTGTCAATAGTGTGTCCACCACCACTACAGAGTTTAATCTGCCGGTGACGCTACACTCCGTTTTAGTGGGATTAATAATTTATGTTACTTTCCGTACCTTTTTTTTGCGGTGGGCTATGGAGGGCCCACGCTCCCACGCCAAATCAGTCCGGGGTGACGGAAGAAGCGGCGTACGACCCCATAGACCCACCCTGCAAGCACCTCTCTTCGCCGTGCGAGCGGGCCACCGGTACCCGATCTTTGTCTTCGGTAGCCATGTTACTTTCCGTACCTGACATATTCCTAGCCTAAACATAGTATGAAACTGTATATTGGCCAAATATCTGTGTTAATTTAATCTTCACAGTATTAATTATATTAACAGATCGCAATCTAATTACATACATGCATACATACCATCACGCCATGTCCTTTGCAGGGTAGGCAGAGAGAACAGAGTGCCAGAGAACTCTATCTTTGCATACTTCACTCGCTTCCTCAACATTCATAATTCTCTTCATACACGCTCGCCGGTTTCGGAGACTCTTGACTCCACCTTCCTTCAGTACATGACCGATCTGGTCTATGTAGGTTAGTCTCGGTCTCCCCCTGGTACCTACATCCTTCCACTTTCGCATTGTATATCTTCTTAACCAGACGTTCGTTCGGCATTCTTTCCACATGTTCGAACCATCGGAGCATCCCCTTTCGCATCTTTTCACCAATACTCTCTTTCATACCTACTCGCTCTCTTACGTCGTCGTTACGAATGCGATCGATCAGCCTAACTCCGCAGATTTTCCATAGAGATCGCATTTCGACCGCATTAATTTTACTTTCATACTCTTTTCTGCATACCCAACTCGCGCTTCCATACAGTAATGTTGGGACAAGCACTGCGTTATGTATTGCTACACGTGCCTTCTGGCTGAGGTGGTGGCTACCGAGAAGTTGTCCCAACGCTCCGTTCACTCTATTTCCCGCATTCACTCTTCGCTCTATATCAGTGGTGTACCTTCCATCTCGGCTAAATCCACATCTAAGATATACAAATTGATCCACTTGCTCTAGTACATCATTACCTATTGTTACAATCAATCAATTTAATTAACAGACTCAAATTACAACAAAACTTAGAACAACAATTTTTGGATCACACATAATATTGTTTTGGGTGGGAATCAAAGCCAAGAAACACTTGGCACGGTACTTCGGCATCATAACAAGTGCAGCAGCTGTGCGGCAGCATTTAAATTAGGTACTTTTGACCGTTAAGTACGTATTGTGCGTATGCGTACTAGCGTTAAAAACATTATAATAATCCACGCTAAGTAAATAAGTATTATGTATATTTTTTATTTTTAGTTATTTTGTCTTTTTTATTATTACTTCAACTGTTAACGTAATCTTGGTAATCAAAAATAATTAGGGCTTTCACAACTTCCTCTTAAATTAAAATTTATATGAAATCATTCTATGCTTCCATTTTTATTATAACGAAATTCTCTCTAGATACTGTTAGCTTTTATTCGTTAAACTTACTTATTCTATGTACCTATACATATTTAATTATATTTGTACACGCGTTTGCATCTAATAGATAGTCTATGGATACCATATCCGCATCCGTCAATAATGTGCTCGGGATTATTAATCTGTGGTAAAAGGTCATGCAAAACGCGTGTATCTAACATTACCATCAGCGTTATAATGTAATTGATCAAATATAATTGTTAAAACTATGATGATGTTTTCATTCCGATGGCCAACAATACAGATTCCTTATTATCATGTTCTATACAAATAAATATACAATGGAATCACTATAACCGGTACCTCATTAAGTCTTAATTCTTAGTAAGCCGAAAAAATTACATTCCCTTTCACTGAATTCCTAAACATGTGATACCTATCTCGAATTATATACATATAATAAGGTACACCACTGATATAGAGTGAAGAGTGAATGCGGGAAATAGAGTGAACGGAGCGTTGGGACAACTTCTCGGTAGCCACCACCTCAGCCAGAAGGCACGTGTAGCAATACATAACGCAGTGCTTGTCCCAACATTATTATATGGAAGCGAGAGTTGGGTATGCAGAAAACAGCATGAAAGTAAAATTAATGCGGTCGAAATGCGATCTCAACGGAAAATCTGTGGAGTTAGGCTGACCGATCCCATTCGTAACGACGACGTAAGAGAGCGAGTAGGTATGAAAGAGAGTATTGGTGTAAAGATGCGAAAGGGAATGCTCCGATGGTTCGGACATGTGGAAAGAATGCCGAACGAACGCCTGGTTAAGAAGATATACAATGCGAAAGTGGAAGGATGTAGGTACCGAGGGAGACCGAGACTAACCTACCTAGATCAGATCGGTCATGTACTGAAGGAAGGTGGAGTCAAGAGTCTCCGAAACCGGCGAGCGTGTATGAAGAGAATTATGAATATTGAGGAAGCGAGTGAAGTATGCAGAGATAGGGTTCTCTGGCACTCTGTTCTCTCTGCCTACCCTGCAAGGGATATGGCGTGATGATATGTATATACATATTCATAGATAGCATATATTTATACTCTATAACTCGAATTTCAAAAGCAAACTGTGTAAATCACAGTTAATTAAATATAACAAGTTCTTACTTAGAATTTCCTGAAATCTTAGCTATAAAATCTCAAAGTTTTTGGTTCTCCTAATCTATTATTAGTGCTTAGTATATGTGTAATGAATGAATACATTTTTAAACATTCATAAGTTAAAAAATTTTGGCAACTAAATACCTACTTCATATCTCAAACTTTTTGTTAAGTTGAAAACTCACAACTTGAAATTTTCTGCATTTTTATTGACCTTCGAATTATTCAACATTCCACTGTACAATGCTTTATTTTCAATCAAAATATAATGTATAATAAATTATTTATAAATATTCAATTAGGTATTCATTGTATGTATTTCAGTCTGACCTTATTATGTAACTACTATGCTTTGTGAATCAACTTTTGTATTCTTTGAGAATACTACTTTATTCTTGGATGAAAGTTGTGGTGCCTCTCATCAACCAGTGTCATCAACCAAAATCAAATAGTGACAGATTTAGGTTGGATGGGACCCTAGGCCCGAGTTAATATTATAATATTATCTTAACAAAATATATTCTTGCACTAATTTGTGAAGTATTTAAAATTTTAGTATTGACATGATTAATAATTTTAACAAAAAATATTACATTTTAAAATTGTAAAAGGTTCTGTTCTGTTCTCTCTGCCTACCCTGCAAGGGATATGGCGTGATGATATGTATGTATGTGTATGTAAAAGGAAAAAAGAAGCAAAAAATGTTAGTTATAGAAAAAAATCAAATGGTCGCCATTTTTTTAATTTTGGTGCTATACAAATTTGACACCATAGAACTGAGCCTTGTGGGTCTAAGCTGAAATCCCTCACAGACCATAAAGAACTTTTTCTATATCCCTGACAATGTGTAAGTATAATATCAAGTTTTACAATTTAAAAACATTAACTCATCAATAGGATAATGACATAGATGTTTATTGTACATTATCAGTCTTTTGACAACATAAAGCATCTTTTAATAACATAGAATTAAAAAAAAAACAATGATATCATTATCTATTCATAATTGTGTAATAACACACTTGACTGAATACCATAGATAATGATCACTCCAAGAATAGATGTACAACAAGTCTTTTCAGTTCATTGAACATTAACCTGTATAATACACCCGTTATAATTTAGATGAATAAAGATTATAATATATAATAGTAAGAGTATATACACAGTATACACCAAAAGTTAAAAAATATCATATTGTTAAGTTTTATATTATATCCACTAGGCATAACAAATGAATTAAATTTTTGGCTTTGTTTTAGAAGACACCATCCTGCACTAAGGAAATAATCCTTATAGTGGAGGACTTTACAAACATTTAATTGCCGCAGACAAATTACACCCAGACTCAATACAACTGTATATTCTGGGCAAAGATATCATACCCTTGCCAAAAAAAATATATATTTAAGTGAAATATATAACCATACAACAACAAATTAGCAAATATATTTAGTCTTATAATATCCTAGAAGTTTTAGAATAATAAGAAAAATAATTAAAATGACATAAGGAAATACATCAAAATCTAACTATGATTCATGAAACATAACCATAATTTCATAGTGGTTAAGATACTAACCTACCGTAGCAATGTCGCGGGTTCTTTTTCCATGCAAAACAATATTTTGTGTGATCCAAAAATTATTATTTAAGTCTGGGTGTAATTTATATATATAACTGTATGTTTATAGTACCCTGCAATATAAGGACCTAAATTGCCTTAGTGCAGAGTATCATATTTTAAAAAAAGTAAACGAATAAGATAATTAGACATAACTTTACTTTTCAAGGAGTATACAGAATTCTATTATTAATTACATACCCGCAGTATAGTATGTGACTTTTCCATCCTCCAAAAATAAGAAAGCCTTACTGCTAATGATGATATTGCTAGTTTCACACTAGTTAATAACAGTTTTAATTTTTTTTTTAAGTTCTGGACCAACAAAAGTAATTTATACTATGAAAAGCTATAAGAGATGTTTTATTAATAGCAATATGTGTAAGTATATAGCCATTTGATAAAAATATAGGTTTAGAAATACATATGTGTAGAATTCACTCAAAAGTTAATGATGCAATTAGAAAAATCTAAGCAAGTTATACATTGATATAACACTATCAGGTCATGGGCATAAGATTTGAATTGCCGCCAAAATTATATATCAATCGAATCAAAATAATTTTGGCACTATTACAAAAAAACTAGGTATAAAATCAAACGTAAAATTAAAAATACTTACGCGAAACCTGCTTATGATAACACCCATTTCTTCGTCTTTATTATTTCAAATTATAGGGTTATTTACCGTAGAATGTTTCAAACACTTAACACAGCCTTGTTTTGGCGTTAATAGCAGCTAAAAATAAGTTTGGCATAACCAGAAGATAGTTTTGATGACGATTGTATTATAACCTATAACGCCGATTTAAAACCATTGCAAAACTATAAAATGTATTTATTCGCTAGTGTTTTATATCAACAAATCACTTAGCAACCAAATATTTTCGATTCATTAATATTCACAAAATTCTGAACCAGAACTTAGGAACAAATAATATCACGAAAAAACATTTACTTTCATTTTAATAATCAACCACAGATATAAAATTTATCACATAGCTTGGCAAATATTTGTTAAGGTTGTCGATAATGTGAAAGTTTGTCATATTATTATAATTAGAAATATATATGTTTTAATTTTTACGTCTAAATCAAAAGTCAAAAACAGCAGTAAAATTATGTAATTAATTATTTTTTACAAAAGAAAAGGGCTCGTTCAAGATAAAATTAATCATCTTTAATCTGTTTTTATAACAATGACAAGCCTGAATAGGGATGAGAACAGTATATCGATATTTTAAAACATTTTTTAACTAACCTTTTCTAAAATACCGTTATATTGTTTAAAGAATTAATATGTTAACATCATGGAGGATATCCCACAACATCGACGATTAATTGTTTAAGACCATTTTTTTTTATAAACGATGCTTAACCTAATGCTGTTTATTGGATTATTACTATATTCTTTGCTGACTGGCTTTTTCCTCACAAGTAGTGAATGCAAGCGACGAAGGTATATTTTTTTGTATTTAATATGTCCTTCACACGTGAATTTAACATAACTCGAAGCTCATCAACCGCTATTGTTTATATTTGCATATTTATGTCTAACTTGGCTGATTGATCTTCATCGTCTTTCCAGGTAGTTGAAAAGAAAGTGAATTATAAAAAATTGTTTATTATAATAATAATAATAAGTATTGATATCTATAATCATAGATACCAAGTCATCTATTCGCATTTATTTTTGCTTTAATAATCTGAATATAAACCAAATCTTACAGAATAATTTTCTACATAACTTAGGTATCGTACAATAAAACACCTCTACCTAAATATAGTAGCTTGTTCATAAGCACTGTCTGTCAGTAAGTAAAGTCGTTACCATTAAATAGGTGCTGATAATGAACTTATGGTTTTCTTTGGAAGTTTTAGCAAAACTTGAAGATGTGCGTAAATCATTGTTATAACCATTGTCATAATGGTAGGACCATGCTGTTGACATTCATCTGTCCACAGCCGCGAGCCGGTACGTCCGGGGTAGGGTAGTACCACACTCTCGCAGAAAATCGACGCCTGAGCAGTGGCAATATGATGCTGCACTTCATATGCTGCTGAAAGATGGGCTTCTGGCTCTCTCGCTCTCCGAGAGCGAGAGAGCCAGAAGCCCATCTTTCTGGGTGGGTTTGGAATTATTCGTAGGCAGCGGCCTAGCCGTACTCCTGGTATTGCAAGGGCCCATGGGCGGTAGTAACACACACCATCAGGTGTGCTGCTTGCTTGTTTGCCATCAAGAGCAATAAAAAAACGGAGCAGCCATCATTTAAAGGCATAAGAATAAATACAATATGTAATAAATTACTATTCCTAAATTCGATTTTACAATACTAAAATAATATGTACGTACATTTAATTTATTTTCAAATCATCGAGGAAGCATAGATATACCATGTATTAACATAGACTTTACACTTTTGAAAACATCGATATTCAATTTTTTTTTAAGAATGATGTGCATCTCTGAAGATGACAAATAATAATAGAGTACAACGAGCGTTTCTCAGCAGTACATACATGGCTGTTGGCGATATAATTATCAGTATTTTAGCGATTGAATCTTCTATTTCTTTGGTCTACAAAAACCTAATAAACCTGATTAGCACCTTATATAATTCTCCACCATTTACAACCTAACGTAACGTGATTGTAGTTATATGCGTCAGGTCTTTTATGGTTTCACGCATTCTTCGATGAATATCACGTGTATCCTAAGGCGACATCCACCGGGACATCATTGCCCGTTGGCCAGTCCGGCTGGAAAAGCCTCGGTTCAGTGTTCAGACTGTTGAGGCCGGTGCTGATAGAGTGGTTGGATCGGTGGCATGTGGTTCTCTCTTATCGAATGGCACAGGTCTTGATGGGCCATGGTTTGCTTCAGCAAGTACCTGCATACGTTCGCAAGGAGGGAGGCGGCAGAGCGTGTCAGAGAGGAGACTCACCATGAATAATTTTCAAGACAGTTTTTTAAATTATTATTTTTATATAGGATTATTGATATGGACAAAATATGAATAATTCATACGACCAATCATTTTTAGATATTTTTTTATTTATCACACATTGTTTAGTATTTATATTAATTCTGTGACATGGTGTATTTGAGTGTTGAGTTAAATTCTGTTGCAGCGATGTTTAACTCTTTGATTTTGTAAAAGATGGCGTGAGTAGTACAATAACATTCTATTCAATGAATACAAAATTATTAATGTTAATTTATTTTAATGGTTTTAACATTATAGTTTTTTAACAGATAACACATCTAAATATAAAGTTAAACTACTATATTAAAGCACAATTTTATAGGCGTGATAGTTTTTTAATAAAGGGTACCACAAAATGCTCAGGTTGTAGGATAGTGTTAGGGCTCACTTAACTCGCCCTAATAATTTCTGCTTTTTATGCGAGTGTTACACATTTAAAATAAAACCATTTTTACAGTTATTGCGTTTGTATTTAATAATTCCAAATTGCCTGACGTTTCGAACACTTTACAGGGTTCATGGTTCACGGAAAGACCCCCCGTGGGACCTAGAGGCGGAGATGCTCTCCGACCTCTACCGGCGGGTTACCTCAATGCGCGAAGAGGGTGGCTCCCCATCGTTCAACGAGATAGCCACCTGGCGCGAGGACGCCCGCCGAGAAGTCATCGCCCGTTGGGCTACGCGGCTGGAGAGGCCTAGACACGGTGTTTTTACCGTTGAGGCCCTCCGGCCCGTACTGATGGAGTGGATGGAGCGGCGGCACGGAGTCCTCTCTTTCCGGTTGGTGCAGGTCTTGTCGGGGCATGGTTGCTTCGGCAAGTACCTGCACACGGTCGTGCGGAGGGAGTGGACTCCGTCCTGCCACCATTGCAGTAGCGACGAGGACACGGCGCAACATACGCTCGAGGTATGTTCGGGCTGGGACGGGCAGCGCCGTGACCTCGTCGCTGTCATCGGTGCCGACCTGACGCTGCCGACTGTTGCGCGAGCGATGGTCGACAGCGTCAGGAATTGGGACGCGGTCGCCGCCTTCTGCGAGGCTGTCATCTCGCAGAAGGAGGCGGCGGAACGGGCCCGGGAGGATTCCCGTGACCCGGGCCGCCGCCCGCGGCCGGGGCGGCGCAGTCGCGAGTACCTGCGCCTGATGCCGCCCTAACCGAGGCTTCGGGTGATCGGACCGGGGAATTGTCCGGTCACCCGACGTGAGGCCACCGCGTGAGGACGACGCCTCGACGGCGAAAGCTGTCGGGGCGTCGACAAGAGAGGAGCCCGAGAGGGCATACCGCCGAGCGGGCCACCGAAGACAAAGATCGGGTACCGGTGGCCCGCTCGCACGGCGAAGAAGAGGTGCTTGCAGGGTGGGTCAATGGGGTTGTGCGCCGCCTCTTCCGTCACCCCGGACCGATTTGGCGGGGTGCGACGTCCATAACCCACCGCAAAAAAAAAAAAAAAAAAAAAAATGGTTCACGGAAAGACTATTTTGAAATTAAAACATATTGAAAATTATTATTAAATTTATACATTTTTTATTATCATATTAGCTCATATATATCCCACTACTGGGCTCGAGCCTCCTCCACAGTGGGAAAGAAATTGGCGTACCATACCACGCTGATCAAACATGTTGGTTTAAAGTTTCTTCTATCTTACCATCTCATACAATGACGTTATCTGCTTTTATCCATTAGTGATCACTTACTTATGGAAAAGTTAGTTCTGGGAACTATTTTATTCATTGTCATTACACTGTCAAACATTATTAAAATTATTTCTTTTTACACTAACCTAAAATACTAAAACCATGCTTTGTTTTGTTTAGTCCTTACTATAGAGACTAACATGTTCGCCAATCATCAGTAACACATCTTAATGAATCAACATTTGAAGTTTCTATTTCAGTCTGTCTACCGTCGGAGTCTACACAGCGACACATCCCTCGTCGGCACTGTATAGGTCTAAAGTTACCGTTCTTACAGCATACTGGCTTCTCTGCTGATGCTCCCATAAAGTATGATGTTACAGCACACTCTGAAATGAAATATTAGATATAATATATGACCCAAAAGACGTTGTTCTATACAAATAAACTAAATAAATCAAATAGAACTCCACGAATCCTTTTATTTTTTTAATTAACGATTTATTACTTTCGTATTTGTGAATCTAAATTTATCGTTGTTTTGGATATTATCCGAAAACGACAACTATAGATTCAATTTTTTTTTTAATTTTTCATTTTTTTTATGCCTTATAGCGACCTGGACCAAATACATCTGATGCCGTTTGGTCAACAATTACATTCCCTAGGAGGGTTGACGTCTCTGGGACGAGCAGCGCCGTGACCTCGTCGCTGTCATCGGTGCCGACCTGACGCTGGCGGCTGTTGCGCGAGCGATGGTCGACAGCGTCAGGAATTGGGATGCGGTCGCCGCCTTGTGTGAGGCTGTCATCTCGCAGAAGGAGGCGGCGGAACGGGCCCGGGAGGATTCCCGTGACCCGGGCCGCCGCCGGCGGCTGGGGCGACGCAGGCGCGAGTACCTGCGCCTGATGCCGCCCTAACCGAGGCTTCGGGTGATCGGACCGGGGAATTGTCCGGTCACCCGACGTGAGGCCACCGCGTGAGGACGACGCCTCGACGGCGAAAGCTGTCGGGGCGTCGACAGGAGAGGAGCCCGGGAGGGCATACCGCCGAGCGGGCCACCGAAGACAAAGATCGGGTACCGGTGGCCCGCTCGCACGGCGAAAAAGAGGTGCTTGCAGGGTAGGTCAATGGGGTTGCGTGCCGCCTCTTCCGTCACCCCGGACCGATTTGGCGGGGTGCGACGTCCATAGCCCATCGCAAAAAACACCGCAAAAAAAAAAAAAAAGGAGGGTTGACGTCTGGCAGGCGGCCGGTCATAAAACTATTGCCAATAGCTTTTACAATATGTACTATGAAAAAAGAGTACATATTTATTATAATGTTCAATAAAACACCTTGAGCGAAGCGATGGCTAACAACTGAACGTTTATTCATATTTTAAAACAGAAAAAGAATGAACTTCTCAAACAAAGACAGAGAATGAATATTATTGGTTTACATCATTGATTTACATTATTATAACTAGATAGCGCTATAGGTTTCATTTGATGTATTAAGCTATCAATTTTAACACCCCCACTACATCACATGAAACCATGAAACAGTGATTTTTTACAAATTAACAAGTCCCAAAGCTTCTATACAATGGTAATGCTTTGTTGCACCAAGTGCCTTTGTAAAGACATCAGCTGGCATATCATTAGTACACATATATTTAATATTTATAACATTATTACTGACAGCATCTCTTACAAAATGATAACGAATGTCTATATGTTTACTTTTTCTATGTAAAGCATGATTAACAATAAATTTTTGAGCACTCTGGCTATCATTGTATAAGGTAATAGGATATACATCTTGTTTATTGACTTCAGATAACAATACTCTCAAATACATAGATTCTTTGCATGCCTCTGCCATTGACATGTATTCGGCCTCCATACTGGAAAGAGCCACTGTCCTTTGTTTTCTGCTTTCCCACGATATAACACCCCCTGACATCATAAAACAATATCCTGTGTATGATTTGCGATCAATACTATTATTAGCCCAGTCAGCATCAGAAAATCCTAATAACTCAGAGTTTCCTTTTACATACCTTATGCAATAATCCTTTGTTCTCTTTAAATACCTGAGAATACGTTTAGCATAATCCCAATGAGTGCTATTGTGTCTAGAATTAAATTGACTTAAAAAACTAACACTAAAAGCTATGTCAGGCCTGGTTAAAACAGATAAATACATCAAACTACCTATTAGCTGCTGATATGGTATGTTAGTATCATTAACATTATCATTTTTATCAATATTTAGTTTAACCTCCATAGGTGTACTAGCCTCTTTACAATTTAACATGTTGAATTTAATTAACAGTTGATCAATGTATTGTTCCTGATCTAAGGTACAAGTATTATTCTTATTATCAATATTTACTCTCATTCCCAAACACTGCTTCACCTGTCCAAGATTTTTAATTTTAAATTTAGAACTCAATACAGAAATTAAATTATTTGTCTCTACTTTACAATTTGAATACACAAAGAAATCGTCCACATACAAAGCAATAATTGTTTTAACATTATCATAAAATTTTGTGAACACACATGGCTCTATATGACTTCTTTTAAAGCCTAATTCTGTCAAACACTGATCAACTTTTTCATACCATGATCTTGACGATTGCTTTAAGCCGTAAATAGCTTTATTTAATTTAACAATTTTTCTGTTATTGTTACTATCTAAATCAACTTGTGGATAAGCCATATAAATAACTTCCTTCAAAACACCATTCAAAAATGCAGTTTTGACATCTAAGTGAATAACATTCATATCAAATTGTACAGAAAGTGCAAATAATAATCTTAAAGTACTGTGACGCACTACAGGTGAGAACGTCTCATCATAGTCAATTCCTGGTTTCTGGGTGAAGCCCTTTGCCACTAGACGAGCACGATATCTAACACTTTTGTCACTATCAAATTTCCTTTTATAAACCCATTTACACTGAACCAAAGTTTTACCTTGAGGCACTTCACTCACTACTACCCAGGCATTATTCTCTTCAAATGCCTTAAGTTCCTCTTCCATTGCATCAATCCACCTGTTATTGTCAGGGCCTCGTAGAGCTTGTTGGATATTAACTGGATCACTTTGATTCTCAGTATTAGACTGCATGCACAAGTTTGAGATTCCAAAACGCTGTGGTGGTCTCCTCGTCCTCTTTCGTTCTTCTGGGGTTGGAACCTCATCTACATTCTGCAATATAGAGTTATCAGTCTGATTAGTATTACCCATCTGGTCAGTATCTTCTTTAGGTTCTGTACCAGTGACTATATCAACAGACTCATCTGTTTCACTCTTAATTTCTTGCGTTTCTGAGGTTTCCCCCACTGAAACTGATATCTTGACATTTATATTATCCTTCAAGTTTTCTTGGATTATGACATCCCTACTCACAGAGATACATTTCTTATTAGGGTCGTAAATCCTATATCCTTTGACATTTTCAGCATAACCAACCAGAATATGTGGTTTAGATTTAGTGTCCCACTTAAGTCTTTTTTGTTTTGGAATATGCACCATGACCTGACTCCCAAAAATCCGTATGTGACTAAGATCTGGCTTATTATTGGTCCAGAGCTCAAACGGTGTCATGTTCTGTAATCCCGATGCTGGTGACCTATTTCTAAGATAAACTGCTGTGTTTACGGCCTCAGCCCAAAATCTTTTGTCTAGTCCAGCATCAAACAACATGCAGCGAGCCCTTTCAACCAAGGTTCGGTTCATGCGCTCACTTATTGCATTCTGTTCTGGGGTATATGTGTTAGTCCTTTGATGGACTATACCAGCTTCAGTCAAGTAACTGTCAAACAATGCATTACAGAATTCAAGACCATTATCAGTTCTAAATATTTTTATTTTCTTATTTAGTTGATTTTCAACTAAAGCTTTGAATTCCTTAAAATATTTAAATACTTGGTTCTTGGCTTTCAAAAAATAAACAAAGGTCATACGTGTGTAGTCATCAACAAAAATCAGGAAATACTTGCAGCCACCAACTGAAGTCACCTCCATGGGTCCGCACACGTCTGCATGAATGATATTCAGTACTTCACTGCTTCTCGTGCCCACATGGTTAAATGGTAATCGTGACTGCTTCCCTTGACAGCACACTACACATGTATTTTTATCAATGACAGCTTTGTCCTTGAAGTCTAAACCCACAACTGCACCTTCTTTCATTTTATTAAGGTCACTACTATTTAAGTGGCCCATTCTTCGATGCCACAGTTCGCTGTTCACGCTGTCAGTTGTCGTAAATAAGCAGCCATTTTTGTTTTCCACATTAAGTTTATAAACACCATCAACTAATCTGGCCTCTCCAACCAGTTGATTTTTCCTGTTATAGATATAGCAACAATATTTCTGAAAGTCCACTCTGTTACCATTTTCAATCAATTTACTCACTGATAACAAGTTTGTAGCGATACTAGGTACACACAACACGTCCTTTACTGTGATACAATATTTGGATTTCGACGTGATTGTAACAATATCGACATCACCCGAACATATCACAGGCATCATTTCTTTATTTGCTGCTGAGATTTCCTTTATGCTCGTGTTTTCCGATATGTTTCGAATATTGTTTACATTTGAAGTTATATGCGCACTCGCACCAGAGTCCAAATACCAATCATTCTTTCTAAAGTTTCCGCTTAAGAATACTGCAGAAAACGCATTAGAATTATTCGTTTTTGTATCTTGAACTTGTGTACACTTATTTTTATAGTGCCCGATCTGTTTACAACGATAGCACTTGATAACTTTCTTTTTGTTGACATTCGACTGGTTCGACATTACGCCATCTTGGAATGAGTTTACAGTTTTATTGAACGACTTCGATCTTTGATTGACATGGTGGCGCCCTCTAGTGTATAACGCAGTAATTTCCGTTGAATCTTCATTCCCAGACATGTCTAATAATTTTGATTTTACAACATCCGCCGTAATGGCGATTCCGGAATGTTCTATAGCCATCAGCATTGGAAAATACTTTTCCGGCAATCCCGCCAACATTAAACAGCCAATCCACTCATCATTCACCAAAAAACCAGTTCTTGATAATTTCTGCCCCGCTTCAATAATTTGAGTAATGTAACTTGTCATGGAATCTGAAGTCTCGAGACGTATTGATATTAAATTCCTCAATAACATGATCCTTCTCGAGAAACCCGAGTCATCAAACATTTGTTGTAATTTCTGCCATAGTTCTTTAGTAGTCTCAGCGCCCTTAATGTGTACATATAACGACGGATCGATGGTTAAAATTAATTTTGCTTTCGTCATGGCGTCCTCCGCAATGGCGGCTCCAACTCCTTCAGTTTTGATAAAATTTAGCTTTCCTTCGAGTACTAATAGGTTTTCGGCAGCAAACGCCCACTCACTATAATTGTCTCGACCTTTAAGTTTCGGCACATTTGCAATAAACGAGTTCGAACTGGAAGCCATGTTTATACCGATCACGGCGCACGCGGTGTCTGTGGAACCACGTGCAACACTGGTATATCTAGAATTCTTATTGACGCAATAGTCCACTTTACACTATTCCTACGCTAACTAATTGAAAACTATAACTTTACAAAAAAAAAACTGACTCTGAATTATTTCTGGGCCCATAACCTATTATAATGTTCAATAAAACACCTTGAGCGAAGCGATGGCTAACAACTGAACGTTTATTCATATTTTAAAACAGAAAAAGAATGAACTTCTCAAACAAAGACAGAGAATGAATATTATTGGTTTACATCATTGATTTACATTATTATAACTAGATAGCGCTATAGGTTTCATTTGATGTATTAAGCTATCAATTTTAACAATATTGTATCGACCCCTAGTAATTGGGATAAGAGTAGGAGAACGAACGACATCGCTTGACATTATATTGAATAGAGAATGAGAGATAGTTATCTCGCCTAACTACCGTAAATTGATTTCTCTCATTTGGAGAAGGCTACTGTCCATTTATAGGGTAACAATACAAATTATCTATTACAGATTTCTTTATTTTTCTTTGGAGTTAGGTTAAGGTCCAGAAATCCGCTCAAACCGCCTGAACAGCGAAAATAACCATATGCGAGCCCATAACCTAACGTACTTTGTCTATCTATCACCATTTGGGTGGACCATCGGTACAGAACCCTTATCTTAAGTGGAACTAGAACAAACTCTATACAGTGAAAAGCAAAATAATATAGGTACTATATTATATTCTAGATCCACAAACAAAACTTTATACTCAAAATGTTTTTTTAGTCTACGATAATGTCGACACGAGGTGGCACCCCCGAAAGGGTAATCCGCTAGACGGCCCAATAATTATAAGGACTTGGTCCTAGTGAATACATATACGGTAGGTTATAGGGTTGCAAGCCATCCCTTCCGTCTCCCCGATTGAATAGGGCGGAGTGTGATCATACCAAAGCCTGTCTAAATGAAAAAGCTAATGTTTCCTTACTGCAGTCCATTGTATTAAAGGCCTCTGTCCCTGAGTCCGCCTCATAATCACCAATTTTCCGTCCGTGTTCATCCACGCATATTTTCCTGTTTAAAAAAATATATATATTTTTAAAAACATTGTATAAGCCTCAAGTAAAGTTTAAGGATTTCTGAACGAAAATCATCACCATAATTCATATACCTCTTGCTGTTTAACTCGAGCCTCCTCCACAATAAAAGGGCAATTAACCTAATATACCACGCTGGTCAGACAGATTGGCATAAGATTTAATTTCGAGATTTTTTCCTATTGCATAGATATTATATGTATATTATTATTCCTTTGTAGCCTTTTAAGACAGCCATGGACATGATAGGGGATGGTGAATTGTATTCTTACTCCATCACCAAAATAATGCTCGACTGAACAGATGGCGTAGTGATTAAGAAACCGACCTTCCATGCGAATGTCGTGATTCGATTCCTATGCAGAATAATACTGTCATCCACAAAGTGTTGTACTGAGTCTGTGTGTTTGTCTGCGTTAACTATATGTTTGTAAAGTACCTGCAATATAATAAATATGTCGAGAGTAGAGCAAGACCTCAACGCTTCGCTTATGAGGCGTGCAATAATTAGTTCCTTAGTGCAGGGTGGTGTCAAAGAGAAAGGAAAGAAAATGGTTTAAACGTCACTGTTTAAATTGTTTTAAAACCACTTTAAACAAGTCTATCAATTATGATGTTTTTATGGCTGTAAAAAAAAAAGAAAAATAAACTTACGATCCTTTTGTCGTCATCGCGATTGTGCCATACGTCCCATCAGGGTAGCATTCATTGTAACCACCACCAAAATCAATATTATATCCTTCCTCTTCGCTCTGTTGGACAAGAGCTATTTTCTCTTTGAGATCTTCGAAGCAAGGGGTCGTGTAATTATATGGGGCTTGACCTTCACTGTATTGTGGGAATAGGTCTAAATTATGATTATCTGTAAAATGATAATCACATTAAATCAAATATTTTTTAATATCTGGATAGCGCTTAGCACGGTATTCTTTTTTTTTTTATAAATTAACTTTTTTTTTGAAAAAATTATTTTATAAAAAAAACAAAAACCGACTTCAAAACTATGCCTACGATAAACGACATACAATAAACTTACACTAAAAAGTAGAAAATAATTTATTTTAATTAGTTTAATCTCAAAAGAATAACAGAACAATTTACGAAATTATAGTATACCTACCTATTTACAGGTAGGTATGTAAAAACTTATACTATGTCAAGAAAAATGGATAATAATATTATATTTTGTATTTCAAAGTAAGGAGCTTTGAAATATAATAAACGAAATTATTAATATTTATTTACAAGTACTATTTTTTTGGAGTCGGTGCCAGCCAAGGACAGTTTTTCTACTTTGCGAAAATCACGCGGCTCACGCAGTACCTACCTGACCTACGCAAAGATGGACGATCACTGCGAATAGGGCGATAGCCGGAGCGAGGCAGGTGCGAGAAAAGAGGGGCGATGTCTGGCTGAGTGAACTACCCGAACGCGGGCAGATTTCGTTGATGATTTAATGCACTTAAAAGATTTATGCAAGGGAATTCAATTTTGATTTAGCTGGCACCGACTCCAAAAAAATAGTACTTGTAAATAAATATTAATAATTTCGTTTATTATATTTCAAAGCTCCTTACTTTGAAATACAAAATATAATATTATTATCCATTTTTCTTGACATAGTATAAGTTTTTACATACCTACCTGTAAATAGGTAGGTATACTATAATTTCGTAAATTGTTCTGTTATTCTTTTGAGATTAAACTAATTAAAATAAATTATTTTCTACTTTTTAGTGTAAGTTTATTGTATGTCGTTTATCGTAGGCATAGTTTTGAAGTCGGTTTTTGTTTTTTTTATAAAATAATTTTTTATTTGCCGGTTTTTAGTGGAAAATAAGTGAATTCAGATTTTTTTTAAAAGGTAGACCTAGTAAACGGGCTGCTCGAATGAGACAGCACCGTTTGGAAGATACGAGTGACGAGAGAGACACTCGTTTAAAGAAAAATGGGGTTAGGAAATGGGATAAATATTACAAATGAGAGTGACGAGCAGCGGGTCAATAGGCTTTCTCAGATGAGGGCATACACAAACTTATCTAGGCGTAATGAAACTACAGAAAGTAATTCTCAGCGACTCAGTTTGATTCGCGAACGTTATCAAACCAAATCGAGGAGCAACGATCTCAACGTATTAGCTTAATACACGAAAGTTTAACAAAATTGAAAAAAAAATATAATATTTAAAAAAATAATTAATATTAATTAAAAAAATATATTTAATTTTTTTTCACTTGTTTTTACCTATTTTATACTACTTATACTACCCCTTAGTAGTGAAATTTTGAAAAAACGCTAACACACATTCTTTTATTTCTAAAAAGATGTAGGCGTGCGAAATTTCGTACTTAACTACTTTGAAAATGATAAACTTCCATACAAATGTTCATCCCGTGACCCTTATTTTACTCCTTAGTAACATTGTTGTTTTACCAGCTAAAGCTCATAAAGATAATCTCCATACACAAATAATCAAACTATAGTCTGTCTAATCTAAGAACTGCACTTTGACAGCTGTCTGAGTAAGTTGTCTAGGTAGGTGAACCAAATAATTGCTATCGAAAATATCCGATTTTACTGCGAAATCGATATTGATTCTTTATAATTAATAATCGGTTTATTTTTTATTTTTCAAAAAGGTGATGAATAAATTAAGTGCTAAATTAGTACTAAACAAATTTAATTATTTCAGCATAGAATCTATTCATCATATTTAGTAGGATTAGGTTAATTAAAAACAAAAACTGGATTTGAAAATGGCTATTTATTAAGAATTACTACTATTACTTGAATTATCAGCGTCGCGAACATTAATAATTATTTCCTCATCAATCAAAGTGTCGAAATGTACATCTCTGTCAAAATCTCTATTCGATTAATCGTATTATTCTAATATTTTTACCGATTATTTGGATATTCGTGAATTGGAAGTTGTCAAGCACTACTGTATAGAACGTGATGAAGTGACATTGTTAGGTCGTGAATAACAATTATATCATGTTATTTTTATTTTAAATTATTTTTACGAGTTTCAACATTAGATTAATGGTCTTTGAAAGAGATAAAGCCAGAACAGATGTAAGAGTAACAATAGGTAATGATGTACTAGAGCAAGTGGAAGAATTTGTATAACTTGGATGTGGATTTAGCCGAGATGGAAGGTACACCACTGATATAAAGCGAAGAGTGAATGCGGGAAATAGAGTGAACAAAGCGTTGGGGCAACTTCTCGGTAGCCACTACCTCAGCCAGAAGGCACATGTAGCAATACATAACGCAGTGCTTGTCCCAACATTACTGTATGGAAGCGAGAGTTGTGTATGCAGAAAAGAATATGAAAGTAAAATTAATGCGGTCGAAATGCGATCTCTACGGAAAATCTGTGGAGTTATGCTGACCGATCGCATTCGTAACGACGACGTAAGAGAGCGAGTAAGTAAGAAAGAGAGTATTGGTGTAAAGATGCGTAAGGGAATGCTCCGATGGTTCGGACATGTGGAAAGAATGACGAACGTCTAGTTAAGAAGATATACAATGCGAAAGTGAAAGGATGTAGGTACCGGGGGAGACCGAGACTAACCTACCTAGACCAGATCGGTCATGTACTGAAGGAAAGTGGAGTCTAGAGTCTCCGAAACCGGCGAGCGTGTATGAAGAGAATTATGAATGTTGAGGAAGCGAGTGAAGTATGCAAAGATAGAGTTCTCTGGCACTCTGTTCTCTCTGCCTACCCTGCAAGGGACATGGCGTGATGGTATGTATGTAAGTATTATTGTACAAGAAAGTCACCCGCAATGTTAATTATGTAAATAACTTAATAGTTGTTTAAAATTTCAGATTTCGTGTTTACAATAATGTGTCATCAACGTTTGACCGAGGTTATTGTGTATTATAAAATGCAAAACGTCAAAATGCACTTCTTAGATTGGATGAACTATAAATTATGTACAGAGGCGTCAGAAACAGCATTTTTGCCCTACATTTTAAGGAATTACTCTCGATTTTCCTAGGATCCCAGCATCAGATCCTGATACCCTGCATATGGGACCACACTTGAAGTATCCTCTTTCTAACAAAGAAAGAATTATAAAAATCCATCCATAATTGGCGTTGCTATCGCGTAACAAACATACAAAAAAAAAAAAAAAAAAAAAAATAGCGTTCGAATTGAGAACCTCCTCCTTTTTGGAAGTCGGTTAAAAATTTAGATATATACATAAATAATTCTTTAGTGTGGTGACGGAGCAAAAATACAATTTACCACCCCCTATCTTACCCGTAGATGATCGTAAAAGACGACTAAGGGGTAAAGTATGCATATAACATCTATGCAAGAGAAGGAAAACTCGAATGAAACCCTATAGTTCCTATACCAACACGTCTGACCAGCGTGATGTAGTTGGTCAATTTCCCTTCTAGGGTGAAAGAGGCTCGAGCCCAATAGTGGGACGTATATGAGCTAAGATGAATTGAAGATATAATAAAAAAAAGTAAAAAAGGCATAAGTAATAAAATAGTGTTCATGGTTCAAACTGGGACTGTTTGTAGTAAACGACTGCTCGATCTTCCACATAATAATAATAACTTTATTTGCAAAAAAAGAAAATTGCAATATTTTACACAAATTGTGTTTCCATTTAAATTCTAAGGTTTTCTTATATTTAAGTCTCTGACTCCCAAACTAAGATTAAACTTGTGTTATGGGTGCCAGATCGTTTATGGTCCGCGTAAAGCTGTCAAAGCCATCTGCGGCTAACAGCTAAAAACACACACAAAAAAAGGTGCCAGATCGCTCTCTAAAATTGCGTTGATTAGAAGATAAAAAAAAATATTTTTATGTTTAATGGCAATGGCTAAATTTACTTTCATATTATAATTATATTTTTACATTGGCTAAAGCTCTGACAAAAAAATGTTTTCTACAAATGAAACCAGCTAGAGCGATTTAAGTTTTCCGAAAGCGCCTGCGTACTAAATTTCATGAAAATCGCTGAAGTCGTTGCCGAGATTCTGAAGATAGACAAATATTCAAACACAAATATACAAGAATTGCTGTTTTAAATATTACATAGGTTAATTTCCAAGAATATTTCGCATACTCGATCCTAGCATTGGGACATATACGAGCTATCATCATCATTCGCCTACTCTTATCCTAATTACTTGGGGTCGATACTATATGCACTCTTCTTTCATAGTACATATTGTAAAAGTTATTGACAATAGTTTTATGACCGGCCGCCTGCCAGACGTCAACCCTCCTTAGGAATGTAAATGTTAGAGTTGGCCTAGGTCGTTATAAGGCTTTTTTTAGTCGTCTTTTACGACATCCATGAGCAAAGTAAGGGTTGGTAGTATTCGTAACCGCTACCACACAGCTAAGAGACATATACGAGCTAACATGATGATAAAAACTAACATAAGATCCCTTTAAAATCAAATACAAATAACAAAATACTTACAACAAGGTAATTCAGTAATCGGATCGTTATCCAAATCTATACTCTCTATGTTATCCTCAATAGCTCCAGACATAGGATTAACACAGTAGCATATCCTGTCTATGCATTGAATAGGGTTGAAATTTCCATCCGAGGTGCATCGGGGTCCCGTAACAGGCTCAGGTACGCCAGGAGATATGGACTTCTTGATATATTCATGGAAACGGGAACAACCTAGAGAATTAAGTAGATCAATTTCTCATTAGTTATTATATCATCTCAACTCATGTTCTTCTTCTCTTTGTCCCACTGCTGGACTCGTGCCGCCTCCACAATAGGAGCGAAATTGATCTACAATATCACGCTGATCAGACGTGTTGATATAGGATTTTATTTCAAGTTTTCCTTATCTTGTATATATGGTATATTAATATTTTACCCTTGGTCGTCTTTTACAATCTGCTGTACTGTATGGATCAGCATGTTGGGCGACAAAAGCGAAGGATGAGCGACGACTGCATGTAGCGGAGATGCGAATGTAAAGATGGATGTGTGGTGTGACAAGAATGGATAAAATAAGGAATAAACATATAAGAGATAGTTCGAAAGTTGCGCCAGTGACGGAAAAATTAAGGAGTGAAAGATTGACTTGGTATGGACATGTGATGAGACGGGATGAAAGTAATGTTGTGAGGAAAGCTTTAAGTTATGAATGTGGTAAGGGAAGACCGAAGAAAAGATGGATGAACTGTGTGAAACATGACATGGATAGACAAGGAGTGACCACAGAGATGACGTCTGATAGAGTTGTATGGAAGGAGAAGACATATTGCGTCGACCCCAAATAAATTGGGATAAGAGCAGGTTGATGATGATGGTCGTCTTTTACGATCACCCACGAATAAGATAGGGGGTGGGGAATTATATTCTCACTCTGTAACCACACGGAAAGAAAGTTATTGATATATTTAAAGTTATAAAGGTCCCCATCCAGACGACCCGCAGCCCACCGCGGAAACGTGGGAGCTCCGTTCGCCCTGTGACCCCTACCGGCCCGGTCCCGGGGTGTAAATGTTACCCTTTATATACACGTATACTATAACTCATAATATAGAACCATATCTTTCGGGTGAGCACTGTCTCCATAACACAGGTTATGGCCTAATTTGAAAGACCGTGTTCCAGTGACCCACTCGCACGGCGTCGAGACGTATATGTAAGGCGACTCGCCCGGGTCTTACGGGGTCATGTGCCGCTTCTCTGTCGCCCAGGACGACGCCGACACCAAAAAAAAGTGGCCTAACTTGAGAAAGAGTACCAATATGTTTGTAACAACTCATAGTACTATAGTTTTAAGTTACCGTAAGGAACATTATTCTTCTGTCAAATAAACTTTTTATTCCTTTTTTTACATTCAAGTGGAACATTTAAGAGCTATGGAATTAAGAGAGTAAATTCTACTATAATTAGTGCAGTTAGAATTCTCCAAAATCAATCTCAATCTTACGCACAGACCCTTTGAAATAGCGGAAGGACTTTGCGTTTTCGTTACAACTCTAGTTCTAGTTTAGGAACTGCTTCATTTCACGTGGAATGATCTTAGGAACTGTTTCATTTAATACTATATTTTTCATCATCTCATCGAGCTGACAGCCCACCTGAGCATGAGCGGTAATTCAGGATATAGACCTCTACCAAGTAATTGCAGAGGCAGAGCCAAGTCACCAATTACCGTAAAGATTAACGTGTTCGGCTCACCCTTAGCAGACATATATACGTCGATATTCTGCGGGTGTTATTACCTTGGACAAGCTGTCACTTACAGCTGGCGAAAGAAAACTCTCAGAAGCGTGGTATACTACCATTAGAACGCATTGTGCAACGGCATTAAGATATTTATGCAATTAAAATATAAGGTGTTAAACTGTCTTTCTTTTTTTTTATAAGATTTCATACCGCTCTGATATGCCGCGAAGGGCTGGACGGGTATATAATATTATATTATACCATTGTCCATAGAAACAGATCTATAGAACTACCTACATAACTACATTGCCACACTATTTTGAAGATGACTAATAGAACTAACCGCATTCCATATGTCTTAATGTTGTTGCTCCCAGGAAGAGAGCCTCACCAAATATTCTCTCACCTTCATCTGACTGGCAGAAGCACCTAGAAGCAATCAGAATTACAAAATTTATTAATTGTAACTTGTCACATATAAAGACATTCGTAACGACGACGTAAGAGAGCGAGTAGGTATGAAAAAGAGTATTGGTGTAAAGATGCGAAAGGGCATGCTCCGATGGTTCGGACATGTGGAAAGAATGCCGAACGAACGTCTGGTTAAGAAGATATACAATGCGAAAGTGGAAGGATGTAGGTACCGAGGGAGACCGAGACTAACCTACCTAGACCAGATCGGTCATGTACTGAAGGAAGGTGGAGTCAACAGTCTCCGAAACCGGCGAGCGTGTATGAAGAGAATTATGAATGTTGAGGAAGCGAGTGAAGTATGCAGAGATAGAGTTCTCTGGCACTCTGTTCTCTCTGCCTACCCTGCAAGGGATATGGCGTGATGATATGTATGTATGTATGTCACATATAAAGGCAAATGCAGCTGATGTGTGCTATAGAAAGTACTAATCTAGACCTCCTGTTTGCCTAAAAGATGAAGTCTAAAAACTACTAAATTGAAATTGTGACTACACAGATAGAGTAGTGGTTAAGATGGCTAAAATACAAGTTCCGTGGGGTTCGACCCCACGGAACTTGTATTTTACTACGCAGGACAATATTTTGTGCGAACAACAAATTTTTGTTCTGAATTGGAATGTAATTTGTGTTCGTTAATTGCATATTTGTAAAGTTCAAAGGAAAATTAGGCATAAAAGTTCGTCGTTTTATTGTAAGTAAGACAACAAGAGTTGATGTGTGGTAACGGCTACGAATACTACCAACCCTTACTTTGCTCGTGAATGTCGGAAAGGACGACTAAGAGCCTTAGGTATATCGACCTGCGTCTCACCTGATGCCGTTTTGTCAACAATAACGTTGACGAACGAACGAGGGTTGACGTAAAGCAGTTTATAAAATTATTGCCAATAATTTTTGAAATCTGTACGAGTATTGACATTGCGTCGTCCACAAGTAGTTAGGATAAGAGCAGGAGAATGATGATATATACGTGGAATTACAATGACAGATGACTAAGAGATATAAAATACATATAACATCTATGCAAGAAAAGAAAAATCGAAACAAAACCCTATACCAACACGTCTGACCAGCGTGGTGTAGTAGGTCAATTGCCATTCCATTATGGAGGAGGCTTGAGCCCAACAGTGGGACATATATGAGCTGAGATGATGATGATTGTAATAAAATTGGTAATTATTGAAGTGTTAGTTTTTGTAGCAGGATTTTGAAATTCGCAATTCAATTCTCACAATCTCTGAGGATTAATATACTGAGAAGAATCATCTGCTGAAATAATTATCGAAGTTCTGTGAAAAACTGCAAGTGTGTTATCACGTCATAAGTGAAAATATAAGACAATCATACGTGTGAGCGGGCACGCATGCAATTGGACTGTACTTCGCCTTGCCATCACACATGGGTCTCTGTTCTAAGGCTCCAATTTCGCCTCTCGCCTCCCTGGCATCATAATCATCTTGTAATTTATGGCACTCTGATGTCACTGAAAATGGAAAATATTTCGTTTTAACTGTTGCTCGTCTTCTCTTTTTTAGCTCTTTTCTACAAATCATGGTGTGGCCTTACCCGTCTAAATTAACGGAAGCGATGAGAGGGTGGCATGTGACCCAAGGATCTGTGATATTTAATTTCACTGTCAATTCAGTGGACTAACGGAACCGAATCCTGGACCTCTTTGACCCGCCCGGCTTTTTAAAGTCCCATGCGTCAATACACTCCTTAATTTTTAGAAGGAAATTTATATACATTGATTGGATACCCAATGGATAGGTCACCAAAGTCAAGATATCAATACCTGTAATCTGGCTAAAAACAGCATAGACAGACTTCGAATTATGCGGCCTTTTCATCGCATATAACAGCGGATCCTAAATGCCTGATCAAAACCAAACAATAAGCAGTTTGTTTCATCTCTGCCTTCCCTTGCAGTGATGTTTGCTGCTTATGCCTTTAAGTCATACAGTATGATACCCACAAGAAAAGAAGGTGATAGCGTTCCTTTATTAAAAATATATCGTATAAGTAGCAAAAATAAAACATATTAAGATTTCGGCAGAATATCATTTTTACGCCTAGCCATTGGCATATGACCTCTGCAATAAAAAGGTATAAAGAAATATACTGAATCTCCATTTCGTCATCCTACATGTTCAGAGGAATCCACATCGATGACCTTACGTACTCTTATGATACGGCTACCATATCTCTTCAGGAGAATTTTTAAATTCTTTACAACTTCTCAGAACATTTTTCTCCTCATCAATCTCTTTTTCTCGTTAAAACAAATTACTGTAAATCGACGCAATAAGTCCACGCATATGGCAAATAGTTTTGGTATTTTTACGACCAGCCACCTCCCTGACGTCAACCCTCTTTAGGAATATAATTTCTGACCAAACGGCATCAGATGAGATTGGCTCAGGTAGATGTAAAGTCCTTAGTCATCTTTTATGACAACCACAAGCATTGTAATATTCGTAGGTAACATACATCAAATTAACTGTTCTAACCCTAGATCAGAAGTCCGACTTAGCTATCGCTGTTCTAATACTTGTAAGGAACTCTCGAGACTTATATCATCATCACCAGTCTATTGAAAACTATGTTGAAAGGGGGATAATGATATAACCTCCAAGCTTGGGAGATGGCTTAACGATCACATTTGGTGTTAAAAATTATCCAAAAAATTGCTGCCTAGAGGAACCTAGTGATATTTGAGTTTAAGAGTTCCAAGAAAAGTAAGTGGTAATCAAATGAAAAATATTTTAACTAACTTCTAACACAGCGTGTCTCTCCATCCGTTGGATCTTCAGCACAGGTAAGTCCATCTCCACAACGGCCAATAGTGGTACCAGTTCCTGGACCGCCAATACTGCAATGTTGACCTTCAGCTGTAATATATCAAAATTCATGAAAACTTATCCTTCTAAACATTACTGCAGCAATCTGACTACCGTCTTCTCATTCGTATGTTATTCGCAGGTTCTATTGCCACACAGGTTTGTTCTGGCTGGCTCCTGGATATCAAGGAATCAGTACAAGTTGTTGCCCCAATAGCGATGGGTAGGCACCACGGTGTGTATATGAGGCCATACGCCGTCCTTCCGTTGTCCCAGACGGAATGGAAGGGATGGGTCTAGACCATTCATCATCATCATCACCTCAGCTCATATATGTCCCACTATTGGACTCAAGCCTCGTCCATAATGGGAGAAAAAATGACCTACTATACCATTCTGGTTAGACGAATTGGACTGTTGGTATAGGGTTTTGTTTCGAGTATTCCATCTCTTGCATAAATGTTATATGCGTGTGATATCCCTTAGTCGTCTCTTACGATCATCCACGGGTAAGATAGGAAGTGGGGAGTTGTATTCTTACTCCGTCACCACACGGATCAATTAGCTGCCAAAAAAGGGTATTTTTTGTGCACTCTATAATTTATCATACTGATAAGTCTAGGATAAGGTTTAATAATCATGATACGAATATCAATATTTTTGCATTGAACCACTATTTAATAGAATTTAAATTAAAATATATTATTATTTATTATTTTTTATTTATAGCATATTATACTATAATAATAATAATAAAGCAATACTATAAAATAGCTGTGTGGTAGCGGCTACGAATACTACCAACCCTCACTTTGCTCGTGGATGTCGTAACAGACGAATAAGAGCCTTTTAACGACCTGGGCCAACTCCATCTGATGCTATTTGGTCAACAATTACATTCCCAAGTAGTATTGTCATCTGACAGGCGGCTGGTCATAAAACTATTGTCAATAACTTTTACAATATGTACTATGAAAGAAGAGTACATATTGTACCGATCCCAAGTAATTGGGAGAAGAGTAGGAAAATGATGATAATATTTTGTAACGTAGGAAATAAGCGTTTCATGGAACCACGGAGTATGAATACAATTCAGCACCCTCTATCTTGAATTTATAGAGAGAAATATTGAATATAGGGATTCGATATCGACTCCAATAATCGGATGATGACTATTATACTATAATAGCTAGACATACAGACTCGCGGACTTAATATAATTATGACTATTGCAAACATATACTACTATATGCTGCACGTGTTTTATTATTATAGCTATCATCATCATTCTCTTACTTTTATCCCAATTACTTGGGGTCGATACAATACGATATGTACTCTTCGTTTATAGTAGATATTGTAAAAGTTATTGGCAATAGTTTTATGACCAGCCGCCTTTTTTTTTTTTTTTTTTTTTCGGTGTGCTATGGACGTCGCACCCCGCCAAATCGGTCCGGGGCGACGGAAGAGGCGGCGCGCAACCCTATTGACCCACCCTGCAAGCACCTCTTCTTCGCCGTGCGAGCGGGCCACCGGTACCCGATCTTTGTCTTTGGTGGCATGACCAGCCGCCTGCCAAACATCAACCCTCCTTGAGAATGTAATTGTTGACCAAACGGCATCAGATAGAGTTGGCCCAGGTCGTTATAACGCTCTTAGTCGTCTTATACGACATCCACGAACAAAGTAAGGGTTGTTAGTATTCGTAGCCGCTACCACACAGATTGATCATTAGTTATATTCAGGTTTTTTTTTTGTTATCTGGCTACCTATCTTTGCAAATAAGAATGATTTGATTTTGATTTGAGTTGATTAAGAATATTATTCACCACCCCATATCTTGCCCGTGGGTGATCGTACGAGACGACTAAGGGATATAAAACACATATAAGATCTATGCGAGAGAAGGAAAACTCGAAACAAATTCCTATACCAACACGTCTGACCAGCGCGGTATAGCAGGTTAATTTCCCTCCCATTAGGAAGGAGGCCCGAGCCCAGCAGTGGGACATTTATGGGCCGTGATGATGATGATGATTGAGTTGATTTAATTTGATAGAGTTGGTCCACGTCTATATAAGTACTAAGTTAACTTTTACGATACTCACGAGCAATGTAATTGTTGGTAGTATTCGTAGCCACCACCACACAACACACACAAGTAAGTATATTTACACTAATATTATAAAAACCAAAGTTATTTGTTGTTACTTGGCCACGTACTGAAGAAAGGTGGAGTCAAGAGTCTCCGAAACCGGCGAGCGTGTATGAAAAGAATTATGAATGTTGAGGAAGCGAGTGAAGTATGCAAGGATAGAGTTCTCTGGCACTCTGTTCTCTCTGCCTACCCTGCAAGGGATATGGCGTGATGATATGTATGTATGTATGTATAAGTAGAAAATCTTTAGTAGGTAAAATACTTACTATAAAAAGGCATGCAGTATTCGCAACAATTACAAAGCGTAGGTGATGGCAATGATAGGCCTGAATGAGTAGAGTTGTTGATTCTGCAATAGTTAGAAGTAGTGGCACAGCCAATATCGCCAATGTACGTCTGAAAAAAGAGATTTTTTTTATTTAATCCTTACTACTATTATAAATGCGAAAGTAACTCTGTCTGTTTGTCGCTCTTTCACGCCAAACTACTGAACAGATCTAAATGAAAATTGGTACAAAGATAGTCTAGAGCCTGACAAAGGACATAGGCTACTTTTTAGTGCAAAAAAATGGTTGTAAAGGGGGATGAAAAGTTGTAAGGAAGTATCGTCATTTTTAAATCCAGAAGCTAAGAACTTATTTTAGGCTATTGATTAGATATAAATAAATTGGAAATTAATTTTTTTTTTAAAATTTCACCTTAAAGGGTAAAATCAAAATAGGGGATGAAATACTTTAGGAAAGTAATCTTTTACGCGGGCGAAGTCGCGGGCAAGAGCTAGTTAACTATATTCCAAAAATTAACAACAAAATATGAAAATTAAAATATCTAGTAAATAGAAAAAAATTAAAAGCTAGGCATCAAAAAGCTTCTTTGTATCACTGTCTATTGGTAATACGCACGGCTGGCGGCATTACAACGTTGAAAGGCAATGCTAATCTATTGTCCAAAATATAGGTCAGCGTTCTGATCAAGTGAAGCATCAATGAGTCTCTTTATAATCTCTTTGAAAAGACTGTTAGTATTCGAACTTCATGTCCCGTACGTGGGGAAGTTGAATATTTTTAATGTAATATACCATGTGGTTATGGAACAAAAATACAGTTCACCACCTCGTATCTTATTCATGGATATCGTAAAAGACAATTAAGAGATTTAATATGCATATAACATATGTGCAAGAGAAGGAAAATACGAAATAAAACCCTATACCCATCTGACCAGAGTGGTAATAAATAAGTCAATTTCCCTTGTTTGTGGTGGAGACTTGGAGCTCAGAAGTTTATATGAGCTGAGACAATGGTGATCAGGGCCAGCTTTACCTATAGTGCAGAGGGTGCGGTGCACCCGGGCGCCGGGTGTTAGGGGGCGGTGCGACGTCCATAGCCGACCACAAAAAAAAAAAAAAAAAAGGGGGGGTGCCGCATCGGGTGCCTACCCGTCTATAGTCGTAGTGGGTGCGTTATTTGACAGGTTTGGGTAGGTTGCTTTGTCGCCATGCTCACTGTTATTTCATAATGCGATCGCGTTTACCTGATTTTGTATCAAAAACTTTCAACCTATTCTATTTTTTTCACGAATTTTGATACAAGAGGGCGCCAGGTAATTGATTGCACCCGGGCGCTGCATGTGCTAGAACCGCCCCTGATGGTGATGATAATGTTTGCAACATTTCTAGTCTCTTATGTTTAAGTAAGTATTGTCGATAAATATATGTATATCATAGCATAATTTTTCATTAAAGATTTTGCAGATATTAACTTTCGGAACTGGATACAGATACATTGAGAACATTATAATGGTTTCGGATGTCGTTAAGGATATTAAATTATTTCGGATGATACGACAATTTCAAATAACTTCAAGTTTGAATAGTAAAGTTAGAAGAATTATAATATTTTACGTGTGGTGACGGAGTAAGAGAACAATTCACTACCCTATCTTACTCATAGGTGAACGTAAGTGACGGCTAAGGGATTTAAAACGCATATAACATTTATACGAGAGAAGGAAAATATTATATATTTTTTTATTGCTCTAAGTAGCAAATGAACAAGTAGCACACTTGATTACTGCCGCCCTTGGACCTTTGCAATACCCGGGTATAGTTAGGCCGCTGCCTACCAATGAAAACCCCCAAAGCCACCCAGAAAGTTGGGCTTCCGAATCTCTCGCTCAGCAAACGAAGCACAGCAGCACATAGCCATTGCTCAGACGTCAATTTTCTGCGAGAATGTGGTACTACCCTGGACGGACCAGCCCGCGGCTGTAGACAGAAATTGTCAACAATAGTGGTAACTATTAAAATACATAAGAAATTTAAACTATTTTTACGTTTATTGCGCCTTAATTTGCATTCATATTCAATGCATTCGAATTTTATACTAAAAATAAAGTTAAAATGCAGTAAAATATATAAGAGTTATAATTTTAATGTTAACTTACAATTTTAAATATATAACCTATATGTGTTTCTCAAATTCTTTTCTTAAATTCAAAGTATGATATATGGAACAAAAGGTATCTATTTAAAAATAATATCCAATTTTCTTTATCTAAAGTAGAGTGATAATAAAAAACTCGTTTGTAAAGAAGAATAAACTCACCCTACAATATCCTTCTTCGCACAATATAGTATTACTTTGTGTATAATTAAATAAATAAACAATAAAAATTAACACAATACATTTGAAGTCAGCCATCTTGCTTTTCGCTACATAATGCACTGATTTCACAACAAATTTATTAACTGTTTGTAATTATCAAGATTATCGTAGAATCTTTTAGATAATTTTGTGACGAATTATTGATTAAAAAAATAATGATATGTAGACTTTTTATTAATCTGAGAATGAAATCATTCCTCAAGTTATATTCTCTGAGTCAGCAAGAGGTCTACCTATAAAATTATATCTTGCCTAAATCATAGAAATTTCTTACGTAGAATTTTGCATCTTCGTGAGTTTTAGAGGAAATAGAAAACTGACGGTCTTTTTTCTTTGCTCATCTTTCTGATTTCTTTTGAGGAATGTCTGTATAATCGTCAGATTACATAAGTAAAGGAATGTTTATTGTCATTGATGGCAGATAGGTAAGCAGCCCACTTGATAGTAAGCGATAATTACCACTGATGGAGTTCAGCAATCTCAGAGGGTTTGGGCCTGCAACTATCGGTTGCCGAGCGAAGCATGATAGCTGCAAATGAGACTTAGATTTCCTGCTAAAGCGTGACCGATCACTTTGGTGGCAGAGGAGAGGACGAGCAGCGTGATCTACCACTAAAATAAATACAAAATATCTATATTATACGCCTACTCATACATTTATTTACCTACCTACATTCACTGTTTAACTACATCAGGAATGTTCATCATCTGATGATGATCGCAGCTGATAAACCTTAAATTTGCCAGACTAGAGGCTCCTCCACAGTGGGAAGGAAATTAATCTACTATACCAAGCTAATCAGACAGTCGATAGGGAAAGGAAGTAAGGGGTAGGATATGTTCTTAAGAAGAATACATACCTGGCTCAATCGTGCTGCCACTAAACCACCGTGAACTATTGTAGGACATGCAAATCTCGCTTCGTATCATATTTACGTCTTAAGGTGACGTATGCCATCCACCCGACAATGTTTACACATTATTATAGACTTAATACCTCAAACTTTGCAGTTAGAATTGTATTAAACGATGACACAACATACATACATATCATCACGCTATATCCCTTGCAGGGTAGGCAGAGAGAACAGAGTTTTACTCTGCTCTCCTCGATATCGGCCCAATAGGCACGGATTCGAATCCCGATTGTGACATCATTTTTCGCTTCGTAATCGGGTTTTTATAAATAATTAAGCATATTAAATGCTAAATTTTAGTAATTTGAAGAATACATACCTATTTTAAAGTTATGACCCATAAATAAATTAATATTATCATCATCATTCGCCTGCTTTTATCTAAATTATTTGATATCGACGCAATATGTACTTCTCTTCCATCGTACACATTGCAAAAGTTATTGGCACTAGTTTTATGACCGACCATCTGCCTGACGTCAACCCTCCTTGGGAATGTAATTGTTGACCAATCACCACCAGGTGGAGTTGGCCCAGGTCATTTATAAAGTCCTTAGTTATTTTTTACAATATCCACGAGCAAAGTAAGGGTTGGTAGTATTTATAGTCTACACACAGAAAAAGGAAAGTCACGTATAGATTTTTATTTCAAGTTTTCCTTCTCTTGCATAGATGTTATATGTATATAATTGTTTTAGTTATATGTACGAGTATATACTACACCCAAAAGCAAGATGATGGTGGTGATTTGTATTCAAACTCTGTCACCACACTATAAACACCATCATACGAAGGTTGATTATGCTTATAACTGCCACGTTTGCAAGTTAGTTGACGATCGCAGTGAGTACTTTTTCTTATAAGAGTACTGCAGTTTTATTTATGTTGCTCTCTTAGTCGGGAAGTAGAGTTCACACATATACATTGTAATATAAACATTTTTTTTTTAAACTAAACCCTGCGCTAAGAAAACAATACTTATATTGCGGTCGACGTAATTAACGAATACAAGTTACACTAGGACTCAAAACTACAATTTTTAGATCGCATAAAATAATTATCCCTCATGAAAATCGTTAAAAAAAACACCTTAAAACGATAGATAAGTGTCTCAATTACTACGGGTAAGAAAGGTTGATGCATTGTATGTCTTACTCCGTCACAACACAGAAAATTCTACCTACTGTTCTAATAATATTGTCTTAATATATTTTACTATCACTGTATCACTTCGTAGTTCAAGATATTGATAAAATAGCTCGTATCACACATATTATAGTGATAAGACTATGTGATAAGACACGGTAGTATACGGGAATTTTAATAAAACCGTCACACGTACACGCCTTAGTTAATTTCAAAAAAATAAATCGACCATCTTGTCCATGTCTATTATTGTATAATCTAACTGCAAAATTGGAGTATTAAATTGGTACAATGTGTAATCATTGTCCGGTAGATAGCGCACTTCTCACATAAACACGACAAAATGATCATCATCTCAGCTCATATACATATGTCCCACTATTGGGCTCGAGCCTCCTCTTTGGTGGGAGGGGAATTGACCTACTATACCACGCTGATCAAACGTGTTGGTATAGGATTAATTTCGAGTTTTCCTTCTCCTGCATAGATGTTATATGCTTTTTTAAATCTCATAGTCGTCTCTTACGATCACCCATGGGTATGATAAGGAGTGGTGCATTGTATTCTTATTCCGTCAACACATGGTAAAAAATATGAGCCCAAACTGATTTTCATTCTCTAAGTAGTAGAATAATTAGAACTTTTTTATTAAAATAGATTTAAGATAAGCCAGTCCACTAAACAACCAAACCCTATATTAGATGCCATTATCACGTAATAGTTTTACGGGTTGAGAGCCCTCAGCGCTCACCCAAAGTCCGGTTACGCTGTCATAGCCCCTAGGCTAACAGCAATCGCAGTGGATACGTTTTTGTGGGTAACCTAGCCCTAGGCTAGGAGTCCCACACTTCCCATCTGGGGATTAAGTGCGTAACGCATTTCGGACAAATGATGACGCAATCAAAAAAAAAAGTAATAGTTTTACAACTAACGTTGATGGTTCACGAACTGTAAGCGTTTCGCCGATAGATGGCGAATGGAACATCTCGATAAGGACGAACATACAGGCGAAAAATTTGTTGTTTTCTATGTGGAACCCCGCTCGTCTAAATTGGTAAAACGATTGGTACAGATTCCAAACAGATGTCGGTTCTAATAATTTTTCGAAAATGATAATCATTTTTCGCTTCTCCATGATTTTTTTTAACCGAGCATTTCTAACTTTTACGCGAGTATCTATTTAGCTGTGTGGTAGGGTGGTAGCGGTTACGAATACTACCAACCTTTACTTTGCTCGTGGATGTCGTAAAAGCCGATTAGGAGCCTTATAACGAGCTGGGCCAATTCCATCTGATGCCGTTTGGTCAACAATTGCATTCCCAAGGAGGGTTGACGTCTGGCAGGCGGCTGTTCATAAAACTATTGCCAATAACTTTTACAATATGTACTATGAAAGAAGAGTAGATATTGTATCGACTCCAAGTAATTGGGATAAGAGTAGGAGAATGATGACGCAAGTATCTATTACACATTTGAAATAAAACTATTTTTACGGTTTCTATCGCATTATATTTGGTTTTTAATTTTCCGACGTATTACAGCGTTGACAAAGCGCTATCGCTCCGTAAAAATAGTATTATTTTACATATAATGTTAATATTCGCGTAAACATCACAGATCATTGTGGCACTCGTCATTAATATTGTAGATTTATATAATCTTTTATTAAGCCAAATCTCTCCTCGATTTTTTAGGCAGTTCTCATATACGCCATCAGATTTAAAATAAGGGTATGAATAATAACTGCGCAGATAGCGTAATGTTATAGGCTCGTCATCGTAGGCAGTATAGTTTTTTTGAAATACAAACAATTGCTCTAGGTGTAATTTGCATCGGTAAATTCTGCCATTGTAAAGTTCCTCGGGAAATTAGGTTTTATACCTTAAAGATGAAACATCTTAATACAAAATTTTAACTAAAATAAAATTCAAACTGTTATCGAATTTAACAGAAAACCGCATTATTAAGGATAGTGCGGTATTCAGTTGACTGGAACTGAACAATTTTTTAGTGCCAAGACCACGCTGCACGCGGCGCTTCCGTCCGGGATAGTACCACACTCTCGCAGAAGATCGACGTCTCACTAATAGCAATGTGCTATTGCGCTTCGTTCGGTGAGCGAAAGACCCGGAAGCCCAATTGGGTGAGTTTGGGGTTTGTATTGGTAGGCAGCGGGCCTAGCTATGCCTTTGGTATTGCAAAGGTCCATGGGCAGTAAAATTTACCAACAGGTGTGCTGCTTGCTCGTTTGCCACCATAAGCATTAAAAAAATTAAAAAAAGATAATTCAAAAACAAATTTCAATCAAATTTAAATAGGACCAAACAGGGAGTACCAGCTTGTAAATAAAATAAATGAACTTGCAAGCAAGCAAGAAGAGTGTGTAAGAGAAAAGTATGCAGAGGGTGTCCGAGAACGGCTGACGATGGCAAGCCAGCCGCAATCGGACATTGAAGAATGCTGGAGAGTATTGAAAGAGAGTATGGCAGACACAACGAAAGAAGTATGTGGAAGTTCAAAGAAGCATAGAAACACAAATGGTGATGCATGGTGGGATGCGGAAGTGGCAGCTTCCGTAGAGCAAAAGAAGAAAGCATGGCTGGACTATGTCCTTTCTTTGAATCTGAATGACAGTATGACTGAACAGAAGAAAGAAATATATCGGCAATGTAAGAATGACACCAAGGCCTTAGTGAAAGAGAAACGTGATAGAGCAAGTATGAGTGCAGAAGATAGGCTGACTAAAAACTTCGAGGGTAACACCAAACTCTTTTGGAGGGAGGTGAAGAAGAAGAGTGAATATTTTGGCGATATGTATGCGGATGCTACGGTTGGCGCCGGTGTCGCATGTGGTCCAGTAGATCAACATTCGGCAACGGCGTCCTCCGATGGCATCAGTATGGATGAAGTTGAATGGGCGATAAGAAGTTTGAAAAATGGTAAGGCAGCGGGCATTGATATGGTGTCTGCCGAGATGATCAAGCTTGGTGGCTCCTGTGTCCGGGAGGCGTTCCTGTTTCTCCTCAATTTATGTTGGAGCTCGGGAATGGTTCCCGGGGACTGGAATAGCGCAGTCATCGTGCCTTTGTTTAAAAACAAGGGTTCACGTTATGACTGCGCAAATTACAGAGCCATAAGCTTGACCAGTTTGGCAGCAAAAGTGTATGGTAAAATTATTGAAAGGAGAATGAGGATGGTGTCTGATGGTTTACTGTGTGAGACACAAGGAGGTTTCAGGAGTGGAAGGGGATGCATGGATCAAGTGTTCTCTCTGCGCAACATTGTGGAGAAGCATCTGGCCCTAGGTCAGAGGGTTTTCTGCAGTTTTGTGGATCTGGAGAGAGCATTTGACACGGTTGTACGAAAGGAACTTTGGGACATTTTACCGGAGTATGGTATTAACGGTAAACTGCTGCAGGCTGTGCAATCCAGTTACATGGGCTGTAGAGCCTGTGTGCGGCTGGATGGTGGAATGTCGTCTTGGTTTGACGTCAATATCGGCGTTAAGCAGGGCTGCGTTCTATCAGCCAGGCTGTTTATCATATATCTGGATAAATGTCTCCAAAGGTTGAACGATATGAATGTGGGAGTCCTTCTTAAGCAGACGTTCGTTCGGCATTCTTTCCACATATCCGAACCATTGGAGCATTCCCTTTCGCATCTTTACACCAATACTCTCTTTCAAACCTACTCGCTGCCTAACTTAATTTAAAATTTAAAACGTAATAATTAATATGCAAATAATATTCGCTATGTTAAATATTTAATTTTTGATATCAATTATATTAGTTACATTATTATCTTTGTGACAAATATTATGACATATTTGTGCCTTGATTACGGAGATGATAATGTTTGAATGATGCTGTGTTATCTGGCAATGTACATGTTTGATGAGTCTTACGATCTTATAGTGTAATAAGATGTGTGCCTATTTTTAAAGTCTTCTGAAGGTCTCATAAAATTTAAGTAATTTAATCTAACTATAAAGCGTCGTTTATATGAAAAAATTCTAATGACTTTTGACTCTATAACTCAAATCAAAGAAATATATCTAATCTATCTAATAAATCTAAGAAGTGCATTTTGACGTTTTGCATTTTTTAATACACAATAACCTCGGTCAAACGTATACACATGATTGTAAACACTAAATCTGAAATTTTAAACAACTATTAAGTTATTTACATAATTAAAATTGCGGGTGATTTTCTTGTACCTACAATAATCTAATATTGAAACTCGTAAAACTAATTTAAAATTAAAATAACATGGTAAATAGTAATTGTTATTGACGGCCTAACAATGTGACGTCATCATGTTCTATACAGTAGTGCTTGACAACTTCCAATTCACGAATATCCAAATAATCGGTAAAAATATTAGAATAATACAATTAATCGAATAGAGATTTTGACAGAGATGTACATTTCGACACTTTGATTGATGAGGAAATAATTATTAATGTTCGCGACGCTGATAATTCAAATAATAGTAGTTATTCTTAATAAATAGCTATTTTCAAATCCAGTTTTTGTTTTTAATTAATCTAATCCTACTAAATATGATGAATAGATTCTATACTGAAATAATTAAATTTGTTTAGTACTAATTTAGCACTTAATTTATTCATCACCTTTTTGAAAAATAAAAAATAAACCGATTATTAATTATAAAGAATCAATATCGATTTCTCAGTAAAATCGGATATTTTCGATAGCCATTATTTGGTTCACATACCTAGACAACTTACTGCGACAGCTGTCAAAGTGGACTTTTGGCGGGAATCTAAAGCGTCATGTGGTGCTCTTGTATTATATTCGATATCTTAGTGTTTTAACGTGTTATATTAGATAATTTTTATGGTATTTTATGTAATATGATGTGACAGAACAGCTGGGATGTAGTGAATATCATATAAAAGTGCTTTACAACGTTTTCGTTTTCCATCAAAATTCCTACAACATACCATTAACAGTGTCACCATAGCACTGTTGATGGCGACAATTCGACTGACTGACAGACAATGACTAACCTGAAGAGATTAAGAACGTGAAGATAATTATAACTCGACACTGGCAAAAATGGCTCGTATAAGTAGCTGATTGCCAATACATAAAAAGAAGAAGAAGAAGCTGTCAAAGTGAGGGAGTTTTTGGCGGGAATCTAAAACGTCATGTGGTGCTCTTGTATTATATTCGAAATCTTAGTGTTTTAACGTGTTATATTAGATAATTTTGATGGCATTTTATGTAATGTGATGTGACGGAACTGCTGAGATGTAGTGAATATCATATAAAAGTGCTTTACAACGTTTTCGTTTTTCATCAAAATTCGCACAAGATACCATTAACAGTGTGGCCATAGCACTGTTGATGGCGACAATTTGACTTACTGACGGACATGACTAATCTGAAGACACTAAAAACTTGAAGATAATTATAACTCGACACTGGCAACAATGGCTCATTTACGTAGCTGATTGCCAATACATAAAAATAAGAAGAAGAAGAAGAAGCTGTCAAAGTGCACTTCTTAGATTAGATAGACTACTTATAGGACTGGAATTAGACAATAAGCCGACATGACTGACGACTAAAATATAAATCTATTATAATTTTTTAAACTTATTTTACTTGACATTGGCGAAGTTGTGGTTAATCACTAACAAAGGCCATTCATTAAGAAGAAGAAGAAGACTACTTATAATCAGTTTTCTAATTCTAGTAATCTTATATCATGAATATTTTCATGTTTAATTGTGGTAGGGCCATACTCAGGGGCGGCTCTAGCACATGTAGCGCCCGGGTACAATCAATCACCTGGCACCCTCTTATATCAAAATGCAATTGATAGTTACAACAATTCAACTAAACTCCGTATCTCGCTGGAATGCGTTGTCGCATACTTAGTCTCGTTGTTTTGACATGAAACCAGGTAAATGCGATCGAGTTATGAAGTTACAGGGAGCACGGCGACTAAGCAACCTATCCAAACCTCTCAAATAACGCACCCACTATGTTTATAAATGGTTAGGCACTCGCTGCGTACGGTGCGCCCGCTCCATGCGGAGCATTACAGTGGAGGCTCTATGCATCCCGACGAGAACGTGGACGAGAGTAACACTTACCGTCAGGTGTGCAGCTTCCTCGTTTGTCACCATAAGCAATAAAAAAAAAATATACAATTACGGTAAAAACTAGCCAAGTCAATTATATGGTTGAAGAGACCATAATTTTTTTTTAACTATTGGCTTTATATATATATATATATATTATTAATTCGGCTATTAAAATTTAAAAGTTCATAGATTTTTATAAAATAGAAAACATTTTTATAGTAGGAAAAAAAATGTTTTAAATTTACTTAAGATTGTGTCATCGAAATACAATTCTCACTGAAAAGTTAAAGAATTAGATCGAGATAATGTATATGAGATAATATGTAATGTGAATTTTGTGCGATAGATGGCGCACATCTATAAAGGCGACAAAATACGAGTGACAATTTGATTGTCATTCGTCAGCTCACATTGGTCTTGTTGGTAGGACGAATGGAACGGATTCCCTATACGTTCCCAATGAGTTCATACCCTACGTGTAACAATAATTTTACCTTCGTAAACATTTTTTTTACTTAACACATTCTTCTACTACACCAACAGCTAGAACAGCGTAGTGATAGTAGATCAATTTCTCTCATTTGGAGGAGACCCATGCTTTATAGTGACATATATGGGCCGAAGAAGATGAAGAAGGAGAGGACTTCATGTATATTTATAATAAAACTATAACAAGCCCTTATTTGTACATTATAGATATTGAAGAAAACTATAATATGATGTATTTATTAAAGCTAAAATCTTTATAACAACGAAGAGAAGAAGCCAAAACAACATTTCTTTTTGTTTGTTTATCTGTCTGTATATTTATACACGCACCATGCAAATACTACTGCATGGAATGGAATACAGTTACGAAATAAAACAATTTTACGGATTTTATCGCACTTGTATTTAATTTTTACTTTCACGAGCTTGACTTTTCGAGCGTCCGTGGTCACAGGAGGACTACTACTCGAAAGTAGTTTTCACTGACATATTTTACTAGAATACTAAGTTAAAATATAATTATTATATAAGAAAAAATAGTAACATATCTGAAAGTTAATAAATGCAAGCAAACTAGTGGACATGGAATAAAACATTTTTTTATGAATTTCATCATATTTAATATTTAAAGTATTTTAATATTAATACAATACCTGCACCAAATTCTTTCTATCAGTTACAAAATTAAATCATTAAATGTTGTAAGCCTTCGAAAACCCTATATTTCTCACAGTTACTAGCGCATCGTTACTAGCATTCTGCTACAGATCAGTAGCGGAATAAGGCGGGTGCGTCTGCAGCATTCGAAAACCCTACATCTCTCATAGTTACTAGCATACAGCTATTAGTATTCCGCTACAGACCAGTAGCGGCATAAGGCGGGTACGTGTGGAGCAATTCGCCTCGGGCCCTCGATCTAGAAAGCCTTTATATCAAGAGATTCCCGTCAGGATTCGAATACTTTAAAGTTCGAAACAGTCTGTAAAATATTACCAACTAGCTGATGCCCGCGACTTCGTCCGCGTGACATTCAATTATACTACGCACCCCTATTTGAAAAATTCTAAGTCGACCAAGTATTTGCGGCAGCCACTTGAGCATTTTCATCAATTAGGACGCTTTCTCCAATTTTCTTTAAAACATCGGCAAGTTCTTAAGCATGTGATATAGTGTTGCCCAAATGCAAGACTCTTGCGAGGCTCGCAAATCTTGCAACTTTTGCTTTTAGAATAACATAATGTCACTTGTTTTGATAGAAATAAAAAATCCCCATGACATTAAAAATCCAACTAAATTAATGAAATTCTATTCATCTAGTGGCAGTAACTGTACAACTATCAATAATTAAGTACATAGCACTAAACCGAAGTAGGGCTATTATCCTTCCGTGTACCTACTGGTATTACTCGTAAGAATACGAAATGTTGACAATCCTTTCTGTGCTAAGAAAATCGTAAAATCATGTCTAAGGGAGCACTGCGAAACTCTTGCAGCAAGTCTTGGTCTTGCATTTGGGCAACACTAATTGTAAATGGTGACCTTGGGTTTGCTTGCATGTTGATGGTTAGGGTCAGCTTTCCTACTTGGGGGCCACAGATAAGAACACTTCAGTGAAGCATTGATCTCATCAGTTCTATTTCCCCGAGTTTTACCAGGAAGGATTTGCCAAAAATCTCCAAAGAAAAGCACCATTGACTTTTCATTACGATCTCGTAGTGCTCGATCTACGGCCTCTACGCAAACGATTAGACAGCAATCCTTAATAAAAACACTAATAGTGGTAAAGCCACAGTTGATAGTATTCTTCCTACAGCCACGGGCCGGTACGACCCCCAGTCGGACCTAGTACCCCACTCTTGCAGAAAAGCAACGTCTGAACAGTGGCAATGTGTTATTTCCGCTTCATTTGTAAGAGGCGGCAGGTGGCGCAGGCGCGATTACCTGCGTCTACTTGCCTTAGCCGAAGTCGCGGGTAACTGGAATGGGGAATAGTCCGTCACCCGCGGAGAGGCTGACCACGTGAGTGTGAAGCCCGATGACCCGGGGCGTCATTGGGGATGGTACTCGAAAGGTCCAATGGTGATGGGAAGGGAAAACGGTGAGTTATGGGTCCACGCGGACGGAATGCAAGGCGTGTGTCCAAAAAAATAAGTGCATGCTGCTTGCTCGTTTACCATCGTACACAATAAAACAAAAAACACTTTGAATGTGTCGCAGTTTTGTGTTATTGAACATCTCGGTGTTTCATTGCTTTATAAATCTATCGGGTTTATACACAATGTGCATATATCTATCGGGTTTTTAAACAAAGCTCTTCTACCACGAAGAAATAATGTAGCTGCAGTTTCTGACGTAGTTACTTCAAAGTTATTTTACGCTGTCTCCTCATTTTAGTTAGATTGCTCTGCTCAGATAAGTCTTTTCAGGGCTACGTGGGGACATGGACATCTATTATCTTAGCTTATATACGTTCCACTATTGGGCTTAAGCCTCGTCCGTAATGGAAGGGAAATTGACCAACTATATCACGCTGGTTAGATGTGTTGGTATAGGGTTTTGTTTCGAGTTTTTCTTTTCTTCCATAGATGTATGATATGTATGATATCCTTTAGTCATCTCGTGGGTGATCGACCCACGGGTAAGAAAGCGGTTGGTGAATTGTATTCTAACTGCACAACCGCACGGATTAATATATAATAAATGGCTTTCATTACGAAAGAATTAATAAAAATGAAATTCTTGGTTCATGTCGCGTTTTAGTAGCGTAGAATATCTTCAGATGGATATCTTTTATACTTTATAATAATGTCAAAGGATTTGAAAGACTGTAAAACAATAACATCGTTAAAAGCAAAAGACTCAAACGAATGGGGTTATGACTGTTACAGGCCTACTCAAGGGTGTCATCTCAGCGCTGATCACCTTCAAGTGCTCTGCAAGCTGCTTGAAACGTACTCTATGCTATCAACAGTGTATAAAAATGTAAAAAGTAGGCCCTCGCACAATATGCAGCAACAGGCGGCAGTAACAGCACTATTGCTAAAGTGACTGGTGTAGTGATGGGACATGGTTGCTTCGGCGTGTACCTGCTCACGGTCGCAAGGAGGGAGAGCACACCGTCTAACCACTACTGCGATTGCGAGGTGGACACGGCGCTACAGACGCTTAAAGTTTGCGTGGCTTGGGCAAAGCAGTGCCGTCCACTCATCGCAATCATCGGGGTCAAACTGGGACTGTCGACTATCGCAAAGACGATTCTCGATAGCTGGACCATGGGAATTAATCTACCACCCGCAGAGACACCGATCGCGTAAAGGCGATACAACACTGTTGTTTGTCGGGGTGTAGATGGAGACGATACCTGGAAGGGTAAACTCCCAGACCGGCTACGGATGTCAAGTAAGCGGTACCAGAGGCCAGCCTGATGGTTTGGGCAGAGAACACGATGAGTTATGGGGCCACACGACGCCCTACTGTTACCACGGAAGGAATGGCTGTGTCCAGACCATAGCCTAACAAACAAAAACAAAAAAGAGTGCACTTTGCATACTCGCCCCTAAGTAGCATCTTAACTAAGAATGTACGTTTTGTACGCTCTATGATGTGGACTTTACTTTTCTTTTTCGTATTTGACTTAGTTGTTAGTCGCAGATGGCTATGACAACTTTACTCGGACTGTTAGGTGAGTGCTGAAAGCTTTCTACCCAAAGTACCTTTACTAAGTTCAAGAAGTTAATGTAGTAGCTTTTGAAAATATAACGAAAAAATGATTTAAAGTTTTAAACTAAATTATAGCGCCATCTATTGCTCATTTAACAAACTAAATAAATCATGCAGTTTATTAATTTATAGCTAAATTATATATTATTAACTAATTAAAACATTATTTTTTTATCACAAATAGTTTTAATAGTTATTTTGACTACCTGACTAATGTTATGTATTATGTCAACTGCCCTTCAACTTTGAAGAAGAAACTTTGAGCCCAGCAGTGGGAGGTATATGAGCTGAATTGATGAAACTATTATATATTAAGTAATACAAATACTTTCCTTACACTATAGATAAATTAAATAGTTATTTTGAATTGAACCTTCTAGTGACATAAAAGGCGAGCGGTGATTTTAAAAACTTAAATGACCATAACTTTTTTTACAGACATCAGATTTCAATGAAACAAAGACTAAATGTTGCTCTGAATTGGGCTTAATCTTTTTATTGAAACTGCGAAACAATCCGTTCAGTAACTTCGGAGATTAGCGATTACAGACATACAGACATACAGACAGACAAGAAATTCCAAAAAATGTTTTTTGTTTTCTGTTAGTATTTTCTTACTGCCTAGGTTCATTTTTTTATAAATTTATCAAATGTACAGACACGGGATTTCTACTCATTTATTATATGTATAGAATACAAATAAAAAATATGCAGATGTAAAGAAAAAACCTTATAAATTCTAAGTCTCTGTATTTTACAGCAGTATTATTGCACGGTAATAATTTCTATAAACATGATATCTTTATGACGATATTAAAATCATATCATCGTCAAAATAATATACTTTTCCTATACTGTTCCTAGTTTTCCGTGTGGTGACGGAGTAAGAATATAATTCACCACCCCCTATATTATCCCTCCTGCGGGTGACCGTAAGAGACGATTAAGAGATATAAAACGCATATAACATTTATGCAAGAGAAGAAATACTCGAAACAAAATCATATACCCTTGACTAGCGTGGTATAGTAGGTTAATTTTCCTCTCATTGTGGAGGCTCTAGTCCGACAGTGAGACATATATGAGCTGAGATGATGATACTGTACCTACGAGACGAAAGGGAATGCCCCGTTTATTACCCAACTTTGAGTCTTCAAAAAGCTTAGTCCACCATAACTTATTATTATATTTAGTTTCTAATGTTTTTATGGAATATCTCAGCTCTCAAAGGAATATTTTTACTATATATTAATTAACTATATTAATTACAATTAGTTTCTAATGTTTTTATGGAATATCTCAGCTCTCAAAGGAATATTTTTACTATATATTATTTAACTATATTAATTAAAATTAGTTTCTAATGTTTTTTATGCAATATCTCGGCTCTCAAAGGAATATTTTTACTATATATTAATTAACTATATTAATTACAATTAGTTTCTAATGTTTTTATGGAATATCTCACCTCTTAAAGGAATATTTTTACTATATATTAATTAACTATATTAATTAACTATATTAATTACAATTAGTTTCTAATGTTTTTATGGAATATCTCACCTCTTAAAGGAATATTTTTACTATATATTAATTAACTATTTTAATTACAATTAGTTTCTAATGTTTTTATGGAATATCTTAGCTCTCAAAGGAATATTTTCACTTACAATATTCACATAACCTAATTAACTACAAGCAGACTGTTATCACAATCTACTACCTAGAGCACGCTGTTATCGCTGATAGCGCGAGAGCGCTGAGCATACAAAGTGCCAACGTAAGATCTTAGTTTGTCTTAGGATCAATTGTATGACAAAGATAAGAATTTAGGTTATACACAGGGCTGTCTTAGGCCATACCGAGGCATATGCGCACACAATAGTGTTAAAGCCCAATGTTAAAATAATAAAAAAAAAAACGTTAAATATAGCAAAGATATAGATCGTGCCGAATCTTACTAAATCTCACTTGTCACTTCTTCACTTCACTTGGACTTCACTTGGCAAATATCGCGTATTTTTTTTTCTAGCAGTAAAGATAATTATAAATCTAGTTTTGTCACTAGGATTTAAGATTACAATATTACTCTTAAATAGTCTTAGCTAGTCTAAATAAAAATAATTAAGTAGCTTGTGTTTTTTTTTAAATAATTAAAATGCTTTTAAACCCAAAATATTTTTTGTAAAATCTCACGGGAGATTGGGGAAGGGAAAATGGGGTCAAGAAAATCTTACAACATAAAAACCCGATTACGAGAGAAAATTTATTGTCACAAGTGGGATGCGAACCCACACCTATTGGAAATCCGTTCCAATCGTGCTGCCACTTACATCACCTATTGTAGGACATTCAATTCTCGCATCGTATTATATGTTCGTCTTTAATAAGACGTGTGCCATCTACCCGACATTGCTTACACATTGTACAGACTTAATACTCAAACTTTGCGGTTATAATTGTAATAAACGATGACACAACCCTGTTATTCAAATTACTGAAATGTAGCATTTAATGTGCTTGATTATTCATAAAAAACCGATTACGAGCGAAAAATGATTGTCACAAGTGGGATTCGAACCCACACCTATTGGAAATTCGTTCCAATCGTGCTGCCACTTACACCGCCGTGAACTATTGTAGAAAATTCAATTCTCACATGGTATTATATTTTCGTATTTAAGGAGACGTCTTTTTATAAATAATCAAGCATATTAAATGCTAAACTTCAGTAATTTGAATCTCACAACATCTCATCAATGGGTCAATAATTCTTCAAAAATGCTTCACGTAATTAATGGACAGCTCCTTTATATATTTTAAATATATATTGTAGTAAATTAATCTAGGCATCCGCTACTAAAAGTAAGTACTAAAAGACAGGCTTGTCTTTTGAAAAATAAAGAAGTAAAGTGGATAGTGATTTTGACTGCACAGATGGCGTAGTGGTTAATGTACCAATCTATTTCGCCAATGTCGTGAGTTCGAATCCCACGCAGAATAATACCAACTGGTCTTACCAGCGCAGTAGTAGGTTAATTTCAATCCCATTGCGGAAGAAGTTTGAAGCAGCCAGTATATTTTCTTCTTCCTTTTATTCTTGTTCTTCGTTGTCTTCTCTTCTCTTCTATATAATGGTGAGCCGTCATCCGTTCATAAAGAGAGCAACTCCATGACAGTGTTTACTGTCAATACTGTCGACGGATAGCTCTCTTCATTAACAGATTATAGGCTTTTTCTTTCTTCTTTTATCTTCTTTCTTCATATACTTGTATAATAATACTAGTTACTTCTTTAATATCAACTTCTGATAGTAAAAATATAAAAAAATACAGACTGTACTATTTATTTAATGAATAATTTATATTTATTTTTAACAGTGGTAGGACCATGCTGTTGACAGTTCCCTGTCTACAGCCGCGTACCGGTCCGTCCGGGGTAGTACCGCACTCTCGCAGAAGAACGACGTATGAGTAATGGCTATGTGCTATTGCGCTTCGTTCGGTGAGCGAGAGAGCCGGAAGTTCAACTAGGTGGGTTTGGGGATTGTATTGGTAGGCAGCGGCTTAGCTATGCCCTTGGTATTACGAAGGTCCATGGGCCGCAGTGACACTTACCATCAGGTGTGCTGCTTGCTCCTTTGCCACAATAAGCAAAAAAAAAAGTAATTCATCGTCGACATCTTATCGTCATCATATGCCAAATGGAATCGCCTCAACTGGCACTAAACAACCAAAACAATTGCCTTAACTTCCATAGACCCCATTTGTCATATCTACACTCACTGCTTTCATACGCCTATCCTCATTCATCTCAGCTTATATATGACCCCCTACTATGCTTGAACCTCCTCCCCAATAGAACGGAAATTGACCTACTATACCACAATTAGTTTTAATATAAAATTTTATTTCGAGATTTCCTTCTCTTGCATAAATGTAACATGCTTATTATATTCTTTAGTCGTTTTTCACTATAATCACAGTTAAGATAAATGAGTGATTAATTGTATTCTTACTCCGTCACTTAACGAAAAACTTCGTGTCATTATATTTCATTTCTCTATCATTCTGTTTCTATTTCGACTGAAGATTTATTTCATGTATCCCATATGACGAATCTGTAACAAAAAAGAAACTTTTATTTAAAAGGAGCTGAGAATATTGCATAATGTAATTAACTTAATGATTTCTAATGTTTACGCCAGTATTACACATGTCAAATAAAACTATTTTTAAGGATTCTATCGCGTTTGGATTTGATTTTTAATTTCATGATGTTTCGAACTATCCGTGTGATGACGGAGTAAGAATACAATTCACCACGCCCTATCTTAGCCGTGGGTGATCGTAAGAGACGACTAAGGGATATAAAATGCATATAACATCTATGCAATAGAAGGAAAACTCAAAACATAATCCTATACCAATACGTCTGACTAGCGTGGTATAGTAGGTTAATTTCTTTTCCATTACGGAGGAGGCTCGAGCCCAACATTGGGACATATATGGGTTTTAATGATGATGATGATATTTCGAACACAGCGTTTGGAGTCCTCTCGTGACCATAAACGCTGTAAAGTGTTCGAAACGTCGGGTATGTAGTTGCCGTTTGTATTAATATAAGGTATAATATCTATATTAATATTAATTATATTAATTACTATCTGTATTAATATTAATTCACAAGTTCAATGCCCGTATAAAAGATATGTTTTATAATATATCCATCCATTGACTGTATAAATAGTGTAATGATTATGATTTCAACCTAACATTTGATGTGTCGGGGTTATATTCTCACGTAGAATAATACTTTATGCAATCAAATTATCTTACGGAATCAAGGTGTATTTTGTATTTTTTATAGCAATTTACGATGATATAAAATCGGGTTGAGAGCCCTCAGCGCTCACCCATAGTCCGGGTAAAGTTATCATAGCCATCTGCGGCTAACAACTAACTTACGCACACAAAAAAAAATGTATGATATAAATTTGAACCATGTGTGATGGTGAGGTAAAAATACAATTCACCACCCCATTTCTTCTTCGCCGTGGATGTCGTAAAAGACGACTAAGCGATATAATACTCATATAACATGAGAAGCAAGAGAAGGAATACTCGAAACCTTATACTAGCTTATCTGATCAACGCGGTATAGTATATCAATTTCTCTGATATTGTGGCAGAGATTCTGATTCTCAAGTGAAACAAAGAGATTTACTTAAATATTTTTTAAAGATATTAATGAAATAATCCGTGTAAAAGATTATAATATAAACATGTAATTTTACGGACGCAAGTACACCCATATTAATACAATCAATTGTGGATCACACAAAATATTGTCCTGGGTAAGAATCGAACCCAATATTTTATCCATCGGAGCGGTCAATAGAAACAAGTTTAAGTGAAACACTGATGGGTATCGGGGACTAAGGTATATAATATGCATATAACATCTATGCAAGAGAAGGAAAATACGAAATAAAACTTTCTATACCAACCTATCTCTGGACAGCGTGGTGCTGTAGATCAATTTTCCTCCTATTGTTGATGAGGCTCAACCCCAACAGTGGACGTTTATGAACTGAGATGATAATGAAATTTAAACTAATACAAAATTAAGGCATTTGAAATAAACCTATTTTAATTACAAATTCTATCGCGTTTGTATTTGATTTCTAATTTCCCGACGTTTCAAACACTTTACAACATTTATGGACACAGGAGGACCTTGAACGCTGTAAAGTGTTCGAAATGTCGTGAAATTAAAAATCAAATACAAACGCGATAGATTCCATAAAAATAGTTTTATTTCAAATGTGTACTACTCGCGTTAAGATCAGAATTATTTAAATTTAGGCAGTTCACTTTTTAATAGTTGTTATTTATAATTCGTAATACAAGTTTCCCCAAAAGGCCTTGTGTCAAACCACATGATTTAGTAGTCCATTTTCAACAGAACACTATCACAAACTGAATTCATTAGCGTGATTTTCATCACGAATAGTAAATTTTGCGTAGCCTTAGAATGAGGGACAGATATCTTTGCATGTAAGTGTTAATTGGTCCACCACGCCGCGGGACATAGTGTTATGTTTTGTTAAAAGTTTAACGGTACTTAGGGATGTCACGATTATGTGGCAATTAGGAAAAAAATATGGCAATATACATTTTCTTTTCATGTCTCACGCAAATTACGCAATCGCTTAATAGATAGATAGTTAGATCTCCAAATATCACATTATTTCATAAACAACCTTTACTCCCAAGAAGATAAATAAAGAGAAAATAAAAAAATCAACCATAGTGGAGCATGACAGGAGCGCCAAATAGAGTAGTTATAAAACGTGTTTCTACTCTTTGCCTATTGAATTATCAGAACCAAAACCTTGACTTCGGTGACGGGGCCGACGCGGTTACTCATGCAAATACATCCACCGTTGACCTCCTGACAATAGAGTACCAAAACATGGCAGCCACGTGGACAGATATGGCAACCCTAACTCTATACCCGTTATAGTTTACCATTTTCGTTATTCCCTTATTAAGTAGATGCAATATAAATAGCCTTCTCAAATACAATGTAAATGCTTTATAAGGAAATGGTTCAAAAAAATCTAAAGTTAAACAAATTTTATTAAAAAATAAAATATTATAAATTTTAGTCGCTACCATTTACTTGTCAGATGGAATCTTAACATGGGAATAGGTTGCAGATCCATCCTGTGCGACGTATCTCAATCTCAATGCGATCATCAACATGCCTAACCAAGCCATTATTGCACTATGCACTAATTTGTAGCTAAAGTCTACATTCAATAATAGACGAGGTAAGTTTGAATAATAATAGCTGAGATAAAAACGAAACCTAAATAAAAAATAGTCTTTTTTTTATCCTAACGATTTCTCCTCAGAATTTTCTACGTCTAGTCAGATGTTAAAAATACAAAAATATCGATATATTTTACTGTTTTTTTACCAAGAGTGTCGTAAGGGGCCGTTCATAAATTACGTACCTAAGGGATTTTGAAGAATGATTTGGCCAAAGGTGTTAGAAAAAATAATTAGTATTCAATTAAATGACGTATATTTTTAAGAGTTCAAATAACAGAAAAAACAACGGTCAACGAGGGCAACAATATAATAATAGAAAGTCTAGAAATATTGAGAGCATATTTTCATCAGTTTTGATATTAAGTTAAAGATATGAAGTACAGATGGCGCTATTCAATAAAACGCCAATTCTTAGCGCAGTAGTGAACCTGACATAGGTTCACTACCCCCAGGGGGGGCATAGTAAGAAGTTATAATATTCAGTCAACATCCCCCCACCCTTAAACGTCTTACATAATTTATGAATGGCCATAATAAAACATGATAGTTGTAATATTAACCCTCATTATGGTCCCTTTTATGAGGTCTATACCTATATAAAGTGGTTGACGATAGATTGTTGGATAGATGGTAAACTTAATACTAGCAGAAGTGTCAAAAAAAGCCTTTAACGATTATTCTTTTCCCTTTAGTGATGCTGTTTTCATGTAGCTTACGACATTTGCAGGATAGAAAGAGATTCACTGAAGTCAAAGATCGGGTACCGGTGGCCCGCTCGCACGGCGAAGAGAGGTGTTTTACGGTGGGTCTATGGGGTCACGCGCCGCCTTTCCGTCACCCCGGACCGATTTGGCAGGGCGAGACGCATCCATAACCCACCAAAAAAAAAAATGATAGAAAGAGATGATACTAATTCGTAATCTTAATCCGTCATCACATAGAAAATCCATTTACAAGATCACATAGAAGTTTTATTTCGAGCCTTGGCTCTCCAGTAATGATGTTATGTAATGAGATGCCTTAGTCATATTTTTTTAGAGTAACAGCAAAGATAGGGAAGCTATACGGTTTAAGCGAATTATTGTCCACTCAAATGGTAATACACTAGCACAATATAGCAAGTTAAGAGGTTGCGCATCGTCCCTTCTACCGCCCCGAAACGTTTAAAAAAGAAAGACATATTTTTTATTTATTCGAGAAAAGAAAGGGTAGCGAAATATATTATTTTACATCGCAAGCGGCACACCTGATGGTAAGTGTTACTGCCGCCCATGGATCTTTGCAATACCAGGGTATAGATAGACCTAGCAATGCAATCCCCATACCCACCCAGAAAGTTGGGATTCCGGCTCTCTCACTCACAGAACGAAGCACAGCAGCACATTGCCACTGCTAAGGGACTGATTTCGTACGAACCGACTTGGGGCTATAGGCAGAAAGCTGACAACAATGTAGCCCTACCACCATACTATATCATCACCTCAACTAATACATACACTGCTGAGCTGGAGTCTCCTCTACAATAGGAGGAAAACTGACTATACCACGCTGGCCAAACGCATTGGCATTAATTTCGAGCCGTTTCTTGTAGATGTTATCTACATATTATATCACTTCGTCAACTGTAGGCAAGAAAGGGGCACCGGGCGGGCCACCGAAGTTAAAAATCGAGTACCGGTGGTCCGCTCACACGGCGAAGAGAGAGGAGTTTTACGGTGGGTCTATGGGGTGACGCGCCGCCTTTCCGTCACCCCGGACCGTTTCGGCGGGGCGAGACGCATCCATAGTCCACCAATAAAAAAAAAGGCAAGGGGCGGCCACCGAAGTCAAAAATCGGGTACCGGTGGTCCGCTCGCACGGCGAAGAGAGGAGTTTTACGGTGGGTCTATGGGGTCACGCGCCGCCTTTCCGTCACCCCGGACCGAATTGGCGGGGCGAGACGCATCCATAGTCCACCAAATAAAAAAAATAAAAAAAGCAAGAAAGGGGTTGGTGAATTGTATTACTATTCTGTAACCACACGAAAGCCTGTCCAAAAAATAAAAGTACACTATTGCTCGTTCGAGAAAGAAAAAGATCGAGAACTGTATTCTTTCTCCATCATCATATGAGAAGTACCTATATAAATACGTGTACTGAATGATCATAAGAAACATTGAATTATTTTTTCTTATTTTTTTTTTATTAGAATGACCTTGTAAATGTATCGTATTCATTAAATTCATTACATATCATTAATTATTATTCATTACCAGGTCTAAGTCACCTTGTTCATATCTAGCCTGCGATGGAGCTAAAAAATACGCAAACTGTGACGCGGAAGGCGTAAATTCAATATATCTCAGTGTGGAAAAGCAATGAATATACGTTTGAGATGTGCTCAAGGATAGTTTTTTAACCAGATCTAAAATATTTGAACCTAATTTCTAATTATATCAAAAACTACCTACACGTATTCATTATCACAGCTCATATACTTCTGATTCAGTGCTGGCTTCATACCTTCTCTAAAATGAATGACAATTGGCCTACAAAATAGTATGGCCACATTAGTCAGACGTGTTAGTATAAGGTCTTATTTCGAATTTTCCTTATCTAGCAGTAATATTATATGCTTAGGGAACGAACCCATCATACCACGTGCCCTTTAGGAAAGGGAGAGAATCTTCAAAATTACTATGCTTCGTAAAAAATTACGAAGCACAGTAATTTTGAAGATGCCGATACGCTACGAATACTACCAACCCTTACTTTGCTCGTGGATATCATAAAAGACTACTAATACCTTTATACCGACCTGGGCCAACTCCACCTGATGCTGTTTGGTCAACAATTACATTGCCAAGGTAGGTTGACGTCAAGCAGACGGCTGGTCATAAAACTATTGCCAATAAATTTTGCAATTGACGCAATATGTACGAGTACATATCAAGTCAACCCCAAATAATTGAGATAAGATCATTATTTTAGAATAGTTTTCTTTTTTAATAAAAATATTCTTTTTTATCATTCGTTTTGAATTGTGAGCTTCGAGTTCATAAAGGTATATAGGTATCAGATTTGACTCAAACCTAATTTGAACTATTCATTTTAAAAATAATTATACAAGTTAATGCCAGTTTTTCTCAATTAATACACTTAATAACATTGTGTTTTGTTCATATAGGTATTACAAATTTGCAAGAAGTAAATTGCAAATAATTTATTAGCACATATATCTAATTTATAACCAATTGTTCCCCGCCATTACATTTTGTTCGAAGGCTTCTTAAGATTTTAAACTCCACGTTTTAGTACGGAAAACTAATATATGAATATTGAATAGACCAAATAATACACGTTTTCTATGTGGCAAGACATAACATGCGCGCTCCTATTAAGAAAACTTTGTTTTCCTTAGAAACCGATGTTTTCAACAAGGAAATAATGCATTGTGGTTCAAATAGTTTCCTTATGAACTATGCTCGACTGTTATGTGTCAACTGCTGATAAAAAAAAAACATATGCTCAGATTTATATTAATGAAATACAAAATTTGAAAAAAAATACATGTTCAGGTTAATAATGATGTATTAGAAAAATTCCTCTTTAAAATCTGACTTGATTTTTTTTATTCGTATCTTGTATTATTCACATCTGTTTACGATTTTACGAAAACAGTTCTTATTCTAATATGGAATTCAAAGTTATGTTTTCTAACGGTTCACCATTAGCTTGGGCAATGTCGACAATCAAATTAGTCCAACGTGAGACTCCACTTCTCACGTTTAGAAACGCTACGATAATTGAGAAGTTGCGTTCAAAAATGCATGACTAAAATTGTCTTTTATGAGCAAATTTTTTTTTGTTTCTTATTTATCGTATATATTTGTTTGTTAATTACTGTTTAGAAAAGACTTGTGTATAATACAGAATTATTAGAAACATGACGATGATTTTCAAATAGCTATATTATAGACTAGACAGGATCCATTCTGCGGTTGCAGGTACTAACACTAAGTACTAACCCATACATTATACGTGGATGTCTTAAAATATGACTATTAGCTCTACTTGGACCTGGACGATCTTCATATGATGCCGTATGGTCTATAATTGCATTTGTGAAGGTGGGCTGTCGTCAGACAGGCAGCCGGTCATAAAATTATTGTCAAAACTTTAACAATAAGTGTGATGGAGGAAGACGATATATTGCGTTGGAATGGGAGCAGGATGATGATGATAGACTAGACGGGACCCCTGGAATGAAAGACTATTGGTAGAGAATTAATAAATTCAAAAACCATAGTACTCGATTAAAAGGTTTTAAATAGGCAGCTGAAAATTCAAGGGGCTTTCGTAAATAGAGCACGACTTGCAACGGTGGTCCGATATAACCCCTCGACCATTCGGGCAGATAAAAGTAAATGTACGTTGGATACTTCTGTTTGCTTTTTTAATATCGCAGGCATAGAGTTAGAATTTATTATTCAAAATTGCCTTGCTATATATATTTAAATCAATTTTAGAACTAAACGAAAAATTAAAATAATGTTAGTATGCTAAAAGTCTATTGCTCACCTAATAATAACATTACAATACAAAATAAATCCAAGTAATCCATTTTTAAACGGTAGTCTTACACTTAAAAGCATATTTCTTTCATTGTAATTTAAATTTCCATAGAAAATGATCCGCCATCTTGTCAGCCATTTGCATTTACTTTGTTCCGCCACATTGTTAATATGACGGTTACACGTTTGTTGTTCAGAAAGGAATATGTTATTTGTTATGCAACCATTCGTGACCTATATTTAAAGATATTTAGTAACTTAAACACTGCTAAGTTTTAAGTATTATTTGACTTTGTTACTTGTATTTCTGAACGAGTTAACTTTGCCTATGGTAATTTGTAAATACCGCCGCAAGTCATAATATCAGTGGGCATAACGGTATACAGTTAAAGAACTGCACTTTAAGACAAAGATAGTCATTTCCATACACAAAGAAGGTTATTTTATCAATTTTAAATGAACAACATAACTGTTTACCTACTGATACTCCATTAGAAACCCTATCGAAAGCTTCGATGATTAATAGGCTAATAGTGTCATCTGAACAGGGCTCGTATTGCTCAATTTTACGTTATCATAAAACTGCCAAATCCTTACTTCCTTACTAATATTATAAATGCGAAAGTAACTCTGTCTGTCTGTGGCGCTTTCACGCCAAAACTACTGAATCGATCTAAATGAAATTTGGTTCACAGATATTCTAGAGTCTGATAAAGGACATAGGCTACTTTTTAATGCAAAAAAGGATGTAAAAGGGGATGAAAAGTTGTAAGGAAGTATCGTCATTTTTAAAGCCAGAAGCTTGAAACTTATTTTTAGGCTATTGATTAGATATAAATATATATGACATTAAAATATTGCAAAAAAATTACCCTTAAGGGGTAAAATAAAAATAGGGGACGAAAACTTTAGGAAAGTAACCTTTTATGCGGGCAAAGCCGCGGTCAGAAGCTAGTATCATATAAATGGTACACTATCATCTTCCCTCCATCCGTTATAGAAGAATATATACTGCGCATACTTATAGAAAAACATATGTACATCTTTCACCATTAGATCTAGCCAAGAAAATGATGACGATAATGATTTCAAAAGTCCATCTATGATAATCTGCAGCATTCAGAGCATTATTGCTTATAGTATCTATATCCACAATAGATCTTGACATGGCGTTGCATGGGTAATTATTTATGCAAAGTTTTAAACTTTTAAATATACTTCGATCAGGATTCCTAGATTTTAGAAACATTAATATCAGCGTGCAAGCATTTTTTGAAACAAATCTTGCTATATAAATGATGTAATTTATTTTTTCCAACTTATAAACGGTATTCAAATAGTCGAAGAGAAGTTTAGCAGTATTATAACGGTAACAATAACTAAAAAGGAAGTCATATTTTAACACCTTGTTAGAAAAATTTCACTAAACATTTACGTGTTCTTCTATTTAACAAAATTGCAGAGCGATATTGAAAATGTAGGACATAGATAAAAAAAAACCAACCCTTTTGGCATTCGTGAAATATTGGGACAAATTCCCTTCTCATTAAGAAAAAGGCTTACCTAACAGGGAGATATATATATAGCTAAAAAGAGTGGTCATCTTTTTTCTTCATTTTCAAAATTTTATACACAATGGATGCGATTAAGCTAAGCTTTAGAATGCTTACGTAAGTAAGATAATAAGGAACTTACTTAATGTGGTACATTTTTTATTTTTTTTTTACCAAAAAACCCTTGTTTTTAAATAAATATTAAATGTAAAATAAATAAAATAAATTTACGTAAAAATATTTATGATAAATACATGATTTAAAATGCGTTGCTATGTGGTAGCGGTTATGAATACTACCAACACTTACTTTGCTCGTGGATGTCGTAAAAGACGACTAAGAGCTTTATATCGACCTGAGCCAACTCCACCTGATACCGCTTGGTCCTAAAAATATTCGTCAATCATAAAATTACTGCCAATAATTTTTGCAATACGTATGAGAAAGTACATATTGCGTCGACCTAAAGTAGTTGGAATAAGGGCAGCAGGATTAATGATGATTTAAAATGCTAGTGCTTATATATATACAAAAGTTCTTCACAAATAAGAAATTATATATAAAGTATTATCACAGGCTGACATGAGGGAGGAGGGAGTTGACTCCGTCCTGCCAATGGTGCGGCAGTGACGAGGACATGGCGCAACATACGCTCGAGGTCTGTACGAGCTGGGACCGGCAGCGCCGTGACCTCGTCGCTGTCATCGGTGCCGACCTGACGCTGCTGGCTGTCGTAAAAGCAATGGTCTTCAACGTCAGGAACTGGGACTCGGTCGCCGCCTTCTAGGAGGCAGTGATCTCGCAGAAGGAGACGGCAGAACGAGTCCGGGAAGATTCCCTCGACTCGGGCCGCAGCCGTGAGGGTTAACCGCCGGGCGGGCCACCAAAGACAAAGGTCGGGTAGCGGTGGCCCGTTCGCACGGCAAAGAGAGGTGCTTGCAGGGTGGGTCTATGTGGTCACGCGCCGCCTCTTCCGTCGGACCGGACCGATTTGGCGGAACGTGGCCACTCCATAGCCCACCGCAAAAAAAATGCTGACAGGACGGAAACTGTCTGTCATCTCGTGACTATGAGCGCTAAAAAGTATTCGAAACATGAAACAAGTAAAAATCAAATATAAATACGATAAAATGCATTAAATAAGTTTGATATCATATCTGTAATGTTAACGTAAGCATTAGAAATTATTAACTACAAGTTAATGATTAGAAAATTAATTATAACGATTTTTTATCGCAAAACATACTCGTGACTTGAAAACTATTTACTTTAGTTTTACAACTAAAACATTGTTGAGTTTTGTCATGACTTTCTGTGATAGAAGGAATACATATATATATATATATATATATATATATATATATATATATATATATATATATATATATATGTATATATATATATATATATATATACTAGCAAAACTAGCCCGTTGATTTGTTTGTAGAAGTCGATTCATCGCAGCGCCGCCTGGTGGCGAATTACATCAATAGGGATAGCATATAAACGTTCTCCGCGGATATACGGATCGGTTAAATAGTTTCTGAGTTTAGCGATGTCATATATACAAAGATCCTTGTTTATAGATATAGATTTCTTCTGTACATCTATGTCACTGAGCTCCCCTTAATTCAAAGACAGAGGTCTAGAAACATGCCACACGTTTTTTATGGAAAAAAAAATACTTCGCAGAGTTGTGACAGAAATTTGGCTTTATAGAAAACCATCATTCCCTTGCTCTTATCCCATGTAGGTACTTATAGTCTATTCAATATGCACTTACACTTCACCAAGAGAAGAATAAGAGAGACAGGAAGAACTTTGATATATCGTTTTATGTTTTCAAAATATAATAAAAAAATTATGGTTCGACCAGATCTCACAAGCAGCATCCGACCACGAGAACTACTAGAGTAGCCATTATCATATTATATTAAAATTTCGTATACACGTTATCAAAAATACAGAAAATTCTGAATTTAATCTTAAAATATCATTATCTTTTGAGCATGTATAAGAAAATGATAATTTATCTATAAATTAGAGTCAACCCCTAAAAGAAATGATAATAAAAGCTAAGAAAATAATAAATTATAAACTCTTCAACTTACAAAAGTGTTACAAGTTATTTTATCCATACCCTATAAAACACCACGAAAGATGATTCAAATTTTTAAAAAGACTCTGTCCTCGTCCGTTACCATTTTAGTTGATGTTTAATCAGCTGATTTAAAATTACATTATGAAAATGTACCATAAGTTTAATAAATATAAGGTGCATAATGCAAGATTTATATTTACAAGTATCTCAACAAACAAAATGATTCAGTTGGCAGCTACTATTCAAACAATATTTAATATTTTATTATATGTTGGATATGAATCAGAATTTTTAAGTCCACTTGTTTCTACTATACCTGGTATCTTCAACGACATCTAAATTCTATGTGACACCTAAGTTAGCCTTATATGACACAATTATTATATCAGTAGCTCTGCTTACATGTATTAGGTACCTACATCCGTGTGGTGACAGGATAAGAATTCAATTCACCACCCCCTATCTCGCCCGTGGGTATCTTAAAAGATGACTAAAGGATTTAATATGCTTATCAGATCTATGTAGGAGAAAGAAAACCAATCCATGTGACGAGTATAGGCTTAAACCCAGTAGTGAAACTTTTATAAACTAAGTTAATGATGATATTTAATCCTTTGATATTAATAATAATATCAACATTATTAATTGATAATATTTCTATTTTATTGTCTAATGATAGACATAAAAGATGATGAAAAATTTGGTCTAATAGGATGTTCAAAACGAAAGTTTATCTAGTCACCCGATGAGGAGACGAGATTGCCTTGTTAGTCTAGCCATATTTTTTTTTTATCGCTTGTACTTGCAAAAGAGCTAAGCTTAGCTAATCGTAAGTGTTACTACCGCTCCCATAAGCGGTCCATACCTTTCAGTACCAGGAGTACAGTTAGGTGGCTGCCTATCAACGAAAACCCACCCATAAAGTTGGGTTTACGGTTTTCTCGCTTACCGAACGAGGCGCAATAGCATATTGCCACTGCTCAGACGTCGATTTTCTGCGAGAGTGTGGCCCCGACCGTGGCCCTACCACTTCCACTAATAGAAGCGTATATATACCATATAAGCGTCAGTCATGTGGTTCCAGGTATGAACCCAGTTGCAGGCCCAATTATGAAAGGGTTTTATTCGTAGTTTAGGTGCAAATATCTTAGAAATTTAATAAAAGCCCTATATTAATATGTCTGGTTAACATTTTACAGTATGCCAATTTTCTTTATTTTGTGGAAGCATTACAATTCTCAATGGTTTGACTGCAAAGATGACGTAGGTATCAGTTAAAATATCGATCTACTGATCCCACGCAGAACAATAGATTGTGCGATTCAAAAACTGTTTTCCTGAGTCTGGTTGTAATTTGTGTCCGTTAATTATATGTTTGTAAAAGCCCTCGCAATATAAGAACTATTTCCTTATTTTAGAATTATCATGTTCATCATTATATCTACCCTACTCTTATCCCAATTACTTGGTGTCAATATATGTCTCTCTTTCATCGCACATATTGCAAAAGTTTAAGGCCGTAGTTTTATGATCGATCGTCTGTCTGACGTCAATCCTCTTTGGGAATGTAATTGTTAGAGAGTATAAAGTAAAGTTGGGCCAGATCGATATAAAACTCTAAATCGCCTTTTACGATATCCATGAGCAAAGTAAGGGTTGATAGTATTCGTACTCCGCAACGTTATCCGTGGGGTGACGGAGTAAGAATATAATTCCTTACACCCGTAGGTGATCGTAAGAACCGACTATGGGATATAAAACATATATAACATCTATGCAAGAGCAAGAATAGTCGAAACAAAACACTATACCAACACGTCTGACCAGCGTGCATAGTAGCTCATTTTCACTTCTATTACAGCGGAGGCTCGAGCTCAACAGTGGAACATAAATGAGCTGAAACGACCACGCAGCATTCCCAGTGGATGGTTGTACCAAAAAAAATAAAGAACATAAATATACCTAAAAAAAGAAAATATACAGACAACGTCCCATCCTCATGAATTCTAAATTCACAAGCCCTATTTAAACCCAAACTCTTACACATTATGTACAAAATCAATTACTATACATTTGCAACACGAAGCATATGTTACACAATTATATATTCTTATACAAATATATAGTCGGCACCATTTTAATATTACATAAATATTACGCCATTTTATATTTATGTTCATTTGTTTGTCTTGTTTTGAAACTCGTCGATTGTAAAATAAACCACAATAGGATTCTATTATGTGATGTTACGTTTTTAGATGCTGCAAATAATTAGAATATGTATAAGTTATTATATTGTCCTAAATCTGTAGTTGTACGAGAGGCGTAGAATTTCAGATTTGGAATATAGCGGTAAGGCCTGGTTAATTCCACAGCCCCAGGCCTGAGATTGAATATTGATTCGAAAAACAAGATTCTGGGAGAAAGAATTTTAGAAAGAAAAGGGATTGCTCAGATTAAATTATCTTAAAGCTTCTCTATTTATATTTTTCTAATTGAACAAATTATCCGTTTATATTTAGGTCATAAGAGCTGGACCTTTGCCAGCGCAGGTCTCCTATATCTACTATCTACCGCTTAACTGCGGTATACTACGCAAACTAGGTCCTTGCGCTAGCCCGCGTGGGTTAGGGCCCAGCTATCAAAAGCCAAGTCGACTATATACCAAGTTCTATGTGTACTGTACCCCTATTATTTTTGCTAAGTCAGCATGGGCTCGGTTTGATGTTTCGGATCTCAATACGGATTCAAATATTATAATATCATTATACCGGTTTCGAATTCGTGTTCGGATTATCTTATAGATTCGGATAGTTGCGGTTATAGATATTGAATTTTTAGGGAATTTTAAAAGGGATATGCTAAGTGTGGTTACAGTTTAGGCTGTCAGTTCGGCTTTGCCACCAATGACAAGAACCGAGGACCGGTGATCCGCCCACATAGTATTGATAGATACGTGGCTATGGGGTCGCGTGTTATTCTTTCTATCGCTCCGAACGGATTAGGAGGAGTGTAACCATGGCCTTTACCAAATAAAAGCTGTTAGTTCCGCTGATTGAACAAAAACCTATTGTAAGGGATCTCATACGAGTATAACACATTTGAATTAAAACCATTTTCATGTATTCTATCGCATTTGTACTTGATTCTTAACTATCCGACATTTCGAACACTATAGGTACAGCGTTCATGGTCACGGCAGGACTGTGACCACTGTAAAGCATCTAAAAAGTCAGGCAATTAAAAATCAAAAACAAACACGATAGTATCCGTAAAAATTGTTTCATTTCAATCCGAAATTATTTGAAACTGTTATATCGTTTGCGATATGGTTTAGGATATCTTTATATATACAATTCCAATGTACGTGTGTATATCACTGAACTCCTCCTAAACGGCTGGATGGATTTTGTTGAAATTTATTGTGTGTGTTCAAGTAAATTTGAGAATGGTTTAGATTTGACAATTGGATCCGGTAGGTGGTGCTGCGATCGAGTTGCAGGATTTTTTACTTTTTATACATTAACTGTAAGGCGGAACGAAGTTTGTTGGGCCCGCTAGTATATTATATTTATTTCAGCTATCCGATATTTTAGCATGCGGTTACAGAGCTACATCAAATCCCTAGTTAATATATTCTAAAGTTTTAGTCTACCAACCTGTTACGCCTGTGTGTTATCTAGTATCACGTTTATATGTTATCGAAAGATACATTGATATTTTGATAAAATGACTTATCTATCGAACCATACAATTGAATAGGTTCATTGAAAAGATAATTTAATGCTGAATAAGATTTTCTATATGAGAAGGCATTTTTTAATACAACACCCTACATTTTATAAACTACTTAATTGTAGTATTGCGGGGTACTTTATAAACATACAATCAACGGATACAAATTACGCTCTGACTCGGAACAACAAAATAATCAACAATTTATGGAGCGCACAAAATATTATCCTGAGTGAGTACTGAACCTATGACACTAGGTACAAGAGGTCTACTACGCCATATATGCAGTATTCTACACCAATACATGTATTTCTTCTTTTTCAATAGCCTTACGTTTGGTTTTTGTTCAATATAGAATCATTTATCTTTTTTCTCAACTATATATAAGCGTCTTAACTAAAATTATAAATGCAAAAATGAGTTTAATTGTTTGTTTGATAGAGTTTTGCGTCTTAATTACTCATCCTTCGTCTTGAAATTTTTGTTGTGAGGGATCCAGAAAAGATTATAGAATAACTTTCGTATAAGAAAAAAATGTGTATCCGTTGGTTAGAAAAATAGATTGACATAATCTATATACTGATTGTTGGCATAGTTAGTATTTAATAAATTACAAAAATGCACATAAGTTTAAGACAGGTTATTTTTAAATAAATCAAATTCAATAACTAGAACTCCCAAAATTTATAATTATAACCCCGAACGGTTAGAGAGACACGTGATGTACCAAAATTCGGCTACTTTTGATTCCCATATAACAGGAGCGAAGTTGTCCAAATTATATTTCAAAACATATATACGCATCGAGAACTATTAAAATCAAAGCATTTGGAAAATTAATAGGATTTTACTACATAATTTATTGTAATATATATATATATATATATATTTGATGTATTGCATTAGTTGATGTATTGATTAATATTTGATGTATTGTATAAATTATTTTCATTTTTATTTTGAGTATATAAAGAGAAAGGACACTTGTTAATTAGATTCGGGATTTCTGATTGATGAGTCCAAAAAAATTACAACGATGCTCAAACTAACAAAGATCGGAGAGTTGTCCCGAAGAATCCCAAAGAAGAGACGATAATAATAAAATCTAAAACATACCTAATATAAAATAGTGTATAATCTAGTAAGTCAAATAACCGTACCATGATAAATGTTAGCACTTAAAACCACACAAATAGTATGTCATGTACTAACTGATAGTACATATGTTATCTCGCCGAGTTTACTGCACTCATAATCTAAGATATCGTATTTTATTTACTGTGCCAATGTGACCCCGAAACGGAATTAAAGTATTTCCTAAGCAAATATTTGTTTAAAACATTTTTAATTGTAACGATAAGGATATTTAGAAAATTAGCTTCTAAAGAAATTTACTCTTCATTAATTAAATTATTTAAATGCCATAAAGTTACCCATTATCAGCGTGGCATAGATGGCACAGGATCGTTTTGTGTGGTATTGTCGTGGAGGCCTATATACAACAGTGAACGTATATGAGTTGATGGAAGGATGGATGAATACCCATCACATTCTACTCTTGTCCCAATTAGTTGGTATAAATAAAACGTGCTCTTCTTCCATTGTACATATAGCAAAAAGGTGTGACAATAATTTTATGACCGGTCGCCTGCCTGACGGATACCCACTACTTGGGAGTATAATTATCAGACGGCATCGGAATCAGTTTGCCCAAGTTAACGTAAAGCTCATAGTCGTATTTTACGACATCCACAAACAATGTAAGATTTGGTAGTATTAACCAATTTCATCTATAAAATTGTCCAACTATTTCAAATCTAATACCTACAATGCTAGATTACATGTATATAATAAGAATTTTCTTATCATCATCATTATCATCACTATAGGAAGGTATGACATTGTTACGAGCTTAAGACTTCGTTCCGGACACATTCCACTAAATAAGTTCGTTTTCATGATGGGCAAAGTCTGCACTCCTAATTGTAGTGAATGTGGTGTTTTAGAGGACGTTTACCACATCTTGGTGGCATGTGTGCGGAATGAAAGGCTTAGAGTATTGTTAGATGTAAATCTATTGGACACAGGCTGGTGTGTGTGTGTGGTGGTGGTGACAGAATAGCATTCTAGCTTTACCTACCTCTTCGGAGGCCAAATTACTGTATAAAATTACTAAGATGGGAATGAGAAAACGCACATGCCCGACAAACTGATTGTAATGCTATATTAATCTTAGAATAGTTATTTTATTTTTTATTTTTTTTTATTTAGTTATTTTCACAATGTACAACACTTTGTATATTATATACATCCTCTGCCAAACTGGAATACAGTTTGTCGGCAGTTATGTTTTATTTTTGTTCTTATGGGGACTACATGTTTCAAATATGAACCGTTCCCCTTAAATAAAGAGAAAAAAAAAATCATTATCATCTCATATACGTCCTAAACTGTACTCGCGCCTAGTCCACATTGGGAAGAGAACTGAGTTACCATATCACGCTGGTCATACTGATGAATATAGCAGTTTATTTCTAAATTTTCCTTATTTTGTAGTTGTACTCGTACCTATCTACTAACGCCCCATTGTATTTTTCCATCGCCCACGGGAAAGAAAGGGAGTAGTGAATTGTATTCTTACTCTGTCACCACAAAAAAGTCCAATATTGTTATTTACTTCTCCATATTCGTACAGACCTCGCTTTCACTAATAAATATTCTATCCCATATGATATTCTAATTATCATTATATAATAATGGCAATATACGAGGTCCATGTTAAATAACGGCTCACGTGAGCTAATAAGTCTGCTTTAAGAACATCATTTTATCATTATTCTGCCCTTATCCCAATTACTTATGATTGTTGCAATATGTACTCCTCTTCCATCAGACATATAACAAAAGTTATTAGCTTTAGAATTATGACCGGCTAACTGTCTAATGTCAACCCTCCTTTGGAATGTAATTGTTGACCAAACGGCATCAGTTGGAGTTGGCCTAAGTCCCAACCAATGGATTGGTAATATTCCTAGCCGCCACCACACAGTAAGTATACATTTCGATTTGAAGAGGTCTAGGCAAAATAATGGCACCACCGAAGACAAAGATCGGGTACCGGTGGTCCGCTCGCACGGCGAAGAGAGAGGATTTTACGATGGGTCTATGGGGTCACGCGCCGCCTTCTCCGTCACCCCGGACCGATTTGGCGGGGCGAGACGCACCCATAGCCCACCAATAAAAAAATTAAAAAAAAAGGCAAAATAATGGCACAAACTTACGTGAGTTGAGAAGAAGTCTGCTTTCAGAACAGTATGAGAATAAAAATGACAAACTACTTTTTTTGCATTTTGAAGTATATATTATACCTACATTACATTTTGTGGAGTTTATTGCGTTCAAAATTTCTATCGTCTTGATCATCCATCTCAGTTTAGATACGTCGTACTGCTGGTGTCAAGCCTTCTCCACAACGGAAGGAAAAAAATGACCTACCACACTGGTCGAAGGTGTTCTAGTTTTCATTCTCTTGCATAGTTATTATCTCCATATCCTTTAGTCGTCTTTTATACATACATACATACATATCATCACGCCATATCCCTTGCAGGGTAGGCAGAGAGAACAGAGTGCCAGAGAACTCTATCTCTGCATACTTCACTCGCTTCCTCAACATTCATAATTCTCTTCATACACGCTCGCCGGTTTCGGAGACTCTTGACTCCACCTTCCTTCAGTACATGACCGATCTGGTCTAGGTAGGTTAGTCTCGGTCTCCCTCGGTACCTACATCCTTCCACTTTCGTATTGTATATCTTCTTAACCAGGCGTTCGTTCGGCATTCTTTCCACATGTCCGAACCATCGGAGCATTCCCTTTCGCATCTTTACACCAATACTCTCTCTCATATGAAAGAGAGTCTTTTATGATACTCAAGGTTAAGACAGAGGGTACTGAATTGTATTTTTTACTGCGTCACCACAAGGACAGCTATTTCGGATAAAGCATTCAAAATATTGGGATAGTAAATTAACAATAAGTATTACAGAATAATTATAAATCTTTAATTTTAAAAGTTTTTAACTCTTTAACTCGAAAATTCTAAAAGTCAGTGCTTGGAAAATACAAATTTAAGGAAGATTAGAATGCTATTCGAGATGGCAAAACACTAGCTTCAAGTTTTAGAATTCAAATAGAAGAATTTTACATAGAAGCGTGATATAGAATTATTTTACGTATTGCAATGGCTAACGAATGAGTGCGCTAATTCATTTCGTGAAGTCTCAAAAAAAATGGTAATGACCATTTCTGTTTCGATATATCTATTGACTTATTAAACATTATCCTTTCCGTGTGGTGATGAGGTAAGAATACCATTCACTACCCCATTTCTTACCAAGGATAAACAGATACTCTAAGAGAATGAAAACTCGAAGTAAAACACTTTATTTAGTATAACGTAGACAGATAACGTCTGACAAGCGTAGTATAGTTGGTCAATTCTCCATCTATTGTTAAGGAGGCTGATGATAAGGATAATAAAACATTATCTAACTCATCTTTTTAGAGTAAGACCGTAATGACTAATGAGAAGAGAGCCCAAAAAATAGAAAGAAGATGATGAAAATGATTTTGCAACCAAAGAAAAAAACTAAATAACTTTATAAAGTCGTACAAGTAATTTGGGAAGATTTGCGCATTAAATATTAGTGCGTTTACGCTGATTTGTTTCAATTTCAAGTCACCTGACAGACGTTAAATGATATTTTTTCAGAATAAAATTGATATTTTGTATTATGAGTATAGCTATAATATACATTTATATCACTATTAGCACTTAATGTTTGATTTAGGTATAAAAAATCTAGGTGCTACAAAGTTTCATATTATGCAATTTTTTTGTTACGTAAATCTACTAACTGAAAAACTTAATGAAGTTACTAAACTAACTTCATTAAGAAAATTTCATTTCAATTATAATTGAATCGCATAAGATTGCTTAATAATTTAATATTATTTTATAAAATTAAAAAGTAATGTCTTACCAAAAATTAGATTTCCAAGACGAATTGTCTCTTGAAATATACCGCCATCTTGAATCACATGTTTATCTCATTAGATGTTCCATGGCTACGACGGACGCCCCTGCCGACCGTCATGTGACCAATCACAGAGCGCGAAAACTTTAATTGTTATCTAACAACGATAAAACAATCCAATCGCAACTCTTTATCATTAATAATAACCATAAACATCGTAATTGATAATTTCCCGCTAAAAAATTCATAGAATTCACTACCATCACTACCATATTACTTTTAAAAATACAACACAATAAAAATAATTGACTGTTAAAAGAACTAACATGATTATTCTAATAGGCAATTCTGAAAGGTTTTTAGTTTTAAACGGAGTAATTTTATCATAATTGTTATGTTAAATGGTTTGTGAACTGATTTTAGAAAGAGCGCGCATGGCGTCTAAAAGAAAATGGCGTTGCTTCTTGTTCGTCGAGTGTTTTATACAAATGCACCTGTTACGTCACACCTGTGGCTAGGACACGGAATTAAGGCGTGTTCACACCTTTAAATAAAATCAACAAATGTTTTTTATCAGATGGTATATGAATTTTATTTTAATAGTACTTATTTATCTTATTTGTTGCAGGTAGTCATAGAATGTTATCTATTTTTTTTAATAATACTTTTATCTACTTAACAATTATTTCATTCAACAACATGTTAAAAACGTTCTTAGATAATAATTATTAGGTAAATTGTGAAAATATTTCACCGTTTATTTTTTAACTTTTCCCCTTGATTATTCTGTAATCTCCTAAGACTAAAATTTCGAGCGCTCCATCGACTCATAATCGATGAAGCGCTCATAAACCACTTCGGCTCCGTGGTCTTGTTAATGCGCACTGTAAAGGCCAAAGAACTCCTCCTTATTGGCGACACTAACTAAATACCTACCTACCTTTCATTGATCGGGGCAACCTGTTTATATTAAAACACTATAAACCTCTAACCACACCATCGGCAACACAAGAACTGTTGTATACGCATCGGTGCCCCATGGACGTAGCATATGCCCTTCAGAACAACTACAATGGCATATACTCGTCAAATAAGATCATCAAATCCCTGAGCATATATACATACGCCGACGCCGTCATACCACCAGACCTTCTTGAGACACTATACCTGTCGCACACCCAGGCAGAGTCAGAAATCCTCAACGAAAAAGGATACGGCACCGGTGAGGGCTCCGAACTGCGTACCATCCACGAAGCACAGGGACTCGGTGCACCAAATGTCATTATCATCCAGACAAGAGACACAGTGCAAAAACTATACAACAGTATCCAACATGCCGTGGTTGTCATCTCCAGGCATACTAGATCCTGCACCTACTACACAGACACCCGTGAAGATGCCATCTGGAAACTCATGAGGAAGTCTATAGATCAGGACCCAAGTACTATACTGGAATACATTAAAAAGATGGCAATAAAACATAGAGACCAAAGGGTAATCGACAAGAGCTCGGATTGACATCACAATAAAGACCAACAATTCATACATGGAGTATAAAAAGACGTCATCACAAGTTCACAACAAACTAATAACGCAGAATCTCGTCAAAAATACATATAAACCATCATAAATGTATAATATCAAAGCCACTTCAAGAAAAATTGAATTATATAACTTCAACTTCAACATAACGACTAAAATATACAACATAAAAAAGGCACGGACAAAAGTCTGTGGACCAACAATTTATTTAATAAAAAAAAGATTAAAATTTATATTATGTTTAATAAAATAAATAACAAATCTATGGTGTATACCTATATACCTACCTTTCTCCTGGCCTTATCCTAATATACCTATATTGTATAAACATGTTTGTGTTTTCTTAAAATATAGGCCAAAGCAATACTTATAGGTAGGTATACTTCTTTTTATTAGCAGGCTATGGTCTGAACAGACGCAGTCAGAGCCGTCCGGTGTGACGAAAGAGCGACGCGCGACCATATAGTACTCTTATCTCTATTCCATTAGAACTCTGTCTATCAAGTTTTTACATCATCATCATCACTCTGCTCTTATCCTAATTAGGTACTTTGGGTCGAGGCAATATGTAGGTACTCTTCTTTCATCGAACATATTGCAAAGGTTTTGTCAACAGTTTTATGACCAGCCGTCTGTCTGGCGTCAATCTTTCTTATCGCCATGATACTGCTGAGACAAAAAGTGTTAGTGATTGATGTATTATGGATGTTGTTAATGTTGATAATATTAATGTCAGAGGGTAGCGTCGGTGTTAAAAAAAATTACATTAAATAATTATTTAATCGAGAGAAGTAGCTTAAATGTATTAATTATTGTATTATTTTCACGTGTGTTCTATGTGTGTTTTCTGACTTGGCTTGGCTTTCAGTCTTTCTATATTATTGAAAAATCTAAGAGTCTAAATACAAACTTATCGTGTCACATGTGGATTCGAGCCTTAAGCATGACAATTCTTTGTATGATCCACAGATTCGTTCTAAACAACATTCCGTGCCGAGTACCACGGCTTCGACCCGATTTCGATTTATTTTCAGTTTACACTGTACCAAGAGATCCTTCCTAATTTCTAGAAAACTAAATCCTTCCTTCTTTTACTCTACTGGCATCTCGCGATACTTATTTCCATTCTTTTAAACAGAGCAATAGTACTCTACCTATAATATATATCATTTGAGCTAACCTAATCGCACTACTGTCATCACCTCTTATATTCGTGTGGAACTGGAATAAACGATGAAGAATCACCAGAAGAAGCAGCAGGATTCTTCTGAGGAACATATAATACCAACAATGCAATCGCCAACCCACCACGCCAAGCGTAGTTCCTGCATTTGATCCCTTGACGATCTAATCTTATTTACTATTAGAGTTCGATATGCTAATGAATGGAATCACGCGGATCTATTCTGTATTTTATTTTTATTTTTTTATTTTTATTGCGTATGGTGGAAAACGAGCAAGCAGCACACCTAATGGTAAGTGTTTCTGCAGCTCATGGATCTTTGCAATACCAACGATACAGCTAGGCCGTTGCCTACCTACCCAAACCACACCAAAAATCTGGAGCTTCCAACAAGATAAAAATTAATCACTAAGTTATCCCAAGGAAATAATGTGTTTCCTTGGGAATAAAAACATCATATACAGGGTGTCCCAAAATTCAACGATAAGCCGGCACCAGCAGGTGGACCTACATATGACTACTCGAGAACAAAAAAGAAAAAAATTCTACCTTGTTTTTTTTTTTCATTACGACAAAAAAACCGATTTCTTTAAAAATCGTCATCTTTTATTATATTATTAAGTGCCATTGCTACAACTTTACAAGTAATTCTGTGATTTTTTTTGTATTGGCAAGGTAAGTAGCACTACTATCGATCACAACCATTAAAAATTCCAGAATATCTATAGTTTTTACACAAAAATCAACCAAAACTATGTTTTTTTCATAAATTATGTAAGATTTTGACTTTCAGCTCACTTTCACTCATCACAGTGAAAAAAAAAAGTATGGACACTTCTGTGGCAAATAGTATTAAAAATTGGCGCAACTAACTGCAATTCTAAAATGGTATAACATTCTAGGCAAACTAGCCACAAAAATATACTTAGGTGTACTATTTCAAAATAACAACCATATTTCGAAAATTGTTAGTGTTGATAGTAATCACTTCTACTATGTAGCCAAAATGTTTTTGTTGCAAGTTCTCAGAATTTGAATGAGACATGTGCGTAGTCCATAAGATAACATAAGTTAGACAGAGATAGATATAGAGAGATTAGAATTTACTATATTATTAAAATTACAATAAACGTTCGATTTGTTTGCCATTGACAGTAATGCAGGCACGACATCGCCTTAAAAATGAACGTTTTATTTTTCTTGCATATCTGATTCTGTTCATGTGATCCACAGCCTGAATTATTTTTTGGCGAAGCTCGTCCAAGGTTGCAATGGGTTTTGAGTAGACTCTTGCCTTTAGACAACCCCAATAGAAAAAGTCCAGGGGATTTAGATCGGGTGAACGGGGTGGCCATAAGATAGGACCAAGTCGCCCGATCCAACGCCCTGGGTACTCTTGGTCTAAGTACTCTCGCACAGGGCGGGCATAGTGAGCTGGGCAACCATCGTTTTGAAACCACATGTTTTGGAAATCACTTAAGGGCACGTCTTCTAATACTCCTGGTAACTCATTTTGTAAGAAGTTCAAATAGCTATTGCCATCTATGTTTCCTTGTAACTCAAAGGGTCCTATCACTTTTCCATTTATTATGCCCGTCCATAGGTTAACCTTAAATTGATATTGGGATTTGTCTTCTCTCACCAGGTGCGGATTTTCATTGTTCCAGCTATGAAGATTGTGAAGATTTAAATAGCCATCTTTCTTGCAGGTTGTTTCATCCGACCATAAAACTTTGTCTAAGAATTGGGGATCTTCCCTGTGTTTTTGCAGCATTACACGGCAAAATGCGACCCGCAGTGGATAGTCCCGCGGTAATAACGCCTGCACGCGCCTGTAATGATATGGATGAAGCTGGTGACGTTTTAAAATTCTATGTGCAGTACTTTTTGGAATTCCCGTTGCTGTTTGTATGGCACGTACAGAGGTAGTTGTATCGCTTTCTATTTCATTGAGAACTTGTTCATCGTGTTCCGATCTAGGTCTTCCAGCGTTTCTCCTGTCAGATGGTATACGAACCTCCGAAAATGCTTGATGCACGTTAATAAATACGCGATAATCCGGATACCTTTGAAGAGTAGGGTACCTTGCTCGATATAATCTGCTAGCAGCGTTGGCATTGCATCGGCATTCTCCATAAATTAGGTGCATATTAGCGTATTCTAACGCTGTATATGGTAGCGGCATAATGAATGCTAAACACTTGAAAATAAGGCAAAACTTCTTTAAAAAAACACAAAATCACAGTCTAAAATAATGCCAAGTCAGGTCAATTGCCAGGTCACTTAATTCAATCCAAAGTCGTTAGTACCAGAGCCACTTTAATTAAAACAGAACGGTGTGCAGTAAACAAAGAAGTAGAGCGTACTGACTTGCTCTGTGCTGCTGAGGACATTAATTACTTCTCTACCTGCATTAATGTTACTAAACAATTAGCATCTATCTATCTCCCTCTAACGTATAATCTCTCTATCTCTGTCTAACTTATCTTATGGACTACGCACATGTCTCATTCAAATTCTGAGAACTTGCAACAAAAACATTTGGGCTACATAGTAAAAGTGATTACTATCAACACTAACAATTTTCGAAATATGGTTGTTATTTTGAAATTGTACACCTAAGTATATTTTGGTGGCTAGTTTGCCTAGAATGTTATACCATTTTAGAATTGTAGTTAGTTGCGCCAATTTTTAATACTATTTGCCACAGTAGTGTCCATACTTTTTTTTTTCACTGTGATGAGTGAAAGTGAGGTGAAAGTCAAAATCTTACATAATTTATGGAAAAAACATAGTTTTGGTTGATTTTTGTGTAAAAACTATAGATATTCTGGAATTTTTAATGGTTGTGATCGATAGTAGTGCTACTTACCTTGCCAATACAAAAAAAATCACAGAATTACTTGTAAAATTGTAGCAATGGCACTTAATAATATAATAAAAGATGACGATTTTTAAAGAAATCGGTTTTTTTGTCGTAATGAAAAAAAAAATCAAGGTAGAATTTTTTTCTTTTTTGTTCTCGAGTAGTCATATGTAGGTCCACCTGCTGGTGCCGGCTTATCGTTGAATTTTGGGACACCCTGTATATTAACTTAGGAAATCTATTTGTGTGCCAATAGTTATCCAAATCTGGGCGAAGGTTTACCTACTAGTGATTCAGTAACAAACATTCAAACATCTTTATAAACTTTCACATTTATAATATTAATAAGATAAATGACTTTGAATTGTAATGTTGCTCTCTTCTATACATATAAATAAAATTGAATTGTCTGTTTGTAATTTCAAATTAACAGCTTTTCACTAAGTGCATAAGAAAGTACCATATGTAGATACTCACATTAAAATAATAAAAAGATCTGTCTGTTTGTTCCAGTTAATCTCTGAAACGGCTGCACCGATGTTATGAGGACTAACTTAGGCTACTTTTATTTTAGAAAATGGATGGCGCAAAAAATATTAAACCATGTTTGAGTGCGCGACTGAAGCCTGGAGAAGGACATAAGCTACCTTTTTATCAACTAACCACACGGGCGAAAGCTAATTGCACCATAATAAAATAGAAACAAAATTATAATTTGTGAACGCAACTTTACAATGTTTTTACACGCAGAGAAAATTCTTATGGGCGGTAGGGACAGTTAAAATTCTCAAACAATTGTTGTACCAGTGTAAAGCTTTATTTAACATCACTATTATGCTAAATTATTACTCTCTTTCAAACTATTACATAGTTATTATATAATCGTTTGTGAAATTTTAGTATTTATTATACATATCCTAGTTAAAATAACGGTCTAGTAATACCAAAAGATTCGCAAAGAAATACCTTTTAAAAACAATTATAACTTATAGGTTTTCATTGGTAAATTTAACGTTTTTGAGAAAGAAAGAAAGAAAATGTGTTCTTCCACCTCTCTCTCTTGCCCCTACAGTAAAATACGAAACATAACTCACTTTTTCTATCTTACTGAAGATGAAAGAGAGAGTTATGTTTCGTATGGAAGAATGGAACGGAATTTCGTATGGAAGTTGAGAAGGAAAAATAAGTTACTAAACTTATTTCTACCTCTCGACTTCCATTCGCCTCGCCCAATCACACTTTTCGTAACGCTCTCGTCACGCATTCACCAGCTTACTTCCCAAGTCAAGACTGTGTAAAGAATTTTTACTTCAAAAACTATCAGCTCTAGTTCTCATCTACATCGACGTCTGCAAGAATTGAATGCAATAATCAAATATACGTCTGGCATTGATTATACCTATACTCTGCTATGTGGTAGCGGCTACGAATACTACCAACCTTTTCTTTGCTCGTGGATGTCGTAAAATACGACTAAGAGCTTTATATCGACCTGGGCAGCTCTATCTGATGATGTTTTGCCAATAATCACATTTTCAAGGAGGGTTGACGTCAAGCAGGCGGAGGGGTTATAACACTATTGCCAATAACTTTTGCAATATGTACGATGGAAGAGCATTAGATATTGCATCGACCACAAGTAATTGAGATAAGAGCAGGAGAACGATGATTGATCTACTTTGATATTAATAGTAAACTAGTAAATACCTTTTTGTATGGTGACGAGGTAAGGATACAATTGACTACCCTTTCCTCCATCTAGCGTAGTATAATAGGTAAATTTCCCTATTATTATAGAGGTTGCAAGAGCCTAATAGTGGAACGCACATAAGTTCAGGTGAGATGATTGTCATCTGGTACTTCAAAAATTGCTGGTCATTAAAGCGATATTCGACAGCGACAAGCCACCACGGATAAATCATATCCCTTCTTAGGGAGGCCTATGTCCAATAGCAAAAATTGATATGCTAATGGGTGGACGATAAACAAAGCTACAATATTTGAAATTAAACTATTTTTATGGATCGCGGTTTGTATTTGATTTTTCATTTGGTGACGTTTCGAACACTTTACAGCGTTTGGGGTCACGGAAGGGCTCGGTCACAACACTCCTCCGTTTGTTTTCCGTACAGTGACGGAGAAACAATATATTTCCCACCCCCTTTCTTGTCTGAAAGTGTCTTAAAAAACGACAAAGGGATATAATATGCGTATAGCATATACGCATATATCCAAGAGAAGGAAAACTCGAGCCGGCTTTTTTGTTTGGTTATAATGCGAAAACTGCTAAGGCGATCGGAATAATACTTACCTATACCATAAGATGCGGCATATTTCGAAGAAGGTTTTAGTATATATAATATGTTTGTGATTACCTACTTATCCGGAACCTATATTTTTACATCGTGGTAGCCACCACGCTGTTGACAGATTTCTGTCTACAGCCACGGGCCAGTCCGTCCGGGGTAGTACCACACTTTCACAGAAGATCAACGTCTGAGCAATGGCAATGTGCTGTTGCGCTTCGTTCGGTGAGTGAGAGAGCCGGAAGCCAAGTGGGTGGTTTGGGGTTTGTATTGGTGGGCAGCGAGCCAGCTATACTTCTGGCATACCTAAGGTATGGACATCTGATGGTAAGTGCATGGCAGCACACCTGCTGATGGTAAGTGTTACTGCTATTCATGGGGGTAGCAGTAACACTTACCATCAGCTGCGCTGCTTGCTCGTTTGCCACCAAAAGCGATAAAAAAATATAATAAAATAAAAAAAAGCCTGTATATTTTTGAGTTAGAAATAATGAAATTTATTGTCACTAGATTTATTCTGTTTGATTGTCATTTGTTTAAAATAAATATTTTAATTCCATTGGTTTTGTTTATTAAGGGCAAGGACAGATAGTTTTTAATAAACGTTTAGTTTCTTTCGTCAAAAATCGTAGAGATTGAATTATTTATAACCATAACTATTGTGTAGATAGCTTTGGATAGATAGATCGATTCATTGGCTAGATTTCATTAATTTATGTATCTAATATCTTTAAAGGAGCATTTTTTGTAATTTCCTTATTTTCAGAATCTCAAATTACTGAAATTTTTAGCATTTAATATGCTTAATTATTTATAAATACCCGAATACGAAACGAAAAATTATGTCACAATTCTGCATGTCCTAAAATAGTTCACTATGGTGTAAGTGGCAGCACGGTTGGGCCGGATTCCCAATAGGTGCGGGTTCGAACCCCGCTTGTGACATAATTTTTCGTTTCGTATTCGGGTATTTATAAATAATTAAGCATATTAAATGCTAAAAATTTCAGTAATTTGAATAACAAGGTTGTGTCATCGTTTAATACAATTCTAACTGTAAAGTTTGAAGTATTAAGTCTATACAATGTGCAAACATTGTCCGATAGATGGCATACGTCACCTTGAAGACGTAAGATATAATATGAAGCGAAATCTGCATGTCCTAAAATAGTTCACTATGGTGTAAGTGGCAGCACGGTTGGGCCGGATTCCCAATAGGTGCGGGTTCGAACCCCGCTTGTGACATAATTTTTCGTTTCGTATTCGGGTATTTATAAATAATTAAGCATATTAAATGCTAAAAATTTCAGTAATTTGAATAACAAGGTTGTGTCATCGTTTAATACAATTCTAACTGTAAAGTTTGAAGTATTAAGTCTATACAATGTGCAAACATTGTCCGATAGATGGCATACGTCACCTTGAAGACGTAAGATATAATATGAAGCGAAATCTGCATGTCCTAAAATAGTTCACTATGGTGTAAGTGGCAGCACGGTTGGGCCGGATTCCCAATAGGTGCGGGTTCGAACCCCGCTTGTGACATAATTTTTCGTTTCGTATTCGGGTATTTATAAATAATTAAGCATATTAAATGCTAAAAATTTCAGTAATTTGAATAACAAGGTTGTGTCATCGTTTAATACAATTCTAACTGTAAAGTTTGAAGTATTAAGTCTATACAATGTGCAAACATTGTCCGATAGATGGCATACGTCACCTTGAAGACGTAAGATATAATATGAAGCGAAATCTGCATGTCCTAAAATAGTTCACTATGGTGTAAGTGGCAGCACGGTTGGGCCGGATTCCCAATAGGTGCGGGTTCGAACCCCGCTTGTGACATAATTTTTCGTTTCGTATTCGGGTATTTATAAATAATTAAGCATATTAAATGCTAAAAATTTCAGTAATTTGAATAACAAGGTTGTGTCATCGTTTAATACAATTCTAACTGTAAAGTTTGAAGTATTAAGTCTATACAATGTGCAAACATTGTCCGATAGATGGCATACGTCACCTTGAAGACGTAAGATATAATATGAAGCGAAATCTGCATGTCCTAAAATAGTTCACTATGGTGTAAGTGGCAGCACGGTTGGGCCGGATTCCCAATAGGTGCGGGTTCGAACCCCGCTTGTGACATAATTTTTCGTTTCGTATTCGGGTATTCAGAATCTCAGTTACGGCACCAGCGATTTTTATGAAACTTAGTATGCAGGAGTTTCCGAGGTTGATAAATCGATTTTTTATTTATAGAAAATATCGTCGAAAATATTGTCAATGAAAAATTATATTATCTTGTTGGCTAGCGTTTATAAAATGTTATTTCATTTTTTTTTGTAGTAGCTTAGACCTGTTAAGTAATCTTAGATACGCCAATGTATCTATATCAAGCGTAATGGTCATAGTATTATTCTGCTTCAAGAAGCCGACTTCCAATAGAGGCCGTCGATTGGCTGATGACTAATGAAGGTAATAGCATAATCAACATACTTAAACAGCTTGACAATCGTAATATAAGTTATAACTATAGTAGGTATATATGTACCTATCATATTGCGAACAAAATAAAGTATTTTACTGTTCTGTTTAGTACATACATACATACATATCATCACGCCATATCCCTTGCAGGTTAGGCAGAGAGAACAGAGTGCCAGAAAACTCTATCTCTGCATACTTCACTCGCTTCCTCAACATTCATAATTCTCTTCATACACGCTCGCCGGTTTCGGAGACTCTTGACTCCACCTTCCTTCAATACATGACCGATCTGGTCTAGGTAGGTTAGTCTCGGTCTCCCTCGGTACCTACATCCTTCCACTTTCGCATTGTATATCTTCTTAACCAGGCGTTCGTTCGGCATTCTTTCCACATGTCCGAACCATCGGAGCATTCCCTTTCGCATCTTTACACCAATACTCTCTTTCATACCTACTCGCTCTCTTACGTCGTCGTTACGAATGCGGTCGGTCAGCCTAACTCCACAGATTTTCCGCAGAGATCGCATTTCGACCGCATTAATTTTACTATCATACTCTTTTCTGCATACCCAACTCTCGCTTCCATACAGTAATGTTGGGACAAGCACTGCGTTATGTATTGCTACACGTGCCTTCTGGCTGAGGTGGTGGCTGCCGAAAAGTTGCCCCAACGCTCCGTTCACTCTATTTCCCGCATTCACTCTTCGCTCTATATCAGTGGTGTACCTTCCATCTCGGCTAAATCCACATCCAAGATATACAAATTCATCCACTTGCTCTAGTACATCATTACCTATTGTTACTCTTACATCTGTTCTGGTTTTATCTCTGTTCTGTTTAGTCATCAAAGTATATCGAAAGGAGTAAGTAGGTACTCTTAGGTTCGTATAATAACTAACTGAAAAAGTTGATGATATATAGTACCTACTTTAGCTCCATCTTTAAACGGAGAGACCGCTTTTTAAGTTTTTTTCCGTGTGGTGACGGAGTAAGAATACAATTTAGAGATAACTAAAGTATATAATATGCAGATAACATCTACGCAGGAGAAGGAAAACTGGCATTAAAAATATATCAACCGTTCTGACCAGCGTCATGAAAGGGGGACTATCCTTAAGGCAAACTAGGCACGTGACTTTTTTTTTATTTTTTTTTATTGGTGGGCTATGGATGCGTCTCGCCCCGCCGAATCGGTCCGGGGTGACGGAAAGGCAGCGCGTGACCCCATAGACCCACCGTAAAACCTTCTCTCTTCGCCGTGCGAGCGGACCACCGGTACCCGATTTTTGACTTCGGTGGCCAACTAGGCACGTGCCTAGAGGCGCGAGGGTACAAAAGGGCGTGCAGGTGACATCGTAAAATAGCGCCAGCTACAGTCATCAAATTTTTACTACTAATAAAATTTATTTTTAATATAGGGGCGCCGATGAGATGCTTGCCTACGACGCTCTCAATGTGCCTCTGGTGATATAGAAACTCAATTTCCTCCTATTGCAGAGGCGTCTCAAACCCAGCAGCGGGACGTATACGAACTGAAATGAGATGACGATTTAAACAGAATACAAAATTTCCATGTGGCATTCATTTTAAGAGTTGTCTGTTGACGCCTATAAAAAAATTACTCAAGCAATTCAGTCTCCATATCAACGTCCCCGTTTCTTATCATATCTCCCGAGATAAACTATACAAACTTGTATGTTTGCACGGCATCTAGAAAAGGCACCTTAGTAGTGAATTTAAAACGTTATTACCAACCAAAAGAGGTTGATAACAAAGTGATTTAATAAAAACTTAATATGTATACTATTTGAAATTAAAAAAGAAAGTTAATGAAACTGGAATATGATTTATCGTTTGATTAAAAATATTTTTTATATCTTACACTAGTTAAATAGTGGTAGGCCCACGCTGTTGAGAGTTCTCTGTCTGCAGCCGCGGGCCGCTCCGTCCAGGGTAGTAACACATCCACCGAAGACAAAGATCGGGTACCGGTGGTCCGCTCGCACGGCGAAGAGAGAGGAGTTTTACGGCGGGTCTATGGGGTCACGCGCCGCCTTTCCGTCACCCCGGACTGATTTGGCGGGGCGAGACGCATCCATAGTCCACCAATAAAAAAAAAAAAAGGGTAGTAACACACTCTCGCAGATGATCGACGTATGAGTAATGGCTATATGCTATTGCGCTTCGTTCGGTGAGCAAGAGAGCCGGAAGCCCAATTGGGTGGGTTTTGGGGTTTATATTGATTAGCGGCAGCTTAGTTATACCCTTGGTATTGCAAAGGTCCATGGGTGGTAGTGACACTTACCATCAGGTGTGCTGCTTGATCGTTTGCCACCACAAGCAATAAAAAAAAGATCTGTGAGCTGTAGACCTCACAAGTATCTCTGTATATAGCTTCCGAATCATATCAGCTAGTCACAGTCAATGAAATTTGCCTACTATCCTACGCTACGTTCTGATATAGGTAGAGATTTATTTCAAGTTTTCCTTCCCTTATACAGATGTCATGTGCGTATTATATTCTTATATGGACACGACATCTGTTAAAGTTCCTGTAACAAATCATGTTTTACGAAGCCCATGGGCAACGTAGAGGGTAGTAAATTGTATTCTAACTCCGTCATCACACGAAGATTACATATTAGCTGAGGTAATCTAAATCAATATTCACAGCTCACTTTTGAATATAATGGATAAAAAATTATATTTTAAAGAGACCTATTTAATTAACCTATATTTTAAAGATACGTTTATTATCTGTTGGTTTAAATTTCTAAGAAGATCCTCATATTTAAGAGAGTATTACGCATTTAAATTAAAACTATTTTTACGGATTTAATTGCGTTTGTGTTTGATTTTTACTATCTTGACTTTTCGAGCACATTGCAGTGTTCACGGGAGATCTTTTTTCTTCCTTTTACGGGACATACATAACTTACGGTATACCAGGTAGTACATACATACATACATATCATCACACCATATCCCATGCAGGGTAGGCAGAGAGAACAGAGTGCCAGAGAACTCTATCTTTGCATACTTCACTCGCTTCCTCAACATTCATATTTCTCTTCATACACGCTCGCCGGTTTCGGAGACTCTTGACTCCACCTTCCTTCAGTACATGACCGATCTGTTCTAGGTAGGTTAGTCTCGGTCTCCCTCGGTACCTACATCCTTGCACTTTCGCATTGTATATCTTCTTAACCAGACATTCGTTCGACATTCTTTCCACATGTCCGAACCATTCCCTTTCGCATCTTTACACCAATACTCTCTTTCATACCTATTCGCTCTCTTACGTCGTCGTTACGAATGCGGTCGGTCAGCCTTACTCCACAGATTTTCCGCAGAGATAGCATTTCGACCGCATTAATTTTACTTTCATACTCTTTTCTGCATACCCAACTCTCTCTTCCATACAGTAATGTTGGGACAAGCACTGCGTTATGTATTGCTACACGTGCCTTCTGGCTGAGGTGGTGGCTACCGAGAAGTTGCCCCAACGCTCCGTTCACTCTATTTCCCGCATTCACTCTTCGCTCTATATCAGTGGTGTACCTTCCATCTCGGCTACCAGGTACTAACATATAGATATTAAGGATCCTGCTCTTATTAAAGACTACACAGACTCTTAATCTAAGTAATGATCGTCCGTGTAGAATGTCAATTAAGTTTTCGCTATTTGTGCGAACCACATAACTGTTCTGAAGCTGGATGTTCTTTGTGTCTATTATTTATATGTTTGTAAAGTCCGCCGTGACTCAAGAATCTTTTACTTATTACTTTTACACTGTTTTTAAAAAATGCTGAACTCGTGAACACGGAATGAAATTATATGACGTTTAAACACCGCCATCTATCGACCTGTGGAGTAAAAAGAGACCCGCATAAATCATGTTCCTACTTTATTTAAATGGATATTAAAATTTAATATGTATTTATTGCCCTTGTGGTGGCAGGTTAAAGGTACAATATATCTTAACCCTATACCCTTCCTCGTGTGAGTCTAAAAAGCGAAAGCGCCTAAATGAGCATTAAAGGAGTGGGCAGCAGCGTTTTCCTGAGCGAATCATAACATTAACTGATGATCCCAATTCATCTACCAAGTGTGGCGATTATGGCATTGCTGGATTTTTAGAAGGCCTTTATCTAACAATGAACGATGATACCTATAGGTACTTTAGCAGTGAAATACAGAACACCAGAATAAAAAAACATAATATTGAAGAACACAATCTTTCAGCTAATGGCTAACCTATTATTTTTAATTATTTGAAACTAAAAACAGCGTAATAAAGGATCTTTCAACAAGGACGGGTCGATGTTAAATTTGAATAAAACAAGATGTGTGTGAGATATTAACGATTTTTTTTTTAAAAGCGCATTTCTGCCATATTAATGGAATATAACATCGTTTAAATGGCACGAATCCGAGAGGTCCAATTTTCAATGACTCTGCTGCATAGATCCGGCTGAATCTGAGCGATGGCCTGCGTTATGTTGGCTTTCAGGGCAACGGTCGATTGTGGCTTATTGGCCACCTGTGACTTCACAAAACCCCAGAAGAAAAGGTCTAGCGGAGTCAAATTACACGATCTTGGTAGCCAATCCACGTCACCTCTGCGAGAAGTAACCCTACCCTCAAACCGTTCATGCAGAGTGTCCATTTGTCCATTGTGTCGTTCGCTGTGTGGCGGTTCAATTTTAAAAGGCGATTTTAAAAACGGTCAATTGCTCGCACTTTGGTCGCTTTGCGGCTAGCTTTATTTGATCTCTAGGATCAACTGTAAGCCTAGGGGGACTTGGCGACGCCCTTGCTAACATATAATTCAACATCTGCTTAGCCCGTGGGTGTCGTATAAGGCAACTACCCTGTTGAAAATGTACAATAGAAACTATTAAAAAACGAAAAAATTCTCAATAGAGGTGAGGTTGAGATTAATCAGAATGTATAAGCAAATCCAGTTACAATTTTGTTCTAATTGGAATGAATAAGATTTTAATGATTTCGATAAAAGTATGGATTTAATATAGAAGTAACTTATAGTATTCTAATGTTTCTTATAGGGAGTTGCGTACACTCCGAGAATTTATACGTCATTCGGCATTCCTATAATAAAGTTGCAGTTAATCGCTAACAGAAGCCATTAATCAAGAAGAAGACTATAATAAAACAACTGTTGGGTTTTATTTAGATTTTCCGACATGGTAAAGTTATCGATTCTTATCGGTAATGACCAAGTAAAAATTACATTAAGTAAATATTACATTTATGAGTACCTAATTACCGATAAGTAATCGACAAGGAATCACAAACACATGATCATTTACATACATATCATCACGCCATATCCCTTGCAGGGTAGGCAGAGAGAACAGAATGCCAGAGAACTCTATCTCTGCATACTTCACTCGCTTCCTCAACATTCATAATTCTCTTCATACACGCTCGCCGGTTTCGGAGACTCTTGACTCCACCTTCCTTCAGTACATGACCGATCTGGTCTAGGTAGGTTAGTCTCGGTCTCCCTCGGTAGTTACATCCTTCCACTTTCGCATTGTATATCTTCTTAACCACACGTTCGTTCGGCATTCTTTCCACATGTCCGAACCATCGGAGCATTCCCTTTCGCATCTTTACACCAATACTCTCTTTCATACCTACTCGCTCTCTTACGTCGTCGTTACGAATGCGGTCGGTCAGCCTAACTCCACAGATTTTCCGCAGAGATCGCATTTCGACCGCATTAATTTTACTTTCATACTCTTTTCTGCATACCCAACTCTCGCTTCCATACAGTAATGTTGGGACAAGCACTGTGTTATGTATTGCTACACGTGCCTTCTGGCTGAGGTGGTGGCTGCCGAGAAGTTGCCCCAACGCTCCGTTCACTCTATTGCCCGCATTCACTCTTGATCATTTCTTTTCTGAAATTATGGAAGGAGCACATAGTTTATGTTCTAAAAAAAACAGTTTGGAATTCCTGCGACAAAAACACATTACGGTCTTTTAAGATTCAATAGCATCCTTGTTTCTATTAGGATCAATCAGGAGATTCAATTACAAAATTAATTATGATATTTACAAGACGATATGGATTTGAATTTGGAATGGCCAAGCCAATGCTATCCATGGAAGTAATAAGTACTACGTACAAATTTTCTTTATTTTAGCTACAAGATGCACAAATAGAGCTTATTCCTGTTGTACGTAGTACTTATTACTTCCATGATGCTACCTTATAGGATTTCACTTAGGTACTTGACATAATTATATGAGAAATTGTATATTCTAAGCAGATATCCAATTATTAATTTCAGATGAAAATATAAATCAATGGTTGCAATAAGAAAGATCTTACGTGGATTTCCTATATTACCATGAAGATCTGACAAGCTACAAAGAAAGGCCCGTGAATCAATTCTTGGGTTTTGTTTATTTTACTAACTTGTTTTATTGCTATTGGTGGCAAACGAGCAAGCAGTACACCTGATGGTAAGAGTAACTGCCGCCTATGGAACTTTGCAATACCAAGGGTATAACTAGGCCGCTGCCTACCAATAGAAACCCCAAACCTTTGGGCTGCCGGCTTTCTCGCTCACCGAACGAAGCACAGTATCACATTACCATTATTCATACATCGATCTTCTGCGAGAGTGTGGTACTACCCCGGACGGACCGGCCCGCTGCTGCAGGCAGATAACTGTTAACAGCGTGGTCCTACCACTAATTGATAATTAGGAAGTATAAAAATTAAGTTAACTTTAAAGACATCCAAAAAAACAATTAAATATAATCTGTCTCATAATTTCGAGAAAATGTATGTTTTATTTTTTATCGCTCAATGGATTTAAAATTATTATTTTAGCCCAGTCTAAACAGAGATAAAAGTAGGGCAGGGCAAGCTTGTATAAATTAATCTGCGCCTAATGCCGCCCTAGCCGAGGCCGCGGGTGACTGGACCGGGGAATAGTCCTTCACCCGCAGAGAGGCTGACCGCGTGAGGGCGACGCCCCGGCAGTTAGCTGGGGCGTCGACGGGGGATGGTACCCGAAAGGGTAACCCGCCGGGCTGGCCACGGAGGGCAAGGAAGCGGTACCAGTGGCCGGCCCAATGGCGATGGGGAGGGAATACGGTGGGTTATGGGGCCACGCGCTCCCCTTCCGTCGCCCCGGACGGTGCGGGCGACGTGTGACCGGGCCATAGCCTACCAAAAAAAAAAAGCTTGTATTGATTACGATATAGCTGAAAATTGGTGAGGGTCTTCATTTGATTATTACAAATGAAATGTCAGAAGTCCCCCATCGATCCCACATCTGCTAAAAAGTTACCTATTCAATAGGTTTTTTTTTTTTTTTTTTTTTTATTGTTAAGGTTAAATAGGTAAATAAATTAGATAAACAGGTACCGATAGAAAAACTATTGACATCTAAATTACTGAAATTTAGCATTTAATATGCTTGAGTATTTATAAATACCAGATTACGAGCGAAAAATTATTGTCATAAGTGGGATTTGAACCCACACCCATTGGAAATCCGTACTGCCACTTACACCACCGTGCACTATTGTAGGACATTCTTTCGCGGCTGTTGACAGTTTTCTGTCTACAGCTGCGGGCCGGTCCGTCCGGGGTACCACACTCTCGCAAAGATCGACGTCTGAGTAATGGCAATGTGCTATTGCGCTTCGTTCGGTGAGCGAGAGGGCCGACAGCCCAACTGGGTGGGTTTGGGGTTTGTATTGGTAGGCAGCGGCCCTAAAGGTCCATGGGCAACAGTAACACTTACCTATCATCGGGTGTACTGCTTGCTCGTTTGCCTCCAAAAGCAATAAAACAAAAGTCTAGGGTTCCTGCGATGTATATCCATCCATTATTTAAATAGATAACATCAAGTTAGATCAAGTAACAACACTGACTTGTTGGTCAAGTAGCAAAATTATGCCAGAGGACTAAGTATAATATACTACCGACGTTAATCCTCCAGTGACTATGAACGCTATAAAGTGCTTGAAACGTTGAAAATTAAATACCAAATTTAAAAGCGATAATTATCCAACTCTTCTTTTTTGGAACTGGCTTTGGTCCGTATCAAACCACCCAAACCGCCTGGGACGGAGCAAACTACGGCTTGCAATCCCATAACCTGGACTCTGTGGCTACGCGAAGTGTGCTCGAAAAAATCTTTGAAAAATAAACGAAATTAATTATTACAAATATTTAAGTGATATATATGTATGAATGCGCAAAAATACAGGCATTCGAATGATACTATTGTTATAATGTTACATCAAAACCCCGATTTTTAAATGCAAATAAACCGCGTTCCAAAATAGTGCATATTGAAAAAAGCAAAACTCCTCAAAAAGCCATCGAGGACCCCCCCAATATCCAATCACCAGTCGAAATGCCATAAAATTCTGCATTGTTGGTATATTAATATTTTTTCTGATGAACGTTTGATTTAATATGCAATAAAAACCTACCCTTAATATCCTTGTATTATATACTGTTAAAATCGCCATTAAATACTCTATCCAGTTATACATATGCCAACCCTGTGCAATAAACCAGTGACGAGTCACCCATCAAAAACTGAAAAAAGCAAGGAAAATACAAGATAAAAGTTATCACATTATAAGCATCCAGGACCCTCTCAACCTAACCTTGTGTAGTATCAAAAGTTACAGCGTAAAAAATCTTTTAAAACACAATAACTGCCACCCCTGTGGAACAAACCCTCGTCCAGCAGTTCACAAAAACTATCAATTGTGGAAAAATAACAATCTGTAACCATAGTGACATATCAGTTCAACGCGTCTAACAATCAGTAAGTCCACTCCATTTACCAAACATCCTTCTCCTCGGCAGTCTGAAGCTTTTGTTTTTAAGTTATTTTTAGTTTTCTTTTCTATATTATTATTCTGTTCTTTTCTTTTTCTTATACAACAGCGACATCTATTGATTATATTTATTAACTCATGAGCTAATCATTGAGTATTGCAAAACAATAGCACCATCTAGAAACCTACCGTAGTAGACTACAGTCTACAAGTCGTGGTATATACACTCCTGTCGTATTTATTCTTTTTACTATAGTGAAATCTTGATTTTACTATATAGACATCTATTATAAAAAATCACTATCTACATTATTATTTTACTTTTACTTTATAATTATTACTTATTTAATATAATATTTTTCAAATAAAGACCATAGTAGTAACACTTACTATTTTATAATATAGTTATCAACTATAATAGTTTTCAATATAAAATTAATACAATTTAATACCATAATAACCTTTACTTTTAAATCTTTTCACTATTTTTACTTTCCCTTTAATTTATTTATTCACTATTTTATTCACTATAGTCATAGTAAATACAATAGTAATCCCACAATTTTATTTTATTATAACAAATTCTAAATAAATTGGAATTAAATTATTAATAAATTATCTTCGAATAAAATCTATTATAACTTCTAATATTAAAACTTAATTTACACAACTACATATTATTATATTATTATATATAATAATAACTACTTTTAATAAATTTTCATAATCTATTACTATTTGCCAATATCTTACTTTCTTCAAATTCAACTTTAATTGCATATAACTATATTCCAATTTTAATTACATATAATTACTATCATCTATATTATTAATTTACTATAACTAAAGATACATATTACATAGGTACTTATCTATCAAACTTTAGCTTCACATACGAACATAATCTATTCTTCTTTTATTAAACTTATCTTATCATTACCACAACTACCTATACTTCTTAGCCCTCTACTCTTATTTTACCTTTACTTTACCCTACCTTTACTTTTACTTTACCCTACCTTTACTTTTACTCTACCTTACCTTACATTTACCTTATCTTTCCTTTAGATTATCTTACCTTACCTTACGTTATTTTACCTTTATCTTACCTCACCTTACCTTCATCTTTATCGTACCTTACTTAACCATCTTATCTTACCTTTACCTTACTCTACTCTTAAGTACGCTTCTTGTCTCCTACCATCCTTTATTATCTCTAATAATTCTTATACCTTATCAATTATCGTTACTTTGATCTGAACTTATAATTCGTAGCTTATCTATATATTTACCATGATTCGCACTCCAACCAAAGATAATACAATAATTAACACTCCATCAACCTCTAAACATATGACAACATATGATACTAAAAAAAAAACAAAACACTTAGACTCCACTACAGATCTGAACCAAACAAGATACGCAAAAGCTAAAGATTACTTCAATCAAGCCAAAATAAGCCTTAATACATCACGAAATCTAAAAACTGTAGTTAAAACTGAAGTCACCTTAATATTTGAAAGACTACTTCACCTCATCAAGGAATTAGAACTAGAAAATAACATACTCAAAAATGGAACTAACATAAAGACAAATGATACTCAAGATGACAGTCTTTCCCAAAGTCTTATTGCTCATGAAGACACAGAAAAATTTAAAACTATACTAGAATCACACAAAATGCAACTAAAAGAAAATACCGAACAATTTGAAAACTCTTTTAAAAAACAAGTAGATACCGTAATCAATACAATTAAAAACCAAAAACTTGCAGAAACCTTCGATTCAATAGAAGAAATTAAAATCAACACAAGAGAAAATATAAGTTATTTGCAAGAGATTATAAAGGAAATTAATCTCAATAATAAAGAAATAACAAAAACTTGCAATGAAAAAGTAAAAATATCAAGAGAAATACAAGCACTCAGAAACATAACAGAAAATTTAGATAAAAATATTGAATCAGCCCAGAAAAATCAACTCACTTATGCTGAAGTCTTAAGCAAGCCTGTCCATAATACAAAACCAAACTACTCGATCATTGTCTCTTACGATGAAACTGCTACAAGCTCTGAAACCTTACAACAAGTCAGAGATACGCTTCGTGCCTCTGAAAATGGCCACCAAATTATCGGTATCAGGAAAGTACGCGATGGCAAAATCGTCATCAGCTGTGCATCTACACATGAACTTAACAGAGCATCAACAAAAATCCAAACCAACAAAAAACTAACAGTCCAACAAGCCAATAAAAGAAATCCACTAATTGTTTTAAAAAATGTACTCGCATCTCACGACGACCCTTCAGTACAAAAAGCTATTAAAACTCAAAACCCATTACTCTTCCAAAATCTCACTAATGAAGAATCTTCCGTAGAATGGAGATATAACAAAAAAGCAAGAAACCCAACAGAAACCAACATGGTATACAGCGTATCACCAAAACTATATCAAAGATTTATCTCTGCAGGTAAAATTTTCATTGATCTTCAATATATCAATGTTGAAGATCAATCCCCTGTCATTCAATGTACCAAATGCCTGGCCTACGGTCATGGTAAAAAAAGATGTACCGAAACATCATTCTTTTGCAATTACTGTGGAGGTAAACATTTGAAAAAAGACTGCTCTCTCTTTCTAAACCAAAGCCTACCCAAATGTATAAACTGCACCAACGCAAAATTCTCTAATGCAGCCCATACTGCCTATAGTAATGACTGTCCCATAAGACAAAAATGGGATAACATAGCTCGGGCTAGTATAACTTATTGTTAACTTTTATATCTTTATATTTTTTATTCACTTATTCTATCTACTTTTATCTATTATCTTACAGTTAATTTCTATTCTCTCACATTATGGACTCAAAACAAAAAATGAAAATAATTCAAGCCAATCTTCAAAGAAAAAATCTAGCTACAACCGAATTAATGACCGAAGCACCAATTAAAAATATAAGTATAGCAATAGTACAAGAACCATATATAGGGAATCAAAAAACCATGAAAAAATACAGCAATACTCGAATCTACCAAAACACTAATCCCACAGACACCCCTGTTAAAGCCGCTATTATCATTTATGATCCACATATTCATGTCACACCCCTTACACATTACATCACAAATAATATAGTTGCAGTAAAAATACATTCCACTCAATGTGAAATACTCATCATCTCCATCTATTTCGAACCCAATACCCCGTTATCACCTTATCTTGACCACCTATCCACTATCTATCACAACGCAAACACCGCTAAAGTCATAATTGCTGGCGACGCAAATGCCAAATGCATCTGGTGGGGTGGCAACCACACTAACAACAGAGGCACACAAATACTGAACATTATAGGTGAACTCAACCTCCATATTTTAAACTGCGGCAACATACCAACTTTTGATACTATAAGAGGCACCCAACACCTCACAAGCTACATTGACATAACCCTTTGCTCCGATGAAACCATTAACATAATCGACAACTGGCACATCATCGACAATTTAACTAGTTCTGATCACAACGCTATCTCTTTCAACATAACATTCACACCCGATAAATTTATCACCAACCAGAGCACTACCAGAAAATATATCACAAAATTTGCAGATTGGGACAAGTTCAGAATTAAACTTAACGAACTAAAAATAAAGAATAACATTAATCCAAATACAATAGACCACATCCAAACCCCTAACAACTTAGATGAATTTATAAATAAATACACTGACATCGTAACAGAAACATGCAATAGTACAATACCCTTGATCAAACACACACGTAAATTAAAAATACCATGGTGGTCTAACGAACTACAAACTCTGAAAAAACAATTAATGACTGCTAAAAGAAGAATTCGTTGCGCCAGATTGAATCGTAAACCTACAGTCATCCAGAAATATCTTAAACTCAAAGAACATTACGAAACAGAAACCAAACAAGCACAAATAAACAGCTGGAAAGAATATTGTGAACGCCAAACGAAAAATAACCTATGGGATGGAATTTACAAAATAATAAAAAACCACAACAAACGCGATGAAGATATATTACTTTCATGGAATAATAAAAATCTAAATAGTCTAGAATCCGCCCAACTCTTAGCAAATATATTTTACCCAACAGACGATACGGAAGAAGACACCCCACATCATAAACAAATCAGAACCAGAGCTGCTAACGATAATAATATGAATATCAATGCACATGACGAACCCCTCTTCACAAATGCTGAACTAACATCAGTCACTAACAGTTTCAGCCACAAAAAAGCCCCTGGTCTTGACGGCTTTACTGCTGATATGTATATGTTCACATGTCATTCTACAAGACCTTACCACCCATCTAGCCATCTACAATAAATGCCTAACATTGTCTCACTTCCCCACTCCTTGGAAAAAAAACATTACTATAATAATAAAAAAACCTGGCAGAGAAGATTATAGAAACCCTAAATCATACAGACCAATCGGCCTCCTTCCCATACTCGGCAAAATCCTAGAAAAATTAATCGTACGAAGACTAATGTGGCACCTTATCCCTAAATTAAGCAATCATCAATATGGCTTCACACCCCAGCGCAGTACTGAAGATGCACTTTACAACCTACTAACCCACATCAGGCAAGGACTAAAACAAAAGAAAATTGTTACTCTTATCTCGCTTGACATCGAAGGTGCTTTTGATAGCGCATGGTGGCCACTTATCAAAACCAGATTAATTGACGAAGACTGCCCCATTACCATACGCAAAATTCTACACAGCTACATGTCTAACAGATCAATCACCATTAAATACGCCGGTCAAATTCACGAAAAACCTACTGAAAAAGGTTGCGTTCAGGGTTCGATTGGAGGCCCCATCATTTGGAACCTCATTCTGGATCCCCTGCTGAGGGACCTGACACAGGAACACATATACTGTCAGGCTTTTGCCGACGATATTGTTCTCGTATTCACAGAAGACTCGGGAGGGGCAATCCAAAGCCGGGCTAACGCCATCCTTGAACGTGTTCAGATGTGGGGTACCCTAAACAAATTACGCTTCGCCCCACACAAAACAACGGCCATGATAATAACAAATAAATTAAAATACGATATCCCACATCTGACCATGGGCGGAATCGGCGTTGTTCTGGCTAATGAAGTTAAGATCCTGGGGCTAACAATTGACAAGAGATTAACATTCAAAAATCACATTGTTAATATATGTAAAAAAGCCACCAACATCGGCAAGCAATTGATTAAAGCCGCCAGGGTCAGCTGGGGCCTGCATCCTGAAGTCCTGCGCACTATATACACCGCAACAATAGTCCCAATCATTACCTATGCTGCAGGTGCATGGGGTGAATCCACTCATAAATCATACATCATTAAGAAACTGAATACACTCCAACGCTTCTTCGCCCTAAAAATTTGTAAATCATATAGGACTGTCTCCCTTAACTCCTCACTGCTACTGGCCGGATTGCTCCCTCTTGACATTTGTATCAGAGAAGTTAGCACTCTATACAGTATCAAGAGGGGTCACTGCCAGCTAATAGCAGACAGCCAATTTGAAGCACCTACACCATTCACCAGCAAACCACACCCTGCTAAAGAACCCCACTTAAAACTTCTCCCTGACAACACCGATATAACCGCCTTAACAAATAATGCTGTCGTGCTGTATACAGACGGCAGCAAAATTGATCACGGCGTTGGCGCCGCCGTATCTGTCTGGAAAAACGCCGCCGAAATTAAAACACGCAAATTACACTTAGCACCCTATTGTACAGTATTTCAAGCCGAACTATTAGCCATATACCACGCCACATACATAATAATGAACAACAACTATTCCAAATCCATTATTTTGTCTGACTCAAAAGCCGCCCTGAACACAATAATTGATCATCACTCCTCCCACCCACTCGCCACTGCCATCCGTAATCATCTCGTAACTATAGCCACCCAAAACAAATCAGTCTCTATATCATGGATTAAAGCCCATATTGGCATCGAGGGCAATGAAAGGGCTGACCAACTAGCCAAATCTGCAGCCCTATGCAATAAAGTTAAGCCGGCATATGACAAATTGCCACTATCATACGCCAAACAAATCATCCGCAAGAAATCAGCTATAGAATGGAACAAACGTTACACATCCCAAACAACTGCTCAAGTCACCAAAATTTTCTTCCCCGATACAATCACTTCACACCAAATCATTAAACAAATAAAGATCAATTACATTCTAACACAAGTGTTCACAGGACATGGTGGGTTTTCTGCATATCTCGCCAGATTCAAATGCAAGGAGAGCCCACTGTGCCCCTGTGACACATCATCAGATGAATCCATAATTCACATCATTGCTGAATGCCCGATCCACACTATTGACAGACACAACATAGAAAATGCAATAGATATACAGATTACAATAGACACTATACCTACAATCATTGCCGATAATGATACACGGGACCCCTTTTTAGACTACTGTACAAAAATTGCGAAAATAGTCATCAATAGAAATAAAAATTAATTACTAATCTTTTTACTCACTTACCTTTCCTAAAACAATTTTTATATCTTAGATTTATTTACAATTTAATATTAGTACTTTTATTTCTAAAAGCCTCAATCTCACTTACTTATTTCCCTAAACTAAATGTACTTACTACATAAATATACACTTACTACAATTATAAATTTCCTATTCTCTCTTTCTTTCTTTCTTTACTTTCCTATATTTTATTCTTCTTAGATTAGATTAATTAGGATAGACCATATTGTATAAATTACCTATTTCTTATTTCATTTCTATCTAACATAATATATTCTCAACAGATGATGCTGTTTATAATTTTATAATTCTTATTGGATTATTACCTTATTATATCTGCTTATTGGATTATAATTCTTACCTTATTTTAGTTATTATTATTGGGGAGATGTATGTGTATGTATATGTGTGTGTATGTGTGTGTGTGTATATATGTGTGTATGTGTTTATATATATATGTATGTGTATATATGTTTATGTGTGTATATATATATATATATATATATATATATATATATATATATATGTATATGTATATGTGTGTGTATATATATATATACATCCCCAAAGTGATGTTGCGTCATACATGGCGCTTTTTACCGATGATGTTGCATCCAACTCACTTGTTGCATCATTTATACGGACGCACGATTGTCCAGCTCTCAAATTCAGCCAGAGGCAGCCAAATGGTTGATACAACGCATGGGTGAAATATTGGCGTGGACTCCATTTTGTCACTGGGGTGATTTTTGCCGTATTTTTTAGTTCTGCACTATACCGCGCAAGTTCGGGAGGCCGCCTCAGCGCGGCGTATATTATTGGCGTATATTCACTATTTTGGTCACAGACATTATGTCGATAATGTTGCTTCTGTATATAAATTAAAAAGTTTTTATCGATTTTAATTAGTAGTTTAATTGCGTCACACAAAATGGCATCGTGCAAAGGCCATCGCGGGGATTACAGGAGTGAGGGGGCGGAGTTAGCAAAAAAAATTCAATACTGCGTGATTGTCGTTATTTGCTTTTTTTAATTTTTTTATGGTCTATATTAATAAGCGTATATTCGATGTTTTTTTTACATAGATCATGTCAATAATGTTGCTTCTGTATAGAAATTAATAAGTTTTTATCAATTTTAATTAGTGATTTAACTGCGTCACACAAAATACTAATGCAGGAATAAATGATGTCGTCTATTGATCCAGCGATATAGATGTGGGCCAACAGCCTCCACTGTTTGTCTTCCTGTTACGGAGGATTCTATCTACCTTTCATCGCTGAATCAAGGTTCCCCAGGCCGTCACCATCACTCTGTCCAGTTCTCTGTCAGAGATCTGCGCACTCTAGGCTCGCGCCGTGGCACGAAGCCGGTAGGCGTCTACCTGGACCTCCGCTTCAAGCTCCCAGAGCGGATCACCTGGTGGTGGCCTGCGAGCCCTATTTTGTCCCTCACTCACCCAATTGGGTGGGAGACAATAACGAAGATGTGGCTGTTCTGTCCAGAGGATGTTCCGGCCCTCCCCTCTCTGCACTGGAGAGGGCAATGGTTATGTTGTGGTAGGGTGGCGAGACTTCGCTATCATCGGTATCTATTTCTCTGGCCATTGGTCAACTCGACCTGGAAATGGCTCGGTCTGCCATAGCACAGCGTTGGGGCAGGACGGGACAGTTATTCACAGATATAGAGGGGCTTGCACGTCAAATGAGAAGTGCCCTTGAGGCAATCTGCGATACGGCGACGCCAAGGGCTCGGTGGAGGCCGCTGCGCCGTCAGATGTACTGGTGGTCACCTGAGATTGCGAATCTTCGGTGGCTTCTAACCGGGCGCGGCGTGCCTACGTTCGATATCGTCAGAGAGTTGACCGGGACGACGTCCTTGAGGGTCAGCTGCGAGAAGAATACAAGACGAGGAAGAAGACTTTGCAGCTGGCCATCAGCCAGGCGAAGGAGAGGGCTCGTGAGGAGCTACGTGCAGGCCTCGACCGGGACCTGTGGGGGCGCCCATATCAACGGGCGCGGAACAAACTGGGTGCCTGTGGCGCTCCCATCATCGAATTTGATGGACTCGGGTTTCCTGTCGGGGATAATGGGGGAGCTGTTCTCGCGTTCTATGGGACATGTTCCCCCTCGAATGGTTCCTCGGTCGGTGATGGAGGTGGAGACCACAATTCCACCCATCACCGACCGAGAAATGGAAGTGGCCCTTTCGCAACTTCACGGGAAAAGGAAAGCGCCTGGCCCGGACGGCGTCCCGGGGCTTGTGCTCGGTATCGCCGCAGAATACCTCAAGAGTGAACTCCGGGAACTGCTCAACATTTGTTTGAGGTCCGGGCAAAATTTTTCGGGAAGATGCTTGTGGACCGTCTCGTACAGCACCTCGAGAAAGTCGGGCCGGGACTGTCCGGATGTCAATACGGCCAGGGGCGGCCGGTCAACAATCGATGCATTGGCCGCCCTGAAGTCTCTGGCCACCGAAGCGGTGGCCCAAAAGGAGGTTCTTCTGGCGGTCTCGCTCGACATCAAGAACGCCTTCAACAATCTTTCATAGGAAACATTGAAGGAGGCATTTCGGTGGCATGGAGTGCCTCCGTATCTCCGAAGGCTGTTAGAGGCGTACCTCGAGGAAAGGCTCTCTTCGCATACGTCGCCATCGGGTGGAGTGCGGCGTCCCACAGGGCTCGGTCCTCGGTCCGGCTCTGTGGAACGTCGGATTCGACTGGCTCCTACGGGGTCGGCTTTTCCCCGGGATGGAGTTCATCTACTATGCGGATGATACCCTCGTCACGGCGAGGAGGCCCGACTTCCGGGGAGCTGTCCGATTGGCAGAGGAGTGAGTTGCGCTCGTCGTGGGCCGGATCGGCATGTTGGGCCTGAGGGTCTCAGCGGAGAAAACCGAGGCCCTCCTATTTCATGGCCCGAATCGAGGTCCTCCCCGAGGAGCACACATCGGTGTGTCTGGGGTTGCCGTGCCAGTGCGGGCTCAGATGTGCTATCTGGGCCTGCACCTTGATGTAGCCTTGATGTGTCTAGATGGAATTTCGGGCCACACTTTGCCCAGCTCGTCCCAAGGCTCGTCAAGACGGCCGCGCTGTTGGGTAGGCTTCTGCCAAACACTGGCGGTCCCGGGTCGTCTTGCCGGCGTTTATACGCCAGAGTCGTGGGCTCCATGGCGCTGTACGGAGCCCCTATTTGGGCTGATTCCCTCACCACCCGCAACAGAGCCCTTTTGCGAAGACCGCAGAGAGTCATGGCGGTGAGAGCTATTAGGGGCTACCGTACGGTTTCCTGGACCGCGGCGACGTTGTTAGCGGACGACCCACCTTAATCGTTAGTGGCTGAGGCTTTGGTGGAGGCTTAGCGAATCCGCGTTGCGACGCGGGCAAGACCTTTATGCCACGTCTTTACTTATCTTGAGATTAGCTTAATCAAATCAACATTTATCAGTAAACTAAATCGTCACATTCAATAGTGCGATGACCACACCATTAAATATTTCTTCTAGGTAATTTTGTGATTATTTCTTCTGACATTAATTTTATATCCTAGTTTTATTGTTGTTAACATAAACTGGAAGAGTTTGTTTGTTTTAAGCACTGATATCAAGAAGGATAAACTGCATTAAATTATATAAAATAAATTAGTTTTGGTGTGCACTACCAAAGTGGCGTATACGAGATCTGTTTAAAAAGTATCACAAATTATATAATGTATTAGCTTTTGCCCGCGACTTCGTCCACGCAGAAGTCATCTCTGACAGAGTTAAATAGAAAAAGCAATGCAAGGTGTTGAAGGTTTATCGCTAGGATAATAATCAACAGCGTCAGAAACTGGGATGCGTTGAGGTGTTGATTCTGCGAGTTAGTTGTCTAACGTAATTAGGCAATAGGGTGGGTCCGAGAGAAAATACTCTACGTTGACACGCTCTACAGTCGGTGCTTTGGGCGGCGCAAGCATGAGTACCTGTATTTAGGTTCACTGCATGAGGGCTTTGACTCGAGATGATACTCGGTTGCGATGGTCCGCCCGCACAACGTAGATGTACGTGTACGGCGCGCGTGTGTCTATATACCATTTTTTTTTTTTTTTTTTTTTTTTTTGCGGTGGGCTATGGACGTCGCACCCCGCCAAATCGGTCCGGGGTGACGGAAGAGGCGGCGCGCAACCCCATTGACCCACCCTGCAAGCACCTCTTCTTCGCCGTGCGAGCGGGCCACCGGTACTGTGTCTATATAACATAGCCGGTCACTAAAGAAAAAGGTGGTTCAAAAATATATTCATTCTACAAATTATATTGCCATTAATATACTATTTACGGTATGACCATGGGATAAAAATATAATTATCGCCACCCTTTATTTGACTGTTTTGTTTCACCAGCAGAGTTGCGACCTCGTTAGATATGATTTATTATTTGAGTTATAGAGTGAACATTTTTGAAGCTAAACTTAACCTGTATCTTAAACTATTAGGCAGAACCTATTGTCGTCTACTATGTGTATCGTGTGAGCTCTCACGCTGGAACTGGTCGCCACAACGGCACTGGTGCGGGGTTGATGGAGAGGGAGAGAGAAACACGTGTTTATTTATTTTTACCGAAGAATATTTGTACGTAATTTGAAAAGAATCGATAAAGAAATTTTCTCCCCATACACACTTTGCCGCTTTGTTACACCCCCTTAAGGGCGGAGTTCATAAAATCCTTTCATATTGAATCTCCATGTCATAAATAAAAAAGTGCTTCAAAATTTAATGTTTCTAGCTTTAATAGTTTCGGCTTGGCTACCGCCAAACGTTTGAACGACTCATTACCATGAGTCGTTCAACCCGCTTCACAGGCCTAATTTACACAACCAGAGGGTGAAAATTGACAAATGCCGGATATTACCCTAGAATATTTTATTCGACTCGTAATTTGAAAAGAATCAATAAAGATTTTTTTCTCTTCATACAAACTTTGCCACTCTGTTCCACCCCTTAGAGGTATAATTTCGTAAAATCCTTTCTCAGTAAATCTCTACGTCATAGAAAGAAACCACTGTCAAAATTTCAAGTTGCCAGCTTCAATAATATCCGGCTTGGCGCTAATGATTTAATGAGTCGTCTAACCCGCTTTGCAGGCCTAATTTACACGCCCAGAGGGTGAAAATCAACAAATGCTGAAACACGTGTTTATTTATTTTTACTGAAGATAATTTATACGTAATTTGAAAAAAATCAATAAAGATATTTTTCTCTGAACATTTTTTAAATTGACATAACTTTTTTTTTATAAACCAATTGACATAAAATAAAGCCTAAATGTTAAGTGAAGTTTACCACAATATATTAGTGAAAACCGCATCTAAATCGGATAAGCCGTTTCTGAGATTAGCGTGCACAAACACACAGACAAACAGATAAACAGACAAAAAATTTAAAAAATATTGTTTTGTGTTATATTAGTGTTGATAAAGGTCCCAGTAATATTTTTTTTCATATATCTTCCATTTACAGACAGCGACCCGTTACATTTTTATTATATGTAGGTATAGATAATATACGGAAGCGATATACCCATATATTTAGATGGATTTAGGAAAATCGAAGAAATGTATTGATAACTAAGAAATATACAAAGTGTCGGATGATTTCCATCATGAACGGACACCACAAACCAGCGAGAATTATCCAAATTGAATATTTTCATTTCGTGTTTAAATAAAATTTCTCGTCGACAATGGAATTCATATGACAGCAATGTAACAATATTCGCACGATTAACTATTGGAATCCCATTGACAATGGTGGACGCTACAGGATTCGACTTTAAAAAGACGCAACAACACTTCAGCGATTTAAATATATATATATATATATATATATATGTATATATGTGTATGTATATATACTTCCTTTATATATATATATATATATACATGTATGTGTGTATATATATGTATATATATGTATGTACGTGTGTATATGTAACATATACATACATATGTATATGTATTTCTTTTATTAATAACCTGTTATTGTTTTTCTATATGTTATTAGTATAATTTCAAGTACTGTTAACTTCCTCTTTTATATCTTACAATTAGCTACTTTTTATTTCCTTTGTATAATTACTTTAAGTGTTTCATGATTAAACTTATAGTTTTTACTTTTGTTACCCCATCCTTATAATGTCACTATATATTCTCTCTAACTCATACCTTTCTTATGTCACTAGCACTATCCTTTTCTAAAACCAAATGTACATATATTATTAATTCATTGCCTCAACTAACTAAGATTCCTGATAATAAGTATCAACAAGTAGTACTTGTTTTTTCTATATCTAAATAGTTTCATTATCCTATTAAGTGCTGTTAATTTTAACTACTTTATTACTTCTCTCTTAGCATAATTATTTTTCATATTTCCTTGTTAAATTTATTTTAATTCTTATAATGTTACTATGTATTCTTTCAATTTGTTTTCTACCTTTTATTGTAACTGATAATAAATTATTACAACTAATTTAGGTCCCTGATCAAGTCAGGGGTAATTTAGACTAAGTTTATGATGACTTAGAACAATAAAAAAAAAAAAAAAAAAAAAAAAATCCCATAACCTGGTGTACCTATCGTCATTTGGGCGGATCAATGGCACAGAATCTGTCTTCGATCGTCCGTCCGCTGGACTACCCTTCCGAAGACCATTTTCGGTGGGCGTGACATTCAACGGTTACGTTTTGTACGAGTGGTAGACTAATCCCCGGTCCAGTGCCTAATAATTGCCCACCCAATAACCCAATAAACAGCATTTGTATCTTTAAGCGACCAGGCCATTGCATCGAATATTTTTTTCAGATTGGGTAACAGTATAAGAACAACGTGTTCTTACATTTCTTACCCCTTAGGTTCAATTTACATTGCCGCCGAACGGCATTCTCGTGTATTTTTGCGTTCTTCCAGAGTACGTAGGGGCGCTTAATACTAATTAAATAATCTAGATCTAATTGAAGAATCACTCACAGCCCGTGATTTACATAAATAATACGGGACAGCAGCTGTGGGAATTCTCGATAATCTGCGAGGGTTCCCCGGAAGACGAGCGACGTCGCTTCAGTTTGTCCCTTGCGCATTTGACATAAAGTTCATTATGTTATGTCCAATTTAGTTCTAAAAATTCATGTTCATTAAATTCTTCTGCAATGTAAATTGAGCTCAACAATCGAAACGTTCGGCTGAAGAATAACTAAAAGAATGTTCTGGTATATTCGCTTGGGCAAGTTCTAACACCAACTGTCAACGAGCAAACAGCACACGCATGGTAAGTGTTACTGGTGCTCCTGGACCTTTACAATACCAGAGGTACAGCTAAGCAGCTGCCTACCAACCAAAATCCACTCAGAGTTGGGCTTTCGGCTCTCGCTCACCGAACGAACTTCAACACCATATTGCCACTGCTCAGACGTTGATTTTCTGCGAGAGTGTGGGACTACCCCGGACATATGCCCGCGGCTGTAGACAGAAAGCTGCCAGAAAACCACCACAAAAGTGGGACCCGATTATTTCCAGTGATATATCTATGTTTAACAAAGGAAATCGATAACCTTATTGAGAACAAGAATTAGGTAGAGTGTATAAAAATAAAAACAACATTTAAAAATCCTTATATTATATTATATTATCGCCTCTTCTTATGTCCCTTAGTAGGACCTTTGACAAAGCACCAGTCAACAGAGATCGATTGACCCAAGATATCTGCGCCGTCCAAGGCTTCGCGAGCGCTCTGAAAAAATAGATCATAATATTTACACAATTTATAATAGGCATAGCTGGGCACCGTTAATCAAATAGTTAACTTCGTTAATCGTTAAACCGCTACAAAAAAAGTTAGCTTCGTTAAACGTTAAAGCGTTACATTTCGGAAGAATTAACGCAAGTTAACGTTAATCGTTAATCCGTTAATATGTGTAAAATTGCATCTTTATATCGTTGCGCTAGTGAACTTATAAAACCTGTTGGTTTAGGTTCTGGAAGTTAACAGGTTAGGAACAAAACAAAATACTTGTATAATTCAAATGTGTAATTTAATCATCGGGCATTAAGTGCATATTCCCCTTCATGAACATTAACATTTTGAAGTAAAGAAATGATCAAACGAAACAAATCTTTTCACAGTTTTCTTTCTCACTCGCACGCGCCGGCAAAATATATCTAGTTTAGTTTTTGTTTCACTCGCTGCCACGCGCCACCCGGCACTTGTCAGTCCCGTGCGGTAACTATTAGGCATTGGATTAACGATTAACGGACTTCTTCATATTAACGGAAGTTAACGTGTCCGTTAACATTTTTAAAAGTTAACTTCAAAGTTAATCCGCTAATCAAAATGTTAACATCGTTAATTAACGATTAACGGATTAACGAGTTAATGCCCAGCTATGATAATAGGTATAATAATAAAATATATATGTAAAAAAAGGAAATTAGAAAAAAGTATTTGACAAATTGTGGCGTCATTACCCTGCTCATTACTCCCCTATCGTCATTTGATCTGTGTGCTGTGTGAGTTTTGTCGTTAACATGACGCGCTCTACAGCGTGCGCGTAAGCATGCCATTTGTATGAAGAAATGTACAGCGCCACTAGCGGCGCGTTTTTGAAACTACATGTACAGCGCCACTAGCGGCGCGTTTTTGAAACTAGATTTCTTCATACAAATGGCATGCTTACGCGCACGCTGTAGAGCGCGTCATGTTAACGACAAAACTCACACTCAGCACACTGATGACAGAAACCAATTCCTAGCCTTTGATAACCCAACCTGCGAGTTATCCTTATGGGTATCATCCACAATCGGTACCCAAAAAGGTAAGGGTCGTAGCTGTAAGCGAGTGGTTTGCTAATTTGTATGAACTAGAGATGAAACGGATAGTAGTTCGGCCGGATACCGGAAACCGAATATTCGGCAAGCTGCGAGGCCGGATATTCGGCCCTTTCGGAAATATTTGTGCGCATTCGAGTATTCTCGCACGTGAGCGGTGATCGCGACGACTCGGGGGTGTTCGAGTGTTCGGGCATGTAAGTTTGTTTTTGTTTAAGCGTGTCGTTGTGGTTAATGTTTGAATTGAAAAGAAATGTCATAATTTAAAAAACGATGGCCAATTTGACAATATTTTCATTTAAACAGTGATGATAACAAGTACACGGTATGTTTATTGTGTCAGATTCAAATTTCTCGGGGTGTGGTATTATTTGCCTTTTTGTATAACCATGAGATTTTTTTAAATTTTACTAACCGAAATCCGGCCGGATACTGAATTACTATCCGGTATCCGGCCATGTTTTCACTATCCGGCCGGATACCGCATATCCGTTTCATCTCTAGTATGAACAGTATTTTGCCGGTGTTGTATAAGTGAGCTACGACCCTAACTCACCGGGCGGATCATCGAAGGCAAAATGCCGGGGCCTCACGCTCTCTCAGTTAACAATTACAGCATATTTCATTGATCCCTTGGCTACCAAAACTACTAAACTTAGGAATGCTCTCTAAGCTAATCTGAAGATTGCCTGAAATATTCACCATAAACCGTCCAGTCGTTTTGGAGTACATACATAACATACATACACACAAAAGTTTCTTTATATATGTATATAGAATTAAATTATTTTTAGTTTAACACTCAGCCGCAAATTTTTGCGTACCCAATGATTTAAGACACAATGGGACGTAATACTGCTTTTTGTTTTGAAAAGCTATGACCTAGTCACACCCCGCCCAAATCGATGACGGAACGGATGGTACGCAACCTCGTGACCTCACGTACTGTACCTTTCTACCGCCATTTGGGTGGCCATCGCTACTGAGTCTTTGTCTTCGGTGGGATGGCCTGACGTAAAGAACTAATAAATAATACTTACGGCAGCTTGCTTGTAAGTCTCATACTCCACCAGTGCATATCCTTTGAGGAAACCAGTACGCCGATCCAAATTCAAGTGTATATTCTTGATCTCACCAAACTCTGAGAATTGATTCTGTTGATAGAAATAAGTAAGTTGGTTTAAACAATAAATTTCACATCTCGGCACATATACGTCCCACTACTGGGCTCAAGTTGCCTCCACAGTGGGTAAGGAATCGATCCACTAAACCACACTGGCCAGAGATATTATTGGTATAGGATTTAAATTCGAGGTTTCCTTCTCTTATGTTATTTGTATATCAAATTACTTAGTTATCTTTTACAACTCCCATGGGCAGGTAAGAGGAGCCGGGCGGGCCACCGAAGACAAAGATCGGGTACCGGTGGCCCGCTCTCACGGCGAAAAGAAGTGTTTGCAGGGTGGGTCCATGAGGTTGCGCGCCGCCTCTTTTGTTGCCCCGGATGGATTTGTCGGGGCGTGACCACATCCATGGTCCACCCTGCGTAAAAAAAAATAATAATAAATGGGCAAGTAAGAGGAAGGTGAATAGTATTGTTACTCTGCCACCACACGGAATTTTGTTATATTGTAATTTTTTTTAGACACCAACCACCCAGCACTAAGGAAATAATCCTTGCATTGCAGGGGACTTTACAAACATGCAATTAACGCAGACAAATTACACACAGACTCGGAACAACACTTTGTGGATCACACAAAGTATTGTTCTATGTGGGAATCGAACCCATAGCTCTGGCGCAGAAGGTCAGTATCTTAACCACTACGCCATCTGTGCAAAAGTCATTCAAGGAATTAAATAAGATAAAAGGCAATGTATGAAACCATCCATCAGCCCTTGTTAATAGGAATAAAATAATATAATTTAACTGACACAAATTATCCGTGTGTTGACGGAGTAAGAATACAATTCAACACCCCTTATCTTACCCATGGGTGATCGTACGAGACGACTAAGGGATATAAAACGCATATAACATCTATGCAAGAGAAGAAAATCTGGAAATAAAACCCTATACCAACACATCTGACCAGCGTGGTATAGTAGGTCAATTTCCCTCCCATTGTGGAGGAGGCTCGAACCCAACAGTAGGACATATATGAGCTGAGATGATGATGATGATGAAATTACAACCATACTTAGACCAATTTGTAGGATCGTACAAAGTACAGTCCTACATGGGAATCAAAAGCATGAAGTGATGCATTAGAATGATCTTAACCGCTACGCCATCTGGGCAAAAGATTATTCATAATTGTTACTCCATCCTTTACATGTTTTCAATCTTCACATTTTACTATCATTTCATCTTAAATTAATCCAAATAACTATCACCGGCTCAAACAGAGATGCACTGAGAAGATCCAGCAAGAAACTTAGTGGGTTTGTGTACTTTATTTTTTTTTTCTGACTTCTTTTATTAAAAAATTGCATAACATGTGCCTAATGCTATATATTAGGTTTGTGGAGGAGGGGCTATTTTTGAATGACAGTTCCAGTTCAGACCATCTGAACTTAAATATTAGCTCCAGTTTGATGCCCTTCAAACCACAATATAATTCTGTGACTGCACCGATAGTGTAGTGGTTAAGATGCCAACCTTCAGTGCCAGTGCTGGGGTTTGATTCTCACACAGGCGTGGGTTCTGAGTCTGGGTGTAGTTTGTCTGCGTTAATTACAAGTCCCCTTCAATACAAAGAATTCCTTAGTGCAACGTGGTGTCTTTTAAAAAAAAAACTAAAATATAATGTTATATAATAATATAAATAATGCCAAAGATTATGGCCGGACCAAATGCCACAAGCAGCACCCGATCACGAGTTAACAACTAAGACAGCAATTGATCTACCATTTCATGCCATCATATTTCAAATTTGCCTACTCTGGCATTGCATATAACAATCTATTTATATCCCATTGACACTCAAAAATAGATAGTACTTTGTATTTAATTGAAGCGGTCCATTTGGTAGCTTGTGCTCCTGGGTACCTATTCACTTTTTTGATTGCCTTTGGCCACAATCTACCCAAATGTCCAGGACAAAGAAATGATAAGATCGGGTACCGGTGGCCAGCTCGCACGGCGAAGAAGAGGTGCTTGCAGGGTCGGTCAATGGGGTTGCGCGCCGCCTCTTCCGTCACCCCGGACCGATTTGGCGGGGTGCAACGTCCATAGCCCACCGCAAAAAAAAAAAAAAAAAAAAAAAAAAAGAAAACGACAAAGAAATGATGACATGAGTCTTATAACCAGCAGTATTGCCTTTATAACTAACCTAACCATTATGTAGCAACTGGCTGAAGGCATAATTCCTTAATTAAAAAGCAACTATTGCAGACCTGTATGTCCTCTTCCTGTGCTTCTTCATGTACATTGCTGACAAATAGAATCCATCCCTCTACAGATCTCTGAGGTCCTGGTGTATTGCCATCACCTTCTGGTGCTAAACTGTCATATCTGTAAAAAAAATATTAAAAATAATATTACATTAAAATGTGGAATAAGAATACAATTCATCTTGCCTGTGGTTGTCATAAACTAGCTACTAAGAGATATAATAATATGTATAACAATAGAAAGTGGAAGGATGTAGGTACCGAGGGAGACCGAGACTAACCTACCTAGACCAGACTGGTCAGGTACTGAAGGAAGGTGGAGTCAAGAGTCTCCGAAACCAGCGAGCGTGTATGAAGAGAATTATAAATGTTGAGGAAGCAAGTGAAGTATGCAGAGATAGAGTTCTCTGGCACTCTGTTCTCTCTGCCTACCCTGCAAGGGATATGGCGTGATGATATGTATGTATGTATGTATAACAATAGATGTTATAGATGTTTGCCAAAGTAGGAAAAGTCATCATAAAACTCTAATGGTATAGTAATTTCATTTCCCTCTTATTATGGAGGAGGTTTGCGGTTTGCAACAGTGGTGCACACATGAGCTGAGATGATATTATTTACATAGGTTAAAGTCCCTGGGAGATAGCCTATCCATTATTTAAATAAATAACATTTTAGATCAAGCAACAACCAACAACCTTGTTAGTCAAATAGCTATACTACTGTGATGGTGAGGTCCTGGATTCTAAGCTGTGTTAGGCAATATTAAAAAAAAAAGCATTATAAGCTTACTGCAAATTACCTTGATTGAATTGGACAACTGGGTGGGTTTGCGGTTTATACTGGTAGGCAGCGGACTAGCTATACCCTTGGTATTGCAAAGGCCCATAGGCAGCAGTAACACTTAACATCAAGTGTGCTGCTTGCTCCTTTGCCAGCACAAGGAATAAAAAAAAAAAAAAAGATTAACAGCTAAACTAAATCTATAGCAGTGGTATATATCTTTAGCAGTAGTATTTGAAATTTGGTTGTGCTTTATGATTTTCTGGAATATTCATACTTGACACAGAAAAATAGTACAAACTAGTCCCACAGAGATATCTGTAAAAAAAAAAGATCTTGGAGTGGGCCATATAATAGAAAATCTTATGTTTTCATTGCCCATTTGTATTATTTGCATTAGATATTGTAAAACACAATTAAGGAATATAAACAGATAATGCAAGAGAAGAAAAGTCAAAATAAATCACAATGACAGCTCATGGCTGACCCATGATGATATATGGGTCAATTTTATTCTACTTGCAAGAGGCTCCAGCCCAATTGTGGGACATTGAGGCATATAGGGAAAAAACGACTTATAAAGCTGTTTTACAGCTAATCATTTTCGATTTCTCCCATTGAAGTTTTCATTAAATAATCTTTAAATATCGATTACCTTCCACGGTTGCCTCTTTCTGAAGCAGCACCGCTACCCGCTTCGCTACCAAAACCTCTGCCTTTGCGTTTTCGCGCCTTCTCTTTTAAACGAGCAATTCCCTCTAAAAAATACACAAAATATAAATAAAATTTCTATAAAAGTAATTAACTCTTTGGAGACCAATAATGAAACAGAATTAAGCGCCTAAAAAAAGTTCGATGAACTAGAAATCTAACCTGTAAAATATTGTTTTGCTTGGGTAATTTTCAGTTTGAAAAAAACTAATTAACGTCGGAATTGTGTTTTAATGACTCACTATATGCACACGTTACTCAGGAAGTATACATAATTGAACATAAATAATTGTAGTTTGAAATATTACTTACGTTCACCGTCTTCATCAACTTCAAATTCTTCGGAATTTTCGATATCTAATACGTCTGCCATATTTTATCTTATTGTCTACTTTAGAAACACTATGAATAATTTATTGCTGACGTCTATTAAGAAATCATCTAAATATTTAGATATGATTTGTAAATTAACAACAAGCACAATTCGTAGTAGAAACCAATCAGCTACACAAAAATGACAGATGCCATCAGTGTTGCCATTTTATATCAGAATATTAGAATTCAAATGTTTGTTGTTAGAAGCATGATTTTAAAAAGCCCAAAATAGACTCGGAAGATTTAATTGTCGTATTGATATGACTGAAAATGAATAAAGAGATATCTATTTAATATTTATAGACATATACTATTGGTATCTAGTTTTCCGTATTAAATAGCATTGATCTGTCCTTTAGTACAAATAAAAAAGTAATATGAGAATCGAAAAATAAAGACGTCAATAAAATTGACACAGCTCTTTTTACCTTTTTTAGATCTAATCAAAATTAAAAATGAGTGTATGTGAAGTATGGAACAACAACGTAAAAATAGAACCAACACCGCATAGTAACTTTTCCAACTGGACGCCGAATTCTGGCTCTCCTTCTTCAAGATCTGCTTCGCCCATCCGAAGGGAAGAAATTCTTCGAGATTATATTGAACTTATAAGTTCCAAGTCAAATATAAACGCAAAAGATAAAGAAGCTGAATCGCCAGAGCGGCCATTTGATTTCTTTGATGACGAAGAATTTGCTTTTGGCATTAATTTGTTGAATAATAATGTAGCATGCGTTGGCGATAACATGACAAAGCTTATTCAAATGGGTAAAATGTTTACTGCATTGCTATAGTTCTATTTTATTATTATCAACATACTTTTAAGCTGAAGCAACATGCTTTAGTCCATAAATTAAATTTATGTAGTAGTTTACATAAGAGCATGCAATGGACTATATGTAATTGTATCACTTAGAGAATTCCCTGACCTGCAGATAGTCTGTCATTATTTATAACCTTAGATTACTTAGAAACTTCATGTTAAAAAGCATAGCTGATTTAAGTGACCACTATTTTTATTCACTGAATCATATACAAGCACACAGTGCTGGTTGGGCCAAGGGACTTACCGTGTAGCAATATTCTTCAAATTTATTATCAAACTCTCTGTGAAATCTGCTTTAATCATTTATATTAATTAATGAACCATTGTGTAAGTGTAATACGACTGTGGGAGTTATTTAGCAAAGACTGAAATACATAGTCATATAAGGTACATATTATATATTTTATGGATTGAATCAATTTCATAAATCATTTGACAAGTCGTTACGATTCTGCTCATTCCCTTGCATAAGTAAAGAGGCTTCATATTTTATATGTACAATCAATGGCACAATTTGACTGAGTACAGCAGATTTCAGTTTCACATTTCTTTAAATATATGCTGCACCATATCTATACTGGAATTATAGTTTTCATAACCAAAAGTGGGTTGCTTTCAGCACGAACTGAAGCTGCACCATTTGGAAGGAAAGTTTCCATGTCACCCACCATTTCGTGAATCGGTGAACAACTTGGCACCTTGTTATTGAAATTATATATTAATAACTAGCTTCTGCCCGCGGCTTCGCCCGCGTAAAAGGTTACTTTCCTAAAGTTTTTCATCTCCTATTTTTATTTTACCTCTTAAGGGTAATTTTTTTACAAAGTTTCATATCATATTTATTTACATCTAATCAATAGCCTAAAAATAAATTTCAAACTTCTGGCTTTAAAAATGACGATACTTCCTTACAACTTTTCAACCCTCTTTACAACCCTTTTTTGCATTAAAAAGTAGCCTATGTCCTTTGTCAGGTTCTAGACTATCTGTGTATCAAATTTCATTTAGATCGGTTCAGAAGTTTTGACGTGAAAGTGCGACAAACAGACAGTGTTACTTTCGCATTTATGATATTAGTAAGGATAATAAAACCATTTGGACCAGTCGTCATCTCACCAAGAGGCTAATGCAAAACTCGGAGGAACATTATATGGCTCCCTAAGTTCTTTTGATATAAAAAAAAAGTACGATAAGATTTATAGGAAAATCAATAAACAGCAGGGCAGCTTGTGGCGAGCTGAATGTGAGTGGTGACACTGCGGTCCTGAATGCCCCAGAGAGTCGGTCCAAAGCTTTGTATCCAGCTCACCTTCATTGGCTGGCTAGAATGGAACCGAAGAGCACTGACCGTACTCTCAACTCTGGCTTGCCTTAAATGGGTGGTCAGAGAAGGGTCGCCAGAGCTATATGTTTGGGGGTGGAAGTGTCTTTCTCAAGGGTATAACTACGGGGAAACCAATGCAGGTCTCTGTTTACCGAAGACTCTCAATAGTGAAGGCGCCACACCGTTAGCCACTCATCCAGTGTTGACTCCTGTTGCTCGTATAGTCTGTGAGCCTGTGGCAAACGTTTGGAGGGTCTTTTCAGTAAGTTGACAAGTCACCGTCTGTCGAACTTCAAAACTATGTGGTATTGAAGGCAGACAACAGTTTTTAAATCAAGAGTTTATTAGCTAAACCGGCCTATTAAATACCCAACCCATAGACAAACTTCAGAAAACATTAACTCGCAATAGCTCCTCCACATACCATTGGCAGTTCACGAATGCTATGTACAAACGTGGAATGTCGTCGGTAGATGTCCCATCCTAATTTTTAGATTAAATTTATCCAAAGGCTTCTGCGTGTTGGACCCATATCCCCATGTAAGCCTATCAAAGGACCGGGTGTCTTCTCATTTAGAAGATCCTGAAAATAATCGGAGATACAAATATTAACAATTACTACTACTCCAAGCGCCGTAGCAAAAAAAGTAGGTTTGTAATGCAACGTACGGGACCTGCTATTTTTTTTTTTGAATATGTTCAAGGTCGTCCCCTGAATGTAAATCCAAGTTGGCGCGGCGGGGGAGGGTTCACTTCAGCCGCCATCTTGGAAAACACGTTTTATTGAATATCTCGCGAACTGCGCATCGTACGACAAAAATTGTAGATACCATTATTGTAGATAATAATATTTTCCATCTTTTTTATTTGAAACTTTTTTTTTGTATAACACATAGGTTTTTAATTATAGCGAATCAAACTTTTTACAATATGGTTTTTACTAAATATTTATTTAATGGTCAATGATAAATTAAAAATAATGGTAACTGAATTGTAGAACATGAAATTACCTATAAATTCTGTAAGAAACTTTTTCTCGTGGCATTTATAGTTTAAGAGCTATAACGTTGTAAATGAGATTATAATGCTGTATATTCAATTGTCCCTATAAGTTGTAGTATATATTTCGGGTCGTTCGGAATTTCTCCCTCTTAACATTCCAACAGTATTCAGGTATAAATCCCAACCGTTTTACAAAATCGGAAGTCTTTATTAACTCGCTTCGCTACAAATGCTTCGGGAAATTGGCGAGTAAGACAAGGTTGAATTTATCACTTCTATCTCCAACACAAGATACGGCACGCTACCATTCTTTCAGAGTGTACCACCAGGTTCAAACTTGGCTTGGATTTTATCACGACGCTGAAAAATGGGGTTGGAAGCGAACTGCACAAGGGCTTGAACCAATTCGAACTGCTATGGCTCCTGCACCGTCGAGTTTGTTGCAAATAATATCGTGCAAATGCACCAAAAATTGCGGAGCTGCCTGCGGAGGCCGAAAAGCTGTTCTCAAATGTTCGATTATTTGCTCCAATTGCAGCGGCCAAACATACGACAACGTGCCAGACATATTAGATGCCATCCCAACCGAAGACCTAACCTCTGATTCGTCTCCTTCGGATATGGCGGAGGCAGAAGAGATAAATCCACAAGACGATGAGTGTCTTCCCTCGACATCGAAAAAAATAAGACTCGCACCGTAAAATAATGCATCACTTTTTGTTTGTGTAAACAAATGTTTTGTCCGTTTTTTTGAAGTAACATTCGTAAAATTCTTTTCATTTTTGTGATTTTGATAACAATTGGAGATACATAATAATAAAAATAATAACTATTACAATTCTTACGATGTAGCGGGATGTACTATTGTTTTTTGCTACATTTTTTTTTTTTTTTTTTTTTTATTGCAATCTGTCCAGGAGACATTCAGCAATACTTATGTGGTGATGGGTGGTATGTGAGGTACAGGTCCAGTGACATGTCCTCTTAAATAATATTCAGAGTAAGTCTTGAGGGACTCTTTTCTTAAGTCTCCTCACGCTTAGAAATATTTCGTCCATAAGGTGGTGTGCCAACACGTTGGGATGTAGCTGCAGTCTGTCTTTGTATGTTGTGACTCTCTCCTTTATTTCCTCTTTAACGGTTTTGATGCCAAGCTCTCGATGAAGTCTTTCATTAGTGACATACCATGGTGCGTCTACTATCAACCTTAGCATTTTTGATTGAAACCGTTGCAAGATTTCTATGTTGGAGTTAGCAGCCGTGCCCCACAGCTGTATTCCGTATGTCCATATTGGTTTGATTATACTCTTATATAACAAAAGTTTGTTATCCATTGAGAGCTGGCTGTTTTTATTCATCAACCAATACATCTTGCGCACTTGTTGTCCCATTGCTAGGCGTTTGGTAAAAATATGCTTTCTCCATGTTAGGCGTCGGTCTAAGTACATTCCAAGATACTTCGCTTCGTCAGATTGTGGAAGCTGGACAGCGTTTAATTTAACTGGAGGACAAGTCTGTCGCCGGGTTGTAAATGTTACCTGGACAGATTTTGTTTCATTTGCTTTGATGCGCCAGTCTTTTAGCCATGTTGTAATTTTATCCAGGCTGTTCTGTAGCTTATGAGAAGCTTGGATTGGTGAGTCATCCGATGTCATGATTGCGGTGTCATCAGCGAATGTGCCCATAACTACGTCGTCAGATATAGGCAAGTCGGCGGTATAAAGTAGATACAGAGTAGGTCCCATTTCACTACCCTGCAGCACTCCAGCTTGTATTTCTCTAAGCTCTGTATTCGCTTCTCCTTGACTAACAAAAAAGTGTCTACCGAGCAGGTAAGATCTTATTAGATTATAAAAGTTGATAGGCAGTGTCTTTTTTACTTTGTACAGAAGTCCATCGTGCCAGACTCTGTCAAATGCTTGTGATAGGTCAACGAAAGAAGCTGTACAGTATTCTTTCTGTTCAAATGACTTAGCAATACCATCAACGAGTCTGTGAATTTGCTCAATTGTACCGTGCTTTGCCCTGAATCCGAATTGATGGTCAGGTATTAGTTTGTTCTCCTGGATAATTGGGTTTATCTTTCCGAGGATCAGTGTCTCCATTAGTTTGGATGTAATTGGAAGTAGGCTAATTGGCCGATAAGATTTAGCTTCTTCGAGATTCTTGCCTGGTTTTGGGATCATTATTTTTGCTACTTTCCATTGTGGAGGCACATATTCCCTTCTTAGGATGGCATTATATAATTGCGTCAAGAATGTTATACCCTTCTCTGGTAACTCTTTCAGAATAGTTGGTGTAATAAGGTCGTATCCAGGTGCTTTCCCTACCTTCAGTTTTCTGATTACAGATTTGATCTCCGCTTTGCTGAGTTTCTGAATAGGCAACTCGAGTTGATGAGTCTGGTCCAACAATTCTGCAACCATTTCTATCTTTGTGGAGCCGTTATTGAGATTTGGTCGGAAGACGTCTTGCAAATGCTCCATGAACACATTGGCTTTCTCAACATCATTCCTAGCCCATGTATTGTCTGCTTTGATTAAAGGTGGTTGGTGAGTTATCGGGCGTTTGAAACTTTTTGTTGCTTTCCACAATGAGTAGTCCGTCGATGGTTTAGCGTCCAGATGTTGTAGGTATATAGCAATATTCTGATTTCTGTCATCACTCAGTAGTTGCTTAAGTTGTGTAGCGAGTCCATTGTATATTGTTTTATCCCCTGGGTATCGTGTGGTTTGCCATCTCTTTCTAGCTTTACGCTTCTTATCTAGTAGTTTTTTGATGGATGACGAGCATTCAGGTTCATCTCGTTTAATGTAGCTTGGTGTAGGTGTGGCTTCCCATGCAGCCTGTTGGATTGTGTTGTTAAAATGCTCAACTGCGCTTATGATATCTTCATCCTTTTGTAATGGTATTTTGCAATCAAGATATGTGATTATTAGATCTCGAAAATATCCCCAGTTAGTTCTGCGAGTATGTAGGAAGCATGGTCTTTCCTTTTGCAAGATTCTTCGTCTCAACAATACTTCAACAGGAGAATGGTCAGAGGAGAGGTCAGTACTAGATTTGCAGCTAAAGTTGGTGCTGCTAATACCTTTAATGACGCAAAAGTCCATAAGATCTGGCTTCCTGTTTCGGTTAGTAGGCCAATATGTTGGTTCTCTTTTGCTACATAGACAATCTTTTATGATGATACCGTTTTAAGTAACAATAAAGATCGACAAATTATTAGTTGTTCTCCACATTATTTATAATTTTAATTGATTTGCTGCACAGCTGTATTGACATTTTTTTTAACACTTTATGCCATTTTATGCGTTATGAAATGGTTTTCGTATACAGCGAGCAATATTGCCACTGATAATGTACGAGGTGCAAGTTTTACTAAGCTGCAGCTCTTAGACTATAAATGCTACGAGAAAAAGTTTTTATAAAATTTATAGGTAATTTCATGCTCTACAATTCAGTCACCATTATTTTTAATTTATCATTGACCATTAAATAAATATTTAGTAAAAACCATATTGTAAAAAGTTTGATTCGCTATAATTAAAAACCTATGCGTTATACAAAAAAAAGTTTCAAATAAAAAAGATGGCAAATATTATTATCTACAATAATGGTCTCTGCAATTTTTGTCGTACGATGCGCAGTTCGCGAGATATTCAATAAAACGTGTTTTTTTGCCAAGATGGCGGCTGAAGTGAACCCTCCCCCGCCGCGCCAACTTGGATTTACATTCAGGGGACGACCTTGAACATATTCCCAAAAAAAAATACCAGGTCCCGTACGTTGCAAAAAAAAAAGACCCGGCGCTTGGCCTATACAGGGAAACCATGGTGAACAAATTAATTACAATGTGAGAATATTGCTTGAACCGCTTTTATACAATGTATCTTTATTTTATTTTCTGTATTTATTTTATTTGTTTTGGTCTAGCATCTTTTCTTTTGCCTTCTTTCGGATACCACTGTATCGATATTGTATTCTATTTTATTTTTATTTTAATTAATACACATACATATCATCACGCCATATCCTTTGCAGGGTATGCAGAGAGAACAGAGTGCCAGAGAACTCTATCCTTGCATACTTCACTCGCTTCCTGTCTAGCTGCTTGTCCGCCATAACGGTTATCTGTTCGTGCAACTTACCTTCCACACAACCTCTTACATTCCACGTGCCCCTCCGGCACTCTGTTCTCCTCGGCTCACCTGACTGGGCAAAGCGTGATGAGTGGTGGCTCCCATCACCGCATCTGCCGATGTTCGTACCGACGGGGGCGGGTCAGTACGCGTCGCCTCCGGGGGACAGACGGATAGGTATGCCCCTCTAATAATTAATATCGTATCCTGTAGAAAATGTAGAAAATATGTATAGGTAATTTTAATTCGTGTATTGAGTTCTCAGTTTTCAATTCTTTTTCTAAATTTTGAGAGAGTTAGGGCTATAACTTGAAAAATATCCGGTACTCCTAAATTAGATTTAATATTTTTGAATTTTATGGTATTATATTATATAATGAAAAAACTTAAAAGTTTAAATTGGTTCCTGACATAAGACAAGAAAGGTAATGAGATTTGAGGAGGGATATAAATAAAGTTGTATAATAATAATTTTATTGGCATTGTTGAAATATGATATGACAGTGCCTTACGTTTATTTCCGTATTCGTCAAAATTGCCAGTGGAGTCTCAATTGGGTAGTTAATGTATAATTAAAGGCAGCGATTTAATTTCTGACAAACAATGTCTACGAATTATATAAAAATAATGCCACAGTGGTCTTTATTTGGGTAGTCAATGTTTAATTAAAAGCAGTGGTTTATTGTGGGTATGTATGATTCGAGTAGACCACCTCGAGCGCTTGTCGCGGCGGGACGCATTTATCAACCCCGCCCGCGGATACTTACCCAAGCAGCCTACTATTGTCACTGGTTGCCTGGAGCTGGACCTTCTTCAGGACCCGGGAGTCTCATCCAACTCAGGCAGACCGCTATGGTGATGTCCGAGTACCTGCAACGGCGCTGGTCATCCCGGGCAGACCGCCAACGAGGCAACAATGACACCGCCGATGTCACTGGTCGTCTGTAGCTGGATCTTCGGTGTCACCTGGGTTATGCTTGAGCCAAGCAGACCGTTACGATTGCGTGCTAGGTGCAGAACTCCGTAGGCCCTGCCAGCGAAGATATACTCCACAACCCAAGGACCCAGTGTTCTTCAAAATCGACGTTGACGCCACGATCAGAAGGCTTACGCCCTGGCACCGTTTCTCCCACCCTCTACGGGTAGAGAATAATAGCGTTGGTAGAGGTTATCTATTTTATAAAGAAAATTGTAACACTTGTCTGTATAGATCTTGTTTGCCTTGCCGGTCCGAACGGACGACAACGATCGATATGTAGTATTTTTATTTAGTCTGTGCTAAAAATTGATTTTGTGGTTATACGGGTTGTACTAGACGATTGATTGATAATAATTTTATATTCTGTAAATTGTTCTGTTATTTAATTTCGTTACATCAAAACAAGTTTAGCATATAGTGTTATAACTATATAATATGCCTGAGCTCCATCTAACGGATTCTATCTTAACACAGCTTAATGGTAAGTTAAGATATGCCGAAATAAGATTCATATTATAGCCGTTACATAATTCATTTAAAGAATTGACAAATTGTATGATACAAATATTTAATTTTAGCACCAACGTGTTCTAAATAGTATCTACCTATTAGTGGTATTACATCATTGTGGTTTCTTGGATACGAACGTGCACTGTGTTGAAACATGAAAATTGATCTGCTAGATCCGCTGGTTTTTGGTACATTTTATTCTGTTTGTGAATAGTGAATAACAAAATATGACTTTTGTGTGTATTTGATCGACGTTTGATACTTTTAATTTGAAATAAATATTGTGAATTGTATGCAAAGAGTGTTTTTTGTATATAACCTTAATTGACTACATAATGCCTTTAGTAGAACCCTTTTTGAAAATGGAATATGGTAATTATTTATCAATATTATTTAAAACATTTTTTGCGGATCATCTTCCTAATTAGTGTAAATTAATATAGAATTGTAGGCTTTTTAAGTGCTAAATAGGTATTAAAGTTATTATAGTATACTGGGTTTAGTACAATTAGTTCTATGCTATGCTGTTTTGCTGAAATTTTTTTACATTGATCACTGATTTAAAGCATGGTTTTACCTTGGCTATCATGTGATTTATATTGCAACTACAGATCAATGGTTGTTTCCTATTTTAAAATTATTCAATATAAGAAGAAAGATGTTCTTTTTGTGCTTATACAAGCTCATTCAGCCTTATCTTAGTGTAGTTACTACCAACTATTTCTGTGTGTTGGTGAAGTGGAAACATAATTCACCTTTATTACCTTCCCTAAGTCTTAAAAATATGACCAAGGGGTGTAAGATTCAGATGGAAGTTAAAGTATCAGTAGGAGGTATTAGGTATCTCCATTGTAGGAGTTCTAAGAACTGGCTCAGCTGCATTTACCGGCAATACTAATTTTATTTCCCTTAGTCGTCTCTTATGATCACCAACAAGTAAGGCAGAGGGTGGTGAATTGTATTCTTACTCCGTCACCACACGGATGATAAATTAAATATTCAAATAATTTCTCAATGTTCTTAATGTTCCCTTTGTAAAAAATTAAACATGTTTTCAACAGCGCCTATATTTTAGGTAACATTTAATCTATATGACATAATATATGACAAAATTATGTCAGATGTCGTTTAGCATAGTAGTTTTAATAGGTATGATGTCATTGTACCATATAGAGTTGCCTGTGGTATGTAATGGTGTTACTATATGATTTATTTATTTATTTTTATAAAAAAAAAAAATGTGAATTCTATTGCATTGTAATTGAGTTTTATTTTTTTGATGTTCCGAACATGTTATAATGCTCATGGTCACGAAAGGACTCAGTCAGGGCAGTTCTCCTATGCCCATAGATGCTGAAAATTGTTTAAAATGTCTGGAAATTAAAAAGCAAATACAAATGTGATAGAATCCATAAAAATTGTTTTATTTCAAATGTGTAATACTCTCGTAATCAGAAATTCCAGAAAAATATAATTTTTTATATTTGTACATGTATGTAGTAAAACTATAACAGGGTGATGTCCATATATTTTAGATATTGAAGAAAACTTATATGGTAGGTTTTTATTTCGAGCAAAAAAAGTCAAAACAATATTTAGAATTGTGTGCCATCCATATGTTTGTACTTGCATTATGCAAAAGCATGCTATGAAATTGAATGCAGTTTTCACAATTGTATTGCAGTATTTACTTTACTACGTAAGGCCATAAGGGCCTAACTTGGTGGTATCTGAAAAGTTAACCTGCCATATATATGTAAATATATATAATAATAGTTTTTATGGTTTTGTGATACTGAAAAAATCCACATATGACTGGATATAACAAGTTATAATTGTTTTTTAATTTTGAGTTCTATTTTTTTTGCGTAATTTGTTTTGATTTTTTTTTAATTCTATATGTATTTATTTTAATTCATATGCTGTTCATAAATTTTTATTATGAATACATGTTTCCTTGATCCAATAGCAGGTGTGGTACTGTCAATTGCAAAGTCCTGGGTTTAAATCCTAAGTTGAGCAAAGAGAAAAAAATATTTTCTGCTATTTTCTCAAATTTTTAATGATCACATCTCTATTATATATTTGGGTTCTTTACACTTCTGTTTACCCCATACGAGACGAAAGGCATGAGCCTAATTGACTAAATCTTGGTCATATGTGTAATTGAATTTTGCTCCTAAATCTCCTAATTCTCCTAAATTCAGAAAACTTCAACTTTAGCTCAACACTTTATAATCACAGCTTGATATTATTTAGATCTGTGACTAAACCCAGAATAGATAGGGACCACTTGTCAGTACGAATTAGCCAGCGATGCCGTATTTAAAAGTGGAAGCATCTGGCGTTCTGTTTAAATAAATTGAAATCATCACACCAAATCTTATATTTTTAGCTCAAGAGCCATGGCCGGACAATGTAAAACTATTCCAGCCATACGAAGTGGAACAAATACTGTTGCCAGACAATGCCAGCTGTCTTGCTGTCCAGGCGTTTTTGAAGGTATGTCTTTGTTAATGTTTTTTTTATTACTGATTATTAACCTGTTCCCATAGAAGAAAATTGGCTGCTATAAAATGTGGAAATGTCAGGAGTCATAATTGTCCTATGGTCCACTCAAATGGTGATAGAGAAGTCGTGCATGGCAAATTATGGAGTTGCATGCCGTACCTTTCACAACCCTGTGCGGTTTTGTCGAGATTTGACCTGACATAGGATGTCACAAAAAAAATGGATGCTATTTTTTTTCTAAAGAACACTTAGTATCCATTTTTTTCTTGTAAAGGACGCTGAAAGAGTAATCCTTGTATTGCGATGGACTTTACAAACATAAACTACTGGAAAAAATAACTGATCAAAAAAGAATTCCAAATTTTTAGGCAATTTTCTACAAGCCGTAACTTTGTGAGAAATGGTCGTACAGGAAATAAAAAACGGACATTGTAACTCCAAGTGTTGGATTAGAACTTTAAAATATTGTAACCTCCGCTGTTTTTGAGTAATCGTAGAAAAACCAGCAACAAAAAGAATTTCAATTTTTTTTAGTTTTTGTTTTTTGGTCTACGGGCGTAGAAAAAAATTTTGCAACTTACCCACTATATCTATCAGATAACTTGTTTATTCAGCTTAAATTTAATTTTTTAAAAAGTTCGATACGATCATATTTCGCTGAGATATCAAACTTTGAATGGAAAAGGATCTTATTGTCTTTAACCATCAATATCTCAGCAAGTTCAGCAACCAATGATCGCACAGAAAGTTAAAGGTATGTTTCAAGAACTAGAATGAATTCTTCTTAACAACTAGCCATTGCTTTTCCGAAAGAAAAAAAAAAATCCTTTTTGTCACATAAATTTGAAAATGCAACTAAAAAAGGGCTTTTGATATTTTTTTGGGAAAATCAAGCACTAGATCGAAAATATTGAGGAAACCACTAATATTAAGTGTGCCTTTTACAGTTCAATATATCCACAAAAACCATACAAAAAACCAAATTAATCCAGCCAGCCGTTTTTTTGTTTAACTCGATTGAATTTTTTAAAAAATTAAATGATCACGTTTTTTGCTCTGAAATGAGTTTTCAGAGCAAAAAACGTAAAACGTAAAAAATAATTTTTAAAAATGAGAAAAATAATTAATTTCCTTATAGATCTTTTTCCACATTTTTGCTCTAAAAAATTTATTTCATTTTTTCAGGAAATATTTTTTCTACGCTCGTAGACCGAAAAAAAAACCTAAAAATTTTTCAAAATTTTATGCTGGTTTTTCTAATATTACTCAAAAACCGCGGAGGTTACAAAATTTTAAAGTTCTAATCCAACACTTGGAGCTACAATGTCCTTTTTTTATTTCCTGTATGACCATTTCTCTCGAAGTTACAGTCTGTTGAAAATTGCCCAAAAATTTGGAATTTTTTTTATACCTTAATTTTTCCAGTAATGTATAATTAACAAATGTCACTCATACATACATAGATATCATCACGCCATATCCCTTGCAGGGTAGGCAGAGAGAACAGAGTGCCAGAGAACTCTATCTCTGCATACTTCACTCGCTTCCTCAACATTCATAATTCTCTTCATACACGCTCGCCGGTTTCAGAGACTCTTGACTCCATCTTCCTTCAGTACATGACCGATCTGGTCTAGGTAGGTTAGTCTCGGTCTCCCTCGGTACCTACATCCTTCCACTTTCGCATTGTATATCTTCTTAACCAGACGTTCGTTCGGCATTCTTTCCACATGTCCGAACCATCGGAGCATGCCCTTTCGCATCTTTACACCAATACTCTCTTTCATACCTACTCGCTCTCTTACGTCATCGTTACGAATGCGGTCGGTCAGCATAACTCCACAGATTTTCCGCAGAGATCGCATTTCGACCGCATTAATTTTACTTTCATACTCTTTTCTGCATACCCAACTCTCGCTTCCATACAGTAATGTTGGGACAAGCACTGCGTTATGTATTGCTACACGTGCCTTCTGGCTGAGGTGGTGGCTGCCGAGAAGTTGCCCCAACGCTCCGTTCACTCTATTTCCCGCATTCACTCTTCGCTTTATATCAGTGGTGTACCTTCCATCTCGGCTAAATCCACATCCAAGATATATAAATTCATCCACTTGCTTCTTCTCTTCTTTTGGCTTCGTCTCTTTCAAAGACCATTATTTTGGTTTTGCTCACATTCACGCGTAGACCCCTTTTCTTACAATCGTCTGTCATTGTGTCGACTAGGGTCTGCAGGTCAGTCGCTGACTGTGCCAGCAGGACTGCATCATCTGCATAAAGCAGAGCAGTGACCACTGAGTCGCCCATCTGGACTCCCACATTCATATCGTTCAACCTTTGGAGACATTTATCCAGATATATGATAAACAGCCTGGCTGACAGAACGCACCCCTGCCTGACGCCGATATTGACGTCAAACCAAGGCGACATTCCATCATTCAGCCGCACACAGGCTCTACAGCCCATGTAACTGGACTGCACAGCCTGTAGCAGTTTACCGTTAATACCATACTCCGGTAAAATGTCCCAAAGTTCCTTTCGTACAACCGTGTCAAATGCTCTCTCCAGATCCACAAAACTGCAGAAAACCCTCTGACCTAGAGCCAGATGCTTCTCCACAATGTTGCGCAAAGAGAACACTTGATCCATGCATCCCCTTCCACTCCTGAAACCTCCTTGTGTCTCACACAGTAAACCATCGGACACCATCCTCATTCTCCTTTCAATAATTTTACCATACACTTTTGCTACCAAACTGGTCAAGCCTATGGCTCTGTAATTTGCGCAGTCATAACGTGAACCCTTGTTTTTAAACAAAGGCACGATGACTGCGCTATTCCAGTCCCCGGGAACCATTCCCGAGCTCCAACATGAATTGAAGAGCAACAGGAACGCCTCCCAGACACAGGAGCCACCAAGCTTGATCATCTCGGTAGACACCATATCAATGCCCGCTGCCTTACCATTTTTCAAACTTCTTATCGCCCATTCAACTTCATCCATACTGATGCCATCGGAGGACGCCGCTGTCGAATGTTGTTCTACTAAACCACATGCGACACCGGCGTCAACCCTAGCATCCGCATACATATCGCCAAAATATTCACTCCATCGGCTTAACACGTCTTGTGTTTGTGTAAGAATGTCTCCACCTTAGACCTTATTTTATTCATTCTGAAGGCTGACCAACCACCCCGAGACCTCTTCACCTACCTCCAAAAGAGTTTGGTGTTACTCTCGAAGTTTTTGGTCAGCCTATCTTCTGCACTCATACTTGCTCTATCACGTTTCTCCTTGGTGTCATTCTTACATTGCCGATATATTTCTTTCTTCTGTTCAGTCATACTGTCATTCAGATTCAAAGAAGAGACATAGTCCAGCCACGCTTTCTTCTTTTGCTCTACGGAAGCTGCCACTTCCGCATCCCACCATGCATCACCATTTGTTTTTCTATGCTTCTTTGAACTTCCACATACTTCTTTCGCTGTATCTACCATACTCTCCTTCAATACTCTCCAGCATTCTTCAATATCCGATTGCGGCTGGCTTGCCATCGTCAGCCGTTCTCGGACACCCTCTGCATACTTTTAACTTACACACTCTTCTTGCAACCTTTCAACCTTTATTCTTTCAAGCCCTCCGAAGTGGACACGCTCTCGCCAGTGCCTCCACTTTCTGAACAGACCACTAAATCTCGCAATAACGAGATAGTGGTCCGTATCGACTGTGGGGCCTCTGTAGGCTCTTGCGTCCAATATTTTGCTTCGGAGGCGACTGTCTACCAAAATTAAATCTATTATACTTTTCTGTTCATTCCTTCTCCATGTATGCATGTGGATGTCCTTATGTTGGAAAAATGTGTTTGACACAATAAGGTTACTCTCCATGCATACATCCGCTATGAGCCTACCTGCATCGTTCACTCTCTTATCACCAAATGGACCAAGTACGTCCTCATAGTCGGGACGCTTGGTCCCCACCCATCCGTTCAAATCTCCGCACACAATCACGCGTTCACTGGTTTCTGCCATATCCAGAACTTCCCTAACATTATCCCAAAACTTCTCTAGGTCTGATGCCACCGAGGATCCTACGGGAGCATATGCTACAACCATGAATACCTTGGTGACACCTAGTTTTATACGGACCCAAAGAAGTCTGGGATCATACATTCCGTAATCCTTCACACCTGAGGCCAAGCGAGAGGACAACAGCACTCCTACCCCCATGCTGGCTCGATCGCTCTGTGGTACACCAGACCACAGAGCCATCCCGCCACCAGGAAGATCGCAGGCGTCGCTGCCCCTTCGCTTGGTCTCTGTTACACAGAGCACGTCTAGCTGTTTGTCCGCCATGACGGATATCAGCTCGTGCAACTTACCTTCCACACAACCTCTTACATTCCACGTGCCCACCCGGCACTCTGCTCTCCTCGGCTCGCCTGACTGGGCAAGGCGTGATGGGTGGCGGCCCCTATCGCCGCAACTGCCTAAGTTCGTACCGACGGGGGCGGGTCGGTACGCGTCGCCTCCGTGGGACGCCCTAACCCGCATTGCGGTACGCATATCGAGCCGGATTAGCAGTCTAATTAGACTGGCAGGAGACGCGAACGAGCACGCTCCGAACTATGCCCCCCTAATGTAAATAAATGTCACTCGGACTCAGTAAAACAATTTGTAAATCACACTAGGTATTGTCCTACGCAGGATTGAACTCCCTGCATCGGCGCTATAGGTCGGTATCATAACCACTATCCCATCTGTGAAATAAAAATCTAATTAAATAAAAAATCAAAGAAAAAAAAAATAATTCAAAGAAGTGCGTCATATAACTATTCTAACCTACGATCACCCTATTGATATCCGTTACTGGACATTAGACATGAGTAAGTAATGCGAGTGATGTATCACACGTAATATTACCCGACCGCGTACTGTCATATTACACATTACGCGACTAAACATCACATCACATTAAACATGACGCGAACATATTGTGGTAGAATCACATCATATTGTGGTAGGACCACGCTGTGGACAGTTCTCTGTCTACAGCCGCGGGCCGGTCCGTCCGGGGTAGTACCACACTCTCGCAGAAGATCGACGTCTGAGTAATAGCAATGTGCTATTGCGCTTCGTTCGGTGAGCGAGAGAGCCGGAAGCCTAACGGGGGTGGGTTCAGGGCTGTATTGGTAGGCAGTGGCCTAACTATACCATTGGCAAAGGTCCATGGGCGGCAGTGACACTTACCATCAGGTGTGCTGTCTGCTCGTTTGCCGCCATAAGCAATAAAAAAAAAAAAAAAAAAAAAAAAAAAAAAAAAAACACCCGTGTACTGTTCTGCATTTCTGCAATGTTCGGTGTCTGGCAATTCAATATTTATTTTGAGCTTTATTTTCAGAACGTTAAGGCTTATATTTCTTGACGCCGCCCGCCGTATATATAGAGCGCTATCGCATTACGCATCACATGACATGTGTGATGTTTGAAGTGATGGTAAAATGTAATATTACTCGGCACGAAATGTAATGCCATATCACTTCGCGAAGTACTGTTTCGCGCATGTATACTGGACATAGATCGCCACACGTAAATTTGCCGTCCGTAATCGCCAAGCTGGGGAATTGCATTATCGAATGTATTTGGTGTTATGAGTTGCCTTAGTCAGATTTACGATTTTCAAGAGATAGGGATTAATGACACATTTTATATTAGTGAAAGGCTATTTAAATATAATGAGTATTTCCTTTCCGTGTAGTGACGGAGTAAGAATATAATTCATCACCTTACCCGTGGGTGATCGTAAGAGACGACTAAGGGATATCAAACGCATATAACATCTATACAAGAGAAGGAAAACTCGAAACAAAACTCAATACCCAACAAGTCTGACCAGCGTGGTATAGTAGGTCAATTTCCCTCCCGTTGTGGAAGAGGCTCGAGCCCAACAGTGGGACATATATAAGCTGAGATAATGATGAGTATTTCCTTACCCTCTATATCCTCACGTATCCCGGCTGTTTCACGTCCATAAAGAGAGGTAATCTTTTGCGTGAAGATGCTCTTCAGTAATGTCTAAATCTAAATAAATTAAAAACCAAAAATTCCATACCAACTCTTCGGATTAGCGTGTAAATTAGTAGGTTAATTTCCTTCCTATGGTGGAGAAGGCTCGAAACCAGTATTGGGTCGTATATAAGCTGAGATGATGATGATGATGAAATTTGTGCGGTGGTGGCTACTAATACTACCTTTACTCGTAGGTATCGTAAGAAACGACTAAAAGCTTTACACAACTTGGGCCAACTCCATCTGATGCTATCTGGCCAACGATTACATTCCCAAGACGTAATTGGGATAAGATCAAGATTTTGAGGACGATGATGATGAAAACAGCATGCCATCAATAAAATCAGCTGAACTATAATTAACATAATAATTATTTCGTTTCGAAGATGTGCAACCTTCCGTTCGAAGTCGAAATGCGTTGGAACGCGGAATTCATGTCGCCTTCAGGACGAGTACCGTTCATCAAATGTGGTGCCTTCGTGGTTTCGGAGTTGGAGCCAATAGTGCAGTTCGCCGCGAACAAGGGTGTAACACTATGTGGCAAGTTGTCTACAGAAGAGAAGGCCGAAATGAGAGCTTACATGAGCCTCATCACCAATGTTTTGGTCAATGCTGAGGTACTTTTATTAGACTTATTTTTTTTTCTCTCTTTTTATAGAGTATATTACCTTTTTGGTGGACTATGGATGCGTCTCGCCCTGCCAAATCGGTCCGGGGTGACGGAGAAGGCGGCGCGTGACCCCATAGACCCACCGTAAACCTCCTCTCTCTTCGCCGTGCGAGCGGGCCACCGGGACCCGATTTTTAACTTCGGTGGCCCGCCCGGATAGAGTATATTACCTAGAGTCTTGTGAGTGACGGGTGGCTCAGGACCGCTATTTGAGAACGATCAATACCGGGCCCACGTCCAGCGGTGAACAGCAAAAGGCGAAAAAGTTAATCTTTATCTTTTTATTTAAAAAAAGCATCTCACACAAAGTTGAAGGAATCCTTAAAACCATGCAATTAACAGACATAAGTACATAATCATTTGTGGATTCCCACAGAGAACTGTCCTTCCACGTGGAGGTCGAACTCAGGACTCTTGGCAAGCACGGTCTTTTTAGACCACTATGCTGACGATTATGTGCTGCCAATTTTTAAGATTTCCTTTATTAACATTTAAATTTCTTTTGTAGTTATACATATCTTGGGTGGACAATGATACCTTCAACGCAGTCACGAAGGTGAGGAACTCGTCGGTCTATCCGTGGCCTTTAGGCTGGCTGCAGACGAGGGCCAAGCGGAACAATGTCATTAAGAGACTGAAAGCATTGCATTGGTATGATAAGACTCTGGACCAGATTTTGGCTGACGTAAGCACACTTATTTTATATTAATTCCATATTTATCTTCCACCCATCCATCAGCCCATAGTCACGTCCACCATCGAACACAGATCTTCCCACGAGAATGTCACACGGAACGAAGAGTGAGTCGGCACCTATAACCTATAACGTACAGCACTCGCAACGAAATTCAAAAGAAATAACTTTCCCCATGTTTGGAACATTTATTATTAATGCTGCACCTCTATTAGTCGAGCATTATATATAGACTATAAGCCTTCGCCAATAAATAGCCTATCCCATTTTACAAGATTTTTCCAATTCGAATCAGCAGTTTCTGAGATTAGCGAGTTCAAACAAACAAACTCTTTAGATTTATAATTTTAGTATAAATTCAATTAATAAAAAAAAATTCAAATTGCACTCCGGGAGTGCCAGTAAAAGTGAAAACTTGAACATTAACGTTGTGCATTTTTGAATATTTTAGAATGGTTAGGGAATAATTTTGCACGAATTGCTTTATTTATTAGTATAAAAGTACTATAATTTATGTGGTTAAATACAATATTCATTTATTGCGCTATCGCACACAAACATGACACTTTATATTACATAAAAATTTAACACTTTAGAACTATTACAATTATTTTACATTAAAAAGTTAATCTCTCAGAAAAATCAACTTTCATCCATAATGTCAACGACTCTTTCACCATCATCATTACCAGCATCATCATCACCAGCATCATCAACGCCAATATCTAAAACTGATACGATAGGTTTATGATAGCTGAAGTAAGAAACGAACAATTATGATTCGAATCTATTTAAATGTCTAATAAAGACCGCATCAATAGTAGTTTTGTATTTCGTTGTGCTAAGATTGCAATAATTTGACATCGTTAAACCACATTCATTATTTAAACATTCAATTAATAAACACAAACACATACTCGCGCAAGTGCCCTGGGTCGCTCCGTCTTACGAATTTTCAATCAGGTCACGTGTCCTGACGCGAGTTTAACATCTTTTGCTCATCTCAAAAAAGTGCACAAGGCCACGAAATAAGTTTTCACTTCAAAAAAATATTAAAGACACCCCCCTAAGCAATAAGAAATAAACCACCGAGAAATAAATTCCTGCGTTAAAGGAGAATTTATATTTATGTGCCGTCTGGTTACTGGCTACGAATACTAAGCCTTACTTTGCTCGTGAATGTCGTGAAAGACGACTACCTAAGCTAAATCTAAAGCTAATCGACCTGGGCCAACTCCCCCCGTTGCCGTCTGATCAACAATTAAATTCCCAAGGAGGATTTAATTTAGGCAGGCAGCCGGTCATAAAACTATTACCAATAACTTTTGCAATATTTACGAGTACATCGTGGACGCTAAGTAATTGGGATTAAGAGCAAGAGAATGATGAATGATGATAATTAATGGACACAAGACCAAATTCCCCAGACTTATGACAATAGTTTTTGGATTTCATTACATTTCGATGGGAGTCTCAATAACCGGGCGAGGGGTCATTAGAGCGGAATGAGTACTGTTCCCTGAGAAACCTTAAACACTAATTCCGTTCACCTAACTGTCTGCCAATTGGAGATTATGCTATTTACGCCCTTGGGGCCGAAAGGCAATATGGATGGGTGGAAATAAATAAAATTAAACTTTTACGTTTACAGGTAGAGCAGTGTTGCAATTCGCTGAGTCAGCGTCTTGGTGATAGGGATTACTTCTTTGGTAACACGTGAGTATTTTTTTTTTTATCAATTTGACTTTTCAAGGCATAAAAATGCATTTATTTCAGCTTATATACGTCCCACTGCTGGGCTCGAGTGGCCTCCACCATATGAAAGAAATTTATATATACCATGTCATTAATACAGATCAGTATAGAATTTTTTAAAATTTCCTTATCTTGCGTAAACATAAAATGTATTGTATTTGTTATACTATGACAATTATTATTTTAAATCTGACTAATCTAATATGCTACCACCTGATTTCCTTTAAAAAAAGTTAAACAGCCACTAGGCAGCAATTTACATATCTCTAGAACTTGGACTGTCCAACTAATTGCCAATTTTTCCTTAATTTCCTATCCATTTCCCAGTCCAACACCTTTAGATGCTCGCGTGTTTGGACACATGCGAGCACTCCTGTCTGCGCAAGGTCCGAAGGCCGCTTTGATGATCAAATCCATCACCAGTTCCCTTCTCCGTCACGTGGTCAGGATGGTCAATGTAACTCAAATGAAATTGACGGTAGGTTGATATTTCAATGTGATAAATGATATTATGATAATGATTATTGGGAGGTCAATAATATAACTTTTGAAGATTACGAGTGGGTGAACTAGGGACTGCTCCTTGCAATAAGTGTTATCGGAGTGTATTGGGAACGTCAGCGGGTAGGCGACCGAAAAGCTACTCCAACCCACGGGCCAATGAAGTTATATTCTGGCAATAACAATAGTGAAAAGAGTTGTTGTACTTTACGCCGAGTTGTTATATAAGGCGTTCGTAATTAGGTTAGAGAAAGAGTAATTATCATCATAATTCTCCTATTCTTATCCCAATTACTTGGGATCGATACAATATGTACTCTTCTTTCATAATACATATTGTAAAAGTTATTAGCAATAGTTTTATGACCGGCCGCCTGCCAAGCGTCAACCCTCCTTGGGAATGTTATTGTTAACCAAACGGCATCAGATAGAGTTGGCCCAGGTCGTTATAAGGGTCTTAGTCGTCTTTTACGACATCCACAGGCAAAGTAAGGGTTAGTATTACTTGTAGCCGCTCCCACACAGCTTAGAGAAAAAGTAATATTGGGCCACAAATCGGTTACTATGCGTGGTACTAAGAATACGTACTCGTACTACGTGTCCTGTTTCTTTACAATTTATTTCCTAATTTTATTCCACAGTTTTATTTTTGAAGACACTCCCTTCTTTTAAAATTAGGATAATAATTTTAATTAACGGAAGAATTAGCAGAGGCCAGTTTCTAAAATGTCGTATATCCCTCTAAATATACAATTAATCAGGGCACGATTTCAGACTGTTGCAATTAGTGAAAATCTTGACAGGCAATTTTAGCTATGCGATACGATATGGTCTTTATTGCTTACTAGATTTACTTTTGCCGCCATTATAATTTAATTTTGTAAGCAATTACAAAGATAATCTACATAACTTGGAAAAATCAGATAACATTCGTACTAAGGAACCATTCGTATTAAAATTTTGCTTCGCATGTTACGTTTCCAAGTTTTTAATTAACAAACATAAAAAGCCTTTTGTAAATTATATAAAGTATGAACACGTAAAAAGTCGAACTTACCGCATTCAGATATGTACCAAACTTATTGAAATATTGATGTAGTATATCTATTAGGCTTTTGCTAAATTATACTAAAAATCAATCGCTAAAACCTATCCTAAACTCTTACCAGCCACAAGAAGAATACCTAATTTATCAAGCGTTCCGTGTTTCAATACCCCGATTCGCTGGAGAACGTGGTTCAGAACGTAGTACGAAGACCAAATCATGGTTATGCATCAGGAACAGCCGCGATAGCGTCAGCAGTCGTGAAAGAGACGTCTTTGGTAACTGTTGTATGATTACTAAAAGCTATAAAAGAGGTAGATGATAAATTGGTAATTTATTATAAAGATCTTTCTGAAATTGATTTAATTCCAAATTTTCTTTGGTAATCTGTGATATTTGGATGCAAATAGAACTGACATACTTTTCGTTGACAAGAATGAAATTATTTATTGGATTATTATAGAAAGATCTACTTATCTATAATCATAAGGCCTGTCATTAAAATCTTATCATTATTACTGATGATAAGATAAGTTATTAAGATGGACTTCTCACTTATTCTATCGGAAGGAGACATTCGGATAAAACCTTTATTTCCGACTATTCCTTTTTTATCAATCAAAGCTGACCCAGGAAAATTTTTTTTCGTGATCGCTTCCCGAATCAAGAAACTTTTTATGAAGAGATTTTCTGTCTCCAATTTCTGGTAATCCTTTTCAAAATTCATATTAACCATCAACTCTCACGTTAACTCAACTCAACATTTGACATTTAGACTAATTTCGCGTTGAAATCTCCCATAATTAACTTGAAATGGGTTTTGGACCCGTGAAAGGCTTTTGTGATGGCTTTCACATCGTCATCAGTGGTTGTGGGGGTCGGCGCCTAGCCCTGTATGACATTCAGCGTATACAATTTGGTAATATCAAGTACAAGATACACTAGTCGACACATTCTCTCTTAATACTGTTAGATTGCATCAGCAACATTTACTAGTCCGAAAGGCAAGGTAAAAAGAAAATGGTTTCCAATCCCTATTCTTCAGTAGCAGAATTTATCTGGAGGTTGCTAGATGTGACGTTCTCATTTTTATTAGGAGAAAATGCTTGCGCTTATTAAGCAAGGTTACTGCAGAGTACTCGATGAGAAGTGGATCTATCATGCTCAGACTAAAATTTCATGGTACTTACCTCTCGACGACCTGTCACATGTAGGCTATACTCAGAAAATACTCTTAGTAATATTAGTTAACATAAATTCTGCAACGTTTATTAAAATTAACAATCTCGAAACAGGTTTCAAACCATTCGCTTCCAAGCAAATAGTAATAATGACATCGAAAGAAGGTACCATCACATGCAAATCAACCAAGAGCGATGAGGAACTTAATAAATTTATGCACGAAATATGCGATGAGATTTTGAATAAAATTCAAGAGATATCAACTAATAATTTCTCGGATAAAATCGATTGGGATATTGAAAAGTCAGATTTCGAAATGATCGCTTACCCGATCGAAACATTCGATTCTAAAGTGAACGATTATCTCAATACAATAGAAGAGAATGATGTTAGTGATACAATATTATCCATCAATGCTGCATCAGCGTCAAATGATAGTGATGGTTTAGTTAATGATAAACTTTTAGGTTCTGAAGCTCTCTCGCCTTTTATAGAAGAGGATGATTGTTCTCATGCTAGCGATTTCAGGTAAATAAAGTTAATTAATGAGGAGAACTATGCCATATTTAACCAATTCCAAGGTAACCTGAAGAATATAATATTTTATTACTGGACTTGAGCCGCCTCCATAATGGAACTGATATTAACTTACTACACCACGCTGATCAGACAGATTGGAGTAGGGCTTATTTCGAGGTTTCCTTTTTTAGCAGTGTTGTTATCTGCATATCATGTCCTTTAGTGGTCTTCCACGTCACCCACGAGCACGATAGGGAGTAGTGAATACGCGTTACGCCGTCACCACACGCAAAACTTTCCGAATAAATAACTAAAATTTGAGGCAATTTCTGTTGCGTTTTAATGAATTGTTAGTTCTTTTCACATTTGGAATTGTATATTGCGACCAGAATTTTCATCGATATCCGAGGATACTTGTTTCATCCTATATTTTTAATTGAAAACAGTTTGCTTTAAAGCGCACTCGTATTACTAATTTTCTCATCTAATTGTAAGATGAGGTCGGAAATTGTTAAAATATAGCGTTGACTTTTTTCATTAGTAAAAGAAATCCCACGAAATTGTCCAAACTACTATTAGAACTCCATAATAAATGTTTCATATCCTTAATGTCCCTATGTTCAAACAAATACTGTCCAATTTTATGAAATTCAAACAAAGTGTTATTTAAAATCACCGCAAATTATGTAAAATGAATTTATGACTATTTTTGGAAAATTTATTCTTAGAACTATATGCAATCCGTTGAGATTGGATATGGCAATTAACTTGAATTATTCTATAATAAATATGAATACATTTTTTTTTATATTATAACAGTAAAAAGAAACCAGATTCTCCTTTAGAATTTACACTATCAAGCAGCGATGACAAGTTGTCTATACGACGTGATTCCAACAAGTCTTCTGCTACTACAGGTTATTTGCTTTTTCATTTCTTTTCTAGTTATGTTAATTCTTAATATTTATCCCAGCATCAAATTCTTTGGCTTGCTTTCAAACAATTAATTATAAATGTAAAATGAATAGACATCGCAACTGAAACATTTTTGGGGTGATAGTTATTGGCGTATTTCGTTCCGAAACTAACGTCAGACGCGTAATTCTTAACGTCTTTAAGTGTAAGTTTTAATGAGTGCGATTTATGCTAGTGTAGATGGGCTGTGACTTTTCATTAAGCCTTTTTAACGCTCGACGCAAAAAGACATATGTTTGACGTTTCTGTGTCTGTCTGTGGAGCAGTAGCTCCTAAACGAATGGATCAATTATGATGCGGCATTTTTGTGTAAAAGCTAATCTGACCGAGATGGTTCTTAGCTACAATCTATTTATATCTATGCAGGCGTTTCAAGGTCATCAGCTCATTTTGTTAGCACTTAGAGATCTTAGACGTATAATGGATATTTATTTTCAAACATATATTGACTTAATAGAAACTCCCATGTATGGTTGTACTGCTGAGATACTCTGATGATGGAGCTCGAAGATAGGAGACAAAATCCTGGGTTGATATAGTAAACACTTTCTTTTTTGTGTGTTTGTCTTTTAGCTGTTAGCCGCAGATGGCTATCACAGCTACTACACTATAGTAAACGCATCAACGATTCGTTCTTAACTGATTCTTTTCCCCTGGTGGTTTAAAATTTTTAATTTTAAAGAATAGAATGAGAGATAATAATCTGTCTATTAATAACTCATTGTATGATTTTTTTTCCCGTACTTACCTGTATCACCATTTCGTCTCATATACGTCTCACTGCCAGGGCTCGAGATTTCACCAGAACAGGAGGGAAATTAATCACCTATACCATGCCGATTAGACAGTTTGGTATAAGGTTTTATCCCGAGTTTTCCTTCTCTTCAAGCTTTGCAGTTTACAACTATCTGTTTACAGTCTGTTACAGTCAACTGTCGTTTAAAATAGTATTACGTATATTTAGTATAATTTTTTATTTGAATTCAGTTTCGCAAACCACCCTGAAGATCCCAAGCAGCGATGCTATAAGTGTTCACAGTTTGTTGAAATATCTGCGCCAACGTAAGGCGTCGTACGATATCGCCGATATAGACTAAAATACGGAATTAAAGCAAGTTGAAACATATCTCGATTTTTCTACCAATTCTAGATTTGTTGTCATATAACTGTCAAAAGTGACATTAAAGGTGTTACCGTTTTCGAACTACACAAGTGTAAATTTTCTACGTGCGTTAAAAAAGCGTTGAAACAGAACAAATGAAAATTCGCATCCAACAAAATTCAACTTGTTTAATTTCCTAGAATTAAGATTACAAATGCCTCAAACTGTTAATCTAAATTGTTTTTGGCGAAATCCTGTGACCGAAGTTAAAAAAGGAAAGTAAAAAAAAAATAGAACAAATGTCAAACAATTTTAAGTAGGTTTGACGTTAGGTTGCATCATTTTGAAGGTGTAGCAGAGTAAATGTTAATCTACAATTTTTTTTTTTTAAACGTTGTTTACTTTTACATTGGCGAAGTTGTGGTTAAGCGCTAACAGAAGTCATTCGTCAAGAAGAAGAAGAAGACGTTAGGTTGAATATGTCATACAAGGACAATTAGTTTTTGGTTCAACGCTTTTTTGGCATATATATGCCACGTGCGAATGATGCTGAAGATATGAAAAAAAAATTGTTTGGTTTCTTAAAACTTATGAAAACATAAATTTTGCATTTTGTTTAATACATAATATGATTCTTTTATTATATTTAATGTTATTTTTGAAGTATTAATGTAAAAAAAGTTTTTTTATTGTCATTATTACCTGTCTGTTTTAAATTAACGTTTATAAATTGCATTAAATGTATTTACCAATAAAAGTTTTTTTCAATTATTCTCTTTTATTTATAGTTAAAAATATATAGGTATATTTTTTAAATTATTTTGAAGATTTTAATTGATTGTAAATGTTTTATTGATTTACCATTTGACATGGTAGGCTATTTATAAAAACTTATTTCGCGATTAGTATCATGACTTATATAAAAATCGGGCTAAAAAGTTAGATCAGATTTAATAGTGGCAAGGCTACACTGTTGACAGTTTTCTGTCTACAGCTGTGGGCCAGTCGTCCAAGATAGAACCATACTCTCGTAGAAAATCTTCATCTGAGCAGTCTCAATGTGTTGTTGCACTTCCTTCGGTGAGAGAGAGAGCCGGCAGCCCAACTTTCTGGATGGATTTGGGGTTTTCATTAGTAGGTAGCGTCCTAGCTGTGTATATCTTATATTGTACAGGCCTATGGGCGGTAGTAAGGTAGTAACACTTACCATAAGGTGTGCTTCTTATTAAAAAATCAATGTGTAAACATTGTTTGATAGATGGCGTGCAAAACGTTTTCTGTACGGTTTGGTTTACCATACATGCGGTCAATTTGGTTACAATACTTGCGGTTGATATACTGCTACTAATTGCAGCATGACGATATAGCTAAGAGAAGACATTAAAGTCTTTTTAATAATTTGTGGGGCGTTCAGGGGTTATAATTTTGATAATTATACTTATTAATTTATTATGTGGTAAAGCTGAGAGGATTTTTACCAGCGAATGGTTAAATACGAGATAGAGGTCTGGAAAATATTTTTTTTTTTAATATATTTTATTTATTTCATATAGAAAGAACGACATTTATTAGTGTAGCAATATTAATAGTATTACCAAAATGTAAAATTTAGATTATTATGGTAGTATTTGCGCTAGAATTAATGAATTAGGAAGTTTAATTCATCTCAAACCCACTAAAGGCTAGTTGAAACATAAGTATTTGTGTCTTGTGTCTATTGTATTACATACATACATACATACATATCATCACGCCATATCCCTTGCAGGATAGGCAGAGAGAACAGAGTGCCAGAGAACTCTATCTCTGCATACTTCACTCGCTTCCTCAACATTCATAATTCTCTTCATACACGCTCGCCGGTTTCGGAGACTCTTGACTCCACCTTCCTTCGCATTCGTAACGACGACGTAAGAGAGCGAGTAGGCATGAAAGAGAGTATTGGTGTAAAGATGCGAAAGGGAATGCTCCGATGGTTCGGACATGTGGAAAGAATGCCGAACGAACGTCTGGTTAAGAAGATATACAATGCGAAAGTGGAAGGATGTAGGTACCGGGGGAGACTGAGACTAACCTATCTAGACCAGATCGGTCAGGTACTGAAGGAAGGTAGAGTCAAGAGTCTCTATTGTATTACGTATAAATAAATTGTTTATTAGTAAAAAATTCGTTAAATTTTTAAAATGTTATCGTTTAGAAATATATTAGAATGTAAAAGTAATTATTTGATTACGGTGTTAATTATGCAAGTATGATGCAGTTAATTATGCAAGTATGGTGCAGTGATTTAATGTCTCAATGGTTCATTTGATAATGAGCATTTACACATGGTGATTATCTATGGTGGTATACGGTGACAAAAAAATATCACTATCCCTTTATTTTAATAATCTGTAAAGAGATGTAAGCCGATATCATTGCAAGAGAAGGAAAATTCCAAATAAAATACTATGCCAACCCCGGCAGCCATTGTACAGTAGGATATGATGATGCCATAATAACGACGCTTGGTTGGTGGTGACGGTTAATAATACAATTCACGACCCCCGTATCTTACCTGTGGGGGTCGGCAAAGACCAAAGAACATATGTATAAAACACCTATACAAAAGGAAGACTAATAGATACCCAATACAAACGTTTGGCCAGCGTGGTATAGTAGATCAATTTCACTTTTATTATGAAGGAGGCTCGGAGCCCGACAATGGAACGTGTATGAGCTGAGATGAATAGCCACTATTGCAGGCGAGATGGGGATCCCAGTTAGAAGTTAGAGGTTGCCGAGTACTGCTGGCCATGCCCCTGGTGGTCCAGCAGATGCTATGACTTCTTCCACAGAAACATCAGTAATCGTGACACATTGTTAATTCTGCACGATAATAGCATTGAATCCTTAGTGCAAGTTTATTTTTTCTATTTTTATAACAAAAAATCTTAGGCAATTCTGTGTAATTAAAAGTGGTATATTTAATATGACTGGAGAAATGATATATGGCCTAGTGGCCAAAATATCGGCCTATTGCGCCAATTGTTAGGCTGTTATTCTCCCTACAGCTACGAGCCGGCCCGTCCGGGTTAGTACCACTCTTACAGAAAATCAACGTCTGATCAATGGAAATATGCTGTTGTGCTTTTTTCGGTGAGCGAGAGAGCCGGTCGCCCAACTTTTTGGGTGGGTTTGGGTTGGTAGGCTACGGCCTAGCTGTACCGTTGGAATTGCAAAAGTCACACTTACCATTAGATGTGCTGCTTGATCGTTTATCGTCGTAATCAATAAAAAACTCTTGCTTTAAAAAAATTGCAACGCGGGACTCGAACTTTGTATTTATTATGTGATTTCATGACCATATAAATCACTGTACAATCTTGGTAATCATATTAATATGTATAAATTATATTATCAGCTAGTTTTATCTGTGAAATTATTTTTATGCCATTAATTTTATTCTATTCTTTCCAGGCCTTCGGAACTGGATGCCTTGGTATTCGGCCACGTTTTCACCATCATTACGACGCGTCTACCATGCCGTAAACTAGCAGAAACAGTTCGGAGACACGAGTCATTGGTTGCTCTCGCCAAACGAGTAGACGAACATTACTTCAAAAGACCATAGCGACAAGTTTTCAAGGACATCTCAACAGTTTTCACTAGTCCTTGAAAATATCGTCCCACTAGTTCTCCTAATAGACTTCTTTTAGTGATTTCTTTGGTCTATTTATTAGGAAGTGTTTTTTTTTCTTAAAGGTCTACAAAGTTTATGAACAAAAGTTCAGTGACGTGTCATCAGGTGATGCGAGCTCGTATATGCCGCAGTTCTGGCCTAGTGCTCGCGCTGCCTCATCCACAATAAGAAGCAATTGACCTACTATACCACTTGGTCAGACAGATTGGTATAGGGTTTTATTTCGACTTACCCTCCTCTTGCATAGATGTTATAGGAATATCCCTTAAACCCCCAGGAGATGGTGAATTGTATTCCTACTCCGTTACGATACGGAAAGGTTAATTTAATAATGTGATTATTATAAGGAAGATTAATTATTAAGATTATAACTATTTCCTATCTACCCTCATCATTGCTAAAATTGGATATATTGTTAATATCTTCTAGACATATTTAGAAATTAGTATTTTAGTATAGATACAATTTTTAATATATTTTTAGTGTTGGAATTTTAATATCTTACGTGCATTTTCCATCTATGTTACTGGGCTTACCCTATAAGCAATGAACTTTAGAATGAACTGTCAAACTACCCGTAAAGTCGGCTTTAGTAATTTAAATTATACAATTCTTTGTGTAAAATAGAAATAGAGCCATAATATTATACATATATCATCATCTCAGCTCATATATGTCCCACTGTTGGGCTCGAGCCTCCTCCACAATGGGAGGGAAATTGACCTACTATACCACGTTGGTCAGGAGTGTTGATATAGGGTTTTGTTCCGAGTTTTCCTTCTCTTGCATAGATGTTATATGCGTTTTATATACCTTAGTCGTCTCGTACGATCACCCACGGGTAAGATAGGGGGTGGTGAATTGTATTTTTGGTCACCACACGGAAAATTATATATTATACATACATATATAGAGAGAGATGTATTTGACAGATTAAAACAATTTTATAGCACATTTAATAGATCGTTCCGAAGCTTATTAGCTTTCACGAAGCGGCTTACTGTGCAAGCAATGAACTTGAGAATGTACAGTCAAACTGCCAGTGAAATCAATTTTCATAAGTCAAATTATATCATTATATAATGCTACAATATAAATACCAGGGGTAATTTACTAAATTTATATACACAGTTATTTAATTAGTTAGCTACTGCTCGCGGCTTTGTCCGCGTAAAACGTAACCTTATATTTATATATATTTATATTTTTGTGTATATTCAGCTGTTAAAGAAAGAAAGAAATACATTTATTTTGCTCTTGTTAAAAGTTTTGTTAGCCACAGATGGTTTAACAGCTTTGCCAGGACTATGCGTGAGCGCTGACGGCAGTCAACTTGGAAAAAAGTAACTTCTCCAAGATTAAATTTTATCCTTAAATTACAATAACGAAACCATAGCGTAATCTTAGTCGATGCCAACATCATCTAATAACAAAATCAGAACTAAAGTCATAATAATTCTGGCAAATTAAAACCCATTTAAAATATATTAAAATTTGCACTATTATCACTCATTACCGGGATAAAACTATCCTTTGTTAATGTGCCAATTTTTATCCAAATCTATTCAATGGTTTACGCGTAATTGAGTAACAAACATGCAAATATCTTTATAAAGTTTTACGTTTATAATATTAATAGAATAGCGGTTATTTACTGTTTAATTTCACAGGTTATTTGACAGAATTTGCTTAGTAATACAGAAATATAGTGGAAACCCGATTAACCGGACTAATTGTTGTCTTTAGGCATGCGGATAATAGAACATACGAAGAAAGCTGTTTTTGTATATATTGCATAATATTATGCAGTAGTTGGGTATTTATAAAAAATAAAAAATATACTTAACAAAAATCAATGTTTTATGAAGAAATTATAGTTGTCACAAAATAAAAGGCCCGTTTTGACATTTGTCTTATTGATGGATATAGTGATATAACCTTACGACTCGGTACTCGATACTCACGATATATCGATTCAAGTTTGCGTGAGTATTTAATCGATTTGAATATGTATTGTAAAGTGCATTGGATTAAAGTTCTGATTTGAAAATTTAAGTTAAAATTTTGATATTATGGGTATTTTGAAATGACACAATGTTATGAAAGGTCACTTTTCTATCATTATAAATTTGTGTTACAATAACATTCACTCAATCACAAAATAAAAAATCGAGAAAAAGTGAATCTTCAATTTCTTCATTTTCTTCAAATGATGAGCCAAAATTGTCGGTTGAGCTATCGTCACCCGCATCTATAATTATTTCATTTTCAATTATATTGTCAATATTGATGTCTCTATCATATTTGAAATAAAACTACTTTTACGGATTCTATCACGTTTGTATTTGATTTTTAATTTCCCGACGTTTCGAACACTTTACAGTGATCATGGTCACGGGAGGACTGTCTCTATCATAGACTTCCTTAATTATTTTTCGGGTTTTCTACCACTTTTGTCCAGTCTTCTTTAGTAATTTTGGCACAAGCTTCATTCAACAATGTCATAATTTTCTTAGTGGAGAATGGCGGCTTTGTATCGTGGCGTGCTGCGTATTCTTTCATTTGAGCCCAGATCAAAGTATTGTACTGACAATGGTATGGTGGCGCTCTTATCATTTTGTGTCCATGCTGAACCACTGTGTGAATTTATTTGCATCCTTTTCTTCGTGATATTTTTTTGTACTTTTAGATTCCATTGCAAGCAAGGCATCATTAAAAAAAAAACTTCCCCCAGCTGATTCAGCGTGGCAGATTATTAACCCGGCGTGTGTACACTATATTTTTCGATGCACGGTGTGTATACTGGGTACTTTAGGGAACAGTCAAGTTTACAAGGCTTTGTAGGCTTCCAAAAAATTTGAAAAAATTCTGGGTTATTTATTTAAGTCTCTATCTACTACACGACCCAGCAGCTACCGAACTCAAAAGTTAAAAACCGATGTCAAAAAAAATGAAATAATCGTCAAAAAAGTGGAAAAAACGGAGTTTTGTTACGAAATTCGTAACTCTACAACTAACAAATATAAAAAAAAACGGTTCTAGGGTTTTGTAACTTAGACTATGAGCATTCAAAAGAATATACGGTGTGGGTTCCTAAAAGTTGAATTATTTGAGCACCTGAAAGTGGGAAGTATTTTATGGATTCATGCATGTAATAAAATAAACGAGAATGTAATTTTACGATACAAAAATATTTTTTTATTGTTTAAAATACAAAGAAATGATTACTGGAAATAATTATCTCAAAAAACGCAAATTACTGTGCGCAATTGTTGCAATAGTGGAGTCGATGGTCCTCGCAAACCGGCGTTTCGCACAAAACGCAACAGTACATCGTTTTCTTATTTTGTGTCCAATTACAGACAGAACACCTTTTTCTTTTTTCTAGTTTGCCCGTCGTTGAGGGTCTGCATTCATTAACTCCGAGAATATCGGTAATAAGGTTTTTGATATTCATCCGCAAGGTGGGTTTTTGTAAACGAGCCTCTAAATGTGGCTTCAACATACTTTGAACCAATTGTTTAGTAAAAGCACGACGAATCAAGGTGGTGTTGGCTTCTCGTAAATTATATAATATTGCGCTGTTCACTCCTGCCTGATCCAGCATCCCGTAAAAAAAGCGCATAGGCCATCGTTTGGTGATTCGGCTTGTATAATTCTTACACAGCTCGTCAAACGTGTCCGTTCCACCTTTCGTAGCGTTGTAAAAACCAACGATTTCTGGCTTACCGATTGTTTCATCCATTCGGCCGGCTTTATGCAAGCTTGATAATAGCAAAACTACCTTGTTCTTTTTCGGGCAGTAGGAAAGTAGCGTTATTCCATCGGCGTAAGAGTACCGCACCGTGCCGGCAGCAGCTGACTGTGTAAACGTCGTTGGTATTTCGGGCTTGTTTTTTCGCAACGTGTCAACCATTGTCAAGGAGTAATCTTGCTTCATCTGTTGAACAAACTTCACGGACATGAACCAGTTGTCGCAGGTTACGTTGCGTTCAGAATGGTGGATCTGCTCAGTCAATTTCTTGATATAATATCTCGGTACGGTATCACCTGCGGCTGTTGTTACTCTTCCAACATAAGGTTCAGCGTCTAGCAGGTACGATGTTTGTGCGTCGTTGCATGTGACAATTTTTATTCCGTATTTATCCGGTTTATTAGCAATGTATACTCTCGCTCCAAAACGGCCACGAAATCCAAGGAGTTGTTCATCGATTGTACAGTTAGACGACGGCGAATAGTATTTTTTGCAATTCGCAATAAATAAATCCCACAGATCTTTTATGGGGGCTAAAGCGTGTTCTCTTCTTCTTGCATTTCGCGTATTCTTGTCGTCAAACCGAAGATTTTCCTGAAGATACTGAAATCGACGTTCTGACATAACAACTCGGTACAAATTATACCCGAACTCAGGATTCCACAGATCTTCCAAATTGCTGTGATTATTTTTCTCCATACCGGAAAAATACAACAACCCGATGAAAGCTTTTAGTTCGACTATATCGGTGTTTCTAGCAAACGTAGGAATGTTTTCGTTTGCTTCTCGTTTTCGATCGATTTCTTCATTGGTGTGCTGAACAATTATTTCAAGCATTTCTTGAGTAAATAATAGAGACCAAGCTTCCAAGGGTGTTGTAATATTTTTCGCTTCCCCTTTTGCTGACGGCAAGTACACTCGAAATGTATGACGTCCTCTCGTTTCAGGTGCGTTCAGCGACCACCGGAAATTGTTTTTGCCTTTAATAACTGATCTCCGACGACCTGCCTGTCCTGGTTCTTCCTCAGGTTCGTTACTTTCCGCTCTTTCGTTGACTCGTCGTCTTTTTGGTTGGTCGAAATCGTAATCCTGGTCGCAATCTTGCTCGCTGGGTATATCTTCGTGAACCTCTTCTCCATCGGGTTCATCCTCACTTTCCTGGTCGTAAAATACTTGAGAACGACGGTCGCGTAAGTTGTACATGATCTGGGATGGACTCCGTTCACCCATTTTGAAAAACTGCTAAAAATAATGGAAAAACTACTGATAATATATTATACGACAAAAATACAAAAAAAAATTTTTTTTTTATCAAGGTTGAAGTTTAAAAAAAAAACCACAACAGCATCAAATACATGCAACACTCATTTTAATACAAACAAAACTGAAAAATAACGAAAACGACAAATACAATACCATCAACTTACCTTTGAAAATACTGACACGGTGTGTACACTGACCCTTTCAGGGAACGGCAACGACTTTCACTCACGGGCGTTACTAGATAAACTGTCGAAACCGGCGGTCCCACAGAACAATATACTCAAGAGAAGAACGCCAACTTCATACTTTAAAATTGCTTACACGGTGCACACTAGCGCTCCAGTGTAATCCATTGAAAACATTCGTAGCAGCGGGACATTCAAAAGTTTGATTATTTAAAAATAATATTCAGCTATCGAATTTCCGATTGCTGTTTTTGCACAGTATAAGTCAGGTACATATATTCAAATGTATAAAAATTGTGCAAAAACAACAAACGAAAATTCTTACTAAAAGGGATTTGATCACTGTGTTTTTAAATAAAACAAGATATTAGATATTCCGTACGATGTTTATTTTTCTTTTCAGTGATAGTCTTGCGGCTTCCTCCACGAATCCCCGATTAATTTTTACAGAAAATCGTTTCAGGCATATAGCAATTGTGCTTAAAATATTTTTTTTTAAATTAATTTCTGAATGTTCTTCACACCCCTTCAGCCAATCTTTATTTAAACTTTCACATAAGTTTTGTAAATTTACTGTAATCTTTTCTTTTTCTGCATTATTCTTCAAATAATTATTAATCAAAGTTGCAGCATTTTCAACTAATATACAGAAACCCGGCTGGATGTATTTCAAAGAGCTGTCTATATTGCTATATTCTTTAAAAGATGTGAATAAATGAAATACCTCAGTGTTTGGATCGGCAAGCATGATTATTTTGCAAGAGGGACAATTTATTTCCATATTCTTAAGTATAAAGCCACACACATATGCACATGCTTGCATTTCTCCAGTACACTGAGGTAAGTCTAACTCTTCCACACCTTTAATTAAAATTTCGTCTAGATAAGGTGCAGAAGAGTTTTCTTTATTTGTTGTTTGTTCCTTCGTAAATATTTTTCTTTCACAACCTTTCCGAAGGAACACTTTAAAATTATTGAGCAGCTCATTGTTATCATCCAGGCAGTTTCTGTTTTTATTATTATTTATTAAATTTGTTACAATACTAGTTTTTAATGCTGCAATAAATTGTACTGAAGTGGGATTTTGATTGCAACCACAATTGTTTCTAATGCAGCCAAAACAGTTTTCTAAGGGATCCTGGTTGAGCCGTCGTACAGATAATGAATTAACATTATATTTTTTTAAACTGTTGTATGTTCTCTCTATTGCATTTAGAGTCCTTAACCACCCTTCTTGTGATGGGGGCTTACTTCTTGCCCCTAAAAACTGTAGTTCTGTGAAAAACACTTTCATTTTTTTAAATAAGTCTAAATGAAGGGTGGTTGAGGACATATTTTGTAAAAAAGGTTTCCCCCTTTTTTTATTTGCTGTGTCGCCATTCATTGCGTCGAATAAGTGATAAAGTTTTGAAACAAGGACCGCTGTAGCAGTGGCGTCTTGTGTTATTTCATCTGAAAGCAAACAAAAAACATGTAATTGTAAACAATATACCATTTGCATAGTATTGCATATGTGTATTATTGTACATTTAAGCCCTGTATACATAAATGCTCAATATTTGGGTGCCACACGAACTCACTGAAATGTCGTTAACTTAAAATTTTACCAATTATTCTAACTTTTCAATTAATTTTAGATATTATGTACAATTTAACTGACAATAATAACATGAGTAGTTTATTATTATTGTTAGTTAAATTTACAAAAGTTACTATCTTTTACTTTCCTTATATTCTAAAATGAAAAGTAGTGTTTAACAAATGTGAAAGTCATCAATTCCTACTCAAGAGTATTATACTCTACTAGACTTAGTCTTTATGTATGAGTATAGCTTCCTTATAACTATATTATCATCATCACATCCGATAAATTGTACCACTGTTGGGCTCGGACCTCCTCCGAAATGGAAAGGAAATTAACCTACTATACCGCGCTGGTCAGACGTGCTGGTATAGGGTTTTGTTTCGAGTTTTCCTTTTCTCGCATAGATGTGATATGCGTTTTATATCCCTTATTCGTCTCGTACGATCACCCACGGGTAAGATATGGGGTGGTGAATAGTATTCTTACTCCGTCACCACGCGGACAATATATATAACTATATACCCTTTCCTTATTTAGAAAAACTAGAACAGTATATATCCTGAAACTTTGGCTTATTTTGGCAAATAATCCTGCTGCAACTGAATGACTTAAAACTTGAGCAGCTAAACGTACTTTCATTTTTTGTTTTCCATTTGGTTGAAGATGCTGCTCGGTTAACGCCGGAGCAAATACAAAGTTTGGGTTTTTATTGTCCACAGTATAAAATTCCTTAATATGGCTCCATTTAGCTACTCCTGCAATGGAAGATTTGAAAAATTATAAAAATTACCGTTAATTTCCATAAATAAAATATATACAGAAGTAACTGCGGGAAATAGAGTGAACGGAGCGTTGGGGCAACTTCTCGGTAGCCACCACCTCATTCAGAAGGCACGTGTAGCAATACATAACGCAGTGCTTATCCCAACATTACTGTATGGAAGCGAGAGTTGGGTATGCAGAAAAGAGTATGAAAGTAAAATTAATGCGGTCGAAATCCATCCGCCATCTTTATTTTAAGGGTGGTTTTTTATTTTTTAAATAACTCGTTTATTTTCAATTTTACTCGAAAAGTGGTCATCACCAAAGTTGTTCGAAAGTAAATTTCCAACAACAACACAACAACAATTTTTGTTCTTATCAATTTTTCTGTAGAATCGATATTTTTCGATATACGCCAGAGAAGAGGTGGGGGTGAAATTTTATTATTGCATTATCACGTTTTTTTGCAATTTCACGCGAAAGATGGTTATTACCAAAGTGGTTTGAAAATGAATTTCCTACATTTTCTGTCCTTATCAATTTTTTCGTAGGTTCGATATTTTTCGATTAACATCCGAAAAGAGGGGGTTTTCAGCACCAGAATCGTTGCTGAAAATGATATCTTGCAAATGCAAAGGAAGGTGCGGGAAAATGTGTGGTTGCCGCAAAGCAGGACTTAAATGTTGTGTTATGCCACAACTGCGCCGGAGAAACGTGCGAGAACGTCGTCGTAATTCGAGAGCTGCTCGATGAAGACGACGTCGATAATGGGGAAAGTCTACCGTCAGAACGAATCACCATCGATCCTCTTGGGCTTCTGGACGAAGTCATCAACAGTGATGAAGAAGAATCAGACGACCAAAACTTGGCCGAACCATCGGCTAAACGTTCGAGGCAGGCATGAATGAAATTTCGAAGGAATTCCAAAAATGTACTGAACCAAAATAAATATTAATTTCTTTCAATGTAAAAGTTCCACAGTTCGAGAAACGGTTTATTTGCACCCTCATTCCCTTTACCGTAAGCATGGTTCAAAAAATATTAATCTTTAAAAAATATCTGTGGTCAATTCAATTTTCAATCAGTTTGATTATTACCATTTATACGAAAACATAAATAATAAACTCAATAGTAAAATATTGCATGCCTCACCTCTTTTCCGGGTGTTAAATGAAAAAATATCGATCCTACGAAAAAAATGATAAGGACAGAAATTTCCTACATTTTAATTCTAAACTTTGGTAATAACCATTTTTCGTGTAAAATTGAAAATAAACGAGTTATTTTAAAAACATAAAACCACCCTTAAAATCAAGATGGCGGAAAATGCAAGACCACTGGGAATTCGAAAAACGAAATTTAGACTCCCAGTGACCCCCCTAACGAATGCCGAAGGAAAATTTCTACTTATAATTCTTCTTGGGTTTGGTCCGTTTTTCGTCTAATTCGATTGGGCTAATATACAATGCGAAAGTGGAAGGATGTAGGTACCGGGGGAGACCGAGACTCACCTATCTAGACCAGATTGGTCACGTACTGAAGGAAGGTGTAGTCAAGAGTCTCAGAAACCGGCGAGCGTGTAAGAAGAGACTTATGAATGTTATCTTCTAATCTTACTGCACCCCCCATCCCCCATTGTAATATTTGGTGATTTTTGTCTAAACCCTCCCCCCCCTTCAAAACCTCACGTGATTAATGGACGATCCCTTACGAGGTAACAACATATTAAAGGATTTGGTTCAATGTAAGAGCATCTAGTGTAATGTTATATTAATAGTAAACAAAAACATATCTAATAAATTAAAAAACAAGGATAAGTTTTAATTATTTAGCGTTATTCAACTTAAGGGTATCTGCACAAAGTATCTATACACTTTAGGCGGTCCGCCAGCCATTCAGTCCCTACTACTACCTAGACTTTTTAGGGAGGGGAACCGGAGCCTGCCATCTATCGGCAAGAAAGAATTTTAACTTCGAAATTTCGACTGTTCCTTTGAAGTCCCAGTATACACACGCCGGGTTAAGCGTCCACCTTTTCCCATTGGCACTTTTGAGCAAGATGCCTTGGTATCGTCCGTCCACGACTGTGGCATGGTATGATTCGAGTTCAGCCAAATCTCTTCGACAAATATGATATTGTCCCAATTTGTGACTTTGTTAGCTCCAAACTCACAACTTTCAGTAAAGATCAATACACAGCTGGTGAAATTCAGTTATTCTAAACACTAGTATTAAAATTAATAAAACCGGACAACTGCGAGTCCACCTTAAAAGAAAATATTTTGATCGATTTATTTTTTCTTTAACCGATTATTAATAGTCTGTGGAGAATATGAAAAAATCGTTATGCACGGCACTTAGCCGAGTGGGCAGTACCCATCAATGAAAAATGTAATTACCTTAGAACATTTCGATCGGTAAAAAATAGAGAACTTCTTGGGTGTGAACTGTCAAAACGGGCCTTTTATTTTGTGATTAGTATAAGAGATACATTTCCCAGCGTATCGTTAACGTATGTATATTTATGTATTTACATATATATTTTCTCTTTAAAATAATTATGAAATCCAATATGTACAAGTGTAAGTTTAATTTGTATATAATATTTATATAATTTAATTAGAATTAAAATATTTGATAAATACCATTTGACGTAAGCCACTTTGTCTCTACATCACGAATTTATGCTATATGTATCACACCGTGTTGGATACAATATAATAAGCGTAGAGGTTAGATCACGAAAAGCAAGTATGGGTAATGCCAGTTCTGACACGTTTTCTTGCATTGATTTAACTTGTATATGTAAAAAGGCGATTGATAGTCCGGATAATCGCGAATCCGTATAACTGAGGGCGGTATAATGGAGTTACAATTGTGTAATTTTATTGAAATGCATATGTTAAATGACTAATAAAAATATAAATGTAGGTATATAATCAAAAAAAATAATAACGTTCTTTATACCCAGGCCTCTAAAATCTAAACAAATGAGTAGTTTGTATATATGAATAAATAATTTACAATATTAATTATAATAAAATAGTTTATTAAAGAGGGGTAAGGTTATATTCGATATCAAAACTACTATATGTCCGTATTTATGCAAAATGGAACCACACAGCAAACACACACTTTTGAGATATCAAAGGGTTTACAAAAACATGTGCAGCACTGTTAAATGAAGTAAAATTACTATTTCTTTTATTTAAATATGTTGATAAATTACTAAATTTAGTATGTATATATAATTTTTTGTTGATTACTGGTATACTTTCAAAATAATTAAGAAATCGTGCATGTGGTTCCTTTAAACATTAAGTAATTAATAGGTTTTCTCATATACAAAAAAGAACCACAATCTAGGGATTTGTTGATATAAGTGAAACAATGTGATTTATAATCGGGATAAAGCTTTAATTTATCAAAAATACACGTTTATTCGACGTTATCATCAAATTGGATTTCGAAATCCACCGTGTCTAGTCCATCTATGTCGTCTTCTATAGTATTATCACAGTCGAGACCATTATAAAAACTCTGTGCATCTTGTGGTATGAGATGTAATATGGATTGAATATCGGCTAGTTTCGCGGGTGATACTGGCTTCCCTGACGGCCACAAGGGAACTAAATGTTCCATTAAGATTAAAGCTGGTCTGCCACGAACAGGTGCTCTCCCTATATTAACTTCTACAGCATTACCAAAGAAGTCTGTTTTAAAATAAATTGAGTTTGGTGAGTCTCTTTCTATGTATATTTCCCGAGTTTGTAGCCAATTAATACATTCTTTGTTAATACCACGTTTTCTATTAATAATCATTTTTTCAACCTTAGAAGTTCCCAGAAAATCTGATTTTGCCATTACTGTCACTTTAAGAGGGTTCTTTTTCTTGCAATCTTTCATAACTTGTACATAATCATCAGGAGTGTATAATCTCGGATATTTTTTCATTGCAGATTCAATGTGGGAAAAATCTCTGTCATTGGGTAGGTAACTGTGTCCGGGAATCAAAAACTTTTGTGTTATTTTTTTCAAAGTGGGATGACAATGCAAAAATGCTTTTAACATCAAAACTATCTTTATGTTACGACTTTGTCCGCCACACGAATCGCTCCATAAAATTAGTTCCTCGACATCTTCAGAAATATGCTCGCCTAAGTATTTTAATAGACAAGAGCCGACTTCCTGAGCACCCTTCCCAGCCATTCCTTCTATCCAAACAAAACACCCACTTGAGTTGGTTTTTGCCGAATAAATACCCATATTATACAGCCAAAGCTGTCGTTTATAGTAAATAATTCCAGTAGGTATCTTAGGCATTGGAAGCGTTTTTTGTAGATCAAACGTGAGACATGCTATTTCCTTACATTGAGTAGCCAGAACAAAATCAGCCTTCATTTTATGCCGCGCCTGTTCCCATTTTCGGCAATGTTATTCGCGTTCTATATCTATGGCTGTTTTTTCCTCAGCAGTTTTGCAATGAGTTAATTTCGCTTGTAATGTGTCACACTTGTTACACGTGTCTTTTTTAAGAGGCGCTCGTTTAAGATTAAAATATGTGTAAAATTACTTTGTGTACATAGCCTTACTAACCTTTTCAGCTTCTCCTACATGTTCACAATATAAATCGTACATCTTGTCTAAAGTCATGTCTGGCATAAGATATTCTGTCTCGCGCTCACTTCTTCTATAGTGTGATTTATACTTAGGAAGAGAGTTTATATGACATCTTACTGGGGAAACTAATTCATCGCTGCATTTGTTCTTACCTCCACTTTTCGATCCTCTTCTATCTAAACAATCTTGTGACCTCATTTTAGTCAAAGCAGTATTAACTCTCTTTGTAGAAACACCAAGTGTTTTGACAAATAAATCCCGGCATACTTCGATTTTATCCAATAGATATTTACGAGAGAATTTTTTCTTCATATTGCTATTAGTCATCCTTCTTTTAACGTCGGCTTCTTTGACGCTTGCTGCGATGTACATATTCTGGGTATTGTAATTTTCTAGTTTGTAAAAAGTCTCAAATATTTTCTGTCGATTGTTTGAATCTATTTTTTCCCAGCACTTCGTTTTACAATTACATTTATAATCAATAAATACTTTCGGTTGGACTTCGATGTTTTTATAGTTGTGAAAAGGCTTATTAGAATGTCTGTTTCTCTTTCTTTCCATCCTAGATAGACCACCATACTTAAATTGTCGGCCTTTCTTTGGTCTTCCTTTCGTAGGTACTTCGTCATTAATACTCACTGTATCATCATCAGAACATGGTATAAACGCTGGTGATTTTGCAGTATTTTCGCCTTCAGAAGCAGATTCTTCTATGATAGTGCGTCTAGACTTACCATTAGGTAGCCTCATTTTCTTGCCACCAGCAACTATTATATCATCACCATAATCTGATGAATCTGATACATAGTCAGGACTTTTAAAAGGGGACAAGTTTGCAAGTAGGTCTAATATCGGCGAGGAATATTCTTCTAAGCGATCTGGCGAAGTTAAGTTATTGCTTAGAGGTGAAGAAAGCTTCTCTAGAGGCTGTGACGTACTAGGTTCTTCACTACCTTGTGCTGTAATAAAAAAAACTTTTATATCTTTACAACAATAACGCGTGGTTCTATAAATATATGGCCACAGTGAAATTATTTAGGTTCTTATAAAGCCGTGTCACCGCTAGGCAGGATATGTCGAGTGATGTATGTCGCCGAAGACATCGAGCGACAACGTTGCCAGAAGGGTAATGAAACAGGGCGACATAGGGCAAATGTCACCTAGTGTGAACGCGGCTTTACGGTTCTTTATAAAGTAGTAACACACACACGCACGCACGCACGTACGTACGTACGCACGCACACACACACCCACTCTCTCATTACTTCACATCAACCCACCACATCACCAGAATCATACCCAAGTCTTTCATACCTCAGCACTCATCATTACGTAGAAATGTTAATTACATACATGCATACACACACACACACACACACATCGTTACAATCATAACATCATACATCAGCACACGATGCAACGCCGCAGTTCATACGGTGCATTCGTGTGAGCTCGTAGGTAATTTGCTATGCGATTTTGCAGTTATATATGAGAGCCCTTATACCTACTTGTCGAATAATCTTTATAAAATCACTTCACAAACGGAATTAATCAAATGTGGATAATGCGCAGGTACTAGTACTTCTCAGATACATTAAGTAGGGGAGAGGCGTACAAAATGACATACTAGTTATATAATTAGTCATAAAATCTTTATTTATTCATATTTTTTAACATTTTAGGTAGCTATATATTCTTTGGTTCATTACCTTGCTAGAATTTATGAGATCAATCAACTTAAAACGGAAATAATAGAATTATTAATCATTTTTAAAAACTCGGAACAAAAAGCATTTTGTCCAACCTAGGCGGGTAAAATAGCATACGTGATGCGGACAAAATGGCATACCAAATTTGCAGTGAAAATCAGTCCATTACTTGCAGAGTTCACACGTAAATATCTTCGTCTTTTTGGGAACATCTGCACATGATGCATGAGCCCATTTGTTACAGCTCAAGCATTTTAACCAAACCTCTCTTGGTTTGGACCTGGAGTAGAGGTCATTGCAATAAATGCAGGGGCAATCTTTATCATCATCTTTAGCTTCAGTGTAAGCTTGTACTGAAGAGAAATCATTTTCACTGTCCGAACTAAAATCCAAAACTTTTGTAACCTTTCTCGTTTTTTTCTTTAGAATAGGTGGAGGAGCAGATTTTGCTTTAGCCTCTTCTATGTTTGGCGTTGAAGTTAACAACAAGACTGTTGGTTTTTTGCGTGGTTTTCGTTTACCTTGTCCAGCTACATACACTCCTTTCGGCACTGGAGATAGTACGCTGACTGGAACATTGATATTCATGTCTTGGAGTATCGACCTAGATGATGTGGATGCCGTAGGTATTGCAGTAGCTGTGTCTCCAGATTGGGCGGCTGAGAGTGTATGTGGGTTGCCTAAGGCTGATGTGCTTGCAGTGATTGTCAGTGATGTCAAACTGCTTTCTTCAAGCTGAGATGGACCTGCTGAGGTTGCTGAGGGTATGCATAAGTTTACTGCTGCCGTCAAATCTTCTTCGGGATCTACCCGATCTTGTTGCATGAGGATGTTTGTCGTCTCAGCAGCCTCAAACAAATAATCTGGAAATATGTTTGGATCAACAGGCCAGAGACCTGTTTTTTGATACCCATTGATTGCAGTTTGGACCGTTGCTGCTTTACCATAAGCTTTGTTAAGTATCGCACCTATTTGAAAGTGAGTAACAACTCTGCCTGGATGGCTCTTTAACCATGTGCTCACTTCTTGATTAAAATAGGTCTTCAGTGGACCATAGAAAGATACGTCCAATGGTTGCATTCGGTGTGTGCAGTGCGGTGGCAAGCACACCATAATGATTCCATGCTCTTTGGCGAATGTTAAGGTTTCAATACCTTTATGACTAATATGTCCATCAACCACCAAAAGCACTTTGTCATCAAGGCTCGCTTTAACATGCGACTGAAAATGCACCAACCATTTATAAAATACTGCTGTTGTCATCCAGCCTGATTCCTGTGCAATACCCAAACTACCGGTTGGAGCTTCATCTATAAGCTCCTGTTTCATAATTTTTCTAGGATAAATTAAGCATGGCGGGATAAAATGGCCATTTGCACTCATGCAACAAACAACTGTCACATGAGACCCCTTTTCAGCACTAGTTAAAGCCCCAACCTGCTTACGCCCTGTAGTAGCAAACACCTTTTGGGGTCTCTGGACTGTTGATAAAGCAGATTCATCGACGTTGTAAAGCCTATGCGGTAAAATGTTATTGCTCTCAATTATGTCTTGGTATGTATTAAAAAACAGCGCTACTTGCGGCTTATTGAAGGCTTGAGCTCTCGCAGCTGAAGTCGCTTCAGGTTTCCTCAAAGATATGTCCGGGTGTCTGCGACGAAATCCAGCTAACCATTCTTTGCCTGCCACTTTCTTCTCATTATTAAAATTATGAGGAATATTATTCGCGTCTGCAAACTGGTAGGCTAGTTCCAGAACTTCCTTTCGTGTGAATCCAAACAACCTCGTTTCCAGTAGCTTAATATGTCCAACTAGCTCTCTTTCCATCTCATATGTAAATACACTCTTGTACCTACCCATACCTAAAACAATAAAAGACACGAATGAAACCACTCTAATCATGCTAACAAACCGCTAAAGTTTAAATAAAAAACCGGAGGTGTCAAGGGACACCCGGATGGAACGAAGTTCTATTTTAATTATATATTTTTTTTCTGCCTTAAGCGATTTTTATCGTTATATTTTAGCCAATTTGCAAAATATCTTTATAAATTATAGCCTATGTGTTATTCTGATGTGCAAGCTATATTACTATAAATTTCATCAAAATCCATTCAGTAGTTTTTACGTGAAAGAGCAACAAACATGTTCACATCCATACATTATTACAAACTTTCACGTTTATAATATTAATAATAGGATATACAATTCCACTAGACTACCAAAACTTTTCGGCCCCGAGCTCGAACGCGAGCCGGCCACGCGGCCCGGTCACGGGCGAAAATAATTTCGTAGCGCATTATTTTGATTTTGCTATATCTCTTAAGGTATTGATTTAATTTGCATGGTCTGAAGGAAAAAAAATTTCTTCATGAAATGCTCAAGCCAACTAATGTATTTAAAATGATAAGGATTAATACAGTATTTGTGTAAATAGCTTTTCAATTACCGTTTTATAATAGAACATTTTTTAAAGTATTAAAATGGATATAGTATGTTATCCTTAAGAGATAGATATATACCATCGCGGACTTTTTTGTAGGCCTTTTTAAGCTGTATAATACTGTAGTACTTTATTTTGATCTATTTCGTAGGGTTCAGCCAGCGTTTGCAATGTAAGCGCAAAATAATGTGTTTATTTACGACATCACATTAGAAACCTCTAAAATTATCAGTGTTTCTCTAGTACATTATGCATATATTATACATATAAACCTTCCTCTTGAATCACTCTATCTATAAAAAAAATCGTCGCGACACCACACTGTTCAATGCGAAATAGAAATGAAAATATCTGGCTTGCTTTCTATAAGAGAGCCGACGAGCGACGCCGCACAGCTTACAATAGCTTACTATAGCAAAAAGTGTCGTGACAACTTTTCGTAAGAATTTTTTCCGTCTAGCCCCCTTTCACAACGCGCGATAAGGAACTTCGTTCCAATACTAGGTAGGTAGGTATCCTTACCTTTTGTAGTTGGAGCTATAACTTTATTTTGTTCCAGTGCACGTCTTCTAAGAGTCGCTTGTGGCACGTTAAAAGTCTTAGACGCCAATAACCAACCCATTTCATTTTTCTTCACAGCTTCAATAGCCTTTTCCATGGAGGTTTTATCCCAACTTTGTCGGTTTGTTTTTCTAGAATAATTGCGAGGCATGATGTTCGATTACCTGGAAGAAGAAAAAATAAGTGGGTCAAACGACATACTATGCTATTTTACCCGAACAAGGGGTATGTCATTTTGTCCACTTTATAACCTCAAACATTAGAAAACAATAATTAAAAATGTAATAACAAATTTGAGATTTCAACACATTCTCGGAGTAATTTAGTAAAATTGCAATTAACTGACGCCAATAAAAACAAATGAACTTGAAAAAATACTTACTTTTACGAAGAAACAAAATCCATCTGAGCAAAACTCGTGACTGCAAAAATCAAACAAACAAGTGTCCACCTCACACGGCCAAACGGACGCCACTGGCGACGCGACAGGTTGCGACAGGTTACTAAACGGCCACCTACACGTAATCGTCAAAACTAATTCGTCTGTGGTTTTGGAGAAAAGTAAGTGTGTCATTTAACCCGCCTATCCCTTTCAGACCTGAGATTTTTTTTCTCGCATATCTCTTTAGTTCCTATGATTTATTTATCAATAAGTGTCGCGTATTATATGAAAAATTAAAAAAAAAATCTAGCCCTTCCCATCATTCCTAAAAGAACATATCACGATCGTGAGTTTGGGGTTTCACTTATACCTACGCACAGACGTGACTTCGTAGGACTCAAAGTTATATCATATCACTATTACGTAATTTATTAAAATTACTTCGTTATTTAACAGCAAAATTATATTCTTTACATTGTTTTTAGTATATAAACATAAAATAAGAGAATTACAGTACATATAGGTACTATAAATAAGACTCCAAGATAATTAGAGAAATTATACTTTAATTTGTACTTTGTAAATCACAGTTAATTTGTATTTATTCTAATAATTATAGCATTTTTATAAATCATTTAATGTAACTTATATTAATTATTAAAAAAATATATTTAACAAAAAACAGTCTTTGAGCAAAATAATACGAAAAGTACAAAATACTTAGGTGGCTTTTATAAAATAAAGTATCCTCATATTCTATTTATTTACTATGGTAAATATAGAAACAATCCTTATCGCGACTAAGGCATAAGTAAACATCACACTTTCGGCATCTTATTTTAGAACGAGAATAACAACTCTCCAAACGACATTTACGTGGAGCCCTAATGTCATCAAAAATAGGCAAATGGTCGTAGCCATCATATCTCTTGCCGACTGATGGATCGTTAGCTGGTTTATATCTGACAGAAATATTTGCATTTAGCTCGACTAGAGGTTCTGATTGGAGACGTTCTTTACAGGGAGTATTCAAAAGAGTTTCAGCGATCTCAAACCTAAATGCAAGCAAATCCTGGATACGATTTTTCGGAATACCCTTAGCTAAGCAATCACATCTGTATAGACGCCAAGCATTTACTACAGCTAAGTCCATGAAATGCAGAATTACTTTTAACGTCCACTTACGCGTCTTCATAAATGTTCTATAGTACTCCATAGATTGGTCGAGGACATCAACCCCGCCCATAAACGCGTTGTAAGAAGTAACAATCTTTGGAGCATCAACATCGACATAGCATTTTTGAATCTTATTATATCGTTTTACAATATCTATCGCCGTGCCTCCAGTACAGTTCGACGCCGTAAGTACTGCTTTACTATCTTTCCATTTAACTACAACTAAGTCATTGGATACCCTTTGATCGATGTCTCCCCTCTGCATTTTTCTGTCGTCTTTGAAGCTGAGCTGTTGACGTTCTGGAATACGATTGGCCATGATGGTCCCCGTCCCATGATATCCAAGCTTTTTCAATTCGTCTAGCAAAGGAATTGTGGTAAAGTATCTATCAAAAAATATACAGCTTCCTGGAGGAACACTCTGAATAAGGCGGAGAACTACAGCAGGTCCAAGTCCAAGCGTATGTGAAAGTGCAGGGTTATTGCCAAAATAAATTTCGAAATCTACCATCAGCCCTTCGCTCGTAGTGACAACAAAATTTTTAAGCCCAACCGGACGTGGCTTATTTTTTACCAGTTGTCTCAGATGACACTTTCCTGTGAAGGGGATCATTTGTTCGTCAACAGAATATCTACCTGGTGTTCTTAAAATTTTGTTACAGCTTTCTTTGACAACATTAATTACCGGCTGTACCTTCCAAAGGGGATTAAGCCCACTACCCGCAGGCGAAGTATCCGATTCCACAACATGAAGATTGTTCCTTAATGTCATAAATCGATCTCGTGTCATTACAGAAACGATTGCGTCAATCTTAATTTTTTGCCGCCAGTACATTGGGATTCGGGGATAATTCAAAATTCCCATCAGAAGATGCACACCATACAGTTTTTTAATTTCTGGTTTAGTACTATTTAATACTCCGCCAGTTTTTCTCATGTAATACATATTTGTACAGATAGACATTTTTTGAAAGAAATCGTCATTGTAATAATCACAAAAATATTCAATAGGTGATCGAATTGCAATAGGAGCCGGGTGACCGGGGTAGTCATGAAATGCGTCTATAAAATCAGTTTTCTTCCAGAGGCGTTTACGTTGCGGTATTTTAACTTTTATTTGCTTGATACGTTTTCTAGGTGAACTACTATCGTGGATGTCCTGTATTATTGAAGTACTGATTTTTGTACCTGACGTAGATGGCAGTGATGCTTCAAGTAAGCCAAGTTCTTCATCAAGTACGCTGAGATCGGGTGGTGCTACAAATTCTTCATCAGCATCGTCGACTTCGAAATCAGAGCAGTTTCCGTCCTCCAATAAGCTTAACACGAGATCGTTATCCAATGGTTGCCCTAAAATAAAACAAAACATTAAGAAAAAACGTAAAAACATGCGAAATTTAACAAGCGCACTTTTGTGCGTTTGTGCAACTACAACCTAGAGCTCACGATTGTGCTATCATGAATTTACAACACGACAGGTCTAAAACTTGGAGTATTTTGCTCATGATAAAACATTTTCTCGTTAGTTTAATCTACTTGCTATATACTACCACAAAAATATGAAAGTAATTACTCTAAAATGCCTATAAAAACAGTAAAACTTACTTTGTTTTGTTCGGGGGTCAACAAACGCAGCCATCTTGCCAGGATCCACGCGCCCACTGCACTGTTTTTCGCCCGAAAACGACTTCTGATTGGTTGATTGACGAACTCACTATCGTGTAAGCTCGGTTTCGTGTGTAAAACTGAATTGCGCGCGGTATATGGATTTTTTAAAATTTGTGCTCACGATCGTATCATTCAGGTCGGAAAGGGATAAGTCATTTTGTACGCCTTTCCCCTAGGTACTAAAATGCATTAAATAAAACTATTTACCTGTTATGGCTTCATTAGTATCTTCGGTGTTTATGTCCAAAGCTTTATTCACCAACAGCTTGCCTCTACGTAACATTTTTACACTTAATTCTAAAGAAATAAACAAAAACAACAGAACTTTCTTTGCAGAGAAAAAAAACGGTCGTCACGCATTCGAACTATTTCGTTGATTGTCGCCTATTTTGACAGATGACGTTTGACGTTTTACTTTGAAACTGAGTTATTGCACTTTGAGTCATACCATCAATGAAATAAAGTAAATATTTCGTTGTTTAAAACGAGAAATATGAAATCAATCATGTCATTTTTGTACCTTTGAGCGATCATAAGTTTCAAAACAATAAACATAATGGAATCACATGCTAGTGGTTCTACTGTTTAACAATATTTATTTATACATGATAGAACCGAATGTTTGTGGTTCCCTTTTGCAAAACAATATTCTATGGTTATGGTTCTATTTTGTGTATAAAAAATAATCGTTAATAATAGAAATATGTGTAATGTATAATGGTACCAAGTATGCGTGGATCTTTTTTGTATAAAATTACATGATAGTACTATCGTTTATTTGTTTGATCAATAGAGTCGTGTTGTGCCGTGGTTCCGTTTTGCTTTACAAGTAACGTTTGTTATTGCTGTTGGTTCTGTTCTGCTTTTAATAATACCTTGTTTCCAAGGGGAAAATCAGGTGGTTCTTTTTTGTATAAGAATTTAGACCACTTTTACATTAGTATTCTTCAAAAAAAGTAAAAAATGAAATTTGTCGAGTGGTTTCATTTTGCATAATTACGGACATATATGTTTCTATTGTATGTTTATATAACTTTGAAACCATCCAACCGACGTGCCCCAAATATATTTCATTAGAAGGGCAATAATGCGAAGATGATTTTAGACTACGAAAACAGCGTCTGTTGGGGCAGTACATATCGAATAAATGGGATGGATGTAGAATATATCCCTAGAAAGCATAAACTCGAAATTAAAATTATACCCTAGATTAGAAAAACCTTTTTTTATTTAAACATATTTATTTATTATATTACTTTCGTATTTTTGTAACTAGATCTGTTGATTTTAGATATTATCCAAATAACGACAACTAGATTCACATTTTTTAATTTTTTATTTTTACTACGTTTATGCTTTTTAGTGTTGATATGTAAAAATAGTAGTGACGTGGGCATTTTTTATAGGTACTTAATATTAACAGTAAAAAATGAAAATAAGTTACCTCGTTTGCGTTTAAATACTTAGATAACGTAAAGTTGTTATTATTTATTTAAAACAACAAATAAATTGATTAAATAAAATCAATGTTTGCGATGACAGCAATACCTACAAATGAACATATTTTATTTAGTTATAATCGCAAATCCCTAAAACTGATGACCCGATAATATTATCCAATATATAATAAGAGTACAGATTAAGGGGTCTGTCTAGTAGCTCGCGCCGAAAAAAACGCGATTTTCGTGATTATTTCTTGGGATACTGGATAAAGGTAATGATATAAAAGTTATTAGGCTTAGCAAATACACTCTTGAAATACATAAAAAAAAAATTTTCTTTTATTTTATACATGTATTATGACCAAAAACGTCAGCCAAACGCAACACCTCGAAAAGTAGGTAGGTCCGCCTTGTTGATAAAATCTCGGAGCTGTGTTGTCTGAAACAAAAAAATCAAAGTGCTTTAGGTTTGGTATGACAATGGCTATGTCCCCTATGAATTTTATTCAATTATTTTAAAAAATAAATAAATGGTGAAGAAAAAACAAAAAAATTTCAAAAAACCGGTTTTTTTTCGCCGATTTTTGAAAAAAAAATACAGTAAAATTCAAAATTTTTGAAAAAAAATTATAGGGGACATAGCGATAGATTTAAAGAATATGTGGTTCAAATTTCATAAGGATCGGTCGAGTAGTTTCGAAAATTTCATCAACAAGGCGAGTAAAAACGTTGTTTCGAGAAAAACGCGTTTAAAGTTTTTTTTACATGAAATTCTTAAAAAAAAAATACTTACACCTAGTCAGCGATGCCTGGACCGTACAAAATTCCTTCAGATTGTCCGAAGAGTTGACTTTCTTCCAATCTTCTCTGTCTCAGCATTGTTCTGCCCTCTTTGGAAGCTTCCGATGAACGGCGGTTGCCTACTTGGATACGCTGGCGGTCGCGCGTCGCGGCATATGCGACTGCAGTTTCGCCGATTCCAACGTGCATCGCATTTTAGCTTTTTTGCTGATGCACTTGTATTACTCCTGCTCCGATCTCCACGTAAACTACGCTTTTTTGTCTTACTTCCTGCATGTCGCCAGGATTTAGTTTGATGTTTGCCTTTTTTATCCATTGCGAAAATACGACAATTTCACGTAGAGAGATGTTGCTCTAACGAATTTACAAACAGAACTGCCTCTTTTCGCTCCAAAAGCAGGTATATACATTTAGTAGATCAAAACAACGAAATATATACGACCTTTAGGATACCGACATATAATATATATACATATATACAAGAGGATTCTGAAAGAGAGCAGCTGCGAGAGAAAACAATAGCAGGTAAGCGGCTGGGTCAGCGCGCTAGAGGTACCTACCTTTGAAGCGTTCAAAAATAATGTTAGAGTTCTCGGATCGTTCTAAAATTTTCACACAATATTTCTTAATATATTTACTTTCGAAAAAAGTAAAAAAAAAAAAACGATTTTTCAAAGTGAGTTACTAGACAGACCCCTTAAGACGCACAAGTGTATTTATTTTCATGGTTATGTAACTAGTTCTAATCTAGCATTCATTGAACCGAGAACGCGCGAGGAGCGAATGAAACGTCTGTTGTCAATTTGGTCAAATATGCTTTCGTATGTCTCGATGTCCGGTTATTTTCCTCTAATTTTGGTCGTTTCAGTTTTTGATAATTTAAATTCGAAAAATGTCCAGAGACAAATTGAAATATCGTTTTTATCACAGATAAAAACAATCGTTTGATAGTTGTTAGTTTATAATCTTTAAATAATAATAAAATCTATGAGCCTAACCTAATTCGAAACAAATTGATAGATTGTACATAAATTTGTATATGTTACCGGCAATCTGTATATTTAAGGTATTCTAAACACATCATCATCATCACAGCCCATAAATGTTCCACTGTTGGTCTCGGGCTTCCTCCGTAATGGGAGGGAAATTAACCTACTATACCGCGCTGGTCAGACGTGTTGGTATAGGGTTTTGTTTCGAGTTTTCCTTCTCTCGAATAGATGTTATATGCGCTTTATATCCCTTAGTCCTCTCGTACCATCACCCACGGGTAACATGTGGGGTGGTGAATAGTATTCCTACTCCGTCACCAAACGGAAAGCCCAGGCAATATATAGAATACCTGGAGCATCCAGGCAATTTTATAACATACTTAGGTAATGTATACAATTCCGAAGGATTGTATAGGCTACCTGCTGTTCACCGGCAATGTGTAAAATAAATAGATCTTAGTCTATATTTATGACAACCTATCCATGAGCGTAGCTACAGTGGGGCAGTAGGTTAAGTCAGGGTTTTTTTTTAATAATTGAAAAGCACTGCGCTTAAATTTAGATATCGTTATTATAAACGGGCTAAATGTTCTTTATTGCTATTTCTGCTCTGTGCGACACTACCATAACAGAAACTAGTCGCATAGCCAGGGGCGGCTTTGCCTATAGTGCAGAGGGTGCGGTGCACCCGGGCGTTAGGGGGCGCCGAGAGCCACTCGGGACTCATAAAGCCTCCACTGTAACGTTTCGCACGGAGCGGGCGCACTGTACGCTTGTGAGCCTAACCATTTATAAACATAGTGGGTGCGTTATTTGACAGGTTTGGGTAGGTTGCTTTGCCGCCACGCTGACTGTACTTCATAATCCGATCGCGTTTACCTGGTTTTGTGTCAAAACAACGAGACTAAGCATGGAACAACACACTCCAGCGAGATTCGGAGTTTAGTCGACGTGTTGTACCTGTCAACCTATTCCATTTTGTACACGCATTTTGATACACGAGGGTGCCAGGTGATTCATTGCACCCGGCCGCTACATGTGCTAAAGCCGCCCCTGCGCATAGCTATAAAACGAAATAGTGAAGTGGGACTTTGGCGGGAATATGAAATGACCTCATGTCTTGTATTATATTCAATATCTTAATGTTTCAACGTGTTACATTAAATAATTTTGATGGTATTTCATAATGTGATGCGAAGGAACTGTTGGGATGTTGATATGATATAAAAATTCCCGGAAGATATGCATTAACAGTGTGGCCATAGTTCCGTTGAAGGCGATTTCTCTTAAAACGAAACGTCCTCTTTAGATGTTATGCGAATAAATGTTACTAGAAATTATGATTCTTGTATTATGTGATAATATGTATGCAATGTCGGATTAATTTTAAAATAGTCAAAATGTAGCATAGGTAACAGCTTCATTTTAAAACCGGTGAATTTTGACGAGTAATGACGGGCAGATATTTTAAAATTGAATTTTTAATCCTTTCTAAAATTACCTTGTCGATACTTATTCAAAAATAATTTCTATCTCTATAATCGTATTTATTATTGATTCGGCTAACTCTATTAAAGTGAGATTCTGGAATGAAAAATAAAATACTTAGATGTATTTCTTGAGAGCATTTAGTATTAAAACTATTTTTCTATTGTAAGCATTTCTGTTGTATTTTGTTGTATATTTTTTATTGCTGTAAATATAAATTGTTGCTTTATTTTATTTTAATTTATTTTATCGACAATAAATACCAACCAACCTATCCCATTATTTCCTCGTTGAAGACAACTAGAGAATATTTTTAAATTATATAAAATGGTTTTTTAAGTCCTGCAGTAAGGCGATATTCCTTGTATTGCGAAGGAGTTTACAACATAATTAATGAACACAAAATTACACTTACTCGTAATAACAACTAGTGGATCGCTCAAAGTAAAATAAATGTACTGTGGGAACGATCCCACGGTACTGCCGCGGTATGTGGAAACCTTACCGCAGTTATCACTATCATCTGCGCCTATCTCCGCTCCTATGCGTTAGGTAGTAGAAGCCTTTATAACATAACGAAGAATAGCCTAACATAACGTCATCGAAACGAATTAAAACGGGATAAGGGGTTAATGTCACGTTCGGCAGAAGGGATTGGCAACTACAATTGGTGTTTTTAAAATAATTTATGTTCGTTCAAGTTAGTTGTGTGCAAGAGAAAAGGAATAAATATTAAGATCTACTAAAATGTTGTAGGTATATATGCTGCGTGATAACTGCTACGAATACTATCAATTCTTGCTTTGCTCGTGGATGTCATGAAAAACGACTAAGAGATCTCTATAGACGTGGGTCAACTCCATCTGATTCCATTTGGTCAACAATTATATTCCCATGTTGATGTCAGATTAACGGCCGGTCACAAAGCTATTCATCTCAGCTCATATATGTCTCACTCTTGGGCTCGAGCCTCCTCCATAATAGGAGGGAAATTGACCTACTATACCATGCTGGTGAGACGTGTTTCCTTCTCTTTCATAAATATGGGTTTTATATCCCTTAGTCGTCTCTTACGATTATCTACGGGTAAGGGGGTGTTGAATTAAAATGTACTCTTACTCTGTCACCACACGGATAGATATCCTAACTATTGCCAATACTTTACTTTTCAATATGTACGGTAGAAGAGAAGTAGGTACCTATATATTGCGTCGACCCCAAGTAATTAGAATATGATGATGATGGCTAAAATGTATATATCGAGAGACCTTGCACTAGATTACATGTGTCGGTAAGAAGACTTGAACGAAGCTTGCACAACTACTAAGTATTATTATGAGCGGTGATAATGGAAGATGCGACGCGACGCCGTGGACTCTGCAGATTACCAGTCTTTATACACGTCATAGCTCTCAGTTTTTTTTTCTAGCAGCAGACTATAGCATAGTCACAGTCAGTTCGGAGCGACAGAAGGAATACTCTAGCAGAAAATCGGCGTCTGAACAGTGACGATGAGTTGTTACGCTTCGTTAGGTGAGCAAGAGCCGGAAGCCCAATTTTATGAGTGGGTTTTGGTTGGTAGGCAGCGAGCTGGCTATACTCCTGGTATTGGTTAAGGTCCATGAGCGGCAATAACAGTTAACATCAGGTGTGCTGTTTACTCGTTCGCCACCATAAGCAATACAAGTCTATCTTGCAGTGAAGTTATTTATCTATGTATCTACTTTGGTTGTTTCATAAGACAATCACAAAGAAGAAATAGGTGATGGCATCTAAAGCTGATATCAGACGGTTCACTCGAGTGATTGTTCACTCGGGTGATGGTTCATTTTTCTTTCATTCTATGTTCACACGGCTAAGAGGGAATGATTTAAAAAAGAACATTCACTATTCATTTCTTTCAATATGTCATCGAATGAAGTCGTGCGTCTTGGAATTACTTTAATTTTATCAATTTTTGGTGGTAATTTTCCATTGGTCCATCCCGGGTATAACCACACTCTCGCAGAAAATTGACGCCTGAACAGTGGCAAAATGGCTGCTGTGCTTCGTTCCGTGAGCGAGAGAACCAGAAGACCATCTTTTTGGGTAGGTTTGGGATTATTGGTAGGCAGCGGTCTATCTATACCTCTGGTGTGGCAAAAGTCAATGGACGGCAGTAACACTTAACATCAGGTGTGCTGCTTGCTCGTTTGCCACCAGAGCACTAAAAAAAATCAAAGAGTTGACAAAAAAAAGCAAAGAAAACGACGACGGTGATGGGTGCGACCATGGATTGAAAGAAGAAACTTATTAACACCATCAAATATATTGTTGAGAGAACGAGCAGTTGAAGATCCTGATTCATATTGTAATTATCTTTTTAAAGTTCTTCAAAAAAAGCAATGTATTTTGATCGTTCCACTTAAACACCATTTTGCCGCGTGCGACCAGCGCAAAGCACACAAAGAATATCAACATGGGACGTCCTTCGGCTACAGAACTCGAAACAAAATAGCCAAACCCGAATGAACTAGTGTTGCATATCGATAGTCTACTATCGATAGACAATCAATTGTCTATCGATAGTTTACGTATAAGCAATAGTATCAATAGTATATCGATTGTATTGTAATACGTAAATACTATCGATACTATCGATAGCTCTCCACGAGCAATACTATTAGTAACAACGATACTATCGATAGTTATTCATTCGATAGTATCAATACTATCGATAGTATCGCTAATACCATTAGTTTTAACTTAAAACTATCGATAGTATCGACTATTTTGGACTATCGATAGCAAGCAACTATTCGATAGTATTGTTGTCTAAAGTTATGTTATGTAGTAAGCCAAGTACTGACATTATTATTAAAGAAATTTATTTAAATTTGTGTCATCATAGAGCAGAACAAATTTTAGTCAGATGAATAACATTAAATTTGTGATACTAACAAAGTGAAACAATTATAATAGCAATACTTGCTGCTGTCAATATTTCTTGAGTTTCGGTGTGAATGGTATTATGTCATATTCTTGGATTATTTCATTTTTCTAGTGTGTTTATCACTATCACACAGTGTTATATTACATTCATTGGTATATACTAAGACAGAGATAAGTCTTTTGGCAAATAGTCTGAATAAACTTTTAATACAATGTCTTTGGCTGTACTAGTTATATCTGGCTGGTATTGATAACAAATTAAAATTATCATTTAAATAAAGAAACGATTTAGTAAAATGTTATTTTCTGTCGTCTTTAATTTTATTTTCTTTTTGTTAAAATGAGTCAATTCTATGGAGAAATTCGACATACTTTAAAACTTTATTATAAAAAAGATACATGCAACGCAAGCTGTGAAAAAATTGTGACGTTTATGGACCTAATGTGGAGTCAGAGAGTCACACAAAGTTGGTTTAAATGTTTTCAATTCGGGAATTTTGATGTCAACGTTGCATCTCGCTCATTTCATTTTCGATTGTATATAATATACAATTGAAAATTGATTCTGGATTCAGTTAGATACATATTTCTATAGCCCTATAATGTGAAGTTACATATATGTAAGCATATTTTTAACAGAGCCTTCTAGATGAATTACTTTGCAATTGAGCGTACAGAGAACTTATGTTTTTCGGACCCTGTTAAATTTATTTCACTAGTTTAATATTGCTAAAAATACAACAAATCTAATGACTAATTGCGGCGATAATTCTGTGTAGAATTGTAACTCAAAATTCTTGATTATGTTTTTCTTAATTTTGTTTAACCGAAATTTTCAAAACTAATAACTACAATAAAATTTTATTGTAATAGGCATTCTGAGTTTCATTAGTATACTGAAACAAACCATTTTTTTATTTTTTTGCTTATGGTGGCGAACGAGCAAGCAGCAGCACACCTGATGGTAAGTGTTACTGCCGCCCATAGAGCTTGGCAATACCAAGGGTATAGCTTAGGCCGCTGCCTACTAATAAAATCCCCACACCCACCCAGTTGGGCTGCCGGCTTTCTAGCTCACCGAACGAAGCGCAATAGCACATTGCCATTACTCAGACGTCGATCTTCTGCGAGAGTGTGGTACTACCCCGGACGCAACGGCCCGCGGCTATGGACAGAAAACTGTCAACAGTGTGGTACAAGTACAAGGTACCACTTACATTCATTCACACTCACATTCTGACCCAATTGTCCAGAAGTCTCGGAGCATTATAATTTGACTCAACTTTCAATGGCTATTGATCTTAACATTATTAGCTAACTTGGGCTTTAAAGTAAGAACGCAAATACTGCTAGAAAAGTCACCACAAAATTCACTGAAAACAAGCAACAGGAACACAACTACGGTATTTATATTTTTAAGCAATACTATTGAAAATTTTCTGGCAATCGATAGCTCGAAATAGTCGATACTATCGATAGTTTTAGGTTAAAACTAATGGCATTAACAATACTATCGATAGTATTGATACTATCGAATGAATCACTATCGATAGTATCGCTGTTATTGATAGTATTGCTCGTGGAGAGCTATCGATACTATCGATAGTATTGATATGTGACGATACTATCGATAGTATGAATACTTTTTGAGGTTAACTATCGATAGTCAAACTATCGATTTTTATGCAACACTGGAATGAACGTTCTCTCAATATTCAGACAGTTCATTTCTCGTTCATTCGGAGTGCGAGTGAAAGATGCCGGATGCTAATATCCAACACTGTTGGATCGGTTCACTAATGAATTCATTCGGCACTAATGTTTCATTTTGTGTTCAGATGCGTCACTTCGAGTGAAAGATGCGAAATGAAAGACAAAAATGAACAAAAAATGACTCGTCTGATATCAGCTTAATGTTTTTCACAAAAATGTTGTCCTAAATCTTCAGCACTCTGGTTATAAAAATAATATTAATGCCAACCTCATTGAATTATAAAGGTTTTATTTTTTTAAAGACATCAATCACACTGCTCTAAGAAAATAATCCTTGTATTGCGGGGACTTTACAAACATGCAATTAACGCAGATAAATTACACCCCGATTTAGAACAACACTTTGTGAATCGCACAAAGAATTGTCCTGCGTGGGAATCGAACCTACGGCACTGGCACAGAAGGTCGGTATCTTAACCAATACGCCATCTGTGCAGTCAAATCGGTATTATAAACTGGTTAATTTTTTTTTACTGCTATTTTTGCTCTGTTACAACACTATCATAACAGAAATTGGCCAAATTACGCAAACTAGTAGCGTAGCCATAAGACGAAGGAGCGAAGTGGGACTTTGGCGGATATGTGAAATATATGGTATTAACGATTATATTAAAAAAATATGATGGCATTTTTTGTAATTTGGTGCCGAGGAACAGTTGGAATGTAGTAAATATGACATAAAATTGCTTTACAAATGTTTCCGTTTCGCACTAAAATTTCCAGAGCAAAGTGGCCTTAGCACCGTTGAAGATGACGATTAAACATACTGACGGACAATGGCTAATGTGAAGAAACTAGACTTTTTAATCTGATAATTTGTGAAGAAAATTATAACTCGAGAATGGCAACAATTAGTTCGTATTAGTAACCGATTGCCACTGCAAAAAAAAGGAAAACTGAATGAAGTCAGGTCATGGTATTGACACATCCTCACAGCATGGCCCATAAACGTCCCACTGTTGGGCTCGGGCCTCTTCCGTAATGCGAGAAAAATTAACCTACTATATCGCGCTGGTCAGACGTGTTGGTATAGGGTTTAGTTTCGAGTTTTCCTTCTCTCGCATAGATGTTATATGCGTTTTATATCCCGTAGTTGTCTCGTACGATCACCCACGGATAAGATATATGGGGTGTTGAATAGTATTCTTACTCCGTCACCACACGGATATTATATTTAAATGAGGTTAATAAAACAAAGACTAAAAACAGATTATTGTTGTAATTAATTTATTTATTATTCTATCAGCTTTCTACTAGTATAGAATATAAAGAACTTTTTTTTTAGCGCTAGTAGAAAAGAAAACAACACAATCTATTTTAAATGACTTGCTCAAGATACTATTCATATATTTCTATTTCTAAAATATGCAAGCGTTCACCGAGCCAAACTTAAAATAAAAATTGCACAAATTTTCAATGTCTTTATCTCTTTTACAACACAGTTCAACAAATTCATCATTCAAATCATTCGTTCCTCCACTTAAATAACTTTTACATATACACACTCAGAGAAAAATATTTAAAAAAATAATACATTTTTTTCTCGTCATTGCCTTTACTTTTTTTTTAACGGCCAGGATCTGTTTGTGATAACTACCCTCAATGGCACAAATCTAAAAACATTATGACTATTTAGTGCAAGAAAGGGTCTTAAAAATTGGACACATAAAATTCAGTGTCACAATATAGTAGTTATCCTGGCTTCGATATATTGTTTGGTGGGTTTTGTCTAGAATCGTCTGGTCTGGTTTAGGATCATCTGACGAACGCTAAATGTTGAGAGGCCTAGTCCAAGCGCTGCGAGGAATAGTGCAGACCTGGACATCATTTTCTCACGATTCGCTGGCTGTAACAAAGAGAAAAATATCTTAATAATTAAAATCTTAAATAGCATTATTTTTTAAAGGCAGGCCCTTGACTAATCATCGAAATGTTAATCTAACAAAGGCGTTCCCACAACTGGAAATAATGCCATAACATCACGTGGGGCAAGCGGATTGACTATAGCAGTTGGTGCTTTAGGTTTTCCAAGAATCTACTGACCGTTATTATAAGCACCTTAGCGAATTTCTGCGATTGTCACGGTAAAGAGATAATGAGACTCGAACGTGTAATCGTACTTAAGAGGCAAAGCTTATTGAAATTTAGGGGGCATAGTTCCAGAGTTTGGGCATGTTAACGAAAATTTCTTCAGAAAAATCCTTTAACACTGCTCGACCGGATTTCAATACAAGACCAATAGGCTATGCTTACAGCTTATTTTACTGAACCAATCAACGAGGCAGTTTGCGAACTTCTTCCGATAAGAATTATGCCCCAGTTACTCGTCATTCTCGTGTGCATTGAAGGCGTTTAAACCATAAACAATTGCATATCTTATCTTAATTATTTAATGGATCATGAGAAGTAGGTTATTTTAAAGATATCGCGTAAAGAGGAAACGAATAAATTCATGTGTCGCATAAGGACGTTATAAATATATAATAGGCATAAATTACAAGGATCGGTGGCCCGCTCGCAAGGCGTTTGAGAGGTACTTGAAGGGCGGGCTTATGATGTCGCGCGCCGTTGCCTCTGTCACCCTAGACTTGGGCTACTTGCGGATCGTAAAAGAAATTACTAAGAATTAAACCTTACTCGATTACTGGATGTCACTCCTTAAACCGTCTGTGGACTATCATCATGCTATTCTTATCCCAACTACTCGACCTCAACGCAATATATAAAAACATATTGCAAAAGTTTCATGACTAGCCGCCTGCCTGATGTCAACCCTCCTTGTGAATTAATTGTTGACCAGACGCCATTAGAATTGGCCCAGGTGTATTTTAAAGTCTCAATCTTCTTTTCCGAAACCCAAGAGTAATGTAAGGGTTGGTATTAATAGTTTCGTAGCCACCACCACAGATAAACCATCAGTGCAGCCAAAACAAAAAAAAAACAGAATAATAAATTATGTATTGAACCTAAGATTTTATCGAGGTAAAGGCCTTGAATTTAATGGATGTATGGAAACTACTTTCCGTGTGGTGACGGAGTAAGAATACTATTCACCACCCCATATCTTAGCCGTGGGTGATCGTACGAGATAACTAAGGGATATAAAACACACATAACAGCTATGCGAGAGAAGGAAATCTCGAAACAAAACCCTATACCAACACGTCTGACCAGCTTGGTATTACTATAGGTTAATTTCCCTCCCATTACGGAGGAGGCCCGAGCCCAACAGTGGGACATTTACGGGCGGTGATGATGATGATGATGGAAACTACTAATTAGTAATAGTAGATAACCGGTGGATACGGACACACAATATCCCTACGCAGTTTAATTCTGCAGTGATGTCATCGTTTTAACTAAATAAGTAAAATATTTCTAACCTCAAAAAAAAAACCTATAATCAATTTGTATAATAATACGTTGACAATATAATTGTCTTACACATAATATGCAAAACGTAGCGCCATTTGGCACACCCGTTAAAAACAAGTCATTTAAAGATATATAAATAGAACAAAATCATATGACTAGAATGTACGACAGCAGATTTTTTGCGATATTTTATTCTTTTCACAGACAGATAAATTTATTTTTATCCTGTCTGAATGAAGAATGATATTTTTATTCTTAATCACAATACTAGTAAGAATACAATTTAAGTATCCCAGTATCCCTTATTTGGGAATCTTGTGGAATAATACCAACTCTTGCATTGCATGTAGGTAAGTGTAGTAAAATATGACTAAGAGATTTACATTGAACTGGGCCAACATTATCTGATGCCGTCCGGTCAACAATTAAATACTGAAGCAATATTGACGACAGGCAGCCGGTCATAAAATTATTGCTAAAACTTTTGCAATATGCGCGATGGAAGAAGACTCCACATTGCGTCGAGCCCAAGTAATTATGTAAAAGACGACTCAGAAATGGAAGTATTATAATATACTCGAACGAAACAAGGAAAAACTCGAAACAATATAAACCAGTCTGTCTGCTAACGCGGATCGGTCATTTTCCTTCTCAAATTAAAGCATAAATTTATTAGTGGTAGGACCACGTTGTTGACAGTTCTCTGTCACAGCCGCGAGCCAGTCCGTCCGGGGTAGTACCACACTCTCGCAGAAGATCGGCGTCTGAGTAATAGCAATATGTTATTATGCTACGTGCGGTGAGCGAGAGCGCCAGCAGGCCAACTGGGTGGGTTTGGAGTTTGTATTGGCATGCAAAGGTATAGCTATACCCTTGATATTGCAAAGGTCCACGGGCGGCAGTAACACTTACCATCAGGTGTGCTGCTTGCTCGTTTGTTACCATAATCAATAAAAAACAAACTGAAAAATTGACAAAAATCACGAAGTCCTAAACCTTCATAGTCTTAAACCTCAACACGTATCACCAAGGGGGATGGGGGGAGGTTAAAAATGCTTAAAAAAAGATCACGTGATTAATGGACGTCCCCAAACTCTGCTGTCCATTTTTCTAGTAATTCCTTAATCAATTTTTATATATTTTATATATTATACGGACCTTGTAACAACTCGAGAAAATTTCCGTGCGTTCAGGCGCTTCTGCCATACCTACTATTGTAATCAAACTTAAGGCTCACATATAGGCCCCTTAAGCTCTGTCATATCCGTGGTGCTGTACTGCTACGCTTCACATGTCAGTACATCATCTTATCTATTGGCCTATTAGCCAATTTTGCTTCATGTCTCCCGCTTTGCATAGGAGGGAAGTGGAAATTCTTCAACTCCTCCTGTTTTTCTTTTCTAATTAAATTTGTTGCGAGTCCCAAGACAATTAAAAGCGTTTCCCGGGACTTCCTGAGGGTCAAACCTCAGTGTCTTATACGGAGACCATTGTGGATCCTGGCTTACAGGAGTTACAGTGGTGGGAATGTGTGGTGGGATTAGTCCCAAAAAAACAACAGCTAAGTGAGTGGCACGTGGAGATTTTCTTTAATAATTACTTGTTATCTTTTAATCGACGTACCCACGTTTTATGAATTACGCAGCTATCGGTTTATAGTGATCAGGTTAATGACGAACAAAAGTCAAGAGTTGTAACACTTTCAATCAGTCGATAACGAGCTATATGTTCACTTGAATAGCTTGACATCAATAATGGAACATACCCATATTACGTGTACCATTTTATTTTATTTTTTTCGTACCGATTTTAATCGTCAAAGCAACACAGGAGAGTTTGGTAAAAAACTTCTTAATCTTGTAATGTAACTGATATCCGTAACGAGAAGTAAATCAATTGTTAGTTTCAATTGTTTATTATAGGAAATAAAAAAGTTAATTGCAATTATTTGAATTGCGATTAACTTTGCAATTAACATTGGCTGCAGAGATGGCGCAGTGGTTAAGATATCTATGTAATGTGCTTCTACCGTTTAATGTTCACAAAGGATAATACTCTGTGTTTTAATTAAAATCTAAATCTACCTATATATGTGACAAAAAATATATACAGATATTGAAAACAGTAAGTAATAAAAGTATAATTTTTAAACAACTTGAAAGTATGTTATTACTTGTTTCATGGATCATATTATGATTATCAAGTATACAATTATTTGACGTGCAATCGATAGCAATTGGGAAATATGAATTTAAAGTTTTTTTTCTATGGAAATGACCAAAAAAAATTGTGTTTGTTGGCTGAACCATTGTTGGCATATTAGAATATGAAAGCAATTTTGTAGTAGTAGTAGTAGATAATATATTTATCTGAAACATGCCACTTATTACACAAATGCGTGTTTTACACTTGAAATGCTATTAAGCAAGAATTTGCCAAAACCAAAGAAGTTTTACGTAAATAACCACGATGACACTGAGTATCTACCAACTCTAAAGATTTCAATATACATACTCGTTTATCCATCGATATTCACATGTCTATGACAATGGAAGCATTTAATTAGGCAACCACGTGAATAAATTCAGGCGTGACTAATCGGTTTCAAACTAAATAAGTTTGACACCAATACATTATAATAATTATCTAAACTAATTTCGTTACAAATAAATGAAACGCAAAAGGTGTTTAAGTCGTAGAATATACTGTAGTAGCAACATTTACGTAGCTTTACCTGTTTTCACAGACTCTTGAATTTTATGTAATTTGAATACCAATCTATATGACACAACATCAATGATTATGTAACATTTATGTCTAAATTGCCTTAGGTGGTACCTAAAATTTAGGTGACATAGATGAAAAACATGAAAATGAGCATAAGGCAATCTACATGAATAATATTCACGTCATACTCACTATATTCCAAATTGTCCAATGTAGTCAATGTACATATAAATTCATATTTGATATATACATACTTTTACATACATTTTACACACTTCCAACGACCTTACCAATTAAGTCAGTGATGGGTAGGTACGTGTAATAACCATATTGTGATTAGTACTATTGAAGTTGGCGACAGATGACAAACACCACATTCCGATGGCCTGTCCGCAAGGCCTAAAGCGGTACATGAACGGCAGGATACGGGGTCGCGCACCGTCCTTTCCGTTGCCCCGGATGGATGGCTCGGAGTTTGACAATACCACAGACTGTCCCCAAAAAAAAAGCATTATTGACATGACGAGAGACGTTTTTAAACGAATTTCTTATAGATGTAGGTTTAAATCCCACGTACAGCAATCATCTTTCGCTCGCAAAAAAATTCTAATGTGTATTTGTACATCACTGAAGGCCATTTAAATAGTGGCCGTTGGCCAAATCAACGCACGCAAATACACAAAAATAAAAGAGGTTAATTTATTTTTATATTTAAAATGGCTGAATGCTAACACATTATCATGGGAAAAGTATTTCGAGTTATATAAGTTTGTTATTTACCTCAATATTATAAATGGACCGGTATGGTGATGAAATTGATGTGTGTCGTCAACCTCTTACTTTGCCGAAGAAGTCGTGAAATTCTGGTTGCCAATGGCGATTATAATCTTATCCCTCTTTGGAACGACTGCATAGATTACGAAGTGTGGTCTGCCGAGCTGAATGTTATAGCTTCGAGCCCCAAGCAGAATACATAACAGCGTATAATTGTATTTTACGAAGGTAAAATCGAAATAAAACACTATAATCTTTAACTAGCGTGATATAGTAATCTTCTTTCTTCACATTTTAGAGGTTACTCGAGCCCAGCAGCGTGACATATATAAGCTGAGATGATGATGATGATGATGATGAATTATATGTTAATAAATGCCCTCGCAACAGATGGCTTTATTTCTTAATATAGTATTTATCTTAAAAAGAAAAGTACAATATCTAGAAACTTCAAACAACCTTGAACTCGTTATGTTCGCCGTCTACTGCCAAATTCCAATGTCTTATCAGTACCAACATATCTATCATACAATCTTGTACATTCTCATACACAGTGTGATAATACGTTACGTATTTTATTCAATCTGTGATTATTACGTAATTAGTATCCGGACGGCCTGCCATTGTCAAGAAATCAGTAGTAGTATTGAGCCTAAATGGCGATGGAGGTGGTATCATGGAAGGGGGCGTGCATTAATTAGGTGAGGGGATGTGGGGGTTGAGTTAGTCGAGCCTAATCTCATTAGTTAAATTGCAGAGAAAGTGGTATCGGCAAATATCACGTATTTTTTGTTTTGGCAAAATATAGTGTAAAAATTATTATTATTAATCCCAACTTAATAAAAATAATAATATAAATTGTGTTATTCTTAAATCCAATGAATTTATAAAATACGAATTTAGAAAGATGTCACGTGTGATTAGGGGAGGTTAAGCAATCCTCAAACACGCCTCACGTTATTAATGGACACCCCCTTATATGACCGCACGCTGTCCCCGCACAGTTCGAGTAGGGTGTGTCCAGATTCTCTAGTAAAAAAAAATATTATGTAGTCATTAATATATCAATTTGACGTTGCATTTTTAATCTGTGTATAAACACAGATTAAAAATAAAATGTCAAGTTCGTGAACTTACGCGTAGCCGGTAAGGCTTCAAGTACATATTTCTTTATTTCAAAATATAATGCAAAAGAAAATGGCTGACGTATACCAGTTAGTAATGATAAAATTGGCGCCGTAGTAAACAACAGATTATATTTAAACAAAATGTCTTGCCAAAGTTTTGTTTGTTTCATAATTGGCCATCGTACGCTCTTGAGTTCTACATATTGTCATATTAAATAATGGTCGTACTATTTCTTTTGTGTATTTACTATATACTAGTACCAGTTGCTTTTGCTTTTGTTGAATACTTTAATAATTATTATTTGTTTATTATTCTAGATTTATTTATTTACCGTGTGATTAGAGGTGAGAAAATGCTTCACGTCCATAATGGGGTTATCATAATTATTATAAAAAATTAAATACACGCTAGATGCTGTTATGCCATTTTTTTTTTTTTTTGGTGGACTATGGATGCGTCTCGCCCCGCCGAATCGGTCCGGGGTGACGGAAAGGCGGCGTGTGACCCCATAGACCCACCGTAAAATTCCTCTCCCTTCGCCGTGCGAGCGGACCACCGGTACTCGATTTTTAACTTCGGTGGAGATGCTGTTATGCCATGGGGTATAACAGCATCTAGCGTGTGGGGACCGAGTAAGAGTACTATTCACTACCCCCTATCTTGTCCGTGAGTGTCATAAAAATGGACTAAGGGCTATAATATGCATATAATACTTATACAAGAGAAGGAAAATTCGAAATAAAACTCTATACCAATTAGAGTAATTAGACCAGCGTGGTATAGGTCAATTTCTCACCTATTTTAGAAAGGCTCGAGCCCTAGCCGTGGGCGTTGTTGGGGGCAGTGTCCTGCTTCGTTTCTATTATGAGCTACTGCGCTATTTATATAATAATTATCACTGTTTAATAAATCACTACGCAAGTGAAATCCTGTCTACAAGAACTTATGATAACGCTTAACCTACTTTGGACTTTGAAATGTGCGTGATAACATTTCAAATAAGCAGATAATATAATGACCATAGTTTTGACTGTTATGATTATGATCCTATCGTTCCAAATGTCGTGAATTCGATTCCTAAGCAGCAGATAATTGATAATGCGTCATATTTTTCGTTTACAATCGAATTGCGAAATATTTATGCTTTTTTAGTCCCTTAATGGCACATTAATATATTTTTAAGTTTTATTATTATTTATTCTTGATGATAGTGGCTAACGTTACATATGAAGGTAAATAATTATATTACTTCCTTCGGTTGAAAAAACTAAACGAGACCTAGCTAGGTTTGACTTATCGACCTCGATACCTCCCTGCTTACCCAATTTCATGGAAATCGTTGGATCCGTTTCTGAGATACTCATACAAGAGTTGTAAAAATCGGCTGAGTTATCATCATATGAATGAACAGTAGCAAATGGGAAATTTAGTTTACTTATGCCAATGGGACATTTATAACAGCAATTGCCATTGTCAATACACATGTCAAGCGTGGTGATTAAGGCATTGTCTGTCTGTTAGAAGGTTCATCTCGAATAGAAGAAGTCGATAGGCTGGTTGGGTATGGATATTCCAATACAAATAAGAGTATTCACCACCATCTCGGCTGATATACTGCTGGGGTCGAGCCTCCTCCACAATAGAAGGGCAAATGACCTATACCACGCTGGTCAAACCAGTTGGTATGGAGTTTTAATTCAAGTTTTATTTCTTTTATATAAATATCATCTATATATTACATCCCTTAGTAATTTTTACGACATTCTTGGTAAGATAGCGTTTAGTGAATCGTATTCCTACTTGGTATCCACACTGAGGTTTTCCACCTCTTTATTCTTTATCTATTCTAACATCTTTAGCAATTTCTTTTTCTAATGCAGACACTATACTAATTTAACGCATTTTAACAGACATTTTTCATAGACAGAAATCACAGCACTCTAACTTTAATTTTTTGCAGGCTATGATTTGGACACACTCTGCATAATCCGTCCGAGTGTGGGCCCATAACACACCTTGTTTTCTCCCTATCGCCATTAAAGACCACTGGTATCGATTCCTTGACATCCGCGGTCGACCCAACGTCTTGCCTCGGGTATTATATCCGTCGACGTTGCCCTCACGCAGTCGACCACTCAGCGGGTGATAGACGAATCCACCCAACCGCGAGTTCTCTCTCTACATTCAACAACAATATTGCATAATCAATCTAAATATACCTATTCTTTACCACAAAGAGAAAGCACCTACAATCGAACGATAACCTTAAATCCTTTCATTTTAATATTGCAAAGATTAAAATAGCTAACGATCGATCTTATTTTATCAGTGGTAACTAGCCACATTGTCATGATAAATATTAGATAGCAACGGCATACGCAGTAGACAGACAGATATGCAGGTTAATTCGATTTGTTATGACCTGCGTCTATTGTCTCACACGTCTATTATTATCTGAAGAAGAAAAATCGACCAATAAACTTACGTCTATTATCCTATTTTTTAATATGCTTTTATTGTACGTATTAGGGATATTATATTTCCAATTAACACGAGCAACGTTACGTTAGTGGTTACGTGGTTTGATTTCTAACGACCGAAGTAACAGACTAAACTTAAGAGGAATAATAGGGTAATATGACTGCACAGATATTATAGTGTTTAAGATAACGAACTTCCGTGCCAGTGCTGTGGATTCGATTCCCACGCAGGATAATACTTTGTTGGGTGGACCACCGAAGAAAAAGACCGGGTTCCGGTGACCCACCCGCACGGTGTCAAGAGGCACGTTGTTGGGCGGGTCCATGGAATCGTGCTCCGCTTCCATCGCCCCGGACGGATTAGCGAGGTGTGAAAACTCCATAGGCCCCCGCAAAAAAAAAAAAAATAGAAAAGGACAATACTTTCTGCGATCCACAAAGTGCTGTTCCGAGTCTGGGTGTAATTTGCCTGCGTTAATTATGTCTATAAAGTCCCCCGAAATACAAGGATTATTTCCTTAGTGCAGGATACTGTATATAAAAAAAAATGCTATACAAATGGAATTGGATTTGGAATACTATGATAATATCCAATATCCGTAACTGATACTATTCAAAAAAAATCAGATAATTCGACATAATTTGTTATCCGCAATCGTATTTGAAACCGGCATAATGTTATTTTAATATCCGAAATCCTTATCCGAATTAAAGAGTGGCGAAATAAATCGTGACGTGTTTAAGATAAAAAGTTCTTTCCCAGCCAACATCTTTCATTCATTCGATCACTAGTTACAATGCTAAAAATATGTGATTTTATTTATAAATAAAAAACAAAACTATTTACTAGTGAATAGTTTGAAAACTGACATAAAAATCTTACAAAAAAAATGGCGTCGTCTTAAATTTATTATGACGAGAGGAACGTTAAAATAAGATTGATCGAAATGCGTGTAAATGACGTCGTAGCGCCGTGATGTTAAAAAAAATTAGTATATTTAACATTCATTATCAAGCTCTTTATATCATTACGTAGTATATTATATTTATATGTAAACTTGTTACGTTGCTATACGCCAATAGAGATATTTTGATAGAAAGACAAAACTATTATATTTTGTAAAACCTCACACGTTCATTTAAAATACAGCAAAATAAATAAATATTAGCTAATATATAATTCGAAAACTACATATTTATTTTTAGAATATAGAGTTTAAAAAAGAACTAACAAATCTATTAAGCAGCCAGCGGATCGGTGCTGCCATACAAAGAGACCCTTTTTCTTGCCGGATCTTTCTCAGTATGGCCGCGTTCCAATCCAATGGCAGATCTATTAGTTTTATAAATTAGTAAACTGCCATATTATTATAATTACCATAAATATAATGTTCAATAATAACTGACCATAAACAATATATAATTTTTATATAGAATCGTTTACTTTTTGAACTGGCAATGAATTTGTATCAAAAATATTAGTCAAAATTTAAATACTGTAGCGGGTAGATATTAAATTCTGTTCTCTCTGCCTACCCTGCAAGGGATATGTCGTGATGATATGTAGATCTTAAATCTCTGTAATAACGATGAGTTGTTGGACGTGAGACACCTTAAACACGCGCTACACGGTTTCAAACAGTGGTTTGAAGCAACGGCTTCAAACAGTGTAGACAGATGTTTGATGCCAAATTTCGCATGACCTCTAAACGCCCTTGGTAGCGAGGCTTGCGCTACAAACCACTGGCCAAACGTTCGTCTAAATCTTGTTTGAAACCATCTAGCCGCTTGCTTCAAACCAAATGTACGACAGTCACGCTGTAGCGGTGAGCGTAGACGCACGTGACGACGTTCTGCGCGTGAACAGACAGAATGCAATCGCGATGTTATTACTCAACTTCTCAAGTTATACAAAGACTTGCCCTGCCTTTGGGAGTTAAATTGTAAAGCTTATAAAACTATTACACAAAAAAGAAATGCGTGGGATGTTTTAGCAAAAAAATTTTTCCTTAGTAAAAATTGTCAAGCCTTTTTCTTCAATAAATTGTGTAAAACCCAACTTTCCAATACAACTATAGCATCTATATTTTATTTATAAATAATAAATAAAAATGAAAAAAATAAAATAATAAAAATAATTTATAAATAATATTTATAAATATTTTATAAAATGACGTCTCCGTGAATGTCGTACCATCAGACTGGCTCCCATTTGAGCCTTTGAACAAAAATTTTGAGTAACCATTTTTTTGTTCTTTTGATAGGTAAGGCACCATGACATCATTGTAGTAAATATACGGTACGCGAGCGTAAAGACGTCCTATCCGCGCCACGTTCTCTGAAAACTGTTGGTTTCAAACTAGCTTTGAACCATGTAGCCAGCAAAGCGTATTTCTGCTTTTTCTGCTTCAAACCACTGTTTGAAACCGTGTAGCGCGTGTTTTAACCTTAGCCCATCGTGACCATGAACTTTGCAAGGTGTTCGAAACGTCATAAAATTACAAATCATATACGAAAATATTTTTTTTCTTTCAAATTATATTTAGATTTTTCTATATTTATATAGAACAGCGTCTATTGGATGAGCTACTATTTTCAATTTTCTTCGTCAATATACTTTGTATAGTTTCTTTGAATATTGTGTTTGACGTAAGTGAAAAGAATTAGTTCAATATTGGTCACGCGTCGAACTCGCACTATGATATTTCTATTATTGTACTATGGTTTATACAGTCTGGGTAGATATGACGCACGGATTCAAACGATGCATTCATTACATTCAATTGAATGCTGGACTTTTAACGGGAACATGAAAGCGTCATGTGGTGGTCTTCAATATATAAGTGTGTAAGGTGCTATATTAAATGATTTTGATGATTGGTGATGCGGAAGAACTGCTAAATTATGAAAAGTGGTTTAGATGTGTTTTCGTTTTCCACTAAAAAAAGACAATGTGTCCTGTCCATAGCACTGTTAAAGGCGATGATTTGACTTTACTGTCGGACAGTGACTAATCTGAAAAAACCAAATAGGTATGTGAAGAATCTGAGTTTTGTATCGATCTTAGCTAATTCCACCTGATGTCATCTAGTTAACAATTACATTCCCAAGGAGGTTAGACGTAGGCCAGTAGTTCAACAATTACATACCCAAGGAGTTTACACGTAGGCCAGTGGTTCTTATCCTTTTTAGGTCCGCTACCCTTATGACCTAATTAGTGTCACTGATTTCACCCCTACTCCCAATGATGATCACAAATAATACGTGTTAATACAAAAACGTAGACTTTAAAAAAAACTTAAAAAAAAACATTAAAAAAAAACAATTGCACGTGAAAAATTTAAATATTTTACTCTAAATTACATTTATAAGCTAAATTGAACTTAATGAATATATAATAACTCAAAGTAAAAGAATTTAGCAACGATATGATAAAAGTTTAAAGCAAAGACATAAACAACCACCAGCTGATTGTTACCACCGCGGGGGTAATTACCAGGTTAGGAACCCAGGACGTAGGCAGACGACCAGTCATAAATCGGAAACAATTTAGCAATATGTACGATGACAGAAGAGTACACATTACATACATACATATCATCACGCCATATCCCTTGCAGGGTAGGCAAAGAGAACGGAGTGCCAGAGAACTCTATCTTTACATACTTCACTCGCTTCCTCAACATTCACACTTCTCTTCATAAACGCTCGCCGGTTTCGGAGGCTCTTGACTCCACCTTCCTTCAGTACCTGACCGATCTGGTCTAGGTAGGTTAGTCTCGGTCTCCCTCGGTACCTACATCCTTCCACTTTCGCATTGTATATCTTCTTAACCAGACGTTCGTTCGGCATTCTTTCCACATGTCCGAACCATCGGAGCATTCCCTTTCGCATCTTTACACCAATACTCTCTTTCATACCTACTCGCTCTCTTACGTCGTCATTACGAATGCGGTCGGTCAGCCTAACTCCACAGATTTTCCGCAGAGATCGCATTTCCACCGCATTAATTTTACTTTCATACTCTTTTCTGCATACCCAACTCTCGCTTCCATACAGTAATGTTGGGACAAGCACTGCGTTATGTATTGCTACACGTGCCTTCTGGCTGAGGTGGTGGCTACCGAGAAGTTGCCCCAACGCTCCGTTCACTCTATTTCCCGCATTCACTCTTCGCTCTATACTAATACACATTACGTCGACCACAGATAATTGTGATAAGAGCAGGATAATGATGATGATATTTAATATATGTGTTTTTCGTGAAGTTTGAACTAATATTTGAAAAACGCAAAATTACAATTGTTACGCTATCCTTGTATCCGGTCCAAAAATAACTGTAGATAAAAATAGACTCCACGTCAATAAGTATTAACACGATAATGCTGGAAAACTTTTGTATGTCGCATTTATCTGAGGAAATACATTTTGTATTTGTAAAACACTGCATTTTAGTAAGCCTGTTGATCGGGAAAGAGTCGAGCTGTGATCTTAAATTTCAGCATATCGCGAATAAATAGTAACAACTAGATATGTTAATGCGTGTCTATGTAAAAATTGTTGTCATAATAGCCATTGTGATAACAAGTTCGTATTAGATAGCCATTAAGTATATATTATTTTAATAGATACAATAATATAAGTACCGTAACTGCTCTAAATTAGTTAATATGTATTTGATCTACGCTAGCGAAGCTGTGCGGACACCACATTTTACCCAGGAGGAAATAAGGGATGGTAACACTTTAATTCTTAACTAGCCATAACAGGGAAAGGACGTGTAATTTTAATATTAAGAAAAATCTATAATTTAACAGAATAAAAATACAATTTACCACTCATTTTCTTCCTCGTGGATGTCGTAAAAGACGACTTAAGGATATAATATTCAGAGAACATCTATGCAAGTGATGGAAAAGTCTAAATAAAACCCTGTACCAACACGTCTGACCAGCATGGATAGGTCCAATTTCCTCCTACTGTGAAGGAGATTTGAGCCCAGCAGTGGAACGTATATCAGCTGAGATGATAATTAACCATGAATCATAGAAGAGATTGTATCTCTAAAGTTCTTAACACAGTAGTACCTACGTGGTTGCCAAGTCAGGTTTTTAAGGTTCAAATATCAAGCCAAATTTCTCTGACCTTTCATCGTACAGATAAGACGAGATATTTTCCTTATCCACGCTGGTCTCACATGTTGGTATAGGGTTTTATTTCGAATTTTCCGTCTCTTGCACAGGTGATAACATACATGCATATAAATGCATATTATATCCTTAAGTTGCCTTTTACAACACTTACGAGTAAAAACGGGTTGAATTGTATTCTTACTTCGTCACCACACGGATAAACATGTATGACCCCCCCTCTTTTTGGAACGAAGTTCCTTATCGCGCGTTGTGAAAGGGGGCTAGACGGAAAAAATTCTTACGAAAAGTTGTCACGTCACTTTTTGCTATAGTAAGCTATTGTAAGCTGTGCGGCGTCGCTCGTCGGCTCTCTTATAGAAAGCAAGCCAGATATTTTCATTTCTATTTCGCATTGAACAGTGTGGTGTCGCGACGATTTTTTTTATAGATAGAGTGATTCAAGAGGAAGGTTTATATGTATAATATATGCATAATGTACTAGAGAAACACTGATAATTTTAGAGGTTTCTAATGTGATGTCGTAAATAAACACATTATTTTGCGCTTACATTGCAAACGCTGGCTGAACCCTACGAAATAGATCAAAATAAAGTACTACAGTATTATACAGCTTAAAAAGGCCTACAAAAAAGTCCGCGATGGTATATATCTATCTCTTAAGGATAACATACTATATCCATTTTAATACTTTAAAAAATGTTCTATTATAAAACGGTAATTGAAAAGCTATTTACACAAATACTGTATTAATCCTTATCATTTTAAATACATTAGTTGGCTTGAGCATTTCATGAAGATATTTTTTTTCCTTCAGACCATGCAAATTAAATCAATACCTTAAGAGATATAGCAAAATCAAAATAATGCGCAACGAAATTATTTTCGCCCGTGACCGGGCCGCGTGGCCGGCTCGCGTTCGAACTCGGGGCCGAAAAGTTTTGGTAGTCTAGTGGAATTGTATATCCTATTATTAATATTATAAACGTGAAAGTTTGTAATAATGTATGGATGTGAACATGTTTGTTGCTCTTTTACGTAAAAACTACTGAACTGAATGGATTTTGATGAAATTTATAGTAATATAGCTTGCACATCAGAATAACACATAGGCTATAATTTATAAAGATATTTTGCAAATTGGCTAAAATATAACGATAAAAATCGCTTAAGGCAGAAAAAAATTATATAATTAAAATATAACTTCATTCCATCCGGGTGTCCCTTGACACCTCCGGTTTTTTTTTTTGTGGTGGGCCATGGACGGACGGCCATGGATGTGGTGTCCTGTGTGGGAATCGAACTCGAACCCATGACACGGAAGGTCGGTACCTTAACTGCTACGCCATCTATGCAGCCATTAGTAAAAGAAGATTAATAAATACACTTAATATTTAAAAAAATGACGTTTTTTATTCAAGGAATTAAAAAAAAATTGATAAAAACCACCGCATAATCTACTACAGACGTGGTTGGTTGACATTTATACATCAAGACAAATAAATGCCGTTATCTAGAGAAAATAATGGCCTGGTTGATAAATAATTTCGTTACAATGTCTAGCCAAATCTCGATAACTATGCAGCGCTGAACTAGCAACAGGTATGAAGCTGTAGAATGTCTCTACGACCTTGGGTATGACCTTTAAAGAGCGAAGCGGTATTTACTCCAAGTTTAATGATTGGCTTCAAGCAATCAATGGCTAAATGTGCAGTTGTAAAAAAGTAATTATTTTGACTCCTTCATTGGTTTAGCAACTCAAATGTGCGTATGCGGATTGTATGATCCTAGGTTCTATAAACAAGATATATTTTTATCATCTTTAGGCGTACATACGGCTCACATCTAAGCATGGCATAATTCACAAGTAGCAATGTACCATATGAAATTTTCATACGTCACACCTGTTACCTGCCTTAAAATATCATGCTCCTCTGCTTCGCAAAATCATTTGTTTGTTTATGGAATCAATAAAATTATGAAAGGAAATTTCAATTGACATTCTTTAAATGCGATACGTGTGTTTAATATGATTTTATTTTCATTTTGCTTTCAAGTTATTTAGTGTAAATAAATATAGATTAGTGTTTAGTAGAAGAGTACCCGCCAATGAGCTAATGATTTAATTCATATTGTAGCACCATGAATCATAAATTATTCTGCATTTGTAATAGCAAACGTGTAGGAAGGAGGTGTGACATTAAAGCATTGCGAAAAAAAAAACATTGGATATGAAATTTCAAAAAAAAAAGTGTGTGTGTCAGCTCCGACGCACGACAGGAGTTTACTCCTTAAGTACGATTATCAAAACAGGCGCAAAAAAAGCTCATTTGACTAAAAATAATATATATATATTTTTATTTACATTTATTAAAACTGTTCAGTGAAGTATTATCTCACGTCAGGAAGTGAAAGGTGCGCAGAATAGGTTGCGCACCAAAAACGTAACGAGGTCATTCGATCACTAGATTTTACTCCTCAAATTTTTCTCATACCGGGCGCCTTATATGAAAATCGATTCTTAAGGAGTATACTCCAAAAAAAAAGTTAATTTCACTAAATGCAAATTAAATGAAAGTAGCAATCATTTCCATGTCTACTCACATCCCATTAACAAAAGGTTACGAAGATATGTTAGAAATTCAGTCAATCTACCACACAGCTATACATAGTAATAAGTATATTTATCTTAAAATAGTTTATTGTTACTACCTACGAATTAAATGAATCAAGCTAAAAGAATGATAATAAATAAAAATATCTTGGTAATATGCCAAACGCAATATGGATTCCTTTGATATATAAATTACTTTTTACTTTAATATATTATATCTATATATGGGAGAGAAATTAATTATACAGTAATCCCCCCTATAACGCGGTAGATTAGTGCCGCGTTATGTATATTCTCGTATAACGCGGTTGTATGACCCTATATAACGCGTTATTCACATTTCAACTTTTCTCCTTCAAGGGGATTTAAATCGAATATTAAGAAAAAACTATATTATGAACGATATATGTACTATAAAGTGTGAAATCCCCGCGTTATATGGGGAATATCGGTGTTATACGAGGGATGGAAATTGGGTAATATGAAAATGCGTTATAAGAGTACCGTGTTTATAAGGAAGATTACTGTACTATTGCTTATTTGTATTTTTTTACACTTCGCATTGAGATGGGTTAACTATGTCGGCTACGAAAAGTACCCCTCACATTGATCATACCTATTGACGATTAAAAGCTTTAAGTCGATCTTTTTTTTATTTTTTTCTTACTGTGGACTATGGATGTGGTCGCGCCCTGCCAAATCGGTCCGGGGCGACGGAAGAGGCGGCGTGTAACCCCATATACCCACCCTGCAAGAACACCTCTCTTCGCCGTGCGAGCGGGCCACCGGTACCCTATCTTTGTCTTCGGTGGCAAGCTTTAATTCGACCTAGGACAACTTTATCTGATGTCGTCTCAACGATTACATTCCCAATATGGATTGACGTCAGACAAGCCGATCATAAAACTATTACCAGATCTTTCGCAATATGTACAATAATCGTAGAGTATATATTGCGTCAACGCCAAGTAATTATCATAGGAGCAGGAATGGGTAAATAAAACAATGTGTAACCACTCTTTACTTGCCTATGGAAGGCGTGATACTGGGTGAGGGACACTGAGTACAATGTGCCCATTTTGAGCAACACTTTCTTAGGAAAGTTATAACAACTTTTGTTGGTTTATTGTCCAATAAATATGGCGATGTGTTATTAGTATGATAATTTTCAGTGTGGTGACGAAGAAATACAATTCACCAAACCCTATCTTGCCCATGGGTTTCGTAAAAGACGACCAAAGGATATAATATGCATACAACATCTATGCTAGAGAAGACAAACTCGAAATAAAGCCCTGTATCAACCGATTTGATCAGCGTGGTACATTAGGTCAATTTTCCTCTTATAGAGTAGGTTCGAGTCCAGGAGTAGGACGTATACGAACTGATATGATGATGTGCATGAGTAAAAGCATTAAATATCTTCCATAATACTGCATCAACAATCAATATTTAATGAATCAATTTGAAGATAATTTTCCTTTTTAACGACGAAAAATAAATAAATACATCAAAATAAATGCTTTCATTAAAAAAAAATACACAGATAGCACAGATATAGATAGCATAGTGGTTAAGATACCGACCTTCCATGCCAGTGCCATGGGTTCGATTCTCACGCAAAATAATACTTTGTGCTATCCACAAAGTTCTGAGTCTGGCTGTAATTTTTTTGCGTTAATTATATGTATGTAGGTAAAGTCCCCCGTAAAACAAGGATTATTTCCTTAGAGTAATGTGGTCTTTTTAAAAAAAAAGTATATAAATAAACGTCCCTGCATCACGGTCACGGTCCTACTCCACAAAGAAAAGGTAAACCGCCTACTATTATATGCTAGCCAGACGAGTTTTAAAAGGATTTTGTTTCAAGTCTTCTTGTAATTATCAGCCTAGATTCCCTATTCGTATATAAAAATGGTGGAAGAGAATAGATGGTGAATAGTATTCTTACTTCATTATCACAATGTAATACCATTACCAGTGAAATATTTCGTAATGAATCTTCTTATGTGAGAGAAAGGAAATCTAATCTAACCTTTTTTTGGGTGACAAAAAGTTCGTGAGAAAACTAGAGATTACTGTATTGGGTACTGCCTCATAATCTTAACACACTAAACTCTTCAGGGAAGGTTTTTTTCAGTTCAATAAATATATGTTTATCATATATTGAAAACAATTCAATAGACTAAAAAAAAGTAACAAAAATAGTCAATAATCATTAAAAAAAATCATTTCATTTGTCTTGAAATAATTAAAAAAGAAAATACGTATGTGCCAATAAAACGCAATACATATGTGCTAATGTACTTGAAGAGTGTGTATGCTAAAACTCTTTTACTCGTAAACTTGAGAAGAGCAATATAGGCGGCCCTACAATTTATCGAATTCTACAAACAAACCAACGGGTTGGAGTTGCTAGTTTAATATAAATAAATAATAAGCAGAATAAATTCGGGTTGAGTTGAGAGCCCTCAGCGCTCACCCGCAGTCCAGGTAAAGTTGTCATAGCCATTTGAGGCTCAAAAAAATGGAATAAATGCTATTTTGTATAGAATTTTTTTGTATAGCATATAATAATTGATGAATAATTAAAACGTCTCCTTGAATAAATATACAAGTTTTACTTCTATCGCGTGACACGACATAATTTGTATAGTTTTTCTAAACTCGGTTCAATAGTTTTCGAGATAACCCCGTACATGCAAATTTACAAACTTTAATCTTTACAATACTAATGTAGGTATTTGGTAGTAAATGACTGAGACGATAATCATGTCTCACGTTATTATTGAATGATGATGGTATGCTACATGAATTATTTATAAAATGATACATTATCTTTCCAATTTGTTATAATTAAAATCATTAAGTGAAGATTTAATTTTTATTTTGTCTGACAAATAGTTTGATGATATGTATTATGTCAATAACCCTTTGCAATGTAAAAATGCAACTGCCAAGATTTCCACAATCCACAATAGTTAAAGATAAGATTTTATTCAATTTCAGTAAGATAAAGCAAGCCGCATATTCTGTATAGTCAGTAATTAATATTATACGCTCTAGAACTCTAGAGCTAGGAAACTTCCTTATCTGTTATTTTTCATTGTAGCCTAGTGCTGATCCAATATTTTTTTAAATATGTTAAGTGCAGGCAGAAAGCTATAAGCACGAAGGCGTTACTGGCCCATGCGTCAGCGGCGAATATCACCGGAGAGGATTTCCTCTCAGAACCGCCCCGGCGCTCCCTTTCGCGAGACGATAGTCTCGCAGAAGGCGGCGATCGCGTCCCAGTTCCTAACGCTGTCGAGCATCGCTAGAGACTGTGCCGCCCCTACTCGTCATGTATTTCCCTAAGTGAGAATTGACAGCACCTGACACGCAAGTTAGAGTACTTTAACCACGGCGCCATCTGTGCAGTCAAGCCACATGTTCAAAGCGGTTCGTAAACAAATTGTTTACTATACAATTAAATTAATATTACACTTCCCCGTATGGTATTGTAATACAACGTGATTTTAATCTAATTTGTCACGTGCATTAGCACGTATTGAAGCATACGCATACAGGCATTATATAAGTAACGGCTAACTAGAAATTATAAACGACAGGCCGGACTGAAACTATCTGTATTCCGTGTGGTGACGGAGTAAGAATACAATTCACCACCCCCTATCTTAGCCGTGAGTGATCGTAAAAGACGAGTAAGGGATATAATATAACATCTATGCAAGACAAGGAAAACTCGTAACTAAACCCTATACCAACAAGTCTGATCATTGTGGACCATAATATACCACAATTTGTGGTATAGTACGTCAATTTTCCTCTCATTATGGAGGAAGCTCGAGCCCAACAGTGGGCCAAAAATGAGCTGAAATGATGAATTGAAACTATTGAAACAAACGTAAAAGTTTCGAATAATTTCGGATAGAGTCGGTGTTTGTATAAGTTTGTATTTGTTAAAAAAAAAAAGAAAATTTAGTATAATGCACCACGCCCTGTTTTGACAATGTGTCGTAAAAAAAAAATGAATATAATATAAAGACAATATTGATGAAAGAAAATGATAACTCGCTATAAAAACCTGTACCAACTCGTCTGATTACCTATAGTATACCAATTTTCCTCCTTTTGTGGAGGAAGTCAGAGTGAAGCTGTAGGATATACATCATCATCATCACAGCCCATATATGTCCCACTGTTGGGCTAGGGTCTCCTCCGTAATGGGAGTGAAATTAACCTACTATACCGCGCTGGTCAGACGTATTGGTATAAGGTTTTGTTTCGTGTTTTCCTTTTTCTTGCATAAATTTTATATGCATTTTATATCCCTTAGTCATCTCGTACGATCACCCACGGGTAAGATATGGGGTGGTGAATAGTATTGTTACTTCGTCACCACACGGCACGTAGCACGTACGTGTAGGATATACATGATCAGAGAAAAAAAAACTATTAATTATATATTTAATAACAGTTCACAGTTCGGTAACACGGTTCATGCTACCTATGAAAACAGGAAAATAATATGCATTTAATTTTTTGTTTTATTAAAAAGTGCTTTTATCTTAATATCTTATCTTAATATATATAAATTACGCGTCACGTTGTTTGTCTGCGATGGACTTCTAAAGTACTTAACCAATATTAATCAAATTTGCACAGTATGTGTAGTTTGATCCAACTTAAAAGACAGGATAGCTTCCATCTCAATTTATAGTCGCAATATTATTTTATTGCAAATTATTTGTCTATTTTTTGACATTCATAATTATCTGTTATCTCCAAACGATTCTAACAAATGGCGGTATCTGTTGACTGGGTTGAGTAAGTGTTTAATAGATGGCCCTATGTTAAACGTACAAACGTTTCATATAAGCTACAATTTATTAGCATAACCACCACGTGTTACTGAGGCTACCTTAGCCACAGCAACACATGGCCGGATCTGATAGTTTATTAATAAAAAATTGTTATAAAAAAATATAAGAAGATAAGTAGTAAGTAAGTGCGTAATGGTAAGGTCAAGTTATTTCCATGTCACATCAGCCTCACTCTAATAACAGACCTCACTATAACAAATTACTTGATATAACAAATATTTTCTAAGTCCATTGAGGTTCATTATATCGAGGTTGCATTATATTATCAGATACTAAATATAAACAAACAACAATACAGAAGGGCACTTATTTATAAATCAATGGACGTCCTACATTTATTTTTATCTCAACTCATATACAATCAACTGCATACAGCCTCCTTCCACAATAGCAGAGAAATTGATGTACTATATCATACTGATCAAAAACATTGGTAGAAACTGTTGTTATTTATACACTACCGTCCAAAAGTTTGGAAGCAGCAAGGTAAAATCGAATAAAACCAAACTAAGTCATTTAAATTTAAATGTATTGATAAAAAAATAAAGAACAAACAGAAACTAACTTAAACAAAATAAAAAAATAATATACAATGGTAAATTAGATTAAATTTTAGCTTCATCAAAGTGTCCACCTTTCTCCTTTATAATCTTCTCACATATTCTGGGCATTCTATTAATCAATTTTTTAAAATAATCTTTATCTAATTTGTTCCATTCGTTCTCTAATAGCTGCCACAAATGTTCTGAGCTCGTAGGACAACGACTTTTCACCCTCCTGTCAAGTTCATCCCAAACAAGTTCAATGGGAGAAAGATCAGGGGATTGAGATGGCCATTGCATGATGTTTAAAATGTTTTCAGCTTTTTTCTTGTTTAAAAAGTTCTGGCACAATTTAGACGAATGCTTAGGATCATTATCCTGTTGAAAAATGAATCCAGAACCAATGAGACTTAGTCCACTGGGTATGGCAGAATCTTGGAGAATTTTTAAATAGCCTTCCTTGTTTAATTTTCCGGTTATCCTCACAAGATTGCCGGGTTTACTGTTGCCAAAACACCCCCAAACCATGACATTACCACCACCATGTTTGATGGTAGGCACTGTACATGCCTCTGAAGCCCTCTCTTCTTTTGACCGGCGTACAAAGACACGTCTATTGGATCCGAAAATCTGAAATTTTGATTCGTCACTCCAAAGGACATTTTCCCATTGTTCTATAGTCCAGTTTTTATGCGCTTTTGCCCATTCTAGTCTATTTTTCTTATGTCGATTTGTTAGTTTGGGTTTTTTAGCAGCAACACATCCTCTTAATCCCGCAGACAGTAAGCGTCTTTTAACAGTAGTTGTTGAAATGGGTGTTTCTCGCGTATCATTCAGAGCTGCAGTGATCTGTGGTGCAGTTAAGCGTCGATTCCGTTTAGAAAGAACTCTAATGAAGTTGTCCTCTTGATTTGTTGTGGATTTGGGCCTACCAGATCTCTTTCTATCTTCATTTTTCCCCGTTTCTTGTTTTCTAGCAAGGGTATAGTGGACACCTTTACAAGAAATTCCGAGCCTTTCTGCGATTTGACGTTCACTGTATCCTTCCTCGCGTAGAGTGCAAATAGCGCTTCGTTGTTCAAGCGTGTTGTGTTGTGTTTTGCCATTTTCAGAAGAAAAAATACGGTCAAAGTAGTAGCCGATATCTTTCGAATACAGACAATGTTAATATCACAACTTTCACGTGCCAATGCTCAAGTGCGACTGAATAAGGTCTAAAAAAGTTAAAACCAGCAAACATTATCAATAAAACTACACCATTGCATAGGATAAAGTAGCCGACGGATTAAGTCATAAAACACGTGTTTCGTCAATATTAAGGAATTCCATAAAACTTGATGAATGTAGGATAATAATCCTTTTGTGTTTGTGTAGACAGTCGTAAAAGGTTGTAAAACTTAAGATTATTGCTAATTTTTACCGCTATTAGTCGGCATTTATTTGTTTTGTTTGAAAACAGGTGTGCTTCCAAACTTTTGGACGGTAGTGTATATTTGAAAATTGCATCAAAAATAATTAAACTCTTAGTGAAAACCAGCCAACTGGAGAGGAACCCGCAAGGGTAAACTGCCGAGGGGGCCACGGAAGACAAAGATCGGATACTGGTGGCCCGCCCGCACTGCGAAGAGAGGAGTTCTTGCAGGGTGGGTCTATGTGATTGCGTACCAGCTACTAGCAATGAGGAAGGAAATTAGTGGGTTATGGAGCCACACACTACAATTCCATCATCCTGAAAGGAATTGGCAGGATGTGTCCAGACCATAGCCATCCAGAAGGGAACCAATCTATCTATGGTTATTCAAGATAAGGGAGGTCATTTAAGAAAAGAAAAACCATCTATGGTTTCCTTTTCTTTCTTAATTATTATTTTTTATTAATGTAAATTATCTACACCAAAAATTATTAAACTCTTAGAAACCATATATGAAAAATTACACCAGAAATTAATAGACATTTGTTACATAAAATTATTTCACAAAGGTCTTATTGTTTAGGTTTTTTTTTGTAATTATAGAATTACCTTCGATATTAATGCATTAATTTAAAATAATTGATATGCCATTAGGAAGATTATTTTTCTGTTTAAGAATGAAAAACAACTAAAAATGTTAAAACTAACAATTTCGTTCAGAAAATCTATTGTTTCTTTTGTATGTACCAACCTTTAAAAAATTAATCTATTCAAATGAAAGAAAAATAAAAATGATTTTTTTCTTTCTTTCTATTCAAATGAGAAAGAAATCTTTGTTAGGTTAGTTATATGTGTAATAAATCATCTACTATTATGAAGCACCTGTGTAGTTACTGCATAATTCTAACCTCTAGATATAAATTAGAAATATTTCGTTTTTACACATGCAACATAATTGTTAGGAATGCATTATAATCTATTTATGTTTCGCTTGCATAATATATGGCGGTTCATTGCGCCTTTTTACAATCTCAGTGGCAAATATATCTGTCAAGAGAATCAGAATAGGTAGGTACTGATAAAAGTATTCCTAAGATTTATAAGCACAAGGTAAATAAAATTTAATTATATTTTTCTTGAATTGCTTAGCTTTAGGTATTTCAAATCCCATCAATCAATAACAGTTACTTGATTTGCTAATTATAGAAAGTAATTAATATATTCTCCAAAAATATTGTGAAAAAATTATATTGTTGTAATACTAAACTTACCTGCGAATAAGTGAGTCTCAGGGCGTACTGGGCAATTTGTGTCGTTCTCATTATGTCCAAACCAGTATGTGGTCTGCAAAACAATAATCACACAATGAAAAACGCGAGAAATTAAAACAAAAATTAACACTTTTACATAACCTCTTCATTTGAATATCAAAATCACAACACTAAAATTTTGACACAAACGAAGCATAAAAAGAATATAAGAAAGGTATATGCAATAATTTAATAAGTTTTGAATATTTTCTACAGATAATCGAAGAAAAATTAATAAATTTTATTATACGTACAGGCACCCGCAAACTTCCGCGAATGAAAGAAAAAACTAGATGACAGTTTGTTCAAGTAATTTGACAGCGGCATAGAGTTGCCATATTTGCAAACCGATCAATGAATCTACCATTATTATCCTATATCATTTGTTATAATAAAGGTATAATTATCCATGCCATGCTTCGATGGAAGCTGTATGAGAAACTTTGTAACCACCAAGTAAGCCAGCAATGAAAACAGTTCACTTACATGTGATCACTTGTTTTTTGCCGTATTATCTCCATTTATGCACGGGATCTTCCGTAGGGAAGATACCCGGTCCTTTGGTAGGCTTACATGGGGATATGGTTCCAACACGCAGAGGCCTTTAGAGAAATTTAATCTAAATATTGGGATGGGACACCTACCGATGACATTCCACGTCTGCACATAACATACGTGGAATGCCAGCACTAAGTGTAAAACTATTGTGTGATGATGGTATCTAATATATGAATATGAGAGTGGGTGCTTAGTGGACTGGTTCATCTTATATCTATGAAATTATAAACTGTCGTCTGCCTTCAAACCCATGTTAAGAGATGAACGGTGGCAGACGGTGACTCGCCAACTCACTGAATGGGCCCCCTAAATAGTCGCCACAGACACACTAGTCATACGGGCAACAGAGGGCAACATTGGTGTAAGTGGCTAGGGGTGTCGAGCGGTGCGGCGCCGGTTTCACCATTGAGTCTGCGATAAACAGACCCTTGGTTTCCCCGTAATTATGCCCTTGAAAATGACACTTCCACCCCCGAGCATATAGCTCTGGCGACCCCTCTCTGACCAGCTGTTTAAGGCAAGCCAGAGCTGAGAGTCCTTCGGGCACTCTTCGGTTTCCATTCTAGCCAGCCAATGAAGGCCGAAAGCTGGAGACGAGTCCCTGGTCAACTCTCTGGAGTATTCAGGACCGCAGTGTCGCCACTCACATTCAGCTCGCCACAAGCTGCCCTGCGGTTTATTGGCTTTCCTGTAAATCTTGTGATACTTTTTTTTTATATCAAAAGAACTTTCTCATTATTAACTAATACGGATATTAGTTTATATTTGTAATGACCAAACTCACAGCGACTATATTATATTCGGATAGCACGGCATTTAATAACTATCTAATAACTGTACAATATTTTGTGAGTGTTTAATAATCGAGTATTTTTTTTCTGTTGGTTTTAAGGTAAATTTAATCATCGCTTCACTTCTGTAATAGGTATGTTCGTGAATAATAATTATTAAATGTGCATATTCACAGAATCTTGCATTTAATTATTATGGTGAATATTACGCATATTCAATTGAGTAGTAAATAACGAAACGGTTTACTAATTGTCATGATATGTAACTGGCCACTTTATTTTACCTTTTAAATATCAGAATATTGTATTCATTTATTAAATGTCAGTATACGGTATGTCTGATTCTTAACGAATAAAACCATATATCTTCTCAAATGGTATTTCATTGTACACTAATATTTGATTATTGCCCAGTGATAGTATCACAATATGAGATAAATTATATATTTAATAATAAGATTAACTAAAAATGTCCCATAATAACATCTCTACTTTACAATGTCTTGTCATTATTTCTCGTCATGTATTAATGATCAGAACAGTGGGGTGGCAACTGTTGCCACTAGGGCCGGCTTTACCTATAATGCAGAGGGTGCGGTGCACCCGGGCGCCAGGTGTTAGGGGGCGCCGAGAGCCGATGTAACCATCAACCTATTCCATTTTGTTCACCCACTTTGGTACAAGAGGGCACCAGGTTATTGATTGCACCCGGGCGCTACATGTGCTTGAGCCGCGCCTGGTTGCCACCCCACTGTTGCCAGGCAACACACCATGTTTAACCACCGTCTTTGTTCAGTTTTCTCCCATGGTAGGAATTTCCCTCACAACATAAAGGAACAGATACTTAAAACTTTATTTGCAAAGCCATTTGCCTACATATTAAAAGTTTTATAAGCTATTTTCAGTTTACAATCAACTTCAGAATAACTGTTATGAAGGTACATAAGTTATAATTTATGACACCCACGGATATAATGGAATGGTGATATCATAAGTCTTATAAAGGGTAATTATTAGTCTGCCGTAAGACGTTTAGAACATTTTACAAAAATTTTGATTGTTCTTCTTCTTCTTCTTAATGAATGGCCTCTGTGAGTGATTAACCACAACTTCGCCAATGTCAAGTAAAATAAGTTTAAAAAATTATAATAGATTTATATTTTAGTCGTCAGTCATGTCGGTTCATTGTCTAAGTCCAGTAGAAAAAAATCGTACGTAGAGGTAAAACTGTAAACTGAATTTTGATTGTTTTAAACTAAGCATTTGTTTGACTTTCGGAATTTCATCGCTATCCAGCTGACACTAGATAAAAAATTGGCCAAGTGCGAGTTGTGCGCGCGAAGGGTACCGTACCATTAGGTATATATAAAAAAAATGTGATGTAGGCACCTAACTAAAAAATTAAGGTTTTCGGATTTTTTCTTTATATGTGCAATAAAACATTGCTTCATGCCAAATCTCAAGATCAAGTGGAAGTTTAGGACCCTTTAGGTTTTGATTCTCTTGCGAGTTTCAAAATATTCGGCTTAAATTAGTGTTTCTTTTGATTGCTTTGACACATAAGTTTGATTTTGTTACAGCTGAAAGGTATTATAGACCTGAGTATTTGATTTTAATTTCAATTTAATACCTCTGCGCGTTCATGAGGAAATGGGTAGTAAGTTTATAATTATTAAAAATAATTTTAATATATAATGTAATTAAAACTTTACGGTTTTCGCAATGTTTCCTTTATTTGTGCTATAAGACGTTGCTTCGTACTAAATTTCAACGTTTTGAGTTCACGGGTAGTACCCTGTACATTTTGATACCCTAGCGAGTATAGAAAATTTGCGGTATAAACGGATGTACATTTTGATTGCGTTGGCTTAGTTTGAATTTTTCGCAGCTTTAAGGGACAGTAGACCCGAGTATTTAAATTTCAGCTTGATACCTCCAAGCGTTCCTGAGAAAATGGGTCTTAACAGACAGGCGGAAGGACAAAAAAGTGGTCCTATAAGGATTCCGTTTCTTTCCTTTCGAGGTACGGAACCCTAAAAAAGTAAGCTTGTCAAACAGGCTACAGCCGTTTTTTCCTGTTGCATGCCTAAACGGTCACATTACCACCATACTTTATTTACACAACACACTAGAAACAAATTGAAAGATAATATTATATCTTCAAAATATGTACAATTATATACCTTTACAATTATTATTTTACTTTTTACAGATTTTTTGTATCAAGAGTTTTAGTGACTTTTTTCAAAATTCTACCTAACCAGAAGATACATTGTTTAAATATTTAGATTTTTTTATGCTAGGGCCGCACCTGCGTGTATCGTCCCGAAGTAATGTGTGGCGAAGCTTCGTACGTTTTGTACGCTAGAAAGTTATCGCGATAAAACTGTGGTCACATTAGCGACGAAGTATCGCGCATCAATAATTAAAGATGGCCGAAATTATTTTCATGCGCTTAACTATGGATGACGAATTGCTTTACTATTACAGCTATATTATGCTAATAATTACATAATGATTTTTTTGGATCCCTGCATTGGTTCAGCTTCATAATGGTGTAAAAATTCTAACACCATTTCATCACTCCACTCCATATTTATTGATTAACTGGAGATCCTCGAACACGTCTAAACACATCGAAAATTTCCGCCGTAATGAAAAACGCTAGTCTGACCACAGAGCGCGATATATTAGCTCGCTAAAAGCCTTTGACTTATCGCCACCCAAGCGATAACGCACACGAAGCCCGAATGCTCGCGACGATAGCCAATAATGATCGGTTAGATCTGCGTATATCGTCTCATTGCACGAAGCACATACTTCGTGGCACGAAGCTTCGTGTAGGTTTGTTAAAAAATAATCGATTTTTATTTTCTAATAATCGATTTTTATAGTAATATTAATCGATTTTTAATAAATCGATTATATAAATAACGCGTTAAAATCGATTTTTATAAACAGTGCCATCTATGCGACGGATGAATAAAACTTGAAGTAAATTTAGTAGTGGTAGGACCACGCTGTTGACAGTTCTCTGTCTAAGTCTACAGCCGCGGGCCGGTCCGCCCAGGGTAGTACCACACTCTCGCAGAAGATCGACGGCTGAGTAATAGTAATGTGCTTTTGTGCTTCGTTCGATGAGCGAGAGAGCCGGAAGCTCAACTGGATGAGTTTGGGGTTCGTATTGGTAGGCAGTGGCCTGGCTATACCCTGGTATTGCAAAGGTCCATGGGCGGCAGTAACATTTAGCATCTGGTGTACCGCTTGCCACCATAAGCAATAAAAAAAAATCATTATCATTTTCAAGTTAAGAGTGAGATAATATTTGTTAGTAAATTAAAAATATCTTCTAACCGTGAAACACCTAAAAGCAGCTGGCGAAAAAATGTGCATGTACTGTTTGAAAGAATTAAAAACTTGTAGTAATAAATACTACAAATTTAAAACAGCACATAGAACGAAAACATCCCACTGTCTTACAGGTAACATGAATTACTATATTTTATAATGATTATTGTGGTCCTTATGACAGCCAAATGCTGGTCTCTGTAAAATTCCTTAAAAAAAACTAAAAACGTCTGTCATACGTTTTATAACTTCAATATTTTTAATAAAAAATGTGTTATGGTAAACTCGTCGTCAATAGGTTTTTAAAAACTAATATTTTATTTTAAAACTAGTCAAATCATCCTCATCATTTGACTGCACAGATGGCGTAATGGTTAAGATACCGACCTTCTGTGCCAGTGCCGTGGGTTCGATTCCCACGCAGGATAATATTTTGTGCCACCCATAAAGTGTTTTTCTGGGTCAGGGTGTAATTTGGCTGCGTTAATTGCATCTTTTTAAAGTCTCGCAATACAAAGATTATTATCATAGTGCAGGATGGCCTTTTAGAAAATCGGCCAAGTGCGAGTTGTACTCGCGCACGAAGGGTTCCGTAAAACTAAAACAAGTTTGTTGTATGGGAGCCCCTCTTAAATATTTATATTATTTCTCCGAAACCGGCGAGCGTGTATGAAGAGAATTATGAATGTTAAGGAAGCGAGTGAAGTATGCAAGGATAGAGTTCTCTGGCACTCTGTTCTCTCTGCCTACCCTGCAAGGAATATGGCGTGATAATATGTATGTATGTATGGAACCATAAAAAAACGTCCTATTGCCGTCCACATTGAACGTAGGTCTAAATGTATAATAGTACTGTACATTTATGGCAATTTTCTTTTATTCCTAAAATATTTTAGTTTTGAGACAATAAGGTTGTTATTTTGTTAGGATGCTCATCATTTAATTTTTTTATAATAAAATGTTTAATGGTAGGTACTGAAAATTTGTATCAATAATGACATTTGGTTTCCTCATTCCTTACCTTGAAAATTAAAAAGAACATTCACTTTGATTTTTAGTTTTGATGTGGTTATTTTTTTTATTTATATCATGCTATTTTTAATCTGATAAATTATTAATATTAATCCTTAGGTTTATTATTGGAATATGAAAAGCATGTAGTTGTTTTATAATAATAGAAAAATCGATTATTTATTTTTATTAAAATCGATTTTTGGCAAATTGATTAATATTGAATAAAGAAAATCGATTTTTATTTAATCGATTATTTTTATTAAACTCGCATCCCTAGCTTCGTGACGATACACTGTATACACATGTATGACTTGACTCACGGACAATCGCTATGTCTAAGCTACTCAATATGAAATGTGTAATATACGAGAAGTCGTGAAGTTTATATTTTAGTTACCGGCCTACACCCTGGTAGGTAAGATCAATGTCCCACATAAACCACCATAATTCCCTTCGCCTATTATGTGGGCCACAGATATAAACTCCTCGACTTTAGTGTTTTGCTTGCTCTGGAAAGGTTATAAAGTTTGCTGTTTAGCAATGTAAATAAAACGCTAATATTATCTTAACCGTATATTTTCTTTTCAGGCTATAGAACTAGCGTTGGACGCGATACGGGGCCACAGATCCGCGCACTCCTTGGCCACGGGTCCTGTGATAGCTGATCCTTTCATTTCACCCTTATTGTTCACTATCACGCCTGCATTGTCTTCAAAGTATATAAACACCCCGTCCCGCCTCCTGAATGGTTTTCTTTGTCTGATCACCACTGCCGGCATTACCTGGAGAAGGAAAAAGAATATGTGTAGTTTACAAATGCTATATTTTCAAATATCCTTTTATGTAAGGATGGTCCAATTAACAGGATTCTGAGTTGCCTGTAATGATTTCAATTTATACAAAGGGCCTTTTTGTCCAAACCACAAACACACTTATCTGTTGAGATTCTTTCTTAGTTTAGTGAACCGAGTTTATACAAATATTATTTAGTTATTTTCTTTATTATGCTAATTGCAACAGTACGAAAATAAGATTCATAATTATTTCATCATACAAAAAGCCTACTCACAGTAACCATACAGTTCTCCAGTTCAGAGACTGTTTTTACCAACAACAAAGGTATTGTTGGTAAAAACCAATAATACCTATATTCTAGAGAAAAGACCTAAAGTAACTTATATATAAATATTACATGTTGAATGACACAAAACACATAAATTCTTATCATTGATATTATATATCATATAATCTTAAGAGTTATTTAAAATTTAGGTGTTGTTTGTGAAATGAACATTAGCCTAAAAATTTATACAATTTGCCATTGCCTATGCTTTCCTGTGAAAGTGGTAAAAACCCTTAAGATTTGCTAGGAGAATAGACACCTGAACTCTCTTAGCAAACTCAAGATTTAGGGCCAGGGCGATTATGTATCATCTTTAGATGGACCTATGCCTAACAGTTATGTTGATAGGCTGGTAGATATTATACACAACCCAAAACTACTAAGTTCAAGTATATATCTATGGAGTGATAAGTAAGAATGTGTGTGGAACCTTTCCTTATCTAAGTTTATGTAAAATGATTACAGTAAGTAAGCAGACATCAATAGAAAAACTTAATGTCATTCCAGCATGGGTAGTAGGACTATTACCCTTCGGCTATTGAAGAAGTACTTGTACAATAGTGAGAGTTAGATAAGTCACAAATGATGCTTATTTAATATTTCAAAGGGTTGCTCAGTCAGCCAAGGCATATCAACACTTTGCATTACAAATCAGGCATAAAACATTAGCGAAACCTTTTGGCATATCATCATTGCAAACCCAATCAATTTTAAAAGCATATTCACACAAAAATATTAGTAATAGCAGCATCATCTCAGCCCATATAAGTCCCACTGTTAGACTCAGGCTTCTTTCATAATGGGAGAGAAATTGACCTACTATACCATGCCGTTTAGATGTATCAGTATAGTTTTATTTTGAGTTTTCTTTCGACTTTCCTTCTCATGCTGAAATGCTATATGCATATTATATTGCTTAGTCATCATTTACAATAACCACGTGTATGAAAGGGAGTGATGAATTTGATTCTTACTCAGTCACCACACTTGAAAGCAGCTTTATATTAAAATAATGATTAAAAGGATAAATTCCTTCTTTTTGATATAAAAATACTGTATGCAATTGATAACATGCTTAAATAAGAGATTAGAAACATTGCATATATAAGAACTCATTCCAATTTAATTGGTATTTTTTTTTCCACAGCATCATTTGAACATCAGATTTTTTTTAGTTATAAATCCATTCAAGGATTAGTAGAAATTTTCACACTATTAGTAAAGTTAATGATTTTTTTTTAAACAAAAAACACTGCAAAATGTTGGTTACAAATATTACCTTTTTCCTGAGTTCAGGTTTGCCTTTCTTGACTGTTGCAACAATCATGTCACCTGAACCAGCAGCTGGAAGCCTGTTGAGGCGACCCTTGATGCCCTGCACGGCAATGACATACAAGTTCTTGGCTCCTGAAAAATGTTTCACCATCAGTTATAATATTTATTTCAATAATGTATGCTTATTGGTTCAAACTACATCGGACAGGAAAGACCTAACTTATGACATGATTGTATTAGTTTTAAAGAGGTGAAAAAATCTTTACAAATATACATACAAAGAACAACATGGCAATGAAATAGGAAAGGTAGACCCAAATCTTCCCGCCAAGGAATAATAATAACAAAGAGTATCATTTACAAATTATAATTTTAACTACATTGTTAGATCAAGTTTTTTACGTATTGGAAAAGTAAAAAACCAATTCATCAACTACTCATATTCTGTTCCTCTTTTCTATGAATGTTGTACATTTACCTAGGGAATGTAATGAAATAAAATATTTTTTTGCAAGTGAAGGAAAACTTGTAAAAAACACCCTGCCAACCTATTTAACTAACATAGCAGATAAAGTTTGCTCCTATAGAAAAAGGCATATATGGGCAGAAAGTTAATAAAATTGGAAATTTCAACTATTTAAAATTTAAACAAGTAACAAAGTAATGGTTGAAAAACATTAATACAGAGTACTCTGTCTCTACAAAACTAAATAAAATATGTTTCAAACCTATCAATCAAAGTTGTAGCCTATTTACTATGTTGAAGAACAATAAAAGTGAAAAGCAACTACTACATAGTTGAAATAAGACTATATGTTATTGCGTTTAACTTGCTTGCATGCTTATATTCTTGACAAAAATAAGTTTTATTTCAAGTCAAAGAATCGCATTCATTAAATAATTCCATGCAACCTTTTAAATGTTTCCAATTCTAACTACCTCATAGGAGTACTTATTCTGAGTTGGATTATTGTTGTACATTGCAGAAATGGAGCAACGTTATAGTTGTAAAAAAACGGGACTGAACAACTTCAGACACAGCCAAGGAAGAAATCATCATAAATCAACACACTAAAAGTGTATCCGTTATGTTATCATCATCAGCGTTCAGTCAAACGTGTAATAAGAGGTTATGTTGGTACTTAACAAAACAAACGTGATTTTTTATATTACCTGTGTTATCTGCACAGTTGATCACGGCTCCCACTGGGAGACCTAGCGAGATGCGGAACTTCGCTCCCGCGGAACCACCACGTCCTATTAACAGAAAAACCACACTTCAAGTACTTGCATTACACATAACACTACTCACGAAATATGAAGTGTATTTCGAAAATATTTGAGTTTCTTAATGTAATAATATACAGATTTCGTATCACACATATTCCCTGATAAATTCTAATGCACATCATGATGATTAAAATGGATATTTTAGAAATAAACGAACCTCTTTTAGACATTTTGTTGTGTCAATTTATGAGAGGAAATCAAAAGAGCGTTAACTTAGCAGCAATACATAACAGTGAAATAGTCGTTCAGAAATCTTAACCACATTGTCTGTCTAGAATGTAGTTAACTTAATAAAATATTTATAATTTCTCTATGCTAACTAAGAATATTCAATGTCTAATGAGAAAATATATTGATAATAAAATATTGTAATACTTTATTGTGTGATTATACTTAATTTATGTGGCAAATTAATGTAGAATGTAAGTATAGGATTCTAAACGTGACTTCGTTTCTTTTCACGTAAATATTACAAGAATAATGTCATATGTTTTATAAAAATACCAATGTTTAAATAGTAATTTTCAGTTAGTTAAAATGTCTTTAATATTCCACTACTTATTGTATTATTATTTTACATAAATAAGTTTGCGAAATGGATTGTAATCAAAAAATGTTTATCATTCTACGCTCTGTCAAATGTGTCAATTTCGTTGCCGCTTGTCATTGTTAATTTGAGTTGGTTAGCTATACGTTTTTAAGAATATTGTTTGAAATAAATCACTGAGTAAACGAAATAATGGCATTTATGGGCGATATGCTAACTCCAGCGCCCTTATGGCAAAATGGTCCTGCACCAGGGGCTTTCTATAACTTCCCTCGAAACACGCCAAGTTTTGGTGCCAGCACCTCCTCTGCGCAAGAATTTCGAGCACAGTAAGTTTATTTATTATTTCAAACATCATAATATCATAGAAATAATATCATTAAAGTTTCAGTCTTAAATAACTTATTACCTATTGGTTCAATAATAACTATTGTTCTCTTACCTACTTTCAGTCTTGGCCACAATAGTCATCCATAATGACTCAAGGGACCCTTGACAGTTATTGTAAATAGCTTAGTATCCCATATTAAGTAGTAAGAGATATAGTGGCATTTGATTTTATTTCGAGTTTCCTTCTTTTCTTCTCATTCTGTCCTTACACTGTCCCCTCTAAATGACTGAATAAATTGACTTTCTGGTCAGAAAAGCCAGTATAGTATTAAATCTTCAGTTTGTTTTCTCTTCCATTGATGTTATTGGGCCTCCCTTAGTCATTCTCATCTGATGAATGATGCAGAATTGTATTCATACATTTTAACCTTATTCAATCTTTATTGGTTCTATAATTTCTTGTTTTATAGGGATATTATCCCGTAGTTGCCTATTTTTTTAAAAAGACACCATACTGCACTATATAAATAATCTTTTTATGCTGGGGACTTTACAAACATATAATTAATGCAGGCAAATTACACCCAGATTCAGAACAAGACTGGATATTGTCATGCGTTGAAAGCAAACCCACGGCACTGGCACGGAAGGTCAGTATCTTAACCACTATGCCATATGTGCAGTCAGTCTTTATTATTAGTTTTCCTTTAGATTTGAAAATACGAATAGATGATTGGAAAAATGTTTTAATTTAATATAACTTTTAATATTACAGTTCTGCAACCCCTATCACCACAACTACCACAGTGATTGGAGTCAAATATGACAAAGGTTGTGTAATCGCTGCTGATACCCTCGGATCCTATGGGTCATTAGCCAGGTTCCGGGACTGCCCTAGAGTTATGAAAGTAAATGATCTCATCTTGCTTGGTAATGGCGGTGATTATGCTGATTATCAGTACTTGAAAGATGTTATTGAGCAAAAAATGTAAGTATTATGAAATATAATTAGATTCCTTTAACAGTCACTAATAGATTATGTAAATATAGCCAATCCAAAATATAGCTCATATTTAACCTCCATTCTTATTATTATTACTATGTAAGCAAAAGTTGATGACAATGCATGAGCATGTGAAAAAAAAGAAAATAAAAATTGTCATTCACATAAGCCTAAAAAACAGTAAATAATAAAAAAATAATAAAAAGAAAATAATGTTGGTCACATTATTAGTTTTTAAAACTTACTAAAATATTAAAAATAATTTCTTTAATCTTTATGGAAAATAAAACCACACGGATTTCTTCTTCTAAATTAATCTGAAAATTTATACTTGGCAACTTTTAATAGCTATCAATATATTTCTAAGATTAGAATGAAAAACATGGAGTGCATTATCAATAATTATCAGTTGCACGCATCTATGGGTTTTTTCTTTTCATTTCTTATTTTTCAAACTATATATAAATGTTTACATTTTGTTACAGTATTGATGAGCAATGCATAGGTGATGGTCTGCACTTGAAGCCTCGTTCCTTACACTGCTGGTTAACCCGTGTCCTATACAATAAGCGCTGCAAGATGGATCCCTTGTGGAGTAACTATGTTGTGGCTGGTATTCAGGTAGATATTTTTTAATATTCTAACTTCTTGGTGATTGCTTTCAATAACTGCAGAGGGGAAATATGTAGGATATTGCAGACTTTCCCTAACTAAGCTCTTCCTAAGCCCTACAGCTGGCCCCTATAATAGTCATATTGAAATCTAATATATTTTTGATTAAGTAGAAGTTAATAGTGGTAGAACCACGCTATTGATATTTGTCTGTCTGCGGGCCGGTCCGTCCGTGGTAGTACCACACTCTCGCAGAAGATTGATGTATGAGTAATGGCCATGTGCTATTGCGCATCGTTCGGTGAGCGAGAGAGCCGGCAGCCCAACTAGGTGGGTTTGGGGATTGTAATGGTAGGCAGCAGACCTAAAGGTCCATGGGCAGCAGTAACACTTACCATCAGGAGTACTGCCTGCTCGTTTGCCACCAAAAGCAATAAAAAAAAATAACCGTTATTGACACTATAATATTTACAATATATAATTTTTATTAATTTGTTTAATAAAAATTGTATATTTAATATACTGACTATGTAGTTAATATTGACAATGGCGGAATATATAAATAGATGATAAAAAGAAGAGAGGAAAATAATTAACAATAAAAATGATAATAGTATATGTTGTAACAGGATGGAGAACCCTTCCTTGGAGCTGTTGATAAGCTTGGAACAGCTTATGAAGATGCAGCTATCGCTACTGGCCTCGGAGCATATATGGCAACACCGTTATTAAGAGAAGCAGTTGATAAAGGTGGTCTTGATGAAGCTACCGCTAAGTAAGTTTCCCCTATAGATTTTCTTTCTTTCTTTTCCATATAAGCCCATCCACCTTTTCCCTGTGGTGATGGAGAAATACAAATCACCACCCCCTATCTTGTTCATGTGTCATAAAAGACGATTAAAGGATATAATGTGCATATAACATCTATGCAAGAGAAGGAAAACTTGAAATAAAACTATACAAACCTGTCCGACCAGCACGGAGTTTCCCAATATGGAGGAGGCTTAAGGCCAGCAGTGGAACGTATGTGAGCTGAGATAATTACTAATTCTATATACTTTTTACATCTGTTGCAGGTTCTCTTGTTTCACTTCTGCATCAATCAAAATCAATTTTTTGTTTTTCCAGGTCTTTAGTACGTAAATGTATGGAAGTGCTATACTACCGGGATGCGCGCGCCTTCCAACGTTATCAGCTAGGCGTGGTGACTTCTAGCGGCGTTAATATTGAAGATGTTACAGAGCTTACACCTAACTGGTCGGTCGCTCACATGATTCATATGAAGTAAAAATATTAAATAAATGTGTATGGTATTTTATATTCCAAGAGTTTTATTTATAGAAATTTATTAAACCATCCTTGGACAGATGTGGCATCACTTGTAGAACCGACAACCGTTGGGGAAGAAAGGACCTCTGCTGGGTGGACTAACGACATTTCGAAAACCGTTGGATGCAGTTGGTACATAACCAATCTGAGTGGCCTTCTCGTGTGGAGGCCTATGTCCAACAGTGGACGTCTGATGGATGGATGAAACCATCCTTAGTTAATATAAGGCATTAACATAATAGACCAAGGCGTTAAATACTTTTTTTTTGGTGGCCGGTTATGAGGTGTTCACGCTCTGCTAAATCCGTCCGGGGCGACAGTAGAAGTAGCGCGCGACCCCATAGACCCGCTTTACATGTGTCTCTCTTCGCCGAGCGAGCGGGCCACCGGAACTCGGTCTTTGTCCTCAGTGGCCCAAGGCGTAATATACTAAAAGACAAAGATTAGATTAGCTACAAAGTCGAAATATCCTACAACTAAGTACTCCGTACGCCGTCCTCTCTATCGCCTCAGACGAAAAAAGAAGAAGGAAAAGAAGCAGGGTATGTCCAAACCATAGCTTGCCAAAAAAGGGGGGTGGATACCCTTGCAGATAGGTCGCTGTGAACTTGCTGTGAGCATTTGTTTACTAACAGTATAGTTCTTTAATAACTGATAATATAAGAGATTTCTTTAAGCCCTAAAAATAACACTGACAACGCATTTGTTATTCTTGATATAAACCTGGCTATTTAGGAGAGTATATAGGTTTCTTTTTTTTTTTTTTTTTGTGTGTCTTAGTTGTTAGCCTCAGATGGCTATGACAACTTTACCCGGACTGTGGGTGAGCGCTGAGGGCTCTCAACCCATGAGTATATAGGTCCCGTCAGATGCACTTATATAGGACGTGCTGTATGATGTTGAAATGTGCATTAATTTATAGATGAAACATTTTATGAATCTTATGGTAAAGTCAGTGATCAGTAGTGATATCTATATATCGCAATTCGTAAGTTTCTAGTTTTAATTATATTATGTCAAAAATTAACTCTTCAAAAAAATGTGGAACGCTTCACGATTTTGCGTGTCATCCTTGCGCAGGGGCCATGCTAATCTTCTCTGTATCGTTCCAATTTTAGTATATGTACTGCCGAAGCAAGTACAGTTGTTATATATAAATTTTTGTATATATAGTTAATATTTACAAAAAATTCTATAGCGCGATTTAGACTCTGATACATGTCCTCTTAAAATACATTAATTTTGTTACAGCGCCATCTAGTAATAGATTATGATGCTAATTTAAAAATATTTGAATTACCGCTAATGTATCAGAATTAGACTATATAGTGGTTTTAACTTAGTTAATTACGCTTCATTCATATGCATACCTCCAAGTAACCAACAAAACATTCCTATATAAAACCATAAGTACTTACTTATACTATACCTTACTGATTACTAGGAGGCGGAATGGTCTATATCTAAAAAGATTGTTATTATTATAACGATCTGAATGTTATCGTATATCATATATGAATGTTATAGTATGTCAGGACACGTGACCTGATCGAAAATTCGTAAGACGGAGGGAGAGTAGACCGTAGGAGAGGAAGTAATAATGTGTATAATATTATATATTTTTCATTATTTGAGTAAATATTTAGATATGTAATTGACGAGATTTTATATTGCAGAATCTATTGGAGTAGTGTTGACGAGAGGTCATATTAAGAGTATGTGTAGACCATGCATAAAGACTGTTACGTGTGTGAATGAAGCGATGGAGGTATGCCAGTATCGTTGTTTGGACCACCGAAGACAAAGATCGGGTTCCGGTGGCCTGCTCCCACGGCGAAGAGAGGCGCTTTGCAGGGTGGGTTTTATAGGGTTGCGCGCTGACTCTTCCGTCGCCCCGGACCGATTTGGCGAGGCGTGACCACTCCATGGCCCACCGCAAAAAATAAAATCTCGTTGTTTGTGGCTATTCATAATCTCTGCCCACCCCCCTGAGAAACAGCCGTGAGGCTATGTATGTATTTGAGTAAATAATAAAAAACATTAGAAAATATTTATTTATTATAAGAAACATTTAAGACAACACATCTTAGAAAAATCTTGCTGACAATAAAATATATAGGCAATATAGTAATACAATTTTGTTAGTTTGGCTGCTTTCAAAACCGCTTTAACTAAATTCTAGCTATGTCATGCATTTTCTAACGCTCTTGCTTTTTTCATCTTGAGTCGCCGTTGACTTCTCTTCTTTGCTAATGGTACACTACCAACCAGCTTTCCAGACTTCTGTAGTGCAATCAGTTTTGCAGATTTGCTCTGAAAAATATTAAACCATTGAGTAAAAATATACTTTTTGAAACAACTTCAAAAAAGGAGGTTTTTTTGTGGTTTAAAAAGTATATTTTTTTATATTATGATTTATATATCGATGAGCACTGGCTGCACGCACGAAAAAGTGTCACGTTCTGCCCGAGCCGAGCTTGCAAGCGAGAGCGCGGAACAAGCGATAGAGAAAACACGATCAGCCTAAGCGTTCGGCTTGTGACACATCTATCTCTCTTCCACTCCATCGGCCGATGCGTCCGAGCAGAAGAGACAGCACACAACTCACACGTGAACTGTTTATAAAGTGAAGTGAAAAGTTAATGTAGTTTTCATTCTTTATTACAACAATTGCAGAAAAAAGTTAGAAGTGAAAAGTTAATGTGGTTTCCATTGTTTATTTGTTCAATTCATAAAAGTATGCAATTTGTCATCAATGATCTCTTATGACATTATCACGTAAAATTATCGTCCGTAAACCGACTTTACAGACAACCATCTGTTTTTCCATTTACTTTTTATCTTCAGCCATATATACCCAATCTCTAATGGAAGGTATACTGGCCTATTGGACCAAACTGATTGGTATAGGGTTTTATCATGAGTTTTCTTGCTTTTGCATTGATGTTATCTTAGTAGTGGTACGACCACGCTGTTGACAGTTTTCTGTCAACAGCCGCGGGCCGGTTCGTCCGGGATAGTACCATACTCTCGCGGAAGATCGACGGCTGAGAAATGGCAATGTTCTATTGTACTTCGTTCGGTGAGCGAGAGAGCCCGAAGCCCAACTGGCTCGGTTTAGGGTTTATATTGGTAGGCAGCGGTTTAGTTATACCCTTGGTATAGGAAAGGTCCACGGGCGGCAGTGACAATTACCATCGGGTGTGCTGCATACTCGTTTACCACCAAAAGCAAGAAAAAAAAATGTTATTTCTTTAAATTCCATTGTAGTATAACGAAAATTGACTACTATATGACGCTAGTCAAATGGATTTTCATCTATAGGGTTTTGTATTAAGGTTTCCTTTTCTTACATAGATATTATTTGAATATTATATATTTCTTTTTTTTGTGTGTGACTTAGTTGTCAGCCTCAGTTGCCTATGACAACTTTACCCGGACTGTGAGTGAGCGCTGAGGGCTCTCAATCCAATCTGCGTATTATATGCATTAGTCGAATTTTACGACACGCATGGGCAACATGATAGTGAATTGTATTCTTAACACATCACCATATTTTAAATACCATATGAATAATACAATATTTATATATTACCTTAGCATCTGCTTTTGAAACTTTGCCATTTTTCTGTGTAGTATATAAAACATTAATTCTTTTGCTACCAAGCATTGAATGATGTTTCGATAAGGCAAACTGAAAAACAAGAATAATATTAAAAAAATGTTTTAAAAGTAAAAAGTATAATTGCTCTAATTATTACACATATGAAATAAAATTCCCGACTCTACTGTACGGATGGCGTAATGGTTAAGATAACGCCCTAGAGTACGAAGTGTAGCAGGTTTGAATCCCATGCAGGACAATACTTTGTGCGATGTACAAATTGTTGCTGAGTCTAGGTACAGGTTTTGTAATGTCCCCTGCAATACAAGAACTTTTTTTCCTTAGTGCAGGCTGTTTGTTGTCTTAAAAAAAAAGCATAATGCCCTCGGATGTTTACGCGAGTATTATAAATATGTCATCATCATCATCACAGCCCATAAACGTCCCACTGTTGGGCTCGGGTCTCCTCCGTAATGGGAGGGAAATTAACCTACTTTACCGCGCTGGTGAGACGTGTTGGTATAGGGTTTTGTTTCGAGTTGTCCTTCTCTTGCATAGATGTTATATGCTTTTTATATCCCTTAGTCGTCTCGTACGATCACCCACGGGTAAGATATGGGGTGGTGAATAGTATTCTTACTCCGTCACCACACGGAAATATAAATATGTAATAAAACTATTTCTACAGACTTTATCGAGTTTATGAGGACTGAAGTCTGTTACTATAAACTCAGTAAAGTGTTTGTTACGTCGACAAAATAAAAATCAAATACAAACGCGATTAAATCCGTACAAATAGATTTATTTCAAGCAAAAAGTTTTTTTTTTTCATCACAATCTTCATACTAATCTGCTTCTGGTCTAAACAAACAACTTTTTGCGCCAAAGTGATATACAATATGCCCTATCTAATTACGTCAAAACTTCCTTTAATTAGGTATATTTTTTAATTACTTACGCATTAAAAAAATATTAATTACTATTAACTTTTAATATAACATGGTGAGTAGATTAAAAATACTAATCACCATCCCATTTCTTTACACCCATGGGTGTGGTAAAAGAGCACTATAGGATACAATATGCTAATAATATCTATACAAAAGCAGGAAAACTCGGCATAAAACCCTATACCAACACTTGCGTCCAGTGTGATATAGCTGATCAATTGCCCTCCTATTTAAGAGAAGGCTCAATAGTAGTCAAATAAATATTTCTACACCACCAGTGTGGATGAAAATCAGGTCACGGATATAGAAATTATTAATTACCTCATAACTGGCCTCATTGCCGAGTTCAATATATGCAATTGCACTCTTCTTGCCTTCTTTAACCTTAGGTATTCTTATATTTTTGATGTGATCACTCATCACTGAGAAATGATTTGAAATCTATAAAAAAAAAACATATTTTTTAAATCTTTTGTGCTGTTCTATGGTGACAGAGTAAGAATACAATTTACCATCCCTCTTTTATTGACCATGGATATTGTAAAAGACGACTAAGGAATAACATGCAGTTAATATCTACCATAGAGAATTATGAATTATATTCAAGAGAATTATGAATGTTGAGGAAGCGAGTGAAGTATGCAAAGATAGAGTTCTCTGGCACTCTGTTCTCTCTGCCTACCCTGCAAGGGATATGGCGTGATGATATGTATGTATGTATGTAATATCTACCCTATTGATTGAGTTGTAAAACTGTGCTGCAAAAGGTCTATAATTCAAACTAAGGTAAATCGTACTTTGGCTCTTACCATGCCCTGAACGGAAGTATGTATTCCAACAGAGAGCCCTGGAAAGAAGTTGCTTAGCTTATTACCATTGGGGAGAGAGCCAGCAACTCAGTTTTTTACTCATAGACAAGGCTAACTTGTAAAAGCCATCTGTGGCTAACAACTGAACATTTAAAAAGAAATTATAATTCTATTATACAATTGTTTCATAAAATCCATGTAAACTATTTACCTTTTCATTGTCAATATTAAGTGGTAAATTTCCCAGGAATACGACGTATCTTTTAGGCCCTTTCACTTTCGTTACTGGCTGTTCTTTCTTTTCTTTTACCTTTCCATCAATGGTATCTGGTTTATCGCCATCACTTTTGATAACCTTTTTCTTTTTATTTTTCTGCGGTGATATATTTGATAAATCTTTTTGTGGTGATTCATCAATTATCTTTTCACCTTTAAGAGATGTTTTTAATAGATTGTATAGTATCCGAATGCGTCTTAGTTGTGAGTCCGTTAGATCAGGTGAGTTATTGAGGATATCTTGGATTTTGCTGTTGACTATATCCGGTACTATTGAGTTGGATGTGCCTTTGAGGGAATCTTTTATTGTTTGACGGATTCTACCTAAAAACAAACCAAAAAAAAAAAGAAATGCTATTATCTTATAGTAGCAAATATCCTAGTGAACAAGTAATGAAGAATAGGTAATTTTAGTAATTTTTGTGATGGATGTCATTAATTTTTGGGATAGGATAATAAATTCATTCATTCATTTATTGTAAGAATAAGAGAACTAAAAACTATTGTAATTTTTCTAGGCAGTGTATGTTTAATAAGCACTTTGTCCACTCGTTTTAGAACTCTTGCTATCAATAGTGACAAATATCTCTTTTATATAGACAATTCTTGCATGATCACAGTGAGTGTGAAGTATTAAAAAAATTAGAAAAGTAAAATAAAACAAAAAAAACATGTAAATTCAGTAAAAAAAAAACATTTTGTTTAACTTGCCCAACAGGTGGGCAATATATGAGCTGTAATGATGATGAATCTCTTGGTTAAGTTATGAATTTCTTTCTTTTTGTTAAATAAAGTTTTGTTTTTTTTTTGGTTTATGGCTTGATTACTGAGACCTTTAATCTTTGTATTTAAATTAACAATTATTTTAAAGTCATTGTCCATCAGTAAATCAAATTGTTGCTTTCAGCCATCGCTGATGACATCTCATGGTACACTGTTAATAGTATCTTTTGTGCATTTTGGTGGAATACGAAATTGTATGTAAAGCGCTATTGTATCATTCATATATTCATTGCACTTTCCATCTATCCATCAGCCCGTAAACACCCACTGTTGGACAAAGGCCTCCCCACGAGAATGCCCACGATTCTGTGCCACCTGCACCCAATGGTTTGCTGCGACCTTGATAATGTCATCAGTCCACATAGTTGGGGTCGTCCTACGCTGCATCGTCCGATTCGAGTTCGCCATTCGAGAACTTTTCACTATACCTTAGTAGTTAGTATTTCCTTAAAATTATTTAATGTATAACATGTTAAAATGCTTGGATATTGAATATAATACAAGATCACCACCACCATTCTATTACCTGCCCAAACTCCTTTTGAATTGCCTTGATGTACTTCCATAGGATACATTAAGTACTCAGGCATTTTCATGGGCCCTTCTTAATTAAAAAAATGCACTCACCTTTTTGGTTATTTGAAAAAGGAACTTTTAAAAACTTTTGAATCAGCTCTTCATTTTTCAATATTGTATATTTTTCATTAATATCTACTACTATCGCTTCTTTGGGGCGTTTTTGTTTATTTTTAGACTTTACCGCATTTGTCGGTTCAGGTTTTGATACAGTTTCCAGTGTGGGCATCTTCGTTTTCTCAGTTTCTGATGCGGATAATTTCGGTTTTGTTTTCTTTGCACGTTTCTTTGCCGCAGATGCGTTTGGTTTCAATACCTGTGTATCCATTCTGTGGAAAATTATACTACTGTAAAACACTTATTAAATAATGATAACCTTAAAATGTTCACATTGTTTACATTTGAGGTTATATTAATAAATACGTTTTATTGTGATTTTATGACTTAGTGAATAGATTTAATTTAGTTAATAATAATTTATAGATACATAATAAAGATAAAGTGTAAAGAATATGTATATGGAATTGTTGAATACTATATAGTTTGTTTCTTTCTGCTCGCTGTTTTTCTTTTTCGAGGTTTGTACTAAATCTGTATGGAGTAACATTCATAATAATCTTACGTTACAATATAGCGCCGTCAATATTGAAAATGAATGATGATTTATATAGTCATATTAATTTTAAATTCAAAAACTGCGGCAATTTTATTAAATAAAATATTTTCAAAATACCTACTTTGACATTTAGATTTTTTAATTTAACTGTTTCACCAGGCAAAAGAAAAAAATAACAAAGCCTAGACAATAAAGTATTTTGATTCGTTTTATAAATATAATGAGTTGTCTTCAGTTTATGTTTTTAAATAGAAGTAATTAATCTACAACCCATAACTAATTGAGCTGTCTCTATCAAATACAAACGCGATAGAATCCGTAAAAGTAGTTTTATTTCAAATGAGCTGTCTCTTATGAGATTAATATGGTTCTATAAAGTCGGTTTGGTGATGGACAGGGATCTCCCTTTTATTATACATGAATTAAAACACGTAATAAAATAACTCCATTGTAATTTGACTTAATATGATTATATAATTAGACGATTGTCTAAATAAATATTATACTCCAAGATGATATTCAGGCTCTAATGATGGAGATGGAAGGTATTTATAAGAACCAATGAACACAAGATAACCTTGGCTTGGCATATTTGGATTCTGTGCAATGAGCTTTATGAGTACTATACATTCTCTAGACTTGATATTCAATTTTTGATAATGATAGCGTGACCATTGCCATTTTGGTATGTACCTGATGGGTACAGTGGGTGCCATGCCTGCTTAGATAAAAAAAATACAGGATTGATTTGTCCGTGTGATGACGCCGTAAGAATACAATTCACCACCCCTTGCCCGTGAGGGTTGTAAAAGATGACTTAAAAAGAAAAAACGGATATAAAATGCATATAACATTTATGCAAGAGAACACGCGACGTAAGTCTAACAAACCGACTGATCCACATGGCAATTTCGGGGATTTAAACTTTGGTTCCCTACCTCTTCATTACCACGATTCTTGCGAGGTCGTCAGTAGTAGGTATATAGGTATGTATCCAAGTCCGCAGTTTCTAAAGTAGTTACGTCTATTGGCTTATGTAAAGGCCAAAGTAGGACCTTGGCCTTTACATACACCATAGGTATCACCAGTTTTCTCACCCTGGCGACACAATATTATACCCATTTCTATTCTACTTCTATCATTCTATGTACCTGTAAATCCCTCTTTACATTATTCGTATCGGACAATTCGTTTAAAAAAATTACAAGATAAAATTGCAAGAGGTTTTCATTAATGTTCAAAATTTAAAAAATTGTGAAGAGCCTTTTACTTTTTGTTTTTGGGAGAGATATAGTTTCTCGTGCCTAATCCGTCCGGAGCAACGGAGGGAACGGTATGCAAACTTAACTTGCATTATCCTATTGTACCTATCTAATAACTTTTGAGCGAACTACCCATAGCCTTACTCCTGTCTTTGGTGGCCCACCTTGTGGGTTTCCAATAAGATTTCTTGTCGACACCCCGGCAACATTATTGGCTGATAAAGCGTCGCAATTGGGAGAGCACGAGTAGCGGTGTAGTCCCCGTTCCAGCTGATCGCGGTCTCAGGTTCTAAACAGCTTTACTTATAATTTATTAATTAATATACTACCTCGTAGTAATTCCTCGTAATTCGTGGAGTAGTTAGTTAAATAATAAATAAAACTATAAATAAAAAAGTACAGGAAAGCGAAGCTGTAAGAACAGTTAGCATAACTATAGGGTATCATTATTATCCTCTTATCCCAATTATTGGGGTTTAATTTAATACGTACTCTACTATCATCAAACAAATGTAAAACCTATAGTTTAATGACTGTCCATCTGCCTTTTTTTTTGCTGCGGGCTAAAGACTGCTCACAGCCTAACACCCCGCTAAATCCATCCGTCAGGGGCGACAGATTAAGCGGCGCGCGACCCCATAAACCCGCCTCACAATGTACTTCTCCATGCCGTGCGAGTGGGCCACCAAAACGTGGTCTTGTTATCAGTGGCAACTGTCCATCTGCTTGCTCCGTGTGGTGACGGAGTAAGAATACTATTCACCACCCCATATCTTACCCGTGGGTGATCGTACGAGACGAATAAGGGATATAAAACGCATATAACATCTATGCGAGAGAAGGAAAACTCGAAACAAAACCCTATACCAATACGTCTGACCAGCGCGGTATAGTAGGTTAATTTCCCTCCCATTACGGAGGAGGCCCGAGCCCAACAGTGGGACATATATGGGCTGTGATGATGACGATGATGATGATAAATTAGTTTTAAAATATAGTATTAGAATGATTGAAAATTTGTTAATCAGACAGAGAAAAACGGTTGAGCGTATTTTAATAAAAGTTTGGCGTGTAAGATAGCTTGTGATCTGTAAAAATAAACACGCTAAATTTTATACTAGTTAAATTTGATAGAATTAGCTTGTAATCTGTAAATATGCACGCTAAAATTTATGCTAGATTTTGATAGAATCACCAGAAAAGTCGGTATCTGAGTGAAGGAATGAGTTTGTTTAAAGCAATTCCTAACATTAGTAATAGTTAACTAAATAGAATCCTGGTACATTTTAGCAGGTTGACCTTGATTTGCATTGGGAATCCGACATAAACCTATGTATCAGCCCGGCAATGAAGTACGCATAAAAATGCCTTCGGTAAAAAAATTAAAGATTTAATAAAATTTAGCCATTTGTAATTAACTATTTATTAATTCATCATCATTATTATCGTCTCAGCTCATTATACGTCCTACTGCTGGGCACGAATCTCCTTCATAGTAGGAGGGAAATTCATCTGCTTTACCACGCTTATCAGACAAGTTGGTATATAGTATAAAGTTGCTTGACTTTATTTCAAACGGGTTGAGAGCCCTCAGCGTTCACCCACAGTCCGGGTAAAGTTGTCATAGCCATCTGAGGCTAACAACTAAGACACAAAAAAAAATCTTTATTTTAAGTTTATCTTCTCTTGCATAAATGTTATGTGTACATTATATTCTTTAGTTGTCTTTTACGAACCTAAACGGTAATTTAGGGTGGCCAAAATCAATTACTTAGGTAAAGATAATAAGTGTGGTGACGGAGTAAATATGCAAAGTGTCATCACAACATCTATATCGCGGGGGTCCTGAAATACCTCTTTTTCTTTTTTTTTCTTGGAGCGGACTATGGATGTGGTCGCGCCTCGCCAAATCGGTCCGGGGCGACAGAAGAGGCGGCGCGCATCTCCATAGACCCACCCTGCAAGCACCTCTCTTCGCCGTGCGAGCGGGATACCGGTACCAGATGTTTGTCTTCAGTGGCCGGCCCGGCGGTTTATCCTCACGGGTTCCTCTCGAGTCGATGCCCCGACAGGGGTCCTGAAGTACCTACGACTAAAGAATTTGCGCATATTACGAGTATGAATCTTTGCAAGAACAGGCAATCTCAAAATATAGTAATATGTGGCTTGTGTGGTATAGTAGGTCAATTTCCTTCTCATTGTAAAGTAAGCAATTGTTCAATACTAGATATACAAAAAAAGAAATTACCTAAAGCCATACTCTATACCGAATTAGCTTTTTAAACCGAACTAGCACGGAAAAGATTACGAGCAACGAATGAGAAAAACCTTATTTCGTTACTACTAATAAATCATTAATTGACTCCATACATGGCGTAGTAGTTAAGGTAGCTTACCGCGTCAGTTGTCGTGGCTTGGATTCCTATGCAAGTCAATACTTTAAGCACCACAACCTTTTGTTCTTAGTCTGGGTATAATTTGTGTCCATATTCTTTTTAAAGTTTCCCGCAATACAAGGATTATTTCTTCAGTTAAAGGTGTTGCCTTGTTTCAAAAAGGATTTGTTTTTATTTATATAAATATATCGATCATTACCTTTCTGTTAAAACGATAGCAATTTTCTATATAGAGTTGAATTTCCGTGCAACGAAGCCGATCGCAGCCGCACTTGGCTGATGCGACATTAGCCAATGTATGAAAATATATGGCTTATATGCAGCTTATCATCACCTTCCCGGCCGCATGCGTCAGTCGTAAGCGATCAATCGGACGCGGTTGCCATCGGCAAATGAAATCATATCATATCAAAAATGCACGGATATAAACCTTTAGGACTCGTCTACGTCATAAAAGGAAGACGAGTACAAAATTTCCTGTAGTTAGAGTCTTGGCAGTACTTTTTTTTTTCACTTAGACCATACAATGAGGTCCTGCACCGTCCCTTTTGTTACTTTAGCCGGATTGGCCGAGGTGTCACTATTATATCATAGCCTGTCCTCAACAAAACGACATGAATATTCAAAAAATCTTTCTTATTATTGGCCTGAGTAACTTATAAAAGAGGATGTTGTGTTGTGTGTGCACTTTTGTCGCGTTACCGTAGCATGGAAAGCTTGAGTATATGTCAATTTTAGATTAATCTTGCATATCAAAATCTATCTTCCATACATAATGTGCCAAGTGTTATAGATTTAATTCCCATGCAGTACAATATCTTGTGCGATCCATAAATTATATGTTTGTTAAATGATCTACAATACAAGGATTAGTTAGACATTAGTGCAGTATTTTGCCTTTAAAAATAATTTTAGTTATTTTTGATTGTTGGTAGAAAGTTTTACCTATATAATATAAAAAAGATATCCCACCAAAACAATCCTTTTCCTAAAACGGTTTATTTTGGAAAACGGGATGTTTTGGTGGGATATTATTTCCTCTTGTTTAAAAACAAATTTGTTGTTATTCAAAAAGAATTGATTTTTTTCCTGCGTTTACACTGTATAATTTTTTATTTAATATGCTTTTAATAATTTTGCATGTACGTATGTTTATTTGTAAGGAATATATCAGTATATTTGAACGTGATTTTCACTCCCATTCAAACGTATGATAAATTTGAATTTGCCACACTTATCAAGGGCCAATGTTTGTCCCATTCTCCTTACAAGGACTTTCAGGAATAGTGTTTTTTGAAACTTATTAGTAAACTCTAATGAGTCCTATATAATTATTTTTCCATATTACCTGCTGCAACTAAGATTAAGTAATATTTACAAATAATATCAATTATAATTGTCCAGGTAAATCATCCATATCCTTTTATTATGCTAATTATAATTACCATACGAATGCATAGATGGCGCTGTTCGAAATAATTAGATCGCCTTACAATAATAAATAATGGCATTTTAGTTTTATTATTTTTAAATACGCTTTTATTAGGTATGTCTTTAAACTATTTTCATTAGTACTATTGTTTACAATGAATTTGAATATATTTATGTTACTTTAGTCGAAAATCAAACTCGGCTGTCTTCGCACCAATTTACAAATTTTCAAGTAGGTATACTTAGGTATACCTTTTTTTTTTTATTGGTGGACTATGGATGCGTCTCGCCCCGCCAAATCGGTCCGTGGCGACGGAAAGGCGGCGCGCGACCCCATAGACCCACCGTAAAACTCCTCTCTCTTCGCCGTGCGAGCGGACTACCAGTACCCGATCTTTGTCTTCGGTGATACTTAGGTATACCTACCCATAATGATTTCTGATATTTATATGTATTACACCTTTAAAATAAAACTATTTTTACGGATTCTATCACGTTTGTATTTAATTTTTAGTTTGATGGGATATTGAATTATCTATAAATAAAAATAAAAACAACATATTATTATGAAACTTAATATTCTGGGAAGAAGAAGTTTTTGCAATTATAAATAATGCAAGCGCCTAAATTTTATCTAATAATATCGATTGACAGGAAGATTTTCAAATCTTATATATTCATTGTTTTTAGGTTTTTACACTTTTATTTTTTGTATAATTACCTATCTGGATGCCAAATTGAGTTTTCTAGGTCATATAAAAGTGCCAATCAGTCACAAAAAATTACGATTTTTGGACCTTAATATCTAATAAACATATTAAAATTTAAGCCGTGTTTATAGTATTAGAAATACTAACTTATCTAGTGGATCTTAATATTTATATTTTTATTTGGAAGTCCAACAGCAGAAAAAGACTGCACAGATGGCGTAGTGGTTAAGATATCGACCTCTTGTGCCAGTGACGTGGGTTCAATTCCCATGCAGGACAACATTTTGTGCCATCCACAAAGTCTTGTTTTGAGTCTGGGTGTAATTTGTCTGCGTTAATGCATGTTTGTAGAGTCCCCCGCAATACAAGGAATATTTCCTTAGTGCAGGGTGGTGTTTTAATAGCCACCGAAGACAAAGATCGGGTACCAGTGGTCCGCTCACACGGCGAGGAGGCGCTTTGCAGGATGAGTCTATGGGGTCACGCACCGCCTCTTCCGTCGCCCCGGACCGATTTGGCCTGGCGTGACCACCTCCATAGACCACCGCAAAAAAAGGGTGATGTTTAAAAAAAAAACAAATAATAATATTAAAACACTTAGGTCAAACACACACACAGGTCTCCGCTAAAGTTACTTATTAAGCTAACAAAGACAATGGACATTATGATAAATATAATTTCATTGATGATATATGCTAATAAAATAAATTTAGTTCGTTTATGTTGAATAGTTTTTGATTTATAAACAGTCAAATGTAGCTCAAAATGGTTCACATGTATCCTGGCCTGACTAGAATTCTCTTTGTTGCAACTTGGCGTGATCTTGACTCTAGAACTATAGCAAGAGATACATAGAATAAACCAAATAAAACCTTTTACCCCGTCTGACAATTGTGGTGAAGGCTTGAGCCCAGTAATGGGAGGTATATGAGCTGTATTGATGATGACGAAATGTATAAAATTTATGGCTCTGAGAGCACGTTAAACAGTTAGTTCAGACTGCCTTAGTGTTAGGGCTATACTGTTGATAGTTTTCTGTCAACAGCCGCGAGCGAGTCCCGTCGGGGTAGTACCACACTCTCGCAGAAGATCGATGTCTGAGTAATGACGATGTGCTATTGCGCTTCGTTCGGTGAGCGAGAGAGCCGGAAGCCCAACTGGGTGGGTTTGGGGTATGTATTGATAGGCAGCGGCCTAACTGTACTCCTGGTATTACAAAAATCCAATGAGCGGCAGTAACACTTACAATCAGGTTTGTTGCTTACTCGTTTTCCACCATAAGCAATAAATAAAACAAAAACATAAATATATTTCCTGCTTTGAGTGTAAGTACCTTCAAATATCTTGAAATTTAGTTATTTAGTCGTTACTATAGTTTACGTGAATATATACACATTTAAAATAAAAGTATCATGAACGCTGAAAGATTCGTAATATTTGACATTTTAAAATTAAATACCAACACGATAAAATTCGTTAAAATAGTTGTTATTTCAAGTCCTTTTCCTTTTGATTTGCTCAAGCCAGATGTCCGTCGCTCTATGCTAATCTGTTTTACCGAAACTGGTAAGACTACAAAGTCTAACGTAATACGTTCAGTAATAATAAATCTAGAAGCTAGAAAATGTATTAACATTTAGCGGTGTACCAACCTCTAATCAACATGAACAAAGAATCATCATTCACTTGCTCTTATCCCAATTACTTGGAGTTGACTAATTCCTTAGTGCAGGGTTTTGTCTTTTGCTGATGGACACAACTGACACCAACACTCACATGGCGTAGCACCCGCTCGAGTTCTGCATGGCCTGGACAGAGCAGCACCGTGAACTCGTCGTCATCGATGCTCAATAGCATCAGGAACTGGGACGTCGTCGCTGCCTTCGAGGCAGTCGTCCCGTAGGAGGTGAAGGGCAGTGTCAGAGAGGAGATTCTGCATGCTGACACTCTCCGCCGCCGGCTGAGAATAACTGCGCCTGACGCCAGCCAGGGATGTCAAGAAATTTGTTCCAGTGGTCAGCCCCATTGCGATGGGGAAGGAATACGGTGGATTATACTGCCGCACGCCACCCTGCCGTCGCCCCGGACGATATGGGCGATGTGAGTCCAGACCATAGCCTGACAAAAAAAAGGTTTTACGGATATAGTTTCAAAAAGATAACATTATAATCGCCACGCTTGGCAATTGAATTGGTGATTGCGGTTAGTGTTATAAGTATCTCTTCATCTTTTTTGTTATTTTGTCCAGGAGAATGCTCCTATTCCCCCTTTATTTTGCGGTGGACTATGGATGATTCTCGCCCCGCCAAATCGGTCCGGGGTGACGGAAGAGACGGCGTGCGACCCCATAGACCCACCATGCAAACTCCTCTCTTCGCCGTGCGAGCGGGCCACTGGTACCCGATCTGTGGCCCGCCCGCCATGCCCCTATTCCCTTGAGATTCTCTTAGCCGGTTTGTACGACTCATGCAGGAAAGTAGGTGGGCTTTTCTGTGGCAAGGTATGATAACCATACCCTATTGCATGTCCTCCCTATCGCTATTGGATTGACCACTGGTAATGATTCCTTAAAATCGACGGTCACCCAGCAGCTTAACCTTTCTGGTACCGTCTCGGGCGACGCTTCAGCACCATACAAGTGATTGTCCTGATTGTGATAATACGTTATATTTTTAATTACATAGTGGATTAATGATTTTTTTTCGGGTTGCTTTATTATGATAATTTTCTTTTTTAAATAAAGACATCACCCTGATCTAAGCAAATAATCCATGCATTTCGGGGGCCTTTATAAACATACAATTAACGTAGACAAATTACACCCAGACCAGTGTTGTGCTGCGTGGGAATTGAACCCACGGTATGGCATAAAGTTCGGTATTTTAACCACTGCGCCATCTGTGCAATCATATTAGTATTAACTATTTAATTTAGAAATATTAGCACTTATAAGGTTAGGTTGTTGACAGACGTGTTCTTAGAATGCAAAAAACGGGCTGTTTGGGTTATTGTAAAAAATATAACACATAAAACTTTAGTTAAACCGTTCATTGTTTCACTGGGAATATAAATATTCAAATGTGTAAGAATATTTTAAATTGTAAATTAAATGCACAAGAAAGGCGTGGAGAAAGACACGATCATACTACTCGGCAGGATAATAAGCTCGCGGCCAATGATGACAAGATAAAGGTACCCGTGGCCTGCCCATATGGCGTTTAGAAGTATTTGTACGGCAGACTATGAGGTCACGCACCGTCACTTCCACCATAGCCTGCCCAAAAAAGGATATTATTATCCTTAGCTCGTATCAGTGCCACATCGTCTGGCAAAATCTAGTAAATTGACACATTTGAACTCTTAAATATATAAAGGCTTTCGTCCGCGGCTACGCCCGCGATACCGGGTTGAGAGCCCTCAGCGCTCACCCATAGTCCGGTTAAGCTGTCAAAGCCCTCTCGGCTAACAGCGATCGCAGTGGAAGGAGTTTAGTGGGTATTCTAGCCCCGTGGCTAGCGAGTCCCACACTCCTCGTCTGCCCGAATGGTTTGTTGATACTCGTGATTGGGTGCCGCTTGTGGGCTCTGGTCCAGCCATTTTTGTTTCTTTTTTGTTTTATATGTATTTTAAGCTTAATTTTGTATTATATACAAAATTTATAAAAAAATAATCTGTACTCGAAGAGCATCTCACTGGAGCTAACATAAATTAAACATGTAACCAATCACTTTCGTGAAAATATATCTTCTCAGTATGTGGCTGCTTTCCGATCCGGTGGTAGATTAATTAAAATTAATTTTAAAAAATTAATGTAGAATTGATAATATATAAGTGTCTCTATGGGGCTTATGTATAATAAATGATTTGATTTGATAAAAAGGTAGCCTACTCAGCGTCTTTCAATGGTTTTAATTTTGTTTTTTCGGAACTCTATTTTTGTTTCTGAAATAAAAGTAGTTCCTTTAAAATCAGTCTAGCCGTTTCAGAGATTAGTTGGGACAAACAGATAGACAGACAGAGAACAAAAAAAATATATATTTGTTTTTATGTTGGTATCATATATACTTCCATATGCATTTAGTGAAAAGCTGATAATTTGAAATTACAAACAGAGACTTCAATTTTATTTATATGCATAGATGTATATATTGCCGGCAATTGTTACTTCAGCTGTTGTGCGATCAGCGTTTAAAACTTAGTTGAACTAAGTTTAACTAAGTATTGCTCCCTCAAAATACCTTTTATACGGTTAACGAATTAATAAATATCATCATCATCATCTCAGCTCATATAGGTCCCACTGTTGGGCTCGAGCCTCCTCCATAATGAGAATGGAAATTGATCTACTATACTACGCTAGTTAGGCGTGTGTTTCGTTTCGAGTTTGCCTTTTCTTGTGTAGATGTTATATGCGGTTTACATCCCTTAGTCGTCTCTTACGATCACCGAGCAAATAATTTATATCCATGGTGGATCATGATCTTCGTTCCCCTACTCTTATCGCAATTACTTGGGATGGACGCAGTATATACTCTTATATATTGCAAAAGTTATTGATAATAGTTTTATAACCGACCACCTCTTTGACTTTAACCCTCCTTGGGAATGAAAGCTCTTAGTCGTCTTTTACGCCATCCACGAGCAAGGTAAGAGTTCGTAGTATTCGTAGCAGATACTACACAACACAATTAAGTTATCGAATACAGTTTTGACTCGTAATCATTTATACTACCAATAAAAATGTTTAACTGTTTGTCTGTTTCTGTCTACGACAATATAAGGAAATACAGTCGTGACATTATTTATACATCATCATCATCATCATCATCATATAACGACCTGGGCCAACACCATCTGATGCCGTTTGGACAACAATTACATTCCCAAGGAGGGTTGACGTCTGGCAGGCGGCCAATCATAAAACTATTGACAATAACTTTTACAATATGTACTATGAAAGAAGAGTACATATTGTATCGACCCTAAGCAATTGAAATAAGAGTGATGATACATATTTATTATATCAGCACCTGTGGAGTGCTTTATTAACTGCTATATAGAACTCTAAAAAGGCGTATCTAAATCTTCTTTACTTAAAACAAAAGCTTTCTTTCTTGTACAGCTGTGCAATAAAAACGATAAAAGTTGTTCGGCAACGGTGCAACCGGGCGAAAACTTAATGTTGGAAAGTAATTCAAAAGCTGTGTTGCTATATTAGAAATAAAAATGTCCACTGAAATTAATTTATTGTTATTTATCATTTATTGTGTTATTTATTAACTTTTGATTTAAAAAGTAATAACAATATTTGATTTGTATAAAGAAAATATCACATTTTTTTTTAATTTCGATGAAGTCATTGGTTTTGTTAAAAAAATTATAAGATGGTTTGTTTTCTCATATGTAGATATATATTTCAATGGTAACCTAGAAATCTCCAATGTATTTGGGTGAGAGCCTCTCGCAATAGTGGCAATGCTGTTTACATGGCGACGTGAATACGACCGCGATTGCACCAAGACAATTCGTTCAGTGAGACCGCAGTCGCGTAGCGGTCAAGGCTGTCGCGGCGAACGCCAGTGCCTCTTCGAAAAAAAAAAAGTTAATAAAAAGCGCGCGCTCGTGACTCCTACAAACTTCGATAGTTTTTTTTTCTATGTAAATAGTTCATTCGGAAATTCGAAAAGAAATATTTTTTTAAAAACAAAGAGATAATAACGATAATCTTCAAGTTGTTAATCATCGCTTTTAGTACGAATAACTGTTAAATCCTCAGTGCCGGTGGATAATGAGATCGTTGTGATTGTGAGAGTTCGTCTTGGTGTCTGTTAAACAGGTGAATATAAAAATTCATTTCAATACACCGTTGCTTTTTGCTCCTTTTATTGACAGCCCATAATTTTGGCGCATTATTCACGATCGATATAAAATATTAATTAGGTTTTTACGTGCATGTTTCGAATACAAATCATTGTTTTTTTTTATTAACAATGTTCTCATTAAGAAGTAATGGTTGAAAGAGTTGGCGTTTTTTTTTTATACTTATCACAAAGCGGTCAAGACAACCGGGAATAACGGCCCTGCAATCATAGGTTGTTGCTCTTCCTACTGCGGCCCCGTACATAGGTACTTGAGAATTAATTCAAGTCGTTTTTAAATTAAGAAAAACTTGAATGTATAACTTGTATCTATGCTAAAAATATTTTTTTTTTATCTATAATATTTTTTTAGTCATTTGTATAGTTGTTTAATGAGGACTAGTTCTATGTGATATTTTGAGAATGATTGAGATTATTTAAATGATCGATATTTGCTCAAAAGTCTTATATTAATTATTTTATTTTAAATTAAATTTATAAATATAGATGAATTTTAATTATTCATCAGAAAACATGACAAATAAAAGTATTGTATTATAGAATTGAGATGAATCGAGTCATTAGTATTATTTAAATAAAAGGCAAAAAAAGGTTTTCAAGGACAAAGAAATTGAAGTGTTATCTTGTTTAGGCTGACGTCTCGACGCGTTCCGTTGTATTGAATGTAGGTCAGTGAAGTGAAATGAACGAAACGCGGTCCCGTACGGAATCCGACCCCGCGCATGTTGACCGATTTCGTTGTCCACAACGAGAAACATTGACATTCTTTTTTTTTTCTTCTTATTATTACTAACTCGATAAATATCGTCGACTTTCTTTTTTTAGTATTAACCGACAGATCTATTTCGCGTTTCATATATTGAATGTATAGTTTTAAAAACTTCGGTAATACCTAATATTGTTTCGTATTTAAAAGGCTCTAGTTTTTGAAGTCATTGATCTGACATATTGTTATTCAAATTTATATGCATTAGATGGCATTAATCGCCATGATCGGCATCTAAGTTATATATCGCAGTTGGTGTAATATTTTTACCAGCATACTACCCATTTTTGGTGATCCCTAAATTGGATTTTACGAATTTCAAGCAGAGTAAGGTATATAGTGAGTAAGGAATATAGAACTTGCCGTTTGGTGACGGAGTAAGAACGCTATTCACCACCCCATATCTTACCCATGGGTGATCGTACGAGACGACTAAGGGATATAAAACGCATATCCTTCGCCTTCTCTCGCATAGATGTTCTATGCGAGAGAAGGCAAACTCGAAACAAAACCCCATACCAAAACGCCTGACCAGCGCGGTATAGTAGGTTAATTTCCCTCCCATTACAGAGGAGGCCCGAGCCCAACAATGGGACATTTATGGGCTGTGATGATGATGATGATGATGAAGGAATATAGTAATATATTGCATTATTATCATATTATCAAAAGAAGATATTTAGTATTTTACATTTAAAATTAATCATAACCATTATTGTCATCAATTCAGCTCAATATAAGTCCTACCGTTGGCCTCGAGCCTCCTTCTTGTGTTACTGCCATGATTATAATTAGCACACTGCTTACCATCTAAAACCCACCTAGAAAGTGGGGTTGCCAGTATAAAAGTTTCATAAATTCATATAAAAAAAAATATATAAATATATTTTTTTTTATATTCAAAATTATTTCTCTTTTAAACTTACTGTATTTTTATTAATTATGTGTTAAGCGAGAACGTATTTTATTACATAAAGAAAAAATACACGTGTACCGTCCATGCAGGTTTTGGATTTACCAAGTTTTTTTTTGTATATTCTCGTTATATGAACATCGCTAAAACAAACGACTTCTCCTCATCCAATCGCTTTGTAAAAACATATTGTCAAAAAAATCAATGATTTATATCCTTTAAAGTAATTTTTACACCTGTTCTATGTTTTCTATGTGGTGACGAAGTAAGAATACAATTCATCCCTATCTTACCCGGTCGGTGATCTCAAAAGACGACTAAGCCATAAAAAACGCATATAATATATATATGAAAGAGAAAGAAAACTCGAAACTATATCCTATACCAACATGTCTGACCCGCGTGGTGTAGTAGGTCTATTTTCCTCCCGCTATGGGGTAGACTCGTGTTCAACAGTGGGACATATGATTTGCCGTGAATGTCGTAAATAACAACCAGAGATAACACATATGCAACAAGGGAAAATCTTGAAATAAAATCCTATACCAACCTGTCTGGGCGGGTCACCGAAGACAAAGACCGGGTTCCGGTGGCCCGCTCGCTTGGCGTAGAGAGGTACATATAGGGCGGGTCTATGGGGTCGCGTGCCACTTCTTCTGTCGCCCCGGATGGATTTAGCGGGGTGTGACCATTCCACAGCCCGATGCCAAAAAAGATACCAACTTGTCTAAGTCAGTATAGTAGGTCAATTTACCTCTTATTTTGGAGGAGCCTCGAGCCCAGCGATGGGACGTATATGAATTAAGATGGTAATAATGATTATATTTATTATAATTTTAATGAATTCGTTATATAACGGTCCAATGTAATCGAATAATAACTTAGTACATACAGGAAGTTTTGTTGAGAAACGAACTAAAAACTGTAAAAAATAATAATAAAGACAACACAGTAATTAGTAACACAATAACTTCTGTTAATTTTTACGCCCAACAACCTTAGAATTTTACCACGAACATATTTATTAACAATTGCAAGTATGTAATTTCTTAAAATAACTTTACTAAACGAACCGAGTTCCTTTAAAGTGTATAGGTGGTTATTTAAACTCCATATTAGGGATGTTATGAAGCTCCGTATCCGAAACTATCGGATATCCGAAATAATAATATATCTGAAACCGTAACTATAATCGTAGTGTCAGGTTTTCATTCAACCATCTGAATTGACAGTCAGCTTGAAGCTGTGTGGTAGCGGCGACGAATACTACCAACCCTTACTTCGCTCGTCGATGTCGTAAAAGACGACTAAGAGCTTCATGTACCTGGGCCAAACTCCACTTGATGCCGTCAGGTCAACAAATTACATTCCCAAGGAGGGATGACGTCAGGCAGGCGGCCGGTCATAAAACTATTGCCAGTAACTTTTGTAATATATACGATGGAAGCAGAATACATATTGCGACCACCCCAAGTAATTGGGATAAGAGCGGGAGAATGATGGTGGTCTGAATTAACAGCCTTAAACGTAAGCATGTACAAAGAGAAAGAAAACTATAATCAACACAATTAGCATTTCTCTTTTATAATTCTTTAAAAATTCAATATTTGTGACTGTAACTTTGTCGAATAATTCGAACTATTTTTTATACCCTAATCGTATTCGAGAACGAAATAATGTTATTTTAATAATCGTATCCGCATCGAGATCCGATACTTCATAATCTAAACAGCCCTAGACCATATAGTTTTCACATCTGCAATGATATCAAACTGAATTTCTTAAAAATAAGCTGTGGTGAGCAGGTTTTGAGTTCATTAACACTGGTTCATCTCCTTGGATTGAGAGATATAAAATAAACAAATAAAAATTAATATATTGTACAAATAGTTTGTAAAATTTTAATAAACAAAGATATCGTAATGCTCTGTAAAGCGACCTCCGTGGCGGCCGTTCTTGACTAAATCTCCATGCAGAAATGTTCTTCGCATCATCATCACATTATCCTTATTTCAAGATATTTGTGGGACATAAATTAGTTAAAAGAATTCATCCTATTAACCTGAAGAAAAATAAAATTTATTTTACAAGTAGGTATTAATATATATTTTAATATATGAAGAATACTTACATGTGGTGACGGAAGCTGTTTGGTAGCGGCTACGAATTCTACCAACCCTTACTTTGCTCGTGGATGTCGTAAAAGACGGCTAAGAGCCTTATAACGACCTGTACCAACTCCATCTGATGCCGTTTGGTCAACAATTATATTCCCAAGGAGGGTTGACGTCTGGCAGGCGGCCGGTCATAAAACTATTGCCAATAACTTTTACAATATGTTCTATGAAAGAAGAGTACATATTGCATCGACCCCAAGTAATTGAGATGAGAGTAGGAGAATGATGATATATGTATGTCATTCTCATCCCTTAAGGGTATAAAATAGAGGATTATATTTTGCTGTGTTACGTTTATTTGATTTCTTATTGAATTATAAATTTGCATAAAAAGTCATCATCCACCACACCTTCTTCTTTTGGTGATATAGATATTCACTAAAAAGATTCCGGAAACTACCCACTCAAAGAGGATGTTTTCCTACCAAGTAAGTTCCTGTAAGAGTATTAAATTAGCATTGAATTTTTACTTTGATATTTTCAATGGCGACGTGACACATGATCTCTACACGAACGAAGTCGCAAGCAAAATCTAGTCTAGTATTAAATATAATGATAATTTTTATAGTAATAACTTTTTATAGTCAGACTAATTAGTCTCTGTTTACGTTGTCGTAAGTATATGTGTAAACCTTTGTTTGATTTACAAGTAATTATTTTATTTTTTATGCACATATTATACATGCGTATACTTAATTTTATGCGAATAAATTCTTTTTATTATTTATTTTTCTTATGTAAGACTAATATTTACTTCGTAATAATAAGTAAATAATTGCGTCGCGGCGAACTTTCGATAAATATATAATTGAATGATAAAAATAACACTAGACATTAGAACAATTATACATGAATTGCACAAAGAGTAGTCCTGTGTGGAGATCGAATCTATGAAACTCAGCATGAAGGTCGCCATTTAAACCACTACGCCATCTGTTTAAAATTTTATATGTGTGATTAGCAGATCTATTAATTTGAAAATCACTCTTCTTGTATACTAGCTAGATTCAGCAGCTGTAATTCTGTTTAAATCCTAAAAAAAAGTAAATATAATATAAGTACTAGAAATTGATCTCCACGGCGCCTATCGGATCCACTAGTAAATTTAAACTATTGACTTACACATTTGGAGCCAAGCTATGATCAAGTTACAGAGTATTCCCAGCCCTTAAACACTAGGCCGACCACTGGTTCGGTGTCATCCGTGGCCAGTCTGACGGGGCATTTAAAATCTCGGGCACATTAGGATTAAAATTTTCTTTAGGCTGTCTAGCCAGGCCACGGATGTTAAGGAAGTGGTACCAATGGCCGGCCCAATGCGATGGGGAGGGAATCTGCGGGTTATATGGTCACACGCCTCCCTTCACTCGCCCCGGATGGAACGGACGGCGTGTGTCCAGACCGTAACCTGTCAAAGAAATTGAAAAGGCTGTATTTAAAAATGTATGTAAAAATATTTAATATTTTAATACAAATGACTTCCGTTAAAAAAGGTTATCGAACTGTTAGGTTTCCCTTTTAATTTTAAATATATAAACACCCGCATCTATTGCAAAATTTTAAAGGTGAAAATCACTTTTATTTTATGCTATTTTTTTCTGTTTGGGGCCAAGGACCCCGATAATACTGTCACGACACTAACCTAAGACAATAAAATTTGGGATTGGCTGGTCAAAGATAGAGTTATTCAACAATGACGTCAGGTAGGTGGTAACTTGTAAATTATATCCAAAAGACTAGTCATGGTTTGTCAAAAAATTAACCTAAGACAATAAAATCTGGGATTGGCTGGTGTAAAATAAAGTTATCGAACATTAAAGGCGACAACCCGTAAAATTTCCTCCATATTTTCTTTGGTTATGTTGACAAACAAGAAAGCAGAACACTTGATGGAGATGGTTTTTTTTTTTTGGCGGTGGGCTACGGTACGTCAAACCCCGCTAATCCGTCCGGGGCGACAGGAAAAGCGGCGCAAGACCCCGTAGACCCGCCCTACAATATACCTCTCGACGCCACACTTGATGGTAAATGTAATTTCTGCTCTTGAGCCTTTATAATACCAGTGGTATAGCTAGGTCGCTGCCTACCAACTAAAAGCCACTCAGAAAGTTCGGCTGCCAGCTCTCTCGCTCACCGAACGAAGCTCAACAGCACATTACCACTTTTCTGACGTCGATTTTCTGCAAGAGTATGGTTCACCCCCGATAGAACGGTCTGCGGCTATCTAAATCTATCAAATTTGTGTCCCTATCAATACTAAATCTATCTATCTATGTTAAGAACAGAAGATATCTGAATCCCTATGAATTAGGTTAAGAAGGGTAATTTTTGGTACTAGGAGGGAATTGGTCAATCAATCTCTTTCAATTCTTTCTGTTTAACTTTTTTAATTAAATTTGTTGTGGATTCTAAGGAAATTTTGTTTTCAGGGACTGGTCAAACCTCATTGTCATTACCAATCCTGACTTAGAGGAGTCACACTGTTGCAAATGTGGTAGGATTAGTCTCAATAATAAAGAGATATTATAAAATATGTAATAAACATTAATTAATTATTGTAATAACAACATGTAATAAAAAAATAAAATAATTTTCACACGGTTTAGTTAACAAATTATGAAATTAACTAAACTGTATTTACTATTTCGTCACGGTTTTAGTAATTTAATTCGGCACTTAACGCTAATTTACGGTAAATAATTAAATAAAGCTAGAACTGTTGAATGAAATACCTATCTACGTTTTTGAAAATTTTTTGCATGTCTTTAATATACTTAGCTGGACTTGCTTACGTAGAAACCGTGTTAAACCGCTGGTTTTATATACATATCTATACATATATCTATACATATAAATTTGAATAGTAAGCCTAAGGTAATTTCTTTAAACAATTACATATAGTATCTAAATATAACATCTGTATATTTTCGGCATTAGAACCGGACATAGTCAACAGCTAAACATAGTATATGCATAACAAACAGATACTATTTGCACACAATAGTGATGTGCCGTAAATTACATTATTTAGTTGGGTGGAACGATCGTGTTGATAGTTGATAGGGTTGGCGAAAACTACATTTTAATATATTTTCTTCATAATTTTTTTCCGTGTGATAACTGAATTTAAAAATACAATTCACTAACCATGGTTGTCGTGCATCTATGCAAAAGAAGAAAACTCGAATTGAAATCTTAAAACAATTCATTTGAACAGCGTAAAATAGTAGGTCGATTTACCACTTATTTTCAATGAGTTTCAAGCCCAGTGGTGACGTATAGGAGCTGAGATAACGATGACACGAAGAAGATATAAAAACCGGTCTTAGAATCATTAGGAGAATTACCAGCAGAAATTTTTAACACCAGCTGTAATGCCTAAATCATCTGCCATCGTAATTATCATGACGTTCATTTCCTTGTGGAAGCCCGGAGGCCTATTGTATTTATTGTCATAAGTTTAAAACGGAATTAGACAGCCCTATTCATATTGTAACTGTAATTAAAAATATATATCTGCTGGCATTTTCTTAATATGTAGGTACTAGTGTAACATAAAAAATGCATTGTTTAAAGATTTCTCATGCAAAGTTCAGATCTTAATATCCTTTTTTATGGTGTAATTGACCCAACATCACTTTAAAACGAGTGATAAAATACATTTTAATGCTTTTATTGTTATCTAACGGCCCATTTAATGGTAAATAGTCGCTACCGTTATGGATAAAATGTAGTCAAAGTTAAAATAAGTAAAAAATAAGTCTTAAAATAATAAAATGTATATATAATCTATATCTTTATGTGCCATAAATTTATGTTTTTTTTTTCAAACCACTCATCCATTTTTTTTAATTTAACTTTGTCATTTAGCTAGGTATATTTTGTAACATAGGAAATAAGCATTTCATGAAACTACGGAGTATGAATACAATTCAGCACCCCCTTATCTTACCTGTTTATGATTCTAAAAGACGACTAAGGGATAAAATATGCATAGGTATAACATCTATGCAAGAGAAGGGAAACTCGAATAATACCCTATACCAACACGTCTGACCAGCGTGGTGTAGTAAGTCAATTACCCTTCTAGTGTGAAGGAAGTTCGAGCTCAACAATGGGACGTATATGAGCTTATTATTTAGGATATATTGGCTTTCCTATATAGAGTAAACTGTCATAAATTTTTAATTAGAACTATTTATGATAAACTATATGTTATCTTTATGTGAATTCTACAGTTTCGGCAGCGCTCGCCAAGTTAACTCCGAAGGCAGGAATGATTACTATTGCTCAATTGCCCTCTCTTGTATTTAGAGAGAGAGAGAGAGAGAAATCTTGCATATAGGGCATATAGAGACTTCCCAAGAAAGCAAGAGAACTGTTTTAATGAATTCTATTGTGTTTGTATTTGATTTTTAACTTCTTGACGTTTTGAACAATGTGTTCACATCGATTATAGTTAGTCCTACAGTGACGATGAAGGCTGTAAAGTGTTCGAATCGTCAAGAAAATAAAAATCAAATACAAACGCGATAGAATTCGTAAAAATACTTTTATTTCAAATGTGTAATATTCGCGGTTATATTAGAAATCATTATGGCAAAAAAGAAAACTCGAATTAAAACCTTACACCAACATGTCTGATCAGTATATTATAGTACCTAAATTGCCCTACCATGAAGTAAGAATATTTTATTCAAAAAATATGCTAACCTAATGTTATAGAAAATAGTAGTTTTTCTTTTCTTTCTTTCTAGATATGGCTTTCGAACATCCAACAAGTAACATTAACTTTTTTGTATATATTCTATAATAATATTATAAAACCAAACGAAACGATAGCAATGGGATTTGAAAATAGTCAAGCATTCTATAGTTACCTTCATCATGACGACTGCTGAGATAACAAAACTCATGATAGACGCATAATTAATATTGATACTATTAATAATATAACGGAACAACGTGGGTGCTAAATATATTACAATAGCATTGTATATGGTAAGTAACCCACACATTAAGTTGCTGGCTCTACTAATGTCATTATACTTTTGAAGTTCAAAGATAGATTTTAAGAAAAATTTATAGAAATTTTTCAGATGGTGCTTTTTATTAGTGGTAGGACGACGCTGTTGACAGTTTTCTGTCTACAGCCGTGGGCCGGTCCGTCCAGGGTAGAACCACACTCTCGCAGAAGATCGACGTTTGAGTAATGGCAATGTGCTATTGCGCTTCGTTCGATAAGCGAGAGAGCCGGAATCCCAACTGGGTGGGTTTAGGGATTGTAATGGTAGGCAGCTGCCTAGCTATAATCTTAGTGTAGCAAAGGTCCATGGGTGGCATTAACACTTACCATCAGGTATACTGCTAGCTCGTCTGCCACCATAAACAACAAAAAAAGATAAAAGTTCAGTTAAATCCATACAAACATACATAAAAAGTATTAGCTGTAATTTAATTCAATTTAACCGCAAATAATGAGGACAAAATTATCTACAAACATTTAAATCATATAAATATATGCTGTTATATGATATTAAGGTTTAGTGTTCAGATATTAAAGTGTGTTTTACATTGGTGATGTTTCTAGGTTAGTTCGTTGACCGATCTTTGTATGGATAATATAATTAATTATTGATATTCTTAGTCACTTGGCATTTGGCACTTGGCATGTCTTAGTAGAGATAATCTTGTCATCATATTTGATTTGATTTTATATTTAAACAAGCGACACGCCTTCGCTTCGTTTCGGTTTCTGTCTCTGTGACCATGCATTTTAAATCTGATAACTTTTAAGATATTTATTTTAGCGGTATCCTGTAAAGCGCAATTTTAATTTACATTAAATGTATCACGTGCGTAGAGTATTTAATTGGTTAAGAAATAATACTGTATTGTTTAAAATAGCTTCACAAATAACCTATATATAATATAATCATCATTCTCCTACTCTTATCCCAATTACTTGGGGTCGATACAATATGTACTCTTCTCTCACAATATGTACTATATTGTAAAAGTTACTGGTAATCGTTTTATGACTGGCCGCGTACCAGCCGTCAACTCTCCTTAGGAATATAATTGTTGACCAAACGGTATCAGATGGAGTTGGCCCAGGTCGTTATAAGGCTCTTAGTCGTCTTTTACCACATCCGCGAGTAAAGTAAGGGTTGGTAGTATTCGTAGCCGCTACCACACAGCTATCCTCTCATGACTATGAATGCTTAAAACTATTTGAAACATCGAAAAAGTAAAAATCAATTACGAATATATGATTTCTAATGTTTACGCGAGTATTACATATTTAAAATAAAACTACTTTTACGGATTCTATTGCGTTTTTATTTGATTATTAATTTCCCGAGGTTTCGAACACTCAAATGATCATGGTCACAGGAGGACTAAGGTGTCTAGCGTCCAATAAGTCATCGTTATTACAGAAATTTACATGTATTGTGTTAGTGTGCGAACCAATTAAAAATCAAATACAAACGCGATAGAATCCGTAAAAATAGTTTTATTTCAAATCAAATACTAATGTTATAAAATCCGTAAAAATAATTTTAATACATAAGAGTCTTAGTGTAAAAAAATATGAAAAAACTTCTCAAAAGATTTAACAGTCAATTATTCATTAACTTGTTAGTTTTTATTTTATAAGTAACTTATGAGCCATCCTCAAATGCAGTTGAACATTTTTTTTAAATTATAATCAAAATTGGTCCAGTCGTTTTAGAACGAAAGGTAGCTTGTATATACTAACCATATAAAGTGTGATATGCAAAATGTGTTTTTTTTTTGTTTATAAGGGGTTTAATTTGAAATGAAGAGTCAGTTCATTTTAATAAAATAATTAAATAATAGTGGTAGCACCACGCTTGTTGTTGACAGTTTCTGTCTATAGTCGCGGGCCAGTCCGTCCGGGTTAGTACCACACTCTCGCATACGATCGACGTCTGAGCAATGGCAATGTGTTGTTGCGCTTCGTTCGGTGAGCAAGAGAGCCGGCAGCCCAACTGAGTGGATTTGGGGTTTATATTGGTAGGCAGCGACCTGTATCCTTGGTATTGCAAAGGTCCATGAGCGGCATTAACACTTACCATCAGGGGTGCTCCTTGCTCGTTTGCAATAAAAAAAAAAACGTAATTGTGTAATAGTTATCTAGATGTATACTACTTTAGATTTAAACCCTTAAGTTAGATCTTTCTAATAATCTTTAGTAGCTACTGACTTAATAGAAAAATAATTAACATAAGGAATGAGAAAATTGAAGTTGAAGCATCCGGGGTGCTTGCTGTAATTATGAATTGTATAGCTTACATATATATTCTTTTGCATATTTTTAACTATCCATGGCTTAGAGAACTATGATATTTAATATTCATTATTGTTATAGAAGTATTTGCCTATCCATTAAGTTAAATAACATTATCAATTACAAATTTCCGTGTGGTGATGGAGTAAAAATACAATTCATTACCCCTTATCTTGAGGTTATCATCATTTGCCTGCTCTTATCCCAATTACTAGGTGCGATTCAATATGTAATCGAACATATGTGTACATAGTCTAAAAGTTATTTGCAATAGTTTTATGATCGGCCACCTGTCTGTCATCAACACTCCTTGGAAATGTAATTGTTGACTAAACAGCATCAGATGGAGCTGGCTCAGTTGATATAAAGCCCTTAGTCGTCTTTTACAACATCCACGAGCAAAGTAAGGGTTAGTAGTATTCGTAACCGCTACCACACTCGTTATTTTGCCCTTGCTTGTTCTAAAAGGTGACTTAGGAATATGATACAATTTTTTTATTTATTTAATTAAAAACGATCTCATCTCAATTACTTGGGGTCGCCACAATATGTGCTCTTCTTTCATAGTACATATTGTAAAAGTCATTGGCAATAGTTATATGACCGGCCGCCTGCCAGACATCAAGCCACCTTGGGAATGTAATTGTTAACCAAATGGCATCAGATGGACTTGGCCCAGGTCGTTATAAGGCTCTTAGTCGTCTTTTACAACATCTACGAGTCAAGTAAGGGTTGGTAGTATTCGTAGCCAACTACCACATGGCTACAATTCCTTTAATAACTATAAATACGAAAAGAAAAACCTTTGTTGGCTTATACTAATATAACATCTATGCAAGAGAAGGGAAATTGGTACTAACCTGTCCTATCAGCATGATATTAAGTCAAATTCCTACCTATTATCGTCACTACAGGGTACGAGCGTATAAGCTGAGATCATAATAATGATAAGTCTACCGTCTTATGGAAAATTGGTTTTCTTAAACATGGCAGGATACATTACCTTTCATACCTTGTCAAAAAAGTCGATAAAAAAAATGGCACCTCGCCCAACCTGTTCAATCCCACATCAACTTTCACATAAACATTCTAACCTGCTAACGGTGTGACATACATACATATTCAAATACAAAAAGTAACGTATTATGAACCTTATTACTTTAAAATAAAGACTATCTGTAACTTTGTCGGCTACTTGTGGCCATGTAAAGGAATTTTAACTTTATTATGAATGTAATAAGTGTTATTATAGAAGTGTCATTAATTGTGGTCAGTATATCGTATCATAGACCCTATGATTATTTTTTTTTAAACTTAAACCTCGATATGTATAGACAATTATAGTAGTTTTAATAGGTCTTGATTTCTTTTTTTATACAATAACTTTGCGCTAGAATACTAAAGATATAAGTATTCCTATCCGCCATTTTGGATTCACAAGAGATCAGAAAGCTTTTTAATATATGAGAAACTTGAGAGTAAAAAGATATTTTATTATTATTGCATACATAAATATACGACATTAAGTTTTTTATTATCAAATTAAAAGCAGTCCATAAAAGTTTTCCATGTGATGACCGAATGAGAATACAATTCATTGACTCCTCTCTTGCCCATGGATATAATAAAAGTCGATTAAAGAATATGAGATAAGATCTATAACAGAAAGAAAACTTAAAACGAAACACTATACTAACACGTCTGACCAGCATGGTATAGCAGATCAATTTCCCTCCTATTGTGGAGGAGGCTTAAACCCAGCACTGGGGCGTATATAAGATGATGAATAGAAAGCAAAGATTTTTCTGAGAATAATGCTTCTCTAGGCTGAACGGATTGAAAATACGCTGTATAGCCCTCTCTAAAATACAATAAAACCTTTTTTCTTTTCTTACTTTGCAGTGGAAATTTTAAAAACTGTTCAAATTGTTTACAAGTACATATAGTGAAAGTAGAATTCTAAATTATAATATCGACTATGATCACTAATACGTCCGCCAAGCGTAGTGATTAAATCATTATATTTCCTTGAATAGGCCTATATCTGACATTGGATGACAATGGTCAGATCGTCATCATCTTAGCTCATATATGTTCCACTATCGACCTACTACGGTACTACCGGCTACCTTCCCAATAGGACAATAGGACGCAAATTGACGGGTTGGTTTTATTTCAAGTTTTTTTTTAATTTCCGTAACTGTTATCGGCATACTATCTAAATCACTCACGGGTAAGATAGAAACGTGGTGAATTGTATCTTTAATCCGATACGATGTTGCTTTTGTTTAAAAAAAGCACTAAACATCATCTCATGAATAAAAGGTGATACGTGGACAGTCGTAAAGTAAGGTCAAACTTTCACCATTGTCGAGACAAACATTGAAAAGCACTTATGCATCGACTTGTATACCTCCGACCTCCTTCGTATACCTTAATGACTTGCTTTGATGATTTGTTTTCCATCTATCTATCCATCAGCTTATTGACACTCATTGCGGGACATACAGCTTCCCACAAAAGGTAAACAATGTTATAATTCCTATTCTTCTCAGGTGAGTTACCAATCGTAGTTTCTTCAAAGGGCACTGTCCACTCACCTGATTATCCATTCATCATCTCTGCTCATATATGTCCCATTCCTGGGCTCGAATCTCAATCACAATATGAGAGAAATTCAACTGAAATTTAGCATTTAGCTAGTTAAGTTACTTATAGAAACTTGGTTATGAGCAAAAAAATCTGTATAATATGTAAACATTATCGGAGATGGCACACGTGTCTCAAAGACGATAGAATAATACGAGCGGCAAATTGAATGTCATGCGACAGCTCACACTTGTCTAAGTGGTAGGACGATTGGAACGGATTATCAATAAATGTGAGTTCGAGTCCCAGGTGTGACATTCATTTTTGGCTCATAACCAAGTTTTTATAAATAAAGTAGCATGTTAAATTTCAGTAATTTGAACATTTTACGGTTCAAAATCGATGAGCGCGTTGATGTCTTTTCTATATAACTCGTGTTCTACAATGAAAATAATTATAACGAAAAGATAATATGTATAATTAAAAAAAAAAAATCTATCTCCTTTTCTTTTAATTATCTATAGAGGGGAAAGGCATCTTAATTAACTTATACAGGGATTTTCCTAAGCCCATAAACGTTCTATTACTGGATACGAGTTTTGTCTGTAATAAAATTAATTACCTTATACAGGGATTTTCCTAAGCACATAAACATTCTATTGCTGGATACAAGTTATGTCTGGAATATAATAAGAAATTTACCACATTAACAGTACTGGATAGCACAGGGTTTTTACAGGGTGTATGTAATATTGAGTTTTGCTTCTCTTGCAATTGCTACGTGTTCAAGTCCCTTAATTATTTTTTACGATATCCTCCTCCTCGAATTTTCTTCCTATTTTAGAGGAAGGCCCGGCAGTGGGACGTATAGAACTGAGATAATGATGATGATAATTTTAATAACTTATTCTCTAATCATTATATTAATTTACTTAAAATAATTTCTGATGTTCACTACACACACTATAATTTCTGTATTACACATTTGAAATAAAACTTCCCCGAAATTTCGAACACTTCACGACGTTCATGATCACTATCATGAAGGCTGTAAATTGTTCGAAACGTAAAATTTGAAAATCAAATACGAACTTGATAGAATCTATAAAAATTACTTTCAAATAAAAAGTGAAGTTTCTTATGAATTACATTGTTCATGAATTATAGCAATCTTCTTTCATAAACTCATCAATCGAATATAAGCTTTTATTGATTAAACATTTTTGTAAAATAAATTTTTATTGAAAAAATATTACTATTGCGCTTTGTTCGATGAGCGAGAGAGCCGGAAGTCCAACTGGGGTGGGTTTGGGGTTAGTATAGGTAAGCAGTGGTCTAGCTGTACCTTTAGTATCGCAAAGGTCCAAGAGCAGCAGTGACATTTACCATCAGGTGTGCTGTTGGCTCGTTTGTCACCATAACAAATTTAAAAAAAAAGATTAACATTACAGAGGTGAAGATAAATAATCTAACTACTAATTCCAAGAAATTTAATAACCGCAGTATCTAGCTAGCCGCTAGGAAAATAGCTGTAATACAGTTATGAAGGGACTAGGGAGGGAGGTTATAATTAACTTGTGATTATAGGAAAGGGAATGTTAGCTGTATCGTGTTGTCGAGAAATATAATAGCCACGGATGACTCAGAAGGAATCTTAAATATGAATTTAAATATGAGTATGAACTCATGCTGTTTATAATCTAAGTGATCAATCATCTTGTGGTGACGGAGTTAGGATATAATTCACCAGCCGCTATTTTGGCCGTGGGTATCGCAAGACGATTAAAGAAAATAATTTGGGAAAACCCGAAATAAAACTGTATACCAATCTGTTTGACTAGCGTGGTACAGCAGGTCATTTTTTCCTCCTATTGTGGTGAAGGCTCAGAAGTAAGTCGAGATGAAAGATAAATACAGTGACGATTTTTTCAAACAAAACCCTACACTGACTAAATAATCCTTGTATTGCGAAAGACTTGATAAACGTATAATTAACGGACACACAGACTTATGACAATAATTTCCGTATTGCATAAAATATTGTGCTGCATGGGGATCGAGCCCATAACATTAGCATAATATGTAGGTATCTGAACTACTACGCCCCCTGTGTAATCAACGGTAACAGTACAATACAAACCTTTACTTTTCTTTAGGTATATTAAAAAATAGCTAAACGAGCACCATGACAGCGGACACCAGTTCTCTCTTGGACAACTTATAACTCTAATTATGATCATCAATGAGTCTGGTAAATGTGATGATTATTGCATTACCCAAACTTGAGAAGGCCTGTTTTTTAATTGCCTTTTAGTGGCTGAGAGCCTCCAGCTCTCACGCTAACTAAACAGAATAGTAGCAATTAGCTACTGCTGCCAGAAAATCAATGTTTAATTGATTTTCTGGGAAAACCAACCCTGGATGAGTTGGTTATCATAGCCTCAAAAAGAAAACTGTTGAAGCGACTATGGTAATAAAAGTGTTACTGCCACCCATGGACCTTTGCAATACCAGAGGTATGGCTAGGCCGCTGCCCACAAATAATCCCAAACCCACCCAGAAAGTTGGGCTTCCGGCTCTCTAGCTCACCGAACGAAGCACAGCAGCATATTCCTACTGCTGAGGCGTCGATCTTCTGCTAGAGTGTGATACTTGCCCTTGCACTAAATTACACCCCGATTCAGAACAAGAAATTGTAGATTGCAAAAGAATTGTCCTGCGTAGGAATCGAACCTATAGCACTGGCAGGAAAGGTCGGTATCTTAACCACTATGCCAATTGTGGAGCCATTATATTTAACAATGGACGTTGATAAGCAAATAGGTCGACTTTTAAAATAAATTCAATAATCATTGTCATTTCAGCTCATATATGTCCCACTACTGGGCACGAAATTTCTCTACAATAGGACGGATCATACGAGTTGGTATAATGAGGTTTTATTTTGATTTTTTGTATGAATTTTATATACATGTTATACCCCTTTAGTCGTATTTTGACCTATAGATAAGATATAAGATGGTTATATTCTTACTCCAAACGGCAAAAATGTTAAAATGATTTAATTATAGTAACGTAATATTTCTTAAAGTTATCAAGAATTTATTAAATTGTATGCAGATCTTTGTAACTTAATAGCATATGACTGCAGTCAACTTCAGGTTTTATGTTCAGGAAGTGTTGAGTACTGTTATATGCTCCTGCCGACCGGCGTATCCAGTTCTCAGGTATTTCAGGTCACATAGCTTAGATATTATATTGTAATCTATATATAAAGAATCTGTTTGATTCTTTTATATATTGGTGTGTGGTAGCGGCTGCGAATACTACCAACCCTTACTAGTAGATGTCGTAAAAGACGACTAAGAGCCTTATAACGACCTGGGCAAACTCCATCTGATGCCGTTTGGTCAACAATTACATTCCCAAGGAGGGCTGACGTCTGGCAGGCGGCCGGTCATAAAACTATTGTTAATAACTTTTACAATATGTACTATGAAAGTAGAGTACATATTGTATCGACCTTAAGTAATTGGGATAAGAGTAGGTGAATGATGAGGATATAAAGATTCTGTTTGATTGACTCATCAATACCGAGCTGAAACTATTAAAAGTTGTACATGAAATATTGATTGTAATTACTTTTTGTGATATAGAGACTCACTAAAAAAGATTTTTAAGATATTCAATTCCGAAGTTGGTGAAACGCTGTATCAAATTTTGCATGTGAAGGAAAAACATATTTATCTATTGTCTTCAAATTAAGAATAAATACTCTTCTATAGAAGGTGTGGTGATCAATGTTAATCTATCACTATACTTGAAATTTGATCAGCGTTAATGTTCAGCCTTTTGCCGTCCACTGTTGGGCTTATTCTTTTTTTTTTATTGCGTATGGTGGCAAACGAGCAAGTAGCACACCTGATGGTAAGTGTCACTGCTGCCCATAGATCTTTGCTACTGCAAGGGCATAGCCACGCCACTGCTCACCATTACAAACCCCAAACCCACCCAGTTGGGTTTCCGGCTCTCTCGCTCACCGAACGAAGCGCAACAGCACACACCACTACTCCACTACTCAGACGTCGATATTCTGCGAGAGTGTATATCTCGGACGGACCGGCCCGCGGCTGTAAACAAAGAACTGTCAGCAGCATGGTCCTACCACAATTATAATTATTATTAATCCTACAGTCTTTCCCACAGAATATACTACATAGCTCGGTATTTTTTTGGTGGCGTCATATATGCTATAATAGTCATATTTGGCAATCGAGTTGGCAATTGCAATAACTTTTTTACACTAGATTTCTACTATCTATTCTTCTGGCTGATTTTTTTTTTTCAATAAAGCTAAACCTAGCTAGCTAATAAAGCCCTACATTAAGATGAATGATGAATAAATAATTTTAATGGACATAAAATTATACCAAAATTTAGAACAACAATTTGTGGATAGCAGAAAGTATTGTCCTGCTTGGGAATCGAACTCACAACACTTGGCACTTTAGTGCGGTACTTTAACTACTAAGCCATCTGTGCAATCTATTACCTCTACCATGGGCAAGTAAATGATCGACAACCATATTCTTACCCAATTCAACACATGAGTAACTTGTCGGTTAATTAAAATACAGATAAGCTATTTAATGGTAAATTAAAATACAAAACGGACCTCAACAAAAATATTTCTTTGTTATCTTAAAAATAACTCTTGCTTTATCCATATAATAGGTAGACCCAACAAGATTCCTTTCTTATGAATCATTTATGACTAACCATTAACAACATTCATTCAAAACAATCATTCAAAGACATCTCGTATTATTCGAATAAATGACTTACTGATTTAAGTAGCTGCTCTGGTACTGAGTGAGAGTATTCGCAGTGATAGAGACACACTGTTAACACTATCAGCTTGATAGTTGACAAAGTTAGCAGCAAAAAAAATAATATTAAAAATAAATAAGAATTTATGTCTTAGGTACTCAACGATGATTTTTTTTTCGACAATGAACTCCTAACTTTATATAAACATTGAAAATAATACTTATGTGATAAAAAAGAATTGTTTTTATTGATATTACGCGTCAACAAGGTTACGTTAAAAATTTTCGTACTAAGTTACAGAAGAGTTTAATTTGAAAGGTTTTTAAAATTATTAATTATGTAAGAAATAAAGCTATAGGGATTTAATCGCGTTTATATATGATATTTAATTACGCGACAGTTTCGAATAACTTTCAGGTTTCATTGTCATACGAGGACCATTGGTGATCATGATCACACCTATATAATTTTATTTTAATTTAGATAAGATATTCGCGTAAAAATAGTATAGAATAACATTTAATGACATCATAACAATATTTACAAGTTACATTTTTAAGCTATTGCATAGCTTTTAGGGCGGGCTTTGAGCGCGGCGACTGAATCAAGAAATTCCGTAACGAAAATAAAGCCTAATACCCGCCTACCATGTAGTTTATTTAATAGATTGTATGGTTGAATAGCACCAGTTAATTTTAGATTGACTTTAGGCAGGGAGCGTGGCCGAGTGGTCTAAGGCGCTGGTTTTAGGTACCAGTCCGAAACCACCAGTTCGCGTGGGTTCGAATCCCACCGCTGTCAAACTCTTTTTGCAATTTATTTTTGCAAAATTAACTGCTGTTTTTCAACCATACAATCTAACAAATAAATACACTACAGGTTTTATTTTCGTTACGAAATTTCTTGATTTTATACTGCATAAATAAAAAATAAATGAATAATTATAATTGCATAAGTTGATAAAAAATGCTATGTAATAGCTTTACCACGACAGTCCCCGAGTGTCATTCATATTTTTTATTTATTACATTATATGCTGTGTGGTGGCGGCTACAAATACTATCAACACTTGCTCGTGAATGTCGTAAAAGACAAGTAAGACATAGACCTGGGTCAACTGCATCTGATGCTATTTACATACATACATACATATCATCACGCCATATCCCTTGCAGGGTAGGCAGAGAGAACAGAGTGCCAGAGAACTCTATCCTTGCATACTTCACTCGCTACCTCAACATTCATAATTCTCTTCATACACGCTAATGCTATTTGATCAACAATTACCTTCCCAAAGAGCGTTATTGCCAAAGCTTTGGCAATATGAATGGTAGGATAGTACACATTGTATCGATCCCAAAGTAATTGGGATAAAAGCAGGATGACGAAGGTGTACGAACTTTGAACGCATTATCGTTATGCATTTTAACCATTATACTAACTTTCCCGTAAAACAGGTCTCACAGCCTCCATAGGAACATAACAGTACATGTGCCGTTTCCTGGCTGTAACAAGTTTTGTATTAACTTGTAGAAAATATCTGTGTATAATGGTTGCTTTATAATCATGTCATTAATGTTATAATTCTATTAATTAATGTACTATCAGCCTATCTGCGTCTTATTCATTTATTTCAGTCCAAATATATCCCACTACTGGACTCATGCCTCCAATACAATAGGAGCGATATCAATCTGCTATACCACTAGCTAAAATTATAGAGAAATAGTTTTTTGAAGTGAAAACTTCTTTAGGCGCGTTGAGCGTTTTTGGAGGGGAAAAACTTATAGGTTCGCGTCACCGACATGCTAATGCTAATAGTATATCTATAGCTATATGAAAACTTCTTTAGGCGCGTTGAGCGTTTTTGGAGGGGAAAAACTTATAGGTTTTTATTTTTATATAAAAATTAGAAAATTATTATTATTATTTCAATTAGTCTTGAGTTAATAGTTTTCACTTCTATAGGCAGTCCCCATGACTGCCTGTTGTTTTTTTTTTTATGATGACAAACGAGCAAGCAGCACACCTGATGTTAAGTATTACTCCTGCTTATGGACCTTTGCAATAGTAGGTTTAAAGCTAGGCCGCTGCCTACTACTTATCGAAACCTCAAACCTACTTAGAAATTTGGGCTCCCGGCTCTCTTGCTCACCGGACGTCAACTCAGACATCGATTTTCTGCGAGTGTGTGGTACTACCCCGGACTGACTGGTGCAGGCAGATACCTATCAACAGTATGCCTTAGCACTCTTAAATGTGTTAGTATAGGGTTTTATTACAAGTTTTCCTTCTCTTGCACAGATGTTATATGAATATTATATCCTTTAGTCATTTTTTTTTAATATTGATGGACAAGATAGGGAGTGATAAATTATATTCTTACTACGTCATCACACGAAAGACATGATCATTACAAAGGTTAAATAAACAAAAAATAATAATTTCAAAATTTCTTTGTTACAGATCAAACGAACGAAATAAAGTCATGCAACAATCATAGTTAAAGAAAAAACAAAAAAGATGGGTCCACCTTTAAGTATATGGCCCTATTGTCATCCAAGTCAACGAAAGTGTTTCAGTGACGAAAGTGACAGAATGTGTAATAATAAGTGTTATATATACCGATTGGTTAACAATATTCATTGGTTAAGTTTAAATTTTGCATTGGTTTTGTTTTTAATTCAAGTGATTTTGTGTTCTAACTATGTAACCGCTGGGCCGGTTATATTGAATATGGATTATTCGCAAGGTGAGATATTTTTTAATTTATAATTATAATTTTTAGTTTCACAGATGGCGTTGAAGTCTTCATAACTTGCGTCATAAAAATCGTCATTGAAATTTTCAAGAAAGAAGGCAAATTTACAAAAAAATAATTAGTAAAAGTATTGTTAAAATCATCTCACAAGATGATATTATCGCTAAGCGACAAAGCCTTCTTTATATAAATAAAAAAAAAAACATCTCAGCTCATAGACGACCCATTGCTGTGTTTTAGTCTCCTTCACAATAGGAGAGAAATTCACCTATTACCCCTCGCTCTTCAGACATATTGTTTTTATTTCAAATCATTAGATGGTATATGCATATTTATAATATCCCACTCTCCAACTCGTCATTTACAACACTCTTGGGCAAAAAGGTGGTGGTGAATTGTATTCTGGCTCCGTTACCATAAGGCAAATTTATTTTTAAGATGACATAGCTGTTTTTGTATAGTCTGCTTTCTATTTAACCTCTATTTAATCTTTAATTAATTTATCTGTTTTATAATTTGCCAGTAAAATACTCACTTCACGCAACAGGATAAAAATAGAGTTGTCGCTAGATATTACTGACCTTTAGTTGGCAGGCTATGGTCACATGCCGTACGTTTCGTCCAGGGCGATCGAAGGGCGGTGCATGTCCCATACATACATACATACATATCATCACGCCATATCCCTTGTAGGGTAGGCAGAGAGAACATACATGTCCCATAACCGACCTTATTCCCTCTCTATCGCCATTGGGCCGGCCACTGGTATCATATCATGAGGAATTTTAATTTTTCATTATATCTGATTATATACTCAATGCACAAGTCTTTTCGAGTCTTTCTCTTCTAGAGCCAGAGAGCTATCTCTAAAGGTTTCTTTTAGCAACATTTACTTAATCAATATTAAAATACCAATGGGAAGTAAGAAGGGTAACGATTCTAGTCTTACCCCATCACTGTTTATTTGATTTTACATGGAACTCCACTTCCTTATCTAATATTAAATAGCCGTAGTCACTCCTTAAAATCAGCTATGTTGCAATGAAATTTACCTCGAAATCGATCTAACCGTTTCAGAGATTAAAAATAGACAAACACTTCACCAAATAAAATAGTTTTTTTTATTACAAGTACCGTATTTATTGTCATACGTATAGAATAAAAGCTATTACTTTCACATTACACACGGACACTTATATTTTATTTGTCTATATAGATTTTGGGTTAATGAGTTTTATCAATTTGTTATCTAACTTGATTTGTCATGCACTCAGAATTTTTCAGGCTCCTTCATTTCTCCTTGCTATGATCTAATCCGTGTAATGACGTAGTAAGAATACTATTCACCACCCCATAACTTACCCTTGGGTGGTCGTACGAGATGACTAAGGGATATAAAACGCAGGCCACCGAAGACAAAGATCGGGTACCGGTGGCCCGCTCGCACGGCGAAGAGAGGTGTTTGTAGGGTGGGTCCATGGGGTTGCGCGCCGCCTTTTCGGTCGCCCCGGACAGATTTGCCGGGGCGCGAACAAATCCATGGTTCACCATGCGAAAAAAAAGGGATATAAAACGCATATAACATCTATGTGAGAGAAGGTAAACTCGAAACAAAATCCTATACCAAGACGTCTGACCAGCGCGGTATAGTAGGTTAATTTCCCTCCCATTACGGAGGAGGCCTGAGCTCAGTAGTGGGACATATATGGGCTGTGATGATGATGATGATGATCTAATCAGTACACCCAACATCTAGAGTGACGCCTCCTCCAAAATCTGAAAATCCTCCAGGAAATAACCCTCCAGGTAATGGACCTACTACACCAGGCTCATCAGACGTATATATTGGGTTTTATATCAAACTTTCTTTCTCTGGTATATTCTTTATTTACATATAATATCTCTTATTCGATAGCACGCTCACTTTAGAGGGTTGATATCAGGAGGCGGATAGTAAAACTATTACCAAATTTTTTGCGATATTATACGATGGCAGATGATTATATATTACAGCGACCACAAGTAATTGGGATAAAAGCAGGATAATGAATCGCCTAAATATAATAATCCGTGTGCTGACGGAGTAAAAATACAATTCACCACCCTCTATCTTACTCATGGGTGATCATAATCGGTGACTAAGGGTTATTAAACGCATTTAACATCTATGCAAGAGACGGAAAGCTTGAAATAAAATCCTATACCTATAAATATAATAATCCGTGTGGTGACGGAGTAAAAATACAATTCACCACCCTCTATCTTACTCATGGGTGATCGTAATCGGTGGACTAAGGGTTATAAAACGCATTTAAGATCTGTGCAAGAGACGGAAAGCTTGAAACAAAATCCTATACCTGTAAATATAATAATCCGTGTGGTGACGGAGTAAAAATACAATTCACCACCCCCCTATCTTACCGGTGGTTGATCATAAGAGACGACTAAGGCGTATTAAACGCATTTAACATCTATGCAGGAGACGGAAAGTTCGAAACGAAATCCTATACCAATACGTCTGACCAGCGTGGTATAGTAGGTCAGATTCCCTCCTAATATGTAGGGGGCTCGGGCCTAATAGTAGGATATATATGAGCTGAGATGCAAATATAATGTTAGAAATGATCATCATCATTCTCCTACTCTTACCCCAATTACTTGGGGTCGATACAATATGTACTCTTCTTTCATAGTACATATTGTAAAAGTTATTGGCAATAGTTTTATGACCAGCCGCCTGTCAGACGTCAACCCTCCTTAGGAATGTAATTGTTGACCAAACGGTATCAGATGGAGTTGGTACAGGTTGTTATAAGGCTCATAATCGAGCGAGACGATTATGAGCCTTATAACATAAGGCTCATAATCGTCTTTATGATATCCACAAGCAAAGTGAGGGTTGGTAGTAATTCTTAGCCGCTACCACACATTTCTCGCATTATATAGCATGGCAAATATAATGCTAGAAATCATAAACTAAAATACATTTCGTTATTCTAAAGAATACATTTTGATGTATTAGATTGCTTCATAAACATGAATAGTGTGTGTAATAAGGAAATCCTTGACAGAGTAAATGGATTCACTTATGACGTATGTGTATAGAGGCATGATTCTACATTGTAATTTTTGAAGTATTGTTATGCAAAACAGATCAGTCATAAATATACTTCAGACGTTCATAAATGGGCGTTTCTATGTAAATTGAGCATCATTTCATCATATCCATAATTTTTCATCATTATCCTAATTACTTGGGGTCGATACAATATGTACTCTTATTTTATAGTACATATTGTAAAAGTTATTGGAAATAGTTCTATGACCGGCCACTAGCCAGACATCAAACCTCCTTGGGAATGTAATTGCTGAGCAAACGGCATCAGACACTGGCAGACTCATATATAGATTAAAAATCTAACGCGCATATCACCTAGAATGATCAAATTTGGCATCCAGATATGCAATTGTGGGCAATACGAAGGGAAAATCAGAAAATAGAAAATCTTTATATATTTACTGATTTATAAAAACTTGTTTACGAGCGAAAAATTATTGCCATGCCATTGGGATTCGAACAGACACCTATTGGAAATCGTTCCAATTGTCCATTTAGACAAGTGGAGTTGTTTTATTACAATAAACTTGTGACTGGTATTATTCTGTCATATTTATAGGTGGGTAAAACAGTTGGCTCAGTTTTCCAATAGATTGAGTTTGAATCCCACGTGTGACAGTCAGTTTTCGCTCTTAAATAAGTTTTTATAAAAAATCTAGCGTGTAAAATGCTAAATCTTAGTAATTTATATAAGCTTTGAAATTTTCCAATAAATCGATTTTATTAGGTAAAACTTAACGGCTTCATCTTAACTCATATATGCTCCACTATTGGGCTCGAGCCTCCTCCATAATAGGAGGGTAATTGACCTACTATACCACGCTGGTCATACGTGATGTGATAGGGTTTTGTTTCGAGTTTTCTTTCTCTTGCATAGATGTTATATGCGTTTTATATCCCTTAGTGATCTCTTACGATAACCCTCGGGTAAGATAGGGAGTAGTAAAACTTTTTCTTACACCACACGGATAGGTAAAACTTAGCAGCTTGCATAATTATAAAAGTAAACACCTCCTTCTTCTTAGCTAGATAATAAGTTCTTCGATGAAAGGTTATATATTACTACTGTAATGCTTATAAATCTGATACATGTTTGAAAATTGTTTAACTAAATAACCTTCGGTACGATTGCAGGTGAGTTGTTCGATCGTCTTGTGATACCTTATCTGTAAGGTTGCGTTTTATGTTTTTTTTTTTTTTTTTTTTCCTGCAGGGTGGACCATGGATGTGGTCGCGCCCCGACAAATCCATCCGGGGCAACAAAAGAGGCGGCACGCAACCCCATGGACCCACCCTGCAAACACCTCTTTTCGCCGTGCGAGCGGGCCACCGGTACCCGATCTTTGTCTTCGGTGGCCTTGCGTTTTATGCTACGTAATTCGAGTAGATTTGAGTTAAGATTGTAGTAGACTATATTCTACATAGTACTAAAATTTTTATGTATGAATCAGAATACTGGGCATTGAAAAAGATGGATGAGAGAAGATTGCATGTTAATGAGATGCGTATGTTAAGATGGATGTGTGGGATGACAAGATTAGATAAGATACGAAATGAGTATATTAGGGAAAGTTTGAAAGTAGCAACAGTGATAGAGAGGAGCGCGAGATTGTCTTGGTATGGACATGTAATGAGGAGGGATGAAAGGCATGTGACAAGGAGGGTTATCAATATGCTTGTGGAAGGGCGTAAGAATCGTGGCAGACCCAAAAAGAGATGGATGGATTGTATAAAAGAGGATATGTGTATGAAAGTTGTGAATGCAGATATGACGGCTGATAGAAGTTTGTGGAAGGCAAGAACGTGTTGTGCCGATCCCACTTAGCGTGGGATGAGGGCAGGCAAATGATGATGACTAAAATTATATGGTTACACCATTGTATCAGCTCATATATGTTCTACTGCTGGGTTCGTGCCACCGCCAAATCAGGAGGGCAGTTTGACCTACTACTACGTTGGTCAGACGAGTATACAGTTTACACCATGCGAAACGGAAACAAGTTAATTTAATTTTTTTTTTAATATTTTTTATTGACTTCAAAAAACAACATCCTGATCTCTCACCAGACGAGTATAGTATAGAGTTATTTCAGATTAAATTAATTAAAATTCTTTTTTAATTATTCAAACAGTAGGTATTCATGGATTAGTAATGATTGTAATTTTTGTATAAATTTTAATATATAATAATTAGCAAACCTGGCCACGCGTTACTGTGGCTAAGGTAGCCTCAGTAACACGTGGTGGTTATGCTAATAAATTGTAGCGTATATGAAACGTTTGTACGTATAACATAGCGCCATCTATTAAATACTTACTCAATCCAGTCAACAGATACCGCCAACTGTTAGAATCGTTTGGAGATAACAAATAATTGTGACTGTCAAATAATAGACAAATAATTTGCAATAAAATAATATTGTGACTATAAATTGAGATGGAAGCTATCCTATCTTTTAAGTTGGTTCAAACTACACATGCTGTGCAAATTTTATTAAAATCGGTTAAGTACTTTAGGAGTCCATCGCGGCCAAACAACGTGACGCGTAATTTATATATATTAAGATAATCCTTGTTTAGAAGAACAATAATTAGTGGAATGCACAAAATATTGTCTTATGTAGGAATCGAACTCACGTCACTGGCTCGATAAGATTCTATCACTACGACCATCTGTGTAGTTATATACTGTTGTCAGTAAATTAATTTAGTGTTTCTAGTTTCAATAGTTTCGGCTCGACATTGATGAGTCAGTCAACCTGCTTCTTTATATAGTATGTGTTTACATCAGTGATAATTTCTTCGAGTAAAGAAATGCCACAATAGGAAGGAAATTTATCTATTATATCACGCTAGTTAGATAGGTTAATAAAGGATTATGTTTTAAAACTTATTACACCTAATATGACCTGTACTGAAAATATGAAAAGTATATAACTGAACTGAAGATAAGAACTGATAACATGAAAAGTATCCGTGTGGTGACGGAGTAAGAATACAATCACCACCCCCCTATCTTACTCGTAAGTGATCGTAACAGCTGACTCAGGGATTTAGAACGATTAAAATATTGTATCTATGCAAGAGAAAAAAACTTGAAACAAAATTCTATACCAATACGTCCGATTAGCGTAGTATAGTAGGTCAAATTCCCTCCTATTACGGAGGAGGCTCGAGCCCAACAGTGGGATATATATGAGCTGAGATGAAACACGATAAAACTCATAACAATAGTGTTATTTCATGTGAGATATTTAATTAAAAATATGCGTATACAATTAAATATTAAAACTTTCCACGTTGAAAAAAAAAATATCATAGAGTACAGAATTGGTTAAAAGTAACACGTAACCTTTTTGGTCCGACATCCTCAATTTCTGTATAGGTATGTTGGCAACACTTTCACTTCCTTACGACTATCTAGGAGGACCAAGTAGGTCGGCGTTGTATGTCAGAGAGTTTTATCTAATGGTACCTTGAAATTGATTAGTGACGATTTAGGCGCCTATACAGAAAGTTACGCCTTTAAAAAAAAAACATATAGCACCATTTTGAAACTATTATTTTGTATCATAAAGGTTGAGTTCACAACATAAAATTGTTAGTGAAAGTCCCATCGAAACCGGTCCAGCTATTAGTTATGTCTAATTTCAAATACTTTTAATTTTATCGCCCGGTTTGGCATTTTTCTTCAAAAACTACTAGTGGTCTCTGATAAAAATATTATTAAATATCAACTAGTTATTAATAAAAGGTCCTAAGCGTTCCAGCCTCTCATTAATTTAAATAATAATTATTAATAATCTAATAAAATTTTAAGGTGTTTTTGCAATATGATATATTTAAAAAAAAAAGAATATTCTTAATACAGATTTTTAAGTAAAATTCGTTCAAACATGTATATAATCATCTTCATTATCCTGCTGTTATCTCAATTATTTGGGGTTCATGCAATATATGTACTCCTTCCATACAATCCTATTAGACGTCATTTCTGTGATCACTCCCTGTCTATCCATGTCATGCTTCACGCAGTCTATCCATCTTTTCTTTGATCGTACCTTACCCCTAAAGCCTTTAACATTCATACTTAAATCTTGTCTTAAAATATTACTTTACTTGTCTCATTACATGTCCATACCACGTCAAACGTTCACTTTTAAACTTATTGGTTCTAACATTTATATATTTATATTGTACATATATTATCATTATTATTTCAAACTCAAAGCCTATAGTAATCCATCTGATTGAATGTCCTTTCTATTGTAGAGCAGAGTGAAGCTCTACAGTGGGATATTTAGACCCAATTTAGACGTATTTTTATTTAGTTTATTTATGAGGATTTAATCGCCTACATTGCTACCACTACCAGGTTGTACTGCTGTCAGATGATACTCACAAGTGGATCATAGATAGGCCCTGTTAATTATACAAAACTTCGAGATAGCGTATAGACTTTGAAACCATCCAACCCATGTTCCCCAAATCATTTCCATTAGGGAATAATACGAAGATAGTTTTAGATCACTATGGATGTATCACTATGGATGTATTTTGTCTGCTTTAAATGTATATTCGTGAAATTTCTTATTTCATTAGTACAGGATGTCTTTAAAAAAAAAAAATTATAATTATTTTTGCCAACATATGAACAAGATGTATTTTCTTTTTATCACAATAACACACGCTAAGTATCCCCTAATATAATAAACGAACCGATAAACAACAATTAAATAAAACTCAACAAAGACTAGTTGAAATAAAAAATGAGCATAAAGAATTATTGCTTGATTCTTTTGTATAGGCGTTTTACAATTATTTATTAGCCAATAGTGTGACCACGCTGTTGACAGTTTTCTGTATACAGCCACGGGCCGGTCCGTCCTTGGTAGTACCACACTCTCGCAGAATATCGACGTTTGAGTAATGGCCAAATATATAAGCACATATTGCGCTTCGTTCGGTGAGTGAGAGAACCGGAAGCCCAACTGGGTGGGTTTAGGGTTTATATTGGTAGGCAGCGGCCTAGCTATACCTACCCTTGGTATAGCAAAGGTTCATGAGCGACAGTAACACTTCCCACCAGGTGTGCTGCTTGCTAGTTTGCTACTATATGAAATAAAAAAAAATATAAAAACAAATCTGTATTATCTTTACATACATACATACATATCATCACGCCATATCCCTTGCAGGGTAGGCAGAGAGAACAGAGTGCCAGAGAACTCTATCTCTGCATACTTCACTCGCTTCCTCAACATTCATAATTCTCTTCATACACGCTCGCCGGTTTTGGAGACTCTTGACTCCACCTTCCTTTAGTACAGGACCGATCTGGTCTAGGTAGGTTAGTCTCGGTCTTCCTCGGTACCTACATCCTTCCACTTTCGCATTGTATATCTTCTTAACCAGACGTTCATTCGGCATTCTTTCCATATGTCCGAACCATCGGAGCATGCCCTTTCGCATCTTTACACCATCTTTTCTGTATTATCTTTACATAGTATAAAAAAAAAATATCATCATCTTCCTTTCAGCCAATATACGTATATTGGCTGAAAGGAAGATGATCTTTTTCCTACTGTTGGGCTCGGACCTCATTCACGTGGAAGGGAAATTGTCCTTCTATAATATGTTAGTCAGGCGAATATGGTTTTTTATCCAGTTTTTCTTCTCTTATACATGTATTAGTTGCATATAGTTTAGTCGTTTTAAATGACACCCACGGGCAAGCAAGATCATGAATTGCATTCTTACTCCGTCACCATACAAAAAGTATGTATTTTCTTGATGAAGATTTCAAATGAAGTTTCTTTCTTTTTCTTATCACCCATGTGGTGAAGATTAAAGAATATGTCATCATCACTTGCTGTTGGGTGCCGTAAGACCGGTCCGGAGATTTTCTTGCTTAGATATGCATAGTATATCTGTTAGCCGTTTTTAACGATACTCGCGAACAAGAAAAGAGGTGGTGACTTGTACTCCTACTTCGTCACCACACGGAAACAATACTTTGTACGGTTCACAAAATTGTTGGTCTGGTTCTTAGTGTAATTTATATATGTTAATGAGTAAGGAATACGATATGCAGATAACATCTCAGCAAGAGAAGGAAAACTCGAAATAAAACGCTATAGCAACCTATCTGAACAGATTGGCTAGTAGGTCAATTGCACTCCCATTATTGAGGAGTCTCGAGCCCAGCACTGGACCATATATGAGCTGAGATGATGATGAAGTGGTGTGGAACACTAGCCGTGCAGTGCGTTTGATATATAATTGCAATATCAAAATATAATGTGTTGATGAAGGAAAATCATAATTCAGAGTCCCTTACTTTCCGGCAAATATCATAAAAATCGTATGTAAGCCAGTAGTACTAATATTCAGGGCCGACGGCTGTATGCGGGGGTGATCCGCTCAATGGCCATGTACGGCGCACCCGTGTGGGCGAGGGCTCTGAACTCCCAACTCAGGGCGGTTCTGTGGAGGCCACAGAGAGTCATGGCGGTCAGAGCCATTCGCGGGTACCGCACGGTGTCGACAGAGGCGGCGTGCCTATTGGCCGGGACACCCCCTTGGGACCTAGAGGCGGAGATGCTCTCCGACCTCTACCGGCGGGTTACCTCAATGCGCGAAGAGGGTGGCTCCCCATCGTTCAACGAGATAGCCACCTGGCGCGAGGATGCCCGCCGAGAAGTCATCGCCCGTTGGGCTACGCGGCTGGAGAGGCCTAGATACGGTGTTATTACCGTTGAGGCCCTCCGGCCCGTACTGTTGGAGTGGATGGAGCGGCGGCACGGAGTCCTCTCTTTCCGGTTGGTGCAGGTCTTGTCGGGGCATGGTTGCTTCGGCAAGTACCTGCACACGGTCGTGCGGAGGGAGTGGACTCCGTCCTGCCACCATTGCAGTAGCGACGAGGACACGGCGCAACATACGCTCGAGGTATGTTCGGGCTGGGACGGGCAGCGCCGTGACCTCGTCGCTGTCATCGGTGCCGACCTGACGCTGCCGGCTGTTGCGCGAGCGATGGTCGACAGCGTCAGGAATTGGGACGCGGTCGCCGCCTTCTGCGAGGCTGTCATCTCGCAGAAGGAGGCGGCGGAACGGGCCCGGGAGGATTCCCGTGACCCGGGCCGCCACCCGCGGCCGGGGCGGCGCAGGCGCGAGTACCTGCGCCTGATGCCGCCCTAACCGAGGCTTCGGGTGATCGGACCGGGGAATTGTCCGGTCACCCGACGTGAGGCCACCGCGTGAGGACGACGCCTCGACGGCGAAAGCTGTCGGGGCGTCGACAGGAGAGGAGCCCAAGAGGGCATACCGCCGAGCGGGCCACCGAAGACAAAGATCGGGTACCGGTGGCCCGCTCGTACGGCGAAGAAGAGGTGCTTGCAGGGTGGGTCAATGGGGTTGCGCGCCGCCTCTTCCGTCACCCCGGACTGATTTGGCGGGGTGCGACGTCCATAGCCCACCGCAAAAAAAAAAAAAAAAAGTAGTACTAATATTATAGCTGCCAAGTGAAGATAAACTTGTAATAAATTTTATACCAATTCGTATTATAAATTTGGTGATATATTCGATTTTTTTTTATTGCTTATGGTGGCAAACGAGCAAGCAGCACACCTGATGGTAAGTGTCACTGCCGCCCATGGACCTTTACTATAATCAAGGCTATAGCTAGTCCGGTGCCTACTATTACAATCCCTAAACCCACCCAGTTGGGCCTCCGGCTCTCTTGCTGACCGACCGAAGCGCAATAGTATATTGCCATTACTCAGACGTCGATCTTCTGCGATAGTGTGGTACTACCCCGAACGGACCGGCCCGCGGCTGTAGACAGAGAACTGTCAACAGCATGGTCCTACCACAAATAAATTTATTTCTTAACTATTTCATGGTATATACTCAATAATATGGTGTAAATGAAAGAAGAAAAAGAGACGTTAATTAGCATTGCGTGTTTATCTTAAACATTTAAGGTACTTCGCTCTGTTTTCCTTAACAATTAAATTTTAATTGGACACTTCAAATAACGGGTATTTCAAGTTTTTTACCAGCGAATTACAGGAACAAATATATGTATTTTATCGATCGACTAACTTTATCCTAATTAAGAATACGACAGTGCTTGGTTCAAAATTTAATATTTTCTTTAATTCAATTAAATCTGATATGTGTATTGACCTCAAAAGAGATTTTTATAATGAAATCGACCAACTTAAATATATATTCGATTTATTTTCCTCATTCATGAATATGATCATGTATCTTCATGGTCATCCTCTCAGCTCATATATGTTCCAGTGCTAGAATCGAACCTCCTCTACAATTTTTTTTTTAAAGACGACACTCAGTTCGCAGATTAATTTTTGTATTTCGGAAAACTTTACAAAATTATAATTTGACAGGCACAAATTATACCCAGACTCAGAACAACAATTTATGGTTCTCACAAAATATTGTCCTGCGTGGGAACTGAACCCGCGACACTGGCATGTAGGTCGGCATAAGATGCCGATGATGTACTGGTTAAGACCAGTACATCTTCTGTACAGTCGCAGTATGCAAACAATATGAGGAAAATTAACCTACAATACCATATAGGTTAGACGTGTTAGTATATATGTTTATTTCGAGGGTTTCTTGCTCAGATGTTATGTGAATATTATACCTCTTATTCGGCTTTTACGACACCCACGAACACGGGATTGGGTGGTGAATCACATTCTTACCCCGTCACCACGAACGGAAAATATGTATTTTCTTATTCAAATATAATGAATCTTTCTTTCCCATATAGTATAAAATAAGGTATGATTTTTTCTTTGACATAATTCTCTTTATTATGCATAAACATTGTACAACACAAGTATTGTCTCACGTGGGAATCGAACCCACGGCACTGGCACGGAAGGTCGGTATCTTAACCATTGCGCCATCTGTGCAGTCGACATTATTATTTTTGTTTTAATTAGCATTATCTTTGCTTATACAATACAAATAATGAAAACCATAACGGCCACGTCACACAATTTCTACGCGAACGAAGTTGTAGAAGCTAGTTCAATGAAATACTAGTCCATTACGTCATTAACTACATTATAATATATTTATACATTTGAAATAAAACTATTTTTACGGATTCTGTCGCATTTGTATTTGATTTGAAATTGCCCGACGTTTCGAACACTTTATAGCGTTCATCGTCACACGTCACGGCCAATATGTCGTTATTACAGAGATTTATATCTACCCGCTACAGTACCATTTTGACCCACATTTTTAATACAAATTCCTTTCCAGTAAAAAAAGAAAATGATTCTATATACCGAATTTTTATATTTTTTTTAAAATCAGTTAATTTTTTAGGGTTCCGTACCCAAAGGGTAATACGGATGGACAGCGAAGTCTCAGTAATAAGGTACCGCCTCACGGCTCATGCCAAACGTGGGCGGACCCAGCTTTGAGGGCTGACGGCTGTATGCGGGGGTGATCCGCTCGTTGGACATGTACGGCGCACCCGTGTGGGAGAGGTCTCTGACCCTCCGGCAGAGGGCTTTTCTGTGGCGCCCTCAGACAATCATGACGGTCAGAGCCATCCGCGGATACCGCACGGTGTCGACCGAGGCGGCAGGCGTGTTGGCCGGGACACCCCCGTGGGACATAGAGGCGGAGATGCTCTCCGACCTATACCGGTGGGTGACCTCAGTGCGCGACGCAGGTGGCTCCCCATCGCTTAGCGAGATAGCCACCTGGCGCGAGGACGCCCGCCGAGACGTCATCGCTCGCTGGGCTACGCGGCTGGAGAGGCCTAGGCACGGTGTTCTTACCGTAGAGGCTCTCCAGCCCGTATTGACGGTGTGAATGGAGCGGCGGCACGGAGTCCTCTCTTTCCGGTTGGTGCAGGTGTTGTCGGGGCACGGGTGCTTCGGCAAATACCTGCACAAGATCGCAAGGAGGGAGTCGACTCCGTCCTGCCACCAGTGCGGCAGTGGCGAGGACACGGTGCAACACACGCTGGAGGTTTGCGTGACCTGGGCCCGGCAACGCTGTGACCTCGTCGCTGTCATCGGTGCCAACCTGACGCTGCCAGCTGTCGCGAAAGCGATGGTTGACAGTGTCAGAAATTGGGACGCGGTCGCCGCCTTCTGCGAGGCTGTCATCTCGCAGAAGGAGGCCGCGGAACGGGTCCGAATGGATTCCCGGGAGCCGGGCCGCCGCCAGCGGCCGGGGCGGCGCAGACGCGAGTATCTGCGCCTGATGCCGCCCTAACCGAGGCTTCGGGTGATCGGACCGGGGAATTGTCCGGTCACCCGACGTGAGGCCACCGCGTGAGGACGACGCCCCGACGGCGAAAGCTGTCGGGGCATCGACAAGAGAGGAACCCACAAGGGTATACCGCCGGGCGGGCCACCGAAGTCAAAGAACGGGTACCGGTGGCCCGCTCGCACGGCGAAGAGAGGAGTTCGCAGGGTGGGTCCATGGGGTTGCGTGCTGCCTCTTCTGTCGCCCCGATCGTTTTGTCGGGGCACGACCACATCTATGGTCCACTTTGCGGAAAAAAAAAGAAAAGTAATAGGGTCCCGCTATTACTGAGACTTCGCTGTCCGTCCGTCCGTCTGTCACCAGGCATCTCAAGAACAGAGATAGCTAGACAGTTGAAATTTTCGCAGATTATGTATTTCTATTGCCGCTATAACAACAAATACTAAAAATAAAATAAAATAAATATTTAAAGGGGGCTCCCATACAACAAACTTGATTTTTTTAGTTTTACGGAACCCTTCATGCGCGAGTACAACTCGCACTTGACCGATTTGTTTAACATGTTTTATATATAAACCTTAGAAACTATTAGACTTTCCTATCATAGAGACTAAAGTTGTTTATAACATGATTCATATTATGCTAATATTATTCTAAATATGTTTTCACTAAAACTATATACATAATTTTTATTTGATTAAAATTAATACAAATTAATTTTATTAGCCGTTAATTTGACAAATATTTATATATATATATATATATATTTTATTAAACTGGTTTCGTTGGATTTGGGCCAATAACCCCGTAGCATCTTTCAGACAGAATTCATTTATTTTAAATGATATCTATGTGAATTAGTTAAGAGGCCTTAGTAAACGTTACTTAGGAAGATTATTCACGAGTTAAGCAGGTATTATGAGCTAGAGTTGTATGCAAATAGTCTATGACAGAGAAAATTAGATTTCCATGGAGGAAGCCTTTACCCTTGGAGGGTTTCTTGCAAATGATTTTAACGCAATAAATATCTCATTATCTCGGGTCATATACGTCCCACTACTGGGCTCGGACTTCCTCCACAATAGGAAGGAAATGAACCTACTATACCACGCTGGCCAGGTGGATTGTTACAGAGCTTTATTTCAAATTGACCTTCTCTTGCATAGATGTTACATGCATATTATACAGGGTGGAAGTGGACCGCTCACGAAAACGAAGACAGGGGACTCTACTAGTCCTACATGTAATGATAGGCTAGAAAAAAAATCGATTCGGATGAAAAAAAATTTTTTTTTCACCACGCGAGGTCTTTGAACTCTTGAACATATGATCGCGAGTTTTGAATAAATTGCGTCTTTTCTCATCTGAGTAAAGTGACGTAATTTTTTATGGAATTATCGTTACATGGCACTGTCCTAATACGATGGAATGTGAAAAAAACTTAAAATGTGCTGTGAAAAAAAAAATTTTTTTCATCCGAATCGATTTTTTTCTAGTCTATCATTACAAGTAGGACTAGTAGGGTCACCTGTCTTTGTTTTCGGAAGCCGTCCACTTCCACCCTGTATTCCTTAGTCGTCGTTGATGATACTCGCAGGCAATCGTTTATCATTAAAACAAATCCAGCTTACCACGTAAGCAAATGGTCTTCATATCTATCTGAAAAATGATCAATGAAATTGTTTTAATCTGTAAAAGGGCATTATTTATTAAATTATTATATTTTATACAACTTTCAATAATTATCACGTAATGTTCTCCGTGTACGGAGTAAGAATACAAATCACCATCTCCTTCCCGTGGATGTCGTAAAAGACGACTAAGAGATACAACATGTAAATAACATATATCATCATCATCATCATCATTACAGGCCATAAATATCCCACTGTTGGGCTAGGGCTTCCTCCATAATGGGAGGGAAATTAACCTATTATACCGCGCTGGTCAGACGTGTTGGTATAGGGTTTTGTTTCGAGTTTTCCTTCTCTCGCATAGATGTTATATGCTTTTTATCGCCCTTAGTCGTCTCGTACGATCACCCACGGTTAAGATATGGGGTGGCGAATAGTATTCTTACTCCATCACCACACGGATAAATTTATAACATGCTAGCTTCTGCACGCGGCTTCGCCCGCGTAAAAGGTTACTTTCCTAAAGTTTTTGATCCCCTATTTTTATTTTTGACCGTCAGTAATACAGTGCAACGGTATTACAATACTCAGGGTTGGAACTTCATTACTGGACTGCTAGATGGCGTTGAAGAAGCTAGATTTTGAGATTTTTTGACAAACGATTTTTTTATTTTTCATATAATTTTTTTAATTTTTTTTTAATAAAAGGTATCCTATGTTACTTTTAATACCTCCAAGAATATGTGTACAATGATTCATGATGATCAGTTGAGTAGTTTTAGCGTGAAAGCGTAACAAACAAACTTACATTCACATTTATATATTAGTAGGGAAGTAGGGATATGCAAGAGCTGAAAAGAAAAACGCGATTTAAATCTCTATAGCAACATATCTGACCAGCTTGGTATATTAGGTCTATACCCCTCCTGTTACAGAGGAAGTTTAAGCCCAGCAGTAGAACTTATATCAGCTAAAATGACGATGATGATGTAGTATCTAACATGTGCTCGAACTAAGAAATTCTTCAATTCAACACTATATTAAAAATTGAGAAAAATATGAAAGTGCCTTTACCAAATAAGTTTAAATGTCGTCATACTTTACTAATAAGGCACTCTTCGAATATACCTGACTCACACACTTTCACTTCATTCTTAAAACGGATGCTGGGAAAATACAGGTGATAAAGTTTTGAGTGATAGCCGAGTTGTAAGACTGGATTATGGAATATATTCGTGGACAGGTCATTTATTTTCAATAATAATGAATAAGATAAATTTCTGACTCATTGACTTAATACCGGTAAATAGTAAGGCATTGAATTATAATAGACTAGCGACTCACTCTCGCTTCGTTCCGTTATTCGGTCGCTCTGTTCTTGTGCCCCAAGCAAGCAGCACATCTGATGGTAAGTGTTACCGCCAAGCATGGACCTTTGCAATACCAGGAGTACAGCTAGGTCACTACCTACTAATAAAATCCCAAACCCACTCAGAAAGTATACTGTAGACAGAAAACTGTCAACAGAGTGGTCTTACCACTATTGATGTTTTAATGATATGCTGTGAAGGAAAATTTTAATGTACATTAGCAAGCATTACGTATCTAATGTATAAGGAGTAATATTGTATTTTTAAAAATAGTTTCCTAAACCGATTGTATTTTAGTAATGAGTAAAAATAAACATGTTTTATTTTTAGGAGAGAAGAGTTACACTGTGGGTATACCAAAGAGTAAAGTTATTAAATTGAAAAAGAGTGGCAACTCGATGATAAAATATGCATGTATGGAAAGTGCTGCCACCCAAAGTTTAGGCGGTGAACTAAAGTTGAAGTAATATATATACATATCTACATGTGCATGTGTAATTACATAGAATTTTCTTTTACTATGAAAGCTACCCTGAAATATAAAAAAAACATATACAGCTGATAATTAAACAATAATAATATCAGCCTAACATTGAAACTTGAGATAATTTTCAGAAAATATTAATAACCGAAAATAGATCGATGACAATAAGTACCTACGCTAGGAACAAAAAATAACAATTCTCAGTTGTCAAACGTTTGACAGACAGGACAAAATGGCAGCAGCTAAGTTTGTACAACCAATCTGTAGGCGGCGCGACGGTCAGTAAAAATAAGTAATGTTTTAAGTGTGCCCCCCCAGGGGTATACTTAGAAGATATACATATACCATCGAAGACTTATTCATTTTAAAATATACGATTTAGTAGTATATTATTTTGATATATCTTGTAAGGTTTAGCCAGCTTTTGCAATATAAGCGTATAAAAACATTTTTTTTTACGACATCACATTACAAATCTTTTCAATGTTTGCCTTTTTTTCTATAATAATATGCATGTAATAAACATACAAATATAGGAAGATTTGTATGTATAATAGATTCAAAAGGATTTGAATCACTCTGTCTTTTGACGAAAACTTTTTTATCTGTCAGTGTCATAGAAAAGGAATAAGAGATATCATATTCATACATACATAGCGATTTAAGAGTATTAAGAGAAGAAAATTAGCTAACCCTATATTAACACTCGGTAGTAGGTTAGTAGGTCAATTTCTCTACCACAGCGAAGGAGGCCCAATAGTTGGACTAATATGGGCTGAGATCACTATAGGGTTTTTATTAAGTTTTGTGTCTTACAATGAACTGCAGGATAGAACAAGAAAGTAATACTAACATATTCTTTTTATTCTTCTGTTTGTTTGTATTATTTATTTACGCACTGATAAGGGTACTTTGGGTACTTCTCAAGTACTAAAAATTGGATTCCAAAAAAATCCTATTTACTAAAATAGCCTGCATAGCGAGGAAGGTAAAACGTTACCTGCCACTTTGAATTAAAATACATAAGAATAGTAACGCAGCTATAAACGTTATCAAATCGGGTAAAGGTAATAATGGTACATTGTGCCGTTGTTATAGCAACTGTCGGTATAACAAATAATGATCGATATATTGTTAATATTATTGATTTCGATACGACGAGGATGTTCAAATAAAAATAATAACTTTAAACATTTAAACCAATACAGCAAAGCTGCTGACATAGATCTATAATAAGTTAGAATCTCTATATACTTAGTTATATTTCATATCGATGACGGCTAGACATAACTGTGATCTTATTGTATTATTGACCTCAAACATTTGTAATAATAAACACTTAATGCAAATATCCTTGTGGTGAGAGTTTTTTTTTAAATTTTGTTGCGGTGGACTATGGATGTGGTCTCGCCCCGCCAAGTCGGTCCGGGGTGACGGAAGAGACGGCGCGTGACTCCATAGACCCACCATGCAACTTTCCTCTCTTCGCCGTGCGAGCGGGCCACCGGCATCCGATCTTTGTCGTCGGTGGCATTGTAGTGAGAGTAAGGATACAATTTACCATCTTGCCCGTGGCTATCGTAAAAGGCTACTAAGAGATATAATATCCATATAATATCTATACACGAAAAGGAAAACTTGCAAAGACAAAATTATATACTATTACGTCTGACCAACATCGTATAGTGAGTCAATTTCCCTCATAATGTGGAGGAGACTTGAGCTCAACAGTGGAACGTATATGAGCTGAAATAATGATGATAATAAATGCAAATGTCAATTACATATATTTTTAAATAAAATTAAAATAACGTGAGATAAGATTATAATTGGTAGGGCCACACCGTTGACAGTTTTCTGTCTACAGCCGCGGTCTGATCCGTCCGGGGTAGAGCCACACTCTCGCAAAAATTGACGTCTGAGCTTTGGCAATGTGCTGCTATGCTTCGTTCGGAGAGCGAGAGAGCCGTAAGCCCAACATTAGGTGTACTGCTTGCTCGTTTGCCACCAAGAAAAGAAAAAAAGATACTTCATTGTTGACTTATTAGACAAATAGGATCATTAAATATTTCATATATTTAGTACAAAACCAGCCAACATATTTATAATTTTATTTATTTAATCTATAATCTGTCATATAACTTTTAATTCGAATTATTATTAACATATATTTGTTTATAAATACCCGATACGAAACGAAAAATGATGTCACAAGCGGGGTTCGAACCCGCACCTATTGGGAATCCAGCCCAACCGGGTGTGTGTAACATGTGTCACACAATGTGTAAACATTGTCCGATAGATGGCATACGTCACCTTGAAGACGTAAGATATAATATGAATCGAAATTTGCATGTCCTAAAATAGTTCACGATGGTGTAAGTGGCAGCACCGTTGGGCCGGATTCCCAATAGGTGCGGGTTCGAACCCCGCTTGTGACATCATTTTTCGTTTCGTATCGGGTATTTATAAATAATTAAGCATATTAAATGCTAAAAAATTTCAGTAATTTGAATATATTTGTTTGTTTTATATAAATAAAAACTATTTTTACGGATTCTATCAGGATTGTATTTCATTTTTATTTTTCCGTGACCATTAACGCTGTAAAGCGTTCTAAACGTCGTAAAATTAAAAATCAAATACAAACGCGAAAGAAACCGTAATAATAGTTTTATTTCAAATGTGTAATACTCTCGTAAACATCAGAAATCATTAAGTTTTTTAAAATATAACATTTAAAATAAAACATGTTTTTCCATTTGATCGCTTTATTATAATATATATTTTTATTTTTCAGTTAGTCCTAAGGTCACGGTAGGACTGTCAATTTGTCCTCTCGGGACCATGCACGCTAACAATTGTTCGCACTGTCGCCAAATTCAAAATTAAAATACAAATGCGATAAATTACGTAAAAATAGTTTTCTTTCGAATATAAATTATTTTCTGTTAATTAGTTTCGCAATTTTACTTTAACCTGTAAAGATAATTTTCATTTTATCCTTATGACGCTGATCAGACATTCGAACAAAGCCTATGAAATTGCCCATGACAAGTGTGCAAAGTTTCAATTAAATACGACAATTTGATGTGGGTCAAAATCACTTACAGATATACCGTTATACAGACAATAACAATATTCGTTATCAAAATTTATCTACAATTAAATCAATAATAACGTGGTTTAATTAGTGTTAAGAGCTTATGCTCTCGTCTCTACTCTGAAACATAATAAATTAAAAAAATATTAACAACATATAATACGTAGAAATTTAGAGGCATTACTTGATACGGAGCATGATACGATCAAATGAATCATACGGCTATAAGGATAAAGTGATCTTTGATGAAGTAAAGATACGATAGTCTACCCCTTTAGATATATTGTCAATTTTAACATCTTAAATTAATCCAATAAACTATCCCCCCATCGGAACGTAACCGCCCACTTTGAGGTATCGGCAAAAAAGTCAGCGAGTTTGTCTATTATTATGATTTCTTTACCGCCTTTTTTTTATAAAAAAATAGTACATGTTTAGTGAGAATTAGCTCTAGTATGATGTCCTTCGAACCCTGATATAATTTAAAATTCAAATACCATAAAAGATTATGGTTGGACCAGATCCCAAAACCCGATCACGAATTAATTGCTATCTACTGTCTGTTTTTTTTAATATTTTTTTCTTATCTACTGTTTTTTTCTTTTTTATTTTTCGTATAATGCATTTAATTAAGAGTCCAACGTGTCTACATCATTTTCGGTCATTAAAGCCCATAACATTAAAAAATATTTGAACTATAAAAAATATTAACATTGTTATAAATAGTATTTTGATATATTCACTTTTATGTAATAGCTTTTAAAATATAATTTTATATTACATCTAAATGGCTAGGTCAAATGCATAACTATAGAAATTGCCGATAAATATGTTTCAGAGTGATTTTCAACCTGTTTGACTTAATGCCTAGTCCTCGGTGAAATCTTGAGATGGGAATAAAAGTATTTTTATGTTTTGTAGTCCTTCACAAAGGATTCGGTACTAGTGATAAGCACAAATGGTTATGGGTGGGTACATAACCTACTCGCACAGGTTACAACAACAGGTGACCTACGCCGCTCTACTATCGCCTAGGACGATATAGAGCCTGTCAAAGAAGATAAAAAGATTTTGAAGCTATGAAAAATATCCCAGCCACTCCAATCGGTTGTGGTTGCCCATATAATTCACGGCCCTTGGACTCTTGTACAGGGCTCGGTTACTCCAGAAAGAAAAAGGGTTTCCTTCATAGTTTCTTTGAGAATTTTCTCAGGAAATTTCCAATAAAATGCTTAAAGTGTAAAACTGTGCCCAGTCAATAATAATAGAGTCGGTATATGGGATTAATATAGGTAATTTAGGCCCAAGTATTTAAAATATATGTGGCGAAATATGAGTGTATCTACACTGAGCTTACCACTTAGACTTAGAGATAAAGTCGTCAGACTACCAAAAATAGGTACTATTTGAATTCAAACACGTTATTGTTATTAGAGAAATTTATAATTACTTTTAAGTTATTTTTTGACCTACATTTAATTGCAAATATTAAAATGAGAAAATAGAACGGAAAATATAATAGTTATTCGTAAATATGATAATAATTTTGTTAATTTATTTGCTATCAATGTATGATAATTATTATATTATGATAATTTATTAAAATTTAAAAAAAGAAAACCTTAATATATCAACTACATAGTATAAAACAAAGTCGCTTTTTCTGTCTTCGTGTCCCCTTGTACGCTTAAATCTTTAAAACTACGCAACGGATTTTGATGTGGTTTTTTTAATAGATAGAGTGATTGAAGAGGAAGGTTTATATGTATAATAACATCCATTAAATAGTGGAGAAATACTGTTATTTTTGAGGTTTCTAATGTGATGTCGTAAATAAACACATTATTTTGCGCTTACATTGCAAACGCTCGCTGAACCCTACGAAATAGATCAAAATAATGTACTACAGTATTGTACAGCTTAAAAGGGCCTACAAAAAAGTCCGCGATGTTATATGCTTATCTCTTAAGGATAACATACTATATCCATTTTAATACTTTAAAAAATGGTCAATTATAAAACAATAATTGAAAAGCTATTTACACAATTACTGTATTAATCCTTATCATTTTAAATACATTAGTTGGCTTGAGCATTTCACGAAGATATTTTTTTTCCTTCAGACCATGCAAATTAAATCAATACCTTAGGAGATATAGCAAAATCAAAATAATGCGCAACGAAATTATTTTCGTGTCGCTGCGCCAGGCGGCGCGTTGTGATTCAACCGGGCCACGCGGCCGCCTCGCGTTCGAGCCCGGGGCCCAAAAGTTTTGGTAGTGTAGTGGAATTGTACGAGTATATCTTATATATGCCTACAAAAAAGTCCGCCATGGCATAAATGTCTATATGCTCAAGATGGGCGGGCCACCGAAGACAAAGATCGGGAACCGGTGGCCCGCTCGCACGGCGAAGAGAGGAGCAAAAAATCTACATTTCCATATACTGGCCCTACAGACTTCGAATTTGGTGTGGACTTTCTTTCTGGCCTATAAAGGTCAGATGAAGTAGGGTTTTTAGAAATTCCTTCTTCGAAAGGAATTCTATGTAGGAAAAGTAAACGAAACAATTGAATTAACGTAACCGAAGCGAAGCGAGGGCGGGTCGCTAGTTATTAATAATCGGAACGTAAACTAAGAAAGTTCCGGCAAAATAAACAAGTACCATTCCTTTGAAATACTTTTAAATTATTATTATAAACTCACTATCTCCTAAGCTTTTTTTATTCATTTCGTTCGTTCAGATAGGCAAAGGTATTAAAGTCTATACAGCCAACTCTTTTAGAATTTTCTTCAACAAAACTTCTTATTCATAGTCGCTGTTTGTCAGTAAGCCAAGTCGTACCATCAATTGGACGGTAAAAACTAAATGAATGATTCTGGGGATTTTGGCAGAACATGAAAATCGATGATGATGATGATGAGCGAATATGATAAAATAGTTTACCATATTCGCTAAACTTCAGCACTTTATCTCTATTATTTATAATGTATGAGAAAACATGTTTAATATTACATATAAAACACTAAAGAAATTAATATAATTTAAGAACTCAACATGATAATTCCATGTTCCCGCTAAAACTCACACTTATTCCAATTTATATTAGGTTGTCATATCATGTCTTCTTTCCCTAACAGCCGAACTTTTAACACTGAAGCAAAGCCAAACGCTATTTGGGCTGGCCACGGAAGGCAAGGAAGCGGTACCAGTGACCGACCCAATGGCGATGGGGAGAGAATACGGTGGGTTATGGGGCCACGCGCTGCCCTTCCGTCGCCCCGGACGGTACGGGCGACGTGTGTCCGGGCCATAGCCAACCAAAAAAAAAAAATTGGCTAAGTTTTACGAGTGACCCCTTGTTTGATATTAACAGTTCTTGGGAACGTAATTGTTGACAACGTGGCACAAGAGGAAATTAACCCTCCGGACTAGCCATGATCTAGTAATCGGCTCAATAGCAATGGGAAAGCGATACGGTAGGTTACGGGGCCGCACGGCCGACCTACCGTCGCCCCGGATGGAACAGACGGGATGTGTCTAAAGCCTAGACTCTAGACCATAAACGGCCATAAAAAAGTATAAATTTACCCAAGTTGATCTAGAACTGTCCCCGTGAGATTAAAATAAAATGTGATGCCACGTCACTACCTTTTATATTTTTATGAGCGTCTTAAAAATCAACTGGGGAATACTTAGGAGAATGGATAGATACTCTCATGGGTAAGTTATAACACCAATTGCGATCACCAAACAATCTTCCAAGCGTGGCTTTAAATCTCCTTGGAGGAGCCTATGTCCCACAGTGTACGTCGATGGCATGATATGGGTGGATGTAGAATTTTTACGATACCTACAAGCAATATTAACTCAGAGATGTAGGATCTGATCTAGAACTTATGATTAAAGCTATTAACTTCAGCTCTCATCATCTCGGCTCATGTACGTCCCAATGGTAAGTTAGAGCCTCCTCCACAATATGAGAGAAATTTAACTAATATCCCACGCTGGTCAGGCTGGTAGCTATAGTATTTGGTTTGTAGATTTCCGTCTCTTGCGTAAATGTTGTCTGCATATTATATACCATAGTCGTCTTTTACGACACCCATGGGCAAGCCAAAGGTAAACCGTATTCTTACTCGGTCTCCATATGGAATCGGAAATTTAAGTTTTAATGAATTAAATTTAAAAATACAAAGCTTATAGTTAAGTCTTAAATTAATAACTAGCAGCGATTTAACTGTAGGCCATAACTTACCTATTCGTCGATCAGATGAGTAAAAAAAACTAGTTACTGAAATATTTTTTTATTATTTTTAACATAATAACAATATATATGGTAAATATAATAAAAAAAAACTTTATATTTGAGAGCGAATGCGATTTATAAGTAGAATAACTCTTGTATTGTCAAACGCATTCTCTTATGATTCGTACTCACTAATCAAGTACAATTACATTCATGCGAATTCACGTTATCCTTCCTACAAACAATGGTTTATGATCTTGTATCTTACCTTTAAAAAAAGGTTTGTTTGTACATATACAAACAAACCTTTTCTTTTTCTTCCTAATTACTTATTAAATTAAAAGATGCCGTGGTTTGCAGCTTTAGAACATTACTTTGTTTATATATACATACATATCATCACACCATATCCCTTGCAGGGTAGGCAGAGAAAACAGAGTGCCAAAAAACTCTATCCTTGCATACTTCACTCGGTTCCTCAACATTCATAATTCTCTTAATTCACGCTCGCCGGTTTCGGAGACTCTTGACTCCACCTTCCTTCAGTACGTGACCAATATGGTCTAGGTAGGTGAGTCTCGGTCTCCCCCGGTACCTACATCCTTCCACTTTCGCATAGTGTATCTTCTTAACCAGACGTTCTTTTTTTTTTGTGTGTTTTTAGCTGTTAGCCGCAGATGGCTTTGACAGCTTTACGCGGACTATAACCAGACGTTCGTTCGGCATTCTTTCCACATGTCCGAGCTATCGGAGCATTCCCTTTCGCATCTTTACACCAATACTTTGTACTTTGTTTATCAATCCTATTATTGCAAGAACACAAAAGTTTTAACATTATTTCTAAGTTAGCGCTTGTTCATAATTACGTGCATTGCAACTGCATCTTCGATTAAAACATTTCTAATGCCACAAATAGTTCATCTATTTGCCGCTATAAGCGCTGCAGTCATCTAATTTGATAAATAATTAAATTCCACGACGTTGAACAACATATCGATGAGCTGAGATTTCGTACTTCTTACTATGTCGTAATTCATATATAAATTAATAGATGGCGCTGAATCACACTATACCTACATATGTGTACACTTGATTAGAATTCTAACTTTTATTATTTAAATTCGTTGAACAGAAGTTTTTGTTTCTCTCAAAGCATAAGTTATAACACCAACTATCAATTCGATTGCTGATTGAACTGTATTAATTATGGCATTATTCCTCTTATAAGGCCTTTGCGCAGCAATGGACGGCTGATAACGATTAATAGTCTAATGAAGAAGCTTAGTTTGATGGATTAGTATATAGAAATGTTCTTACCTACACTTACTACTCACAAAAGTAATAATATAATATATTGTTTTTATTTTTAAGTAAATGTATTCAAAATACGTGACCTATGTAGCCAGCGTCTTTAAAAGTAACACGTTTAGTCACCAGGTTGGGGGAGAAGGTTAGATTTTCCTGGAATAGTAGATTAACTCTACTAGAATAGGTGTAATTTTTTTAATAATAAAAAGTCACAACTATATTAACAACTTAAAATTTATTATATCTTTTCTTCCCATTTATTCGAGAACGTTTAGAGAAAATATGGCTAGAAACTGACCACTTTGTAGCACAATTCCTCACTGGTCGTGGAAATTTTAGAGGTAAATTAGATATTAGTCATATCCATGGTGCTGTACTGCTGCGCTTCACGTATCAGTACATCCTCTTATCTATTGGCCTATTAAGCAATTTTTGCTTCATGTCTCCCGCTTTGCAAAGAAGGGAAGTGGAATTTCTCCAACTCCTCCTGTTTTTCTTTTCTAATTAAATTTGTTGTGGGTCCCGTGAGAATTAAAAGCGTTTACCGGTCAAAACTCGGTGTCTTATACGAAGACCATTGTGGATTCTGGCTTACAGGAGTTACAGTGGTGGGAATGTGTGGTGGGATTATTCCCAAATAAAATAACAGCTTAAAAACATATAAAATTTCATTATCTTCTTGCTTTTATCACAATTATATATGGTCGACGCAATATATACTCAACTTGAGAATGATAATATATATAGCACAATCATATTTTGTTTTTTTTTAATCGCATATGGTGACTAGCAACTTAGCTAAACTGTTATTAACCACTCATATTAAAGGTATTATTAGGGACGTATGTAAATTTATCGTAAGGACAAAAACAACAAGGTCGTATTAACGACATACACATACACACACACATAAATATATTTATATATATATATATATATATATATATATATATATACATATACCGGACGACGCAGTGTGGGACGCCCCCCCACTAGGTGGACAGACGACCTAGTGAAGGTTGCTGGTGCTGGGCGTCGTTGGATACAGGCGGCACAGGACCGCACTCTGTGGCGTAAAATGAGGGAGGCCTACGTTCAGCAGTGGACGGCAATAGGCTGAAATGATGATGATGATGATGATATTTATATATATATATATATATACATATATATATATATATATATATATATATATATATATATATATATATTTTTTTTTTTTTAACGACATATTGCCTATGTATTGATGCCTTTTTTGTTAAAGTTTTTGCTGTTAGTAAAATTATATACATATGTACGTATAGGTAATGTCATAATTATCTAAAACAAATCCATTAGATGAAACACTCAGTAAAAATGGTCGAGTAAGAATACAATTCAGCACCCCCTATTTTGCCCATGGGTGATCGTACGAGACGACTAAGGGATAAAAAACGCAGCTAAACTGTTATTAACCACTCATATTAAAGGTATTATTAGGGACGTATGTAAATTTATCGTAAGGACAAAAACAACAAGGTCGTATTGACGACATACACATACACACACACACAATATATATATATATATATATATATATATATATATATATTTATATATATATATACATATATATATATATATATATATATATATATATATATATATATATATATATATATATATATTTAACGACATATTGCCTATGTATTGATGCCTTTTTTGTTAAAGTTTTTGCTGTTAGTAAAATTATATACATATGTACGTATAAGTAATGTCATAATTATCTAAAACAAATCCATTAGATGAAACACTCAGTAAAAATGGTCATTTTGTATTTTTATTTTAATGAATCCGTGTGGTGGAGTAAGAATACAATTCAGCACCCCCTATTTTGCCCATGGGTGATCGTACGAGACGACTAAGGGATAAAAAACGCAGCTAAACTGTTATTAACCACTCATATTAAAGGTATTATTAGGGACGTATGTAAATTTATCGTAAGGACAAAAACAACAAGGTCGTATTGACGACATACACATACACACACACACAATATATTTATATATATATATATATACAGGGTGTCCCAAAATTCAACGATAAGCTGGCACCAGCAGGTGGACCTACATATGGCTACTCGAGAACAGAAAAGAAAAAAATTCTACCTTGATTTTTTTTTTCATTACGACAAAAAAACCAAAATCTTTAAAAATGGACATCCTTTATTATATTATTAAGTGCTATTGCTACAGTTTTACAAGTAATTCTGTGATTTTTTTTGTATTGGCAAGGTAAGTAGCACTACTATCGATCACAACCATTAAAAATTCCAGAATATCTATAGTTTTTACACAAAAATCAATCAAAACTATGTTTTTTTCATAAATTATGTAAGATTTTGACTTTCAGCTCACTTTCACTCATCATAGTGAAAAAAAAAAGTATGGACGCTACTGTGGCAAATAGTATTAAAAATTGGCGCATCTAACTACAATTCTAAAATGGTATAACATTCTAGACAAACTAGCCACAAAAATATACTTAGGTGTACTATTTCAAAATAACAACCATATTTCGAAAATTTGTTGATAGTAATCACTTTTACTATGTAGCCAAAATGTTTTTGTAGCAAGTTCTCAGAATTTTAATGAGACATGTGCGTAGTCCATAAGTCCATAAAATAAGTTAGACAGAGATAGAGAGATTATACGTTAGAGGGAGATAGATAGATGCTAATTGTTTAGTAACATTAATGCAGGTGGAGAAGTAATTAATGTCCTCAGCAGCACAGCAAGTCAGTATGCTCTACTTCTTTGTTTACTGCACACCGTTCTGTTTTAATTAAAGTGGCTCTGGTACTGACGACTTTTGGATTGAATTAAGTGACCTGGAAATTGACCTGACTTGGCATTATTTTAGACTGTGATTTTGTGTTTTTTTTAAAGAAGTTTTGCCTTATTTTCAAGTGTTTAGCAGTCATCATGCCGCTACCATACACAGCGTTAGAATACGCTAATATGCACCTAATTTATGGAGAATGCCGATGCAATGCCAACGCTGCTAGCAGATTATATCGAGCAAGGTACCCTAATCTTCAAAGGTATCCGGATTATCGCGTATTTATTAACGTGTATCAAGCTTTTTCGGAGGGTCGTATACCATCTGACAGGCGAAACGCTGGAAAACCTAGATCGGAACACGATGAAGAAGTTCTCAATGAAATAGAAAACGATTCAACTACCTCTGTACGTGCTGTACAAGCAGCAACGGGAATCCCAAAAAGTACTGCACATAGAATTTTAAAACGTCACGTCGTCGTGATGAAACAACCAGCAAGAAAGATGGATATTTAAATCTTCACAATCTTCATAGCTGGAACAATGAAAATCTGCACCTGGCGAGAGAAGACAATCCCAATACCAATTTAAGGTTAACCTATGGACTGGCATAATAAATGGCAAAGTGATAGGGCCCTTTGAGTTACAAGGAAACATAGATGGCAATAGTTATTTAAACTTCTTACAAAATGAGTTGCCAGGATTATTAGAAGATGTGCCCTTAAGTGATTTGCAAACCATGTGGTTTCAAAACGATGGTTGCCCAGCTCACTATGCCTGTCCTGTGCGAGAGTACTTAGACCAAGAGTACCCAGGGCGTTGGATCGGGCGACTTGGTCCTATCTTGTGGCCACCCCGTTCACCCGATCTAAATCCCCTGGACGTTTTCTATTGGGATTGTCTAAAGGACAGAGTCTGCACAAAACCGATTGCAACCTTGGACGAGCTTCGCCATAAAATAATTCAGACTGTGGATCTACGGACTACGCACATGTCTCATTCAAATTCTGGGAACTTGCTACAAAAACATTTTGGCTACTTAGTAAAAGTGATTACTATCAACACTAACAATTTTCGAAATATGGTTGTTATTTTGAAATAGTACACCTAAGTATATTTTTGTGGCTAGTTTGCCTTGAATGTTATACCATATTAGAATTGTAGTTAGTTGCGCCAATTTTTAATACTATTTGCCACAGTAGTATCCATACTTTTTTTTTTCACTATGATGAGTGAAAGTGAGCTGAAAGTCAAAATCTTACATAATTTATGAAAAAAACATAGTTTTGATTGATTTTTGTGTAAAAAATATAGATATTCTGGAATTTTTAATGGTTGTGATCGATAGTAGTGCTACTTACCTTGCCAATACAAAAAAAAATCACAGAATTACTTGTAAAACTGTAGCAATAGCACTTAATAATATAATAAAGGATGTCCATTTTTAAAGATTTTGGTTTTTTTGTCGTAATGAAAAAAAAAATCAAGGTAGAATTTTTTTCTTTTCTGTTCTCGAGTAGTCATATGTAGGTCCACCTGCTGGTGCCAGCTTATCGTTGAATTTTGGGACACCCTGTATATATATATATATATACATATATATATATATATATATATATATATATATATATATATATATATATACATATATATATATATATATATATATATATATATTTTTAACGACATATTGCCTATGTATTGATGCCTTTTTTGTTAAAGTTTTTGCTGTTAGTAAAATTATATACATATGTACGTATAAGTAATGTCATAATTATCTAAAACAAATCCATTAGATGAAACACTCAGTAAAAATGGTCATTTTGTATTTTTATTTTAATGAATCCGTGTGGTGGAGTAAGAATACAATTCAGCACCCCCTATTTTGCCCATGGGTGATCGTACGAGACGACTAAGGGATAAAAAACGCATACAACATCTATGCGAGAGAAGGAAAACTCGAAACAAAATCCTATACCAACACGTCTGACCAGCGTGGTATAGTAGGTCAATTACACTTTCACTATGGAGGAGGCCCGAGCCTAACAGTGGGATATATATGGACTTAGATGATGATGAATTTTCCGTGTCCCCACTTTCTTCAATCTTTACTTTCTTGCCCTTGGGTGACGTAAAAGGAGACTAAGGGATCAAATATGGAGATAATATCTAAACAAGGGAAATCAAGCTGAAATAAAACCATAGCCAACCCGCCTGACCAGCTTCGTATAGTAAGTTAATTTTCTTTCTGTTGTGGAGAAGTCTATACCTTGTGCCGTGTGGTGACGGAGTAAGAATACTACTCACCACCCCATATCTTACCTGTGGGTGATCGTAAAATAAAACTAAGGGTTAAATATGAATTTGCATTTAACATCTATGCAAGGGAAGGAAAACATCACTGGGCTCGAGTCTCCTCAAGAGTAGAAGAGAAACTGACATACTATACCACGTTTGTTAGTCGCGTTGATATAGAGTTTTATTTCGAGTTTCCCTTCTCTTGCATAGATGTTATAATTATAGATATTACTAGCTGTTTCTCACGGCTTCACCCGTGTGGATATATTAAAATATGGCTAGTTCTTTGAATGGTCAAAATTAATTAATATAATATCTTAACTTAATAAAAAAAAAAAAAAAAAACTCCGAAACTCTGTCTCCGAAACCGGCGAGCGTGTATGAAGAGAATTATGAATGTTGAGGAAGCGAGTGAAGTATGCAGAGATAGAGTTCTCTGGCACTCTGTTCTCTCTGCCTACCCTGCAAGGGATATGGCGTGATGATATGTATGTATGTATGTATGTATGTAACTTAATAAAGAACTAATAAGTAAAAAAAAAAAAATAACACTTATTTTGATAATAGATTGTTCTTAATTTTATGTTTTTTTTACTACATATAAGTTTTTTATATTACTACTATTACCAATTATTCGGAGTGGACGCAATATGTACTCATTATATATTGCAAAAGTTATTGGCAATAGCTTTATGACCAGCCGCCTGCCTAACGTCAACCATCCTTATGAATTTATTTATACTTAAGCATCGTTGTACTAAGTTCTATAGATTTAATTCCAAAAGTGTCAATTTTCATACAACTATACCTCTAGTTTAGTCCCCATAGGGTTATATTTTCTAAAAACATTGAAACACGCCTTTACTTATTTTTAAAATAACAACATTTTTTTTAGATTTGTTAAAGATCTCTCTTTCAAATAGACGCATTTTCATATAAACTTAGATTTGTTAAAGATCTCTCTTTCAAATAGACGCATTTTCATATAAACTTAGATTTGTTAAAGATCTCTCTTTCAAATAGACGCATTTTCATATAAACTTAGATTTGTTAAAGATCTCTCTTTCAAATAGACGCATTTTCATATAAACTTAGATTTGTTAAAGATCTCTCTTTCAAATAGACGCATTTTCATATAAACTTAGATTTGTTAAAGATCTCTCTTTCAAATAGACGCATTTTCATATAAACTTAGATTTGTTAAAGATCTCTCTTTCAAATAGACGCATTTTCATATAAACTTAGATTTGTTAAAGATCTCTCTTTCAAATTGACGCATTTTCATATAAACTTAGATTTGTTAAAGATCTCTCTTTCAAATTGACGCATTTTCATATAAACTTAGATTTGTTAAAGATCTCTCTTTCAAATTGACGCATTTTCATATAAACTTTAATATCATATTTTGCTTTCTTTAAAGATGATTAAAAATAAAATTTTAGTACGTGTTTGTCATCTTTAATTAAATATTTGTATTTGGTTAACTTACAGTCGCTGTGTGGTAGTGGTTATGAATACTGGCAACCCTTACTTTGCTCGTGGATGTCGTAAAACACGATTAAGAGCTTTGTATCAGCCTGGGCGAACACCACCTCATGCCGTCTAGTTAATAATTACATTCCCAAGGAAGGATGACTTCAGGCAGGTGGCAGTTCATAAACTATTGCCCATATCTTTTGCAATATGTAGGAATAGGAGTAGGTACGTATTGCGACGACTACAAGTAATTGGGATAAGAGCAAAAGAATGATGAATTGTAGTTAAATTACAGATATCAGTATTAATAAAAAGCAAAGCAAAGTTCCGTACTTGTTTATAAGTTAATTGCCGTACAAATTTCCAACATCCATTTCTCTTTAGTGAATGATTTCAAAAAATGGTGAAATACGTATTTGTTATTTAATATTGAGTAGCCAAATATATATTTTCATACCAATGTGCAACCCCTATTTTACATATTTAGTGGGCATTTTTCCAAGAATGCTGAAATTATGTATTTCCATCCATCCATCCATCCATCAGCCTGTAAACGTCCACTGTTGGACATAGGCCTCCCCACGAGAATGCCATCTATAACGGTCCTGTGCCAACTGCATCCAGCGGTTTCCTGCGACCTTGATGAGGTCATCAGTCCACCGAGTGGGGGGTCGTCCTACGCTGCGTCGTCCGATTCGTGGTCGCCACTCGAGAACCTTTTTTCCCCAACGGTTGTCGGTTCGTCGAGCGATGTGGCCTGCCCATTGCCACTTCAACGTGCTAATCCTTAGGGCTATGTCGGTTACACCCGTTCTTCTACGGATTTCTGTATTTCGGATTTTATCACGTAGAGAAATACCGAGCATAGCCCTCTCCATAGCACGCTGAGCGACTTTGAGCCTTGTTATGAGGCCGACATTTAGAGACCACGTTTCAGTGCCGTAAGTCATCGCTGGTAACACACACTGGTTATAAACCTTTGTTTTCAGACACTGCGGAATATTAGACGAGAAGATCCTCCTAAGTTTCCCGAACGTTGCCCAGCCGAGTTGGATTCGTCGGCTGACCTCTTTCTCGAAATTGGATCTACCTAATTGAACTGTTTGTCCTAGGTAAACATAGTGATCGACAACTTCGAGAATCTCATTCCCAACCAGGACCGGTACAGAAATGACATGGGCATTAGACATGATTTTCGTCTTGTCCATGTTCATTTGCAGCCCTACTAGTTGGGAGACCTTGCTGAGGTCATTGAGCATGGTGCTAAGGTCCTCCAGGGATTCTGCCATGACTACGATATCATCTGCGAATCGAAGGTGAGTGATGTATTCGCCATTGATGTTGATGCCGAGTCCGGTCCAGTCTAAGAGCTTGAAGACATCTTCCAGCGCAGTGGTGAACAGTTTCGGAGAGATAACGTCTCCCTGTCTCACGCCTTTCTGCAGCTGGATCGGTTTCGTACTCTTATCCTGGATGCGGACTGACATAGTAGCGTCTTTATACAAACACTTCAGCACTTCGATATATCGATAGTCAATTTGGCACCTCTGAAGGGACTGCAGCACTGCCCAAGTTTTGACAGAATCAAAGGCTTTCTCATAGTCCACAAACGCTAGACACAGAGGCCGATTATACTCCTCGGTCTTCTGTATAATCTGGCGTAGCGTGTGGATGTGGTCTATGGTACTATAACCTTTTCGGAAACCGGCTTGTTCGGGCGGCTGGAAGTCGTCTAGCTTGCGCGCGAGTCGGTTCGTAATGACTCTTGAAAACAATTTGTACACGTGGCTCAGGAGTGAGATGGGTCTGTAATTCTTTAAGAGCGTTTTATCGCCCTTCTTGAAAAACAGCACCACCACACTCCTGGTCCACGACTCTGGAACGTCGCCCCCGAGAATGACAGAATTAAACAGCTTCTGTAGGGCTTTTAAAACTGGCTTGCCGCCTGCCCTCAGGAGCTCTGTGGTAATTCCGTCATCTCCCGGTGCCTTTCCGTTCTTTAATTGTTTTAGAGCCATTCTGATCTCGTACAAGCTGACGTCCGGGATTTCTTCGGTATAGTGCCGAGTTAGCTTGGATCTGGGGTCTTGGACCAAGCTGACAACAGGATTCAGGGATGATTTGTACAACTGCCCATAGAACCTTTCGACCTCTCCCAAGATCTCACTCTGGGATGAAATGACAGTACCGTCATCGGTCTTCAGCTTAGTCATTTGGCTCTGCCCAATAGACAAATCTCGTGCGAACACTTTGGAGCCTCGATTTCGCTCTATCGCCTCTTCAATACGCAGTGTATTGAATCGGCGAATATCGCGTCGCATAGATTTAGAGATTTGTCTATTAAGCTGCCTGAGTTCGGACCAATCGGCTGAAGACTGTACCGTCATTTCCTTTCTCCTCTCCATGAGTTGAAGAGTCTGGTCAGAAAGCTTTTTGTTCTAGTAGCGCGATGGGCCTTAAAGAATTTTGACCCGACCGCGTGGACAGTTTCCACGAACCTGTTGTTCATATCGTTCGAAGATTCGCACTCTTCCAGGCATTGGAAGCGATTATGTAATTCGAGTTGAAAGCTATCGGGGTTCTGGTATTGGACAGGTGTAGGTCGGAGTGTAGACTTCATCAAGCGGGACCGCTCGACTTTCGTACGAAGATTCAATGTGCCTCGAACCATGCGGTGATCACTCCCAGTTTTAATCCTGCTGATCACAGAGACATCATTGAATATTTGTCGTTTGTCCGTCAAGATGAAGTCTATCTCATTTTTAGTGGATCCATCAGGGCTAATCCAGGTCCACTTCCTTTGTGGCCGTTTCTTGAAGAAGGAATTCATCATGAAGAGGCCTTCCTTCTCCAAAAAGTCGGCCAGTTTTTGGCCCCTTTGGTTTCTCTGTCCAAATCCATATTGCCCCACTATCAACTCATCGTCTGTCCTTTTGCCTAGTTTTGCGTTGAAGTCTCCCATAACTACCGTGAAGTGGGTTTTGGACGTGTGGATGGCTTTCGAGATATCCTCGTATAAGGCCTCCACTACGTCGTCGGAGTATGTCGAAGTCGGTGCGTAAACCTGTATGACCTTCAACGAATACCGTTTGGTAATTCTGAGTATAAGGTACGCTACCCTTGTTGACACACTTTCGATCCTCTCCACGTTCTCTACGAGAGACTTACGAACGATAAACCCTACACCGCCTTGGGATGGGTGATCTCCCTCCCGGTAGAAGAGCAAATTTCCAGACCGGAGGATTATCGTGCCCTCCCCCTCTCTTCGCACTTCTGATAATCCTACAATGTCCCATCGGATTTTGCTCAATTCCTCTTCCAGTTCGATGACCCTCTCGTCGGTCCTAAGCGTCCGAACGTTGTGTGTTACCAGGGCCAAGGGTCGATTTTTTTGGTAGCCGGATCGCGGCCGGAGATTCCTAGCAGCCCCTGCCCCGCCACCAACAGGCCCGCTACCAAAATGAGCTCGTGGAACAGCGAAACTGCCGTGACTGGGGGCCGTGACTTTTTGTGCATCCATATTTATTTTGGGGGGGTAATAATGCCATAATCGCCACGCTTGGCGAGCGGATTGGCGATCGCGGTAGATGTTATTAAGTTTCCCGGGAGATAGCCGCTGCCCAATCTCCCGGTGAGACCCTTAGCCGATTTTTACGACTCCCACGGGCAAGTAAGGGGTGACGACCTTTGTATTCTATTCCCGTCGCCACACGGGTCTATTTATTCATTTAATATCAAATAGCCAAATAACTATTTTCAAAGAACTAACTTTAAAATTTCATAAGAGATCGTGATCGTAAGAGACGACTAAGGGGTATAAAACGCATAGAACGTCTATGCCGGAGAAGGAAAACTCGAAACAAAACCCTATACCAACACGTCTGACCAGTGTGGTATAGTAGATCAATTTTCCTCCCATTACGGAGGAGGCTCGAGCCCAACAGTGGGACATATATGAGCTGCGATGATGATGATGATGATGAACTATAAAACTGATGAGGTTTCTAATAAACTGATGATGTTTCTAATAAACTTGCAACCCCTATTTGACATCGACATGATTTATAAGAAAAAATCCAAAAATAATGAAACAAAAATAACCAAACAAAAAGTCTCACAAATGTAACTTAAAAACTGTTAAAATTTCATAAAAAACTTGCAACCCGTATTTTACATCCTGCTCATAGAAATTTACAAAAATGATAAAACACGTATTTTTAACATTTAATACTAAATAGCCAAATACAAATGATCACGGATCGAACTTCAAATCTGACGAAGTTTCATACAAACTTGCGATCCTTATTTTTGGGAAGAAATTTTAAAAAATGGTGAAACTCGTACTTTTTTATTTAGTACTAAACACCTAAATATAAATTTTCACTAATATAACTTTAATACTGACAAACTTTCATAAAAAACTTGTAATGCCTACTTTACAGCCATAGGGGAGAAATTGCCAAAAATGTTAAAACTCGTATTATTTTTATTTAATATTAAATAGCTAAATACAAATATACAAAAAAGGGGGGCATAGTCCGGAGCGTGCTCGTTCGCGTCCCCTGCCAGTCTAATTAGACTGCTAATCCGGCTCGAAATGCGTACCGCAATGCGGGTTAGGGCGTCCCCCGGAGGCGACGCGTACCGACCCGCCCCCGTCGGTACGAACATCGGCAGTTGCGGCGATGGGGGCCGCCACCCATCACGCCTTGCCCAGTTAGGCGAGTCGAGGAGAACGGAGTGCCGGGTGGGCACGTGGAATGTAAGAGGTTGTGTGGAAGGTAAGTTGCACGAGCTGATATCCGTCATGGCGGACAAACAGCTAGACGTGCTCTGTGTAACAGAGACCAAGCGAAGGGGCAGCGACGCCTGCGATCTTCCTGGTGGCGGGATGGCTCTGTGGTCTGGTGTACCACAGAGCGATCGAGCCAGCATGGGGGTAGGAGTGCTGTTGTCCTCTCGCTTGGCCTCAGGTGTGAAGGATTACGGAATGTATGATCCCAGACTTCTCTGGGTCCGTATAAAACTAGGTGTCACCAAGGTATTCATGGTTGTAGCATATGCTCCCGTAGGATCCTCGGTGGCATCAGACCTAGAGAAGTTTTGGGATAATGTTAGGGAAGTTCTGGATATGGCAGAAACCAGTGAACGCGTGATTGTATGCGGAGATTTGAACGGATGGGTGGGGACCAAGCGTCCCGACTATGAGGACGTACTTGGTCCATTTGGTGATAAGAGAGTGAACGACGCAGGTAGGCTCATAGCGGATGTATGCATGGAGAGAAACCTTATTGTGTCAAACACATTTTTCCAACATAAGGACATCCATATGTATACATGGAGAAGGAATGAACAGAAAAGCATAATAGATTTAATTTTGGTAGACAGTCGCCTCCGAAGCAAAATATTGGACGCAAGAGCCTACAGGGGCCCCACAGTCGATACGGACCACTATCTCGTTATTGCGAGATTTAGTGGTCTGTTCAGAAAGTGGAGGCACTGGCGAGAGCGTGTCCACTTCGGAGGGCTTGAAAGAATAAAGGTTGAAAGGTTGCAAGAAGAGTGTGTAAGAGAAAAGTATGCAGAGGGTGTCCGAGAACGGCTGACGATGGCAAGCCAGCCGCAATCGGACATTGAAGAATGCTGGAGAGTATTGAAAGAGAGTATGGTAGATACAGCGAAAGAAGTATGTGGAAGTTCAAAGAAGCATAGAAAAACAAATGGTGATGCATGGTGGGATGCGGAAGTGGCAGCTTCCGTAGAGCAAAAGAAGAAAGCGTGGCTGGACTATGTCTCTTCTTTGAATCTGAATGACAGTATGACTGAACAGAAGAAAGAAATATATCGGCAATGTAAGAATGACACCAAGGCCTTAGTGAAAGAGAAACGTGATAGAGCAAGTATGAGTGCAGAAGATAGGCTGACTAAAAACTTCGAGGGTAACACCAAACTCTTTTGGAGGGAGGTGAAGAAGTCTCGGGGTGGTTGGTCAGCCTTCAGAATGAATAAAATAAGGTCTAAAGGTGGAGACATTCTTACACAAACACAAGACGTGTTAAGCCGATGGAGTGAATATTTTGGCGATATGTATGCGGATGCTACGGTTGGCGCCGGTGTTGGATGTGGTTTAGTAGATCAACATTCGACAACGGCGTCCTCCGATGGCATCAGTATGGATGAAGTTGAATGGGCGATAAGAAGTTTGAAAAATGGTAAGGCAGCGGGCATTGATATGGTGTCTGCCGAGATGATCAAGCTCGGTGGCTCTTGTGTCTGGGAGGCGTTCCTGTTGCTCCTCAATTTATGTTGGAGCTCGGGAATGGTTCCCAGGGACTGGAATAGCGCAGTCATCGTGCCTTTGTTTAAAAACAAGGGTTCACGTTATGACTGCGCAAATTACAGAGCCATAAGCTTGACCAGTTTGGCAGCAAAAGTGTATGGAAAAATTATTGAAAGGAGAATGAGGATGGTGTCCGATGGTTTACTGTGTGAGACACAAGGAGGTTTCAGGAGTGGAAGGGGATGCATGGATCAAGTGTTCTCTCTGCGCAACATTGTGGAGAAGCATCTGGCTCTAGGTCAGAGGGTTTTCTGCAGTTTTGTGGATCTGGAGAGAGCATTTGACACGGTTGTACGAAAGGAACTTTGGGACATTTTACCGGAGTATGGTATTAACGGTAAACTGCTACAGGCTGTGCAGTCCAGTTACATGGGCTGTAGAGCCTGTGTGCGGCTGGATGATGGAATGTCGCCTTGGTTTGACGTCAATATCGGCGTTAAGCAGGGGTGCGTTCTGTCAGCCAGGCTGTTTATCATATATCTGGATAAATGTCTCCAAAGGTTGAACGATATGAATGTGGGAGTCCAGATGGGCGACTCAGTGGTCAATGCTCTGCTTTATGCAGATGATGCAGTCCTGCTGGCACAGTCAGCGACTGACCTGCAGACCCTAGTCGACACAATGACAGAAGATTGTAAGAAAAGGGGTCTACGCGTGAATGTGAGCAAAACCAAAATAATGGTCTTTGAAAGAGATAAAACCAGAACAGATGTAAGAGTAACAATAGGTAATGATGTACTAGAGCAAGTGGATGAATTTGTATATCTTGGATGTGGATTTAGCCGAGATGGAAGGTACACCACTGATATAGAGCGAAGAGTGAATGCGGGAAATAGAGTGAACGGAGCGTTGGGGCAACTTTTCGGCAGCCACCACCTCAGCCAGAAGGCACGTGTAGCAATACATAACGCAGTGCTTGTCCCAACATTACTGTATGGAAGCGAGAGTTGGGTATGCAGAAAAGAGTATGATAGTAAAATTAATGCGGTCGAAATGCGATCTCTGCGAAAAATCTGTGGAGTTAGGCTGACCGACCGCATTCGTAACGACGACGTAAGAGAGCGAGTAGGTATGAAAGAGAGTATTGGTGTAAAGATGCGAAAGGGAATGCTCCGATGGTTCGGACATGTGGAAAGAATGCCGAACGAACGCCTGGTTAAGAAGGTATACAATGCGAAAGTGGAAGGATGTAGGTACCGAGGGAGACCGAGACTAACCTACCTAGACCAGATCGGTCATGTACTGAAGGAAGGTGGAGTCAAGAGTCTCCGAAACCGGCGAGCGTGTATGAAGAGAATTATGAATGTTGAGGAAGCGAGTGAAGTATGCAGAGATAGAGTTCTCTGGCACTCTGTTCTCTCTGCCTACCCTGCAAGGGATATGGCGTGATGATATGTATGTGTATGTATGTGTAAATACAAATTTTCACTGATCTAACTTCAAAGTCGACGAAGTTTAATACAAAATAGCAATCCCCATTCTACATTCTTAGCGGAGAAATTCTTAAAAATGCTGAAATTCGTATTTGTTTTAGTACTAAAGAGCCAAATAAACATTTTCACGAATGTATCTTTAAAACTGATAAAGTTTCATAAAAAATGAAAAGGGAGAAATTACCAAAAATGGTGAAAAAGGTATTTCCTAATTTAATATTTAATGGCTAAAAACTAATTTACAGGGATCTAACTTTAGAACTGACGAAGTTTCATACAAACTTGAAACTCCTTATTTTTCACCATTAGGGCAGAAATTTCCAAAAATGAAGAAATACGTGTTTATTTATTTAATATTAAATAGGCGAATACAAATTTTCAGGAATCTAACTTCAAAACTGACCAACTTTCATACAAACTTGCAACTCTTATTTTTCACCCTTAAGGAAACAGTTCCAAAAATACTGAAACACGTGTTTTTTTATTTAATATTAAATAAAAAAATCCAAATTTTAACGGTTCTAGCTTGAAAATTGACAAAGTTGCATAAAAAAACTTGTAAGCCCTATTCTACTCCCTTAGGGTAGAATTTCAAAAAATGCTGGCAGAGGTTAATTTTCATTTAACATTATATAGTTAATAACAAATTTTCAGGTATCTAACTTCAAAACTGACGAAGTTTCATACAAACTTGCGACCCCTTATTTTCTTCTCCTTCTTTTTCCTCTTTGGGGAGAAATTGCCAAAAATGCTAAAATACGTGTTTATTTATTTAATATTAAATAGGCGGATACAAATTTTCAAGAATCTAACTTCAAAACTGACCAAGTTTCATACAAATTTGCAACTCCTATTTTTCACCCTTAAGGGAAAATTTTCATAAATGCTGAAACACTTATTTGCTTATTTAATATTAAATACGCAAATCCAAAGTATAACGGTTCTAGCTTCAAAATTGACAATGTTTCATAAAAAAAACTTGTAAGCCCTATTCTACTCCCTTAGGGGAGAATTTCCAAAAATGCTAAAACAGGTCAATTTTTATTTAACATTATATAGTTAATAACACATGTTTAGGTATCTAACTTTAAAATTGACGAAGTTTCATACAAACTTTCAACCCCTTACTTTTCACTTTTTGAGGAAAAATTCCCAAAAATGGTGAATCACGTTTTTATTTATTTAATATTAAATTGGCGAATACAAATTTTCACGAATCTAACTTCAAAAATGACGAAGTTGGATACAAACTTGCAACCTCTATTTTTCTTAGAGGAAAAAATTCCAAAAATCCTTTCTTAGTGAGCACCTACAATATAAAAGGCAGCAACTGTCTAAATTTCATGTTATTAGCCCCAGCGGTTTAGGCTATGATGAATCAGTCAATCAGGACAGGACAGGAATCAATCAGGAATATTATATCCCTTAGTCGTCTATTACGATACCCATTTGCTGAATCATCACACAAGCCTTACAGTTCGCCAAAATATCAGTAACATCGTCAAACTTAAAAAAAAAAACGATCATTACAATTTTAATTTTTTATATATAAATATATTACGGCGATGGGGGCCGCCACCCATCACGCCTTGCCCAGTCAGGCGAGTCGAGGAGAGCAGAGTGCCGGGTGGGCACGTGGAATGTAAGAGGTTGTGTGGAAGGTAAAGAAAAAAAAAAAAAAAAAGGAGTCAAGAGTCTCCGAAACCTGCGAGCGTGTATGAAGAGAATTATGAATGTTGAGGAAGCGAGTGAAGTATGCAGAGATAGAGTTCTCTGGCACTCTGTTCTCTCTGCCTACCCTGCAAGGGACATGGCGTGATGATATGTATGTATGTATGTAAATATTATATATTTAATTCTGTGGAAGTGCTGTGTGGTAGTCAGCGAGGAATTACTTACTTTGTTCGTGGATGACGTCTAAGAGCTTTATTTCAACCTGGTCCAACTACACGTCATACCGTTTGGTCAATAATTACATTCCCAAAGAGGGTTGACGTCAAGCAGGTGGGCAGTCACAAAATAACTGTCAATAAATTTTACAATATGTATAAGTATGAAGAATGAGAGGATATTGAGTCGACCCCAAGTAATTGGAATATGAGTAGAAGAATGATGATTTAATTGTGTCTAACTTTAATTGATTTTAAATACATACTTTATAAAATTAATTAAAGGGGATAAAATTCTTAGGCCTCGTGGACCGGAGACTTCCTTCGCGTCGCGGGGCCATGGAATTTTGCTAACCCTGTCACCCTATGGTTACGCCACTGTGTATAGGGTCTAATTATTATTATATCAAAATTTTTATAATTTCTGACGGTTACGCGAGTGTTACAGTTTAAATTTTAAGTTGTCAATTATTGCCTTTTAATTTTGATCTTATCTATATTTCGAGCACTATGCTACTTGTCCCCCTATAGTGACTCATCATTCTCCTACTCTTGTCCCAATTACTTGGTATCGATACAATAATTATGTTCTCTTATTTCATATTACATATTATAAAAGTTATTGGCAATAGTTTTATGATCGGCCGCCTGCCAGACATCAACCCTCCGGGATCGATCGATCGGGAATGTAATTGTTGACCAAATGGCATCATATAGAGTTGGCCCACGTTGTTATAGTTTAAGTTAACATAGTCACTCTATAATGACTATTTTAACTTAAAGTCTTAAAATTTTGTACTTAATATTGATCATATAAATTTATTACTTATTTTGAATATATTGGTAGTATTATTGATATTAAAATATCTCTTAGAATTTTAGTATTCAAGTTATTGTGAGTTTGAGAAATATTTTTTTTTATTGCTCGTGGTGGCAAACGAGTAAGCAGCACGCCCATGGACCTTAGCATTACCAGGGGTACAGCTAGGCCACTGCCTATCAATTAAAACCCCAAACTCACCCAGAAAGTTAGGCGGCTTGCTCTCTCACTCTCCGAACGAAGCAAAGCAGCGCATTGCCACTACTCAAACGTCGATTTTCTACGAGAGTGTGGTACTACTCGGGATGGACCAACCGTGTTTGTAGACAGAAAACTATTAACAGTGTCGTCCTACTAGTATAAAATATTATAAATTTATATGAATAGTTATAAGCTTACGTATAGGATTGATTATGTTGATCCGGGTTTAGATCATACTCGTTTATTCAGTGTCTGTTGGGAACTAGTAGATACGCAATCTCCTTCAAGATGAGATTCGGATATGCGTTCTTGGAACCCGGGCAGACGTAATTGGACGGCACAGATGGCGATCTTAACTACTAAGATTTACAATACCGACCTGCCGTGCAGGTGTCATGGGTCGATTCCTACGTGGACCAAAAAAATTGTGCGTTCCACCAATAGTTGTTCTAAGTCTGGATGTAATTTGTGTCCGTTAAATTGAATGTTTGTAAAGTTTCCCGCAATATAAGGATATCTTAGGATCCTTATTGCTGGGTCTTGTTTATTTTTTAATATTTTACCTTCTAAAAGTGTTTAAATCTAAAAACTTGTTACTAGCATTATTTCAAAAACTAATATATTTTTCTCTTGTTTCAGGTCCAATACCCCTAGCTAGAAATATAAGACACTTGCCTTGCATATCTAGAAAAACAAGCCAAGAAGGCCTCTGCATGTTTGCCATAGATTGCCTCAAAGCAAACGGTACACACTTAGGTACTTGTATAGATAGATTCTACTTTGGATCATGCTGCCAAATACCAGACAAACACGCCATAACACAAATAATCAGTAACAATATTGACGATAACTCAATAGATAATATAAATTTCGTTCATCCACATTTAGAAGATAAAATACCGGCCACTAATAAAGTTCCAGTTATAAATCATACGAAGAAAACGACTACAACTACAGAACGAATTATAACTACTATTTCTGATAGAACTGAAACAATTCAGGATAGAACAGAACCAACAGAATTAGAAACAAAATCTGATGAATTGACAACGTTTGACAATAAAATTGATATTAAAGATGACAAATTAACTACAGATTCTATAGTTGCAACTACTGCTAAAGCTGAAAATAAAATAACAGATGTAGTAGTTACGGAAGCACCAATTAAACTGTCTACTTTCCAAACAGTTTCAGGTGGTACAAGTAATACAGTTACTGAGAAACCTCTTTTTGATAAAGAGGATGATGAGAAAGTCACAACAACATCAACAACAGCAAAACCAAAGCCATCAAGAAAACCCATTAGGCCGACATATAAACCACCTCAGAAACCTTACAGTACCACGAGACCACAAATTAGTAACAAACCGAAACCAGTTAAGCCTTCTGGCATATTTAATACCACTAGAAAACCTGGATATAGACCTGTTAGTAAAAGACCTGTAACTAAAAAGCCATTACCAATCCCTCCTAGATTAAACATAACTATACTACCTCAATCAACAAGTTCAAAACCAGTATATGCTCGTCCTTCATATGTTTCAATTACGTATATCAATACAACAGTACCAACAACTGAACCAACTTCAACAACAACTTCAGCACCTTCAACAACCACAACTGAAGTAGTAACCGAGAAATTAGTAGAATTAATTAACCCAACAACTGAGGCTTCGACTGAAATAGATAAATCTACAGACAAATCTACAACAATTGCTGAAGCCACTGTAGAAACTATTGCTACAGAATCCTTTAGAGAAACAACTACAGTTCAGGCAGTCGAAATAACTGAATCGACAAACCAACCAACTGCTGTGGTTACAACAACCGAAGCAGAGGTCACTGAAACAGTAACACCTACGTCACCAGTAACTATAATAACTACAACTGAAGCATCAAAGATTAAACCTCAAACCAAGCCTCAAGAAGACACTACTAAGGAGCCTGAAGTCACCGTATCTGATGGTAAGTTGATATTTTAACATTTTTTTATAGAGCTTTCTGTAATAAGTCAACAAATATTTGTATCATCATCATCTCATCTAACCTCATCCACTCTCTACTGCTAGACGCTAGCCTTCTCCACATCGGGAGGGAAATTGACCTATTATCCCCACTGGTCAGACGGGTCATATATAAACATTCATATATATTTTTTAATTTTTTTTTTTAATGCTTATGGTGACAGACGAGCAAGCAGCACACCTGATGGTAAGTATCACTGTTACCCATGGACCTTTGCTATACCAAGTGTATAGCTAGGCCGCTACCTACTAATACAAACCCCATACCTACCCAGTTGGGTTTCCGACTCTCTCGCTCATCAAACGAAACGCAAAAGTACATATCCATTACTCATACGTCGATCTTCTGCGAAAATGTGGTACTACCCCGGACGGACCAGCCCGCGGCTGTAGACTGACAACTTTCAACAGCGTGGTCCTACCACGTGGAATACTATGTTGTCTTATCTACTATCTGAAAAGAAAGAGGGTGATTGATGAATTGTATTCTTATGGTGTCACCACACGTGGGGAATAAGTAACTATTAACTTTTAAATAAAAGTCTGTTAGTAGTGTAAAAAATACTTGTATTTGCCTTTTAAAGATCTTAATTATGATAATTTATTCAAAGAAAAAATAAATAGAAATACACCGCAATTTGCTTTTTACCACCGCCGATTTGTTTTCTGATGAGGTGTTAGTAACGCATTGTCTTTTCAACCAGTCACTACACGGGCAATTTTTAACTCAAATACATATCTGACTTTTTTATAATAATAAATATAAAATCTTATAGCAACAAGATAAGAATTCAATTATCGCAGGTAGTGGGCAGCAGCTTTCTCTTGGAGAATATCTAACACCTCACTGCGAGCGCCAACCCGCCTACCAAGTATGGTGATTACGCCACTATATCCTCGTTTATAGTTGATTGCTGTGTGGTAGCGGCTACGAATACTACGAACCCTTACTTTGTTCGTGGATGTCTTAAAAAACGATTAACAGCATTATAACGACGTAGGCCAACTCTATCTGATGCCGTTTGGTCAACAATTACATTCGCAAGGAGGGTTGACGTCTGGCAGGCAGCCGGTCATAAAACTATTGCTAATAACTTCTATAATATGCACTATGAAAGAAGAGTACATGTATCGACCCCAAGTAATTGGGATAAGAGTAGGAGAATGATGAACCTCATTTACAATTACAGCTTACATCCAACAGTAAATGTTGAAAACGTCAATAATTCTCATAAAAATATCTTTTAACTTTTCTAGACTAAATCTATCAAAAAAAATGTAACGAATATAAGTAATGTGTTTAACGAATGCAACTCTGTCTGCATATTTATTAACTAGATAACAATCTACATGCCAGTTAATAAAATACTTCGTTGTTATCAGATCTAATAGTAATAAGCTATGTATGGGTAATTTAAATTCTCCCCATGTATTGTGCAAATATTTTAGTATTGCCAGTAATAAATAGTGTTGTCTTTTAACACAAAATGGCGGCATAATATAGAGCATAGATATTTTCTGCATATTATATACTCGATAGTCTTTTTTTATTGCACCCATTAATAATTAAAGAGGTTGTGAATTGTATTCTTACATTGTTAGTATAGGAAAAGTCAAAGGTTCTAAGAGTTATTATTAAAATTGGATTAATAATTCAAGACCTGCGGATAATGATAGGGTAACTCAATATTTTTTTTGATTCCTAACCAAATAGATTGATTATTACTTATTAGTACCATGCAGTTACCATGTTAGTTCGCTTTCTTGTATGTCTGTACAAGAAAGCGAACTAACATGGTAACTGCATGGTACTAAAAGGTCTGGGTGAAAATTTTGTAATTGATTTAAAACTAACTCCCCGATGAGCTAGATAGGTACATGAAATTTGGACCGTAGCTCAGAAGTAGATGACAATAGATGAAAATATGAAAAAAGAAAGGTTATAAAAGAATAATAAAATAAAAAAATAATGTACGATGTTTGTATAACGGACCAAATAGCATAAAATAATTTATCTTAAGATTGGAAACGATTAAACATGGGACGAATGTAGCGGACAATTGAAAATGCATGCCTTGGGTTTCGTTTAGAAACATTATTATAAGAATTAGGGAAATTATTTCGCCTCTTTGCTTCAATAATGTGATAACTTGAAAAATGACATTTTAGAGAAGTATTTTTCAAATTTCAACAGATAATTGTATCGCAACGAATATTTTTTATCGTAAATCTGATTTAAATCTTAGATGATTTAATTATAGAATAATGAAATAATTAAAATCATAGATTTATTTATCAATTATTTTTTAAACTTCAAAAACACCACTAAAATTTAATTTTTCATGATATCACATTGTTGATGCAAAGAGGCGATTTATAATTTTTTGTCCATTATAACGATAGTGCATTACTTTTTTTTTATTATTTTTCATTTATTTTCACGCTACATAATAGTAATTCAATCATGATGATTTCATATTTTTTTACAGCTAAGTTCAAATTTAAGTGCGAATCGTTTGGACTAAGTGTTACTTGAGAGTAATGCCCATTAGATCATTGAACTTAACATCTCAGAAGCGTGGGATGAAATCATTAAGTCACTAGTCGTACGCCTGTTTTTACTATCGTACTAATTTATAATCATTGATTAAATAAGAGATAACGTACTAATTTATATATTTGACTTAAATAATATTTATAGATTTTAGTCTATGTCGTTATAGACTAAGAATACAATACATGATTACCTTTTGTTCTCCTTCTTGCTGGCCTATAAAATATCAATGCTGGTTGCGAATTTTCTCCACAATTTCAGTAAAATATGAACCATATTGTGGCAGCTATATTTTATATTTTTAATTTACCAGCTGCTATACACTATCTTTTACGTGTGGTGACCGACTAAGAATACAATTCACCACCCCTTATCTTACCCGTGGGTGATCGTACGAAACGACTAAGGGATTTAAAATGCATTAATATCTACGTGAGAGAAGGAAAAACTAGAAACAAAACCCTATACCAACACGTCTGACCAGCGTGGTGTAGTAGATCAATTACCCTCCTATTAAGGAGGAGGCTCAAGCCCAATAGTGGTATATATATATGAGCTGAGATGATGATGAGATGATGATACACTATCTGAAGATTTATATCTGTATACAAATTACATCTAGATCAATAGAATTTGTAGATTGCACAAAGTATTGGGTTGTTCGCGAACCAAACTCTGTAAATCAGTATTAAGAAATAAGTTTAAATAAGTTTTCTAGTTGTATGTACGGACAGTTTACTACTAAATATTACTATCATAATAGCTTAAATGGTGAAGTAGTTGGAAGAGATTTCCAATATAAGTATATGAGTAGAAGTCCCACTTGATATCTCGTTTTTAGTTCTAGCATCAGGTTTAGGCGGTAGTTAAGTTAGCTTGGATAATGAGCGCCTTAAACTTCTTTACCATCGCATTCCGCGAGACCACAGCTTCAATTCTTTTATTCTTATTTCCACTCGGTAAAAGGCATTCCTTTTCCGTTTAACATACGACTCTAACATTTCGGCCGTGGGCTAACTAGCTTCACTCTTCTCTTCCTCGCTTGCCCAGCTGACGCTTGCGTTACTGGTCAGCATACACATTTTCTTCACGTGTTTACCCCACTATCAACTTCTGCACTATAATAGTCTCGTAAAAAGAGGCCATTGCGATTAAGCATCTATTTTGTGCCGAGCACTTTATTAACCACGGTTGGCGACTAGAAGTCACCATCAAGAACAACCACCACAGCGAGCCTCTGTCCCTCAGGCTATACACTCTCGTAAAGTATGGCACGTTGCATCTACGGGCGTATTCACCAAAATTATCCGGCAAATGAATTGCATATAAATAATGTGCTAGTTTTTGTGCCTTAATGTCCAAAAAACATAATAAGACCGGTTCAAGTCATTTAATAATAACCTTCACGGGTCAGATAGCATATATTTTTCAATTTATTTTTACTTTATCTACACATAAGATGTAAATAAACTCCATAGTTAGGAATAAGCCTAGTCTACAATGAGATGGTAATTTGTCTTACTTATATAACAAGACTGACCAGACTGGTTTTAAAATAGGTAGAATTGTTGCCAGTTTGCCATTTCTTTTATAATTATGTTTCAATATCGTTACAATGAATGTTCTTCTTCTTGTTTTTTGTATTAAAAGTTAGTTACTAATACGAATTTATTGTTGGTAGTGTTGATTCAATATATTCTTTACAAAAATGTGAGATTCTTCACATCTTTCGTTTCTTCCTATTAGTCATTATCCGTCAGTAAGTCAAATCGTCGCCTTCAACAGTGCTATGGCCGTATTATGAATGGTATCTTCTTGATTTTTTTTGTGAAAAACATTTACTTTATTATCATATTCATTACTCTGGCAGTTACTTCCCATCACATTACAAAAATGCACATGACGTTTTCACATGCCCGCTAAAAGTCATAAATATATTGTCATATAATAATGTTTCCTTTCCATCTATCATCGTCATAATCATCATTCAGTCTTTATCCATCCATGGCTGGCTGTAGGCCTTCCATTCGCATCATTTATTTGAGGGGATAATTCCGGCGTCAAAAAAGTGATACATACAAAGAGTAAAGATATTACGTGTAAATTACTGAGATTTGGCATTTTACAATTTATAAAAAAAATGTAACATTTTACAATTTATAAAAAATAAATTATAAAAAAAAAATGTTTTACAAGCAAAAAATAATTCTCACACGTAGTACGTCGAAAGACGACGATACAAGCGAACATTTTTGTTATTATACGTGGGCCCACGCTAGTCTAATTAGTAAAACAATTGGAAAGGATTACCAGTAGATGTAGATTCATACCCCATGTATGGTAATCATTTTTCGTATGTGAAACATTTTTTTATAATCTGTTACCATTTTCTTAATCTGTTACCGTATAGAGTTTATTTAGTGATGCCTATTCTTTCAATATGATCTTTGAACTAGTATTTACGAGACTCGAAAGTAAGTAAAATTTCATGACACACTAAAGCCATCACCAAACGGTGCATAATATATAAAAAAAACAGGCAGTCATGGGGACTGCCGATAGAAGAGAAAACTATTAACTTAAGACTAATTGAAATAATAATATTTTTCAAATTTTTATATAAAAATAAAAAATATTATCGACACACATCTAGGAATCGGTTTTACCGCGCTAGTAAGATAACCTTTAAACCACAATGATACTCATTTCATGACATAAAGGTTAAATATTAAAAATACAATTAAAAATAAATAATGCCATACTTTTAAATGCAAATATTGATATTAATATATGAAAATATTTGAAAATAAATTCTTTATTTGAATTATTCATTTATCTATATAATACCCATAGCTATAGATATACTATTAGCATTAGCATGCCGATGACGCGAACCTATAAGTTTTTCCCCTCCAAAAACGCTCAACGCGCCTAAAGAAGTTTTCACTTCAAAAACGCAATCAAATTTGTTTCCAATGTCAAAATAAAAAGTAATAATAATAAAAAAAGAAAGTGAGAAGTACAATTTCACTAAGACAATACAATGCGTTGACCCGACTACGTTCTTGTACCCTAGATACGTGACAAGATTCCTAATATACGGTAGTCGGTTCGGCGATTGGTAGTGTATAACAATTAGAAGATAAATTCTCTCTATAATATCTGAATGGTGTTTTAATGGAATATTTGCCATAATACTACATCAATTAATGCTTGATGCACCATTTTGTATATCATTAACATATGATATAATGGTGATTACTTATCCAGAAAGAAGGAAAGCGGGCGGAGGACAGCTAGTAACTAAATATATCAAAATCTATTTTTCATTTTTATTTTTGTTATTTATACAACACCTAGCACTGAGGAAACAATTTTTGTATTGCTAGAAGCAGCCAGAAAATAACGTGCATTCTAATTATAAATTAATTACAAACAACCTTTTTTGGCGGGCTGAGGTCTAGACACACGGTTGCCCGTGGCGACGGAACGTACTTTCCGGGGCGACGGAAGGCAGATATGCTATTAGCCTACCATATTACATCCCCTTCGCCATTTGGACTGAACCCCGGTATCTATTACTTGACTCTTATAAATACTTATTTGCGAATGATAATTCACATCGTATCGCATCTCAGCTCATATACGTCACATTGCTTAGCTCGAGCCTCCTCCAAAATAGGACGAAAATTTACCTACTGTACTACGCCGGTCTGACGGGTTGGTATAGGGTTTTATTACGAATTTTCTTTTTCTTGCATAGGTGTTACATGCGTATTATATCGCTTAGTCGTCTCTTACAATTACCCATTGGTAAGAAAGGGGGTGATGAATTGTATTCTTACACCGTCACCACACGAAAAAATAATTGATTATCCCATTTGAGACTTTAGAATTGGAAATCCGTTTCAATCGTCTTATCAGTTTGAATAGTTAGATATGCTAACCAAATTATGGCTCGCATTAACGTCTTTAAAAATATTAACACATTGTTCTGATTTAATACTCTAATGATGTTACGATCCAATAATTTGTGTCACATTATTGCGAACGAAATGCTGTGTGGCAGCGGCTATGAATACTTTTTTTTTTGTTTACGCTGTGGAAATGCTTTTACGCACTATCTCCCGCCAGTGACAGACGGGGGGGTGTGTGGGACTCGCCGGCCATAGATGTTGGCGGCCGGAATACCCACTAAAAACAGCAGCGGTCCCTCCCGCGCTTTTACGGGATGCCGGAGAGGTCGTCTAATGACATTCTATCCACGGCACCCCTACGCTTGGCCATCTGGCCACGACCAGTCAGCCGTCAAGGCGGTGGGAGGAGGTGCGCGTAGCGGCACCTCCCTCTCCCTGGTCGCCGCCGGCGGAGCGAGTTCGCAGACGCGAGTGCTTCGTGTTCCCGCTCCGCGGCCTCCTTTGCAAAGATGACTTCCTCGCAAAAGGAGGCCATCGACGTCCAGTGCCTGTCGCTGTCAAGCATCTTGTTGATGACGGTCGACAACGACAGGTCCGCTCCAATGACCGCCAACAGATCGTGGCGCTGAGGCCCCCAGGCGGGACATACCTCCAGGGTGTGACGCAGCGGCTACGAATACTACTAACCCTTACTTTGCTCGTGGATGTCGTAAAAGACGACTAAAAGCCTTATAAGGACCTGGACTAACTACATCTGAGGCCGTTTGATCAACAATTACATTCCCAAGGAGGGTTGATGTCTGGCAGGCGGCCGGTCATAAAACTATTGCCAATAATTTTTACAATATGTGCTATGAAAAAAGAGTACATAATGTATCGACCTCAAGTAATTGGGATAAGTGTATGAGAATGATGATGATGATATTGCGAACGAAAAATTATTACCACACGGACCCATTTGAAATTGTTTTGGATTTCATTTGGACTAATGTCCATTGGGATTTTTTGCTATGATCTTCTCAATAGTTAAGCAAATCAATTGCCAAAGGGAACAATTATAACAATGGTTAAAAACAGTTCTCACGGTTCGTCTATATAACGACAGTAACCATTTTAGATTTGTTCGGACAAAACGGTATCGCGATTAAATCAATTGATCACGTTATCCGTGACTTGGACGTTCTACTTACTGATCATTGTATAAAAGGCATAATGGATTAAACAGTGACCTCATACCTAAGTATAGTGGGTTAGATTCTCATATATATTTATTCTAACGGTTACTTGCTTGATGAAGTTGCAAAAACTATCTGAAATCAGTGATCGATTAAGGATCAGGCCCGCGAAATACCTATCTTGAGCGAAATTTTAGGGTCGTACAAAATTTTCGAACTGATAAATGAAGTCAATTAGTTTTTTACTAGCAAATTCTCGCAGTTTTACCCCACCTAGTGCCCGTTCCTATTGGAAAACGGGGATTAAATGTAGCCTATGTTACGCGTTGATAATTTAGCTTTCCATTTGTGAAAGAATTTTTTAAATTGGTTTAGACGTTTAAAAGCGTGAAGGCGTGACAAATAAACGACCTAACATCATTCGTATTTACCAACACGTTTTTTTTATTTATTATTTATACAAAAAAAAAAACATAATGAATTAGTTATAATAGCAACTAAAAACCACTAAGGAAACGAACGTCTGACCAGCGTGGTATATTAGGTCAATTTCCCTCCCGTAAATTACGTAAAAAGGCGACACCATATTTAGCTGAGTTCTCTAGTAATAAATGAATATATGCGTATGTGTGCAATTTTTTTTGTGCAGTAGAAATATCAGGCAAAATCGCATTCAACTTTAGGTAGTTTTTGCGTCATGCATATTAAAGCATACAGAGAAGCAGATAGACAGATAAAAAGTCAAAAAATGTTTGAATTGGCTTATATTAATCTAATGAAGAACCAATATACAGAAATCTATTTATTATAATTTTATTATTTTACGATCGTTAAATGCGTGAACTTGCTAAGCAGTAACATCAAGAAAAAAAATCGGCCAAGTGCAAGTTGTACTCGCGCACGAAGGGTTCCGTAAAACTAAAAAAATATGTGATGTAACTAAAAATTTAAAGTTTTCGGAATTTTTCCTTTATATATGCTGTAAATCGTTGCTTCATGCGAAATTTCAAGATTCTGTCGACTAGAAGTTCCGTTTAGATTTTGATTCCCTTGCGAGTAGTTGCGTGTTTGGAAATATGCAGCTTAAATTGCTGTTTCTTTTGATTGCGTTGACATAGAAGTTTGATTTTGTTACAGCTTAAAGGTCTTATAGATCTGAGTATTTAATATGAATTTCAATTTAATACCTTTACGCGTTCATAAAGAAAGAGGTAGTAAGTTTAAAATTATTAAAAATATTTTTATGTAATTAAAAATATGGTTTTCGCAATTATTCCTTTATCTGTGCTATAAGAAGTTGCTTCGTACCAAATTTCAAGATTCTGAGTTCACGGGTACCCTGTAGATTTTGGTTCCCTTACGAGTGTCGAAAATTTGCAGCATAAACGCCTGCATCTTTTGATTGCATTGGCTTAGAAGTTTAATTTTTTCACAGATTTCAGAGGCAGTAGACAGTACAGTAGACAGTTTAAGGGACAGTATGATATAAATTTCAGCTTGGTACCTTCACGCGTTCCTATGAAAAAGGGTCTTAACAGACAGATAGACTGACAGACGAACAGATGGACGGACAGACGGACGGACGGACAACAAAGTGATCCTATAAGGTTTCCGTTTTTCCTTTTGAGGTACGGAACCCTAAAAACACCGTAAAATTAAATTTGACCCTAAGATATTATCTTAAAGGTATTAAAAGACCCTCAAATGAAGGTTTATAGGGGTACGTGATATAATAAACGTCATTTGAGGAAACCAGAACCGATTTGATGTCCTGATTGCAATCATGTCGACCTAAAAAGCCACTGTACTATTACTAAAAATATATATTTAACCATAATATTTTGAAATACCCTTGAAAATATTTTTTGGGTAATACTAAAAATTAGTTAGAAAATTACCCTAAAGGTGTCATTAAAAATATATTTGCAGACGCGACCATATACTTTGCACAGTTAGTGGAGGAAGTTTTAACGTATACAACTGTAACTTAACAACGATATATTTACATATTACATTTTTTTATTAGAGGCCTTTGTTGTTGATATCCTCATCGTCCCATAATACGGCGTGCCGCCCCATAACCCATCGTGTTCCCTCTCTATTGCCATTAGGCCAACAACTATTACCAATTTCTTGACATCCGTGGTCTAACCAGCGTATCACCGTCATTAAAGCCCCGGCAATAAAGACAGTGTTGCCGGAGCGTCACCCTCACGCGATAGGCTTCTCTGCGGGTGACGTTCTAATCATGCCTTGCTTATTACATATAAACTAGAATATAATCAGGTAGGCGTCGTTACGATGACGTAAGAGAGCGAGTAGGTATGAAAGAGAGTATTAGTGTAAATAAAAAAAAACAGCAAAAGGGAATGCTCCGATGGTTCGGACATGTGGAAAGAATTCCGAACGAACGTCTGGTTAAGAAGATATACAATACGAAAGTGGAAGGATGTAGGTACGAAGGAAGACCGAGACTAACCTACCTAGACCAAATCGGTCACGTACTGAAGGAAGGTGGAGTCAAGAGTCTCCGAAACCGGCGAGCGTGTATGAAGAGAATTATGAATGTTGAGGAAGCGAGTGAAGTATGCAAGGATAGAGTTCGCTGGCACTCTGTTCTCTCTGCGTACCCTGCAAGGGATATGGCGTGATGATATGTATGTATGTATGTATAATCAAGTAGTTTTCACTATATTGTGACAGGTTAAGAATAAAACGTATAACGACCTCTAAATTTCTAGTTGGAGTCGAAAAAACCAGCTGAGGTTACACCAGGAGAATATGAAACAGTACTTCGAAAACTAAATCTAGACCTATCTATCTTTCTATCTATGTATCTGATGTTATTATTATATTTTACTTTTATCATATATAATCCAACGTCTTTATTTATATTTCACTCATCATCATCATTCTGTTCTTATCTCAATTATTTGAGGTTGACTCATTATGTACTCTGTTTTCATCATACATTTTGTAACATTTTTGAGAATAGCTTAATAAACAGCCGACGGTATGATGTCAACCCTTCTTAAGAATGTAGTTGTAGATCAGACGGCATCAGAATCTGGCACAGATCAATGCTATGGTCTTAGACGTCTTTTGCGATGCTCAAGAACAATTTAAGGGTTGATAGTATACATAGTTATCACTACACAGCACTTTTTACAATCAATGTTCTTAAATATAAACATTTAATCCTGTTATATTTCCAGATAAACATCCACCGGGATGGGTATTAATATCAACGCTACCACCAAAACAAGAGCCAATAACAATATCATCAACAACAACTACAGAATCAACAACATCTACAACAGAAGCACCTAAAGTTGAAACAACAATTTTAACAACTGCATCCATTGAAATATCAAACCCAACAATTTTAAGTTCAACGACAGATATAACAAGTTCAACAAGTGCTATAGCTAGTTCAACAACAACAGAACCATCAATTCAAACAACAGAGCAGAAGCCAGTTAACGAGTTTACAGTTAACGTAACTTTATCACCAACGATTCCTACTTCAACTTCAAGTATTGGATTGACGACTTTCACTTCAGTTTCTTCTGAAAATGTAACAGAAAATGCTGTTGATAAAAACGTTACTGAAGCATCAATGCCTAACAGTAAGTTTTTTTTTTAAATATGAAATCTATCTCTCTATTTTATTAACGTCCAATATTGATCATAGGTCATCTAAGAAAGATTGTAGTAATCGCCACGGGGTAAAACTCGGGCTGGTATAGATGGTGATATAAGGTACCTAGGAAAGTGCTCTTGGTAATCTTTAGCTGGTTTTTTTTTTATGTCTTTACCATAATTTTAATAGCTTTTTATAAACTGTAAAGGGGTTTATATTGAGTCTTATAGCTAAAATGATCATCTTAGCTAATATAATCCCAATGCTGGACTCGAGCCTCCTCCACGATAGGAGGGAATTGACCTACTATATCATGATGATCAAACTGGTTGGTATAGGATTTTGTTTCGAGTTTGCCATCTCTTGTATAGATGTTATCTGCATATTATATCTCTTAGTCATATTTTACGACACCCACGAGCAAGATGATGAAGAGGATGGTTGACTGCACAGACTGCGTACCGATTAAGATACCGACCCACTTTGCTAAGTGTCGCGGGTATGAATACCTTCCAGAGCAATACTTTATGCAATACATAAATTGTTATTCTGCATCTAATTCGTGGATATAGGACTATTCCCTTAGTGCAAGGTGCTACTCTTAAAAAAAATATATGTTTCCACTTCATGGAAAAGCTAGCTAACTAGTTGATAGTATCTCTGTATGGCCTATTCAATTCCAAGTCATTAAGATGGGTCTTATAATTGACTACTAGTTACATTTATGGATTTCATAGTATATTTTTTTAATAAAAAGTAATCCAATAATGCCTAAATAAGGATTAGAATCCATATATCCTATGGCTTATACAGTTACGTAATCCAAATATATGTCATATTAAATACTTTCCGTGTGGTGACGCAGTAAAAAGATAATTTACCATTCAAAAGTCCTTGGATATCGTAAAAGACGACTGAGGGGTACAATTTGAAAACAAAATATATTTAAAAGGAGGAAAAGTGTGTATGTTATAATAGAATAAATCGAGTCGCCTTCCATTGTGGAACATTCTCGAACCATCCCCGTAAGCAGCAATAGCACAAGAATGAGCTGAGATTATGATGATCATATTAAAAGCTCTACCTCGATGCTGATCTTACCACTAATTTGATAGAATCATTCATCATGGCATTCTCACGGAGAAGCCTATGTCAAGTGCGCCTGTATATGCTGATGAATAATTAGAAAGGTACTTAAAAAGCCTTGCGACTTAGGAGTTTAGTGCCTTCGCGCAGGATGCTTGCAGCGTGGCCACCGAAAACCTTTGTCTTCGGGTCTTGGTGGCCCGCTCGCACGACTAAGAGAGGAGTCCTTGCATGGTGGCTCTATAGGGTTGCACGCCGTCTCTTCCGTCGCCCCGAATCGATTTGGCGGAGCGCTACCACATCCATAGTCCACCGCAAGGAAAAAAATAGGGTGCTTGCAGCGTCAAGCATATCTTAACCACTATGGTCAAGAAATCGGTACCAGGTGTCAGTAGTATGACGATAGCTAGGGAATACAGTAGTTATGAAAATCCGCGCCGCCATTTCGTCACCTTGGGATGATTGAACAGATGGCAGAGAGTGTTGATTCAAAAACATCAATCTGACATTTCGTTGATGTATTTATTTATTTTTCATTTTGCAGATGACACATCAGCAACTACTTCAGCACCAGTATCAACCACGGAGTCTGTTAATATGTCCGACTATAGAAACGGTAAGAGTATTTATACATTTCATCATTTCGAATGGCTGTCAAAAAGATATTAACAGTCCAGCACCAGTGGCCGAGACCCAATGGCGATGGGGAGGGAATATGATTAGTTACGGGGACACGCGGCGCATTTCCTTCACTCCGGACGGAATGAATGGCGTGTGCCCAGACAATAGCCTGTAAAAAAAGACCATAATACGATTCATAATTCTATATATCAATTAATTCGTATTAAAGAATTCTATTAAACATAAGCGTCCTCATGAAAAACTATAATGTCATTATCACCACGCCTGGTAAATTAGTTATTGATTACAATTGGTATTATAAGGTCCAGGGCAGTAAGCATAGGCTAGAGAACTTTCCTTTGCCCTATTTTTAACCGACTTCAAAAAGGAGGAGGTTCTATGTTTCATTGTATGTATTTTGAAAATAATATTTATTGATAGCTTGCACTCGTAACATGGTACGGATGGAAAGTCAGATGGATAAATTTACAAATAGTTATTCTCAGTAAGGGTGTTATTTCTGATTATGTGTTGTATATTTTTAAAATACAACATGACACAACATTTTGTGTACATATTGCACTTGACTTTCCGTGTGGTGACGGAGTAAGAATATAAATCACCACCTATCTTACCCGTGGGTGATCGTAAGAGACAAGACAAGGGATATAAAACGCATATAACATCAATGCAAGAGAAGGAAAGCTCGAAACTAAACCCTATACCTATACACGTCTGACCAGCGTGGTATAGTAGGTCTATTTCCTTCCCATTATGGAGGAGGCTCGAGTCCAATAGTGGGACATATATGAGCTGAAATGATGAATCGTCTCCCACCAGTAATGTGTTGGCAGTATTTATAGCCGTTAACCATAAAGCATAGGAATTGTTATATTAAATTTCGAGAAATTAAATCCAGTAGTATTTACGTAGGCAGAAAGACTAGACACCCAAAAATCATGAAACTGTATCCTAAGAATGGTTCTAACACTCTTCATACTATTTTTTCTCAATTATCTTCAATGTACTTCTATTAATTTATTATATGTATAAAATATATACTATATTTTGCTTGCTGTGTGGTAGGGGCTATGAGTACTACCAACCCTTACTGTGCTCGTGGATATCGTAAAAGATGGCTAAAAGCTTTATATCGACATGATCAATTCTATCTGATGCTGTCTAGTTAATTACATTCCCAAGGAGGATTAACGTCAATGCGAACGATCATAAAACTATTGCCAATAACTTGCAATACGTACAATGGATGATGTGTAGGTACGTATTGCATCAACTCCAAGTAATTAGGATAAGAGCAGGATGACGGTGATAATGATGAGGTAATTTGCTTAGTCTAATTTGAAACAAGATAGTTTATTATCATACTTAAGACTTGTAATATTACTTTTTTTTTTTATGGGGGCAAATGAGCAGACAGCACACCTGATGGTAAGTGTTACTGCCGCCCATGGACCTTTGCAATATCAAAGGTATAGCTAGGTCGCTGCCTACCAATATAATCCCCAAACCCACCTCAGTAAAGCTTCCGGCTCTCTCGCTCACCGAACGAAGCGCAATAACACATTGGCATTACATTTATAGTGGTAGGACTACGCTGTTGACTGATCCCTGTCAATAGCCGCGGGCCGGTCCGTCCGGGGTAGTAGATCTCGCAGAAGATCGACGTCTGAGTAATAGCAATGTGCTATTGCGCTTCGTTCGGTGAGCGGAAGAGCCGAAAGCCCAACTGGGTGGGTTTGGGGATTGTAATGGTAAGCAGTGACCTAGCTATACCTTTGGTATAGCAAAGGTCCATGGGCGGCAGTAACATTTACCATCAGGTGTGCTGCTCGCTCGTTTGCCACCATAAGCAATAAAAAAAAAGAAGAAAAAAAAGATAAGACAAAGTTATAAATGATACGAGCAGGTAGTATATATAACTAGGAAGTATAGATATCATGACAACAATGTCACGAGGGTGACAACCTTTAAACATTAAAGTAAAGATATTAAAGAAATAATGGTAAAACCAAAATAATGGTCTTTGAAAGAGATGAAACCAGAACAGATGTAAGAGTAACAATAGATAATGATGTACTAGAGCAAGTGGATGAATTTGTATATCTTGGATGTGGATTTAGCCGAGATGGAAGGTACACCACTGATATAGAGCGAAGAGTGAATGGGGGAAATAGAGTGAACGGAGCGTTGGGGCAACTTCTCGGCAGCCACCACCTCAGCCAGAAGGCACGTGTAGCAATACATAACGCAGTGCTTATCCCAACATTACTGTATGGAAGCGAGAGTTGGGTATGCAGAAAAGAGTATGAAAGTAAAATTAATGCGGTCGAAATGCGATCTCTGCGGAAAATCTGTGGAGTTAGGCTGACCGACCGCATTCTTAACGATGACGTAAGAGAGCGAGTAGGTATGAAAGAGAGTATTGGTGTAAAGATGCGAAAGGGAATGCTCCAATGGTTCGGACATGTGGAAAGAATGCCGAACGAACGTCTGGTTAAGAAGATATACAATGCGAAAGTGGAAGGATGTAGGTACCGAGGAAGATCGAGACTAACCTACCTAGACCAGATCGGTCATGTACTGAAGGAAGGTGGAGTCAAGAGTCTCCGAAACCGGCGAGCGTGTATGAAGAGAATTATGAATGTTGAGGAAGCGAGTGAAGTATGCAAGGATAGAGTTCTCTGGCACTCTGTTCTCTCTGCCTACCCTGCAAGGGATATGGCGTGATGATATGTATGTATGTATGTATATTAAAGAAATCTGTACTGTGCGACAGGTGCTACAAATATAACCTTTACTTTGCTCGTGGATGTCGTAAAAGACGACTTAAAGCTTTATACCGGTTAACTCCATCTGATGTTGTTTGCGTCGAACACAACTAATTGAGATTAGAGCAGAGGAATGTTTAAAAAAAATCTCAGAGTGTGGTGACGGAAAAAGAATATAATTCACCGAACCTCTATGTTGCGATAAACTAATAATATCTGGATAACCGAGCTTTCGCTCGGTATTTTCTTTTTAGTGTGTTATGAAGATATATTTAAATATAATAAAAATAATAAATTAAATAAAAATAAAAAAAAATATAATTAAAAATGTAATAAAAAAGAGAAACAGGATCCGAACAGGCCTCGATTAGATTACTCGATTATCCAATTGAGGTGTCTTAATGACAGCGTCAAAGTTTGCCGTCATATTTTAATAGTTGTCAGCCAACGCAAAATTATATATTTCTACAAATGAAACTTAGCTAGATCGATTAGTCGTCCTCGAAATCCCCTGCATGCTAAATTTCATGAAAATTGTTAGTACCGATTTCGAGATTCAGAAAATATATATATATATACACTACCGTCCAAAAGTTTGGAAGCACACCTGTTTTCAAACAAAACAAATAAATGCCGACTAATAGCGGTAAAAATTAGCAATAATCTTAAGTTTTACAACCTTTTACGACTGTCTACACAAACACAAAAGGATTATTATCCTACATTCATCAAGTTTTATGGAATTCCTTAATATTGACGAAACACGTGTTTTATGACTTAATCCGTCGGCTACTTTATCCTATGCAATGGTGTAGTTTTATTGATAATGTTTGCTGGTTTTAACTTTTTTAGACCTTATTCAGTCGCACTTGAGCATTGGCACGTGAAAGTTGTGATATTAACATTGTCTGTATTCGAAAGATATCGGCTACTACTTTGACCGTATTTTTTCTTCTGAAAATGGCAAAACGCAAGCAAATCACGCTTGAACAGCGAAGCGCTATTTGCACTCTACGCGAGGAAGGATACAGTGAACGTCAAATCGCAGAAAGGCTCGGAATTTCTTGTAAAGGTGTCCACTATACCCTTGCTAGAAAACAAGAAACGGGGAAAAATGAAGATAGAAAGAGATCTGGTAGGCCCAAATCCACAACAAATCAAGAGGACAACTTCATTAGAGTTCTTTCTAAACGGAATCGACGCTTAACTGCACCACAGATCACTGCAGCTCTGAATGATACGCGAGAAACACCCATTTCAACAACTACTGTTAAAAGACGCTTACTGTCTGCGGGATTAAGAGGATGTGTTGCTGCTAAAAAACCCAAACTAACAAATCGACATAAGAAAAATAGACTAGAATGGGCAAAAGCGCATAAAAACTGGACTATAGAACAATGGGAAAATGTCCTTTGGAGTGACGAATCAAAATTTCAGATTTTCGGATCCAATAGACGTGTCTTTGTACGCCGGTCAAAAGAAGAGAGGGCTTCAGAGGCATGTACAGTGCCTACCATCAAACATGGTGGTGGTAATGTCATGGTTTGGGGGTGTTTTGGCAACAGTAAACCTGGCAATCTTGTGAGGATAACCGGAAAATTAAACAAGGAAGGCTATTTAAAAATTCTCCAAGATTCTGCCATACCCAGTGGACTAAGTCTCATTGGTTCTGGATTCATTTTTCAACAGGATAATGATCCTAAGCATTCGTCTAAATTGTGCCAGAACTTTTTAAACAAGAAAAAAGCTGAAAACATTTTAAACATCATGCAATGGCCATCTCAATCCCCTGATCTTTCTCCCATTGAACTTGTTTGGGATGAACTTGACAGGAGGGTGAAAAGTCGTTGTCCTACGAGCTCAGAACATTTGTGGCAGCTATTAGAGAACGAATGGAACAAATTAGATAAAGATTATTTTAAAAAATTGATTAATAGAATGCCCAGAATATGTGAGAAGATTATAAAGGAGAAAGGTGGACACTTTGATGAAGCTAAAATTTAATCTAATTTACCATTGTATATTATTTTTTTATTTTGTTTAAGTTAGTTTCTGTTTGTTCTTTATTTTTTTATCAATACATTTAAATTTAAATGACTTAGTTTGGTTTTATTCGATTTTACCTTGCTGCTTCCAAACTTTTGGACGGTAGTGTATATACAAGAATTGTTCGTTTAAAGATATTAGATAGATAGATTAGATAATATGCATATAATGTCTATGCAAGAGATAGAATATTCGAAATAAAATCCAAATACTAATGTAGAGACCCTCCTATTGTAGAGAAGGCTCGAGACTGAACCTGAACATGATTCATCATCATCTCAGCTCATATATGTCCCGCTGCTGGGCTCGAGCCTCCTCTACACTTTGAGAGCAACTGATCTACTTACACCACGCTGGTCAGATGTGTTGATATACACTTTTATTACGAGTTTTCCTACTAGTCCTAGTCGTCTCTCACGATCACCCACAAGTAAAATAGGGGGGTGGAGAATTGTATTCTTACTCCGTCACCACATGAAAACACCATGATTAAATTCTGGAAATCTTATCTTTTTCTAATATCATGGTCACCATATTCCTAACATAATTGTTTAGGTATTAAATACAGCAATTACATCTCACAATCTACAATTGTTATAAAATATTGTTTTGCCTCTTTGACGGTATTTTAAACTTCATAACATATAGTTAACTATGTAGCGGATTTCATTATTTAAAATCATCATCATCATCACAGCCCACACAAGTCCCACTGTTGGGCTCTGAGCCTGAGCCTCCTCCATAGTGGGAGGGAAATTGACCTACTATACCACGCTGGTCAGACGTGTTGGTATAGGGTTTTGTTTCGAGTTTTCCTTCTCTTGCATAGATGCTATATGCGTTTTATATCCCTTAGTCATCTCGTACGATCACCCACGGGTAAAGATATGGGGTGGTGAATTGTATTCTTACTCCGTCACCACACAGAAATTAGGTATTATTCAAAATGTATCAAGGTTATCATTATTTAATTGCTTCTACAGATGGCGTGGTTAAGATAATATAGCTACAAAATGTCGCGTGTTCGATACCCGCAGAAAATAATAAATGCTTTATTTTATACTATGTAAAGAAGACGGTAAATATACAGCTAATACTCAATTTTTAATAATAAATAATTGTTCATAATAATCATCAATCTCCTACTCTTATCCCAATTACTTGGGGTCGCTACAATATGTACTCTTCTTTTATATTACATTTTGTAAAAGTTATTGGCAATAGTTTTATGACCGGCCGCCTGCCAGACGTAACCCTCCTTGGGAATGCAATCTTTGACCAAATGGCATCAGATAGAGTTGGACCAGATGGTTATAAGGCTCTTAATCGTCTTTTACAACATCCACGAGCAAAGTAAGGGTTGGTAGTTTTCGTAATCGCTACCACACAAAATATATAGGTATAAATATATGCACTGCCGAAGCAAGTATGTAATATTTCCGTGTGGTGACGGAGTAAAAATACTATTCACCAACCCATATCCTACCCATGGGTGATCGTACAAGACGAGTAAGGGATATAAAACGTATATAACATCTATGCGACAGAAGGAAAACTGGAAACAAAACCCTATACCAACACGTCTGACCAGCGCGTTAATTTCCCTCCCATTACGGAGGAGGCGCAAGCCCAACAGTGGGACATTATAGGCTGTGATGATGATGATATATCAATAATTCTTAAATACATAGTTCTTAAGATCGCGTGCCATGAAAATACCTCAATAACTACGGACAGTTACAGTGCTAAGAATTAATAATGACTAATTACACTTAATACATCTACAATTGTATAAATTAATTCGTTAACTTGATCATTATGAAACAATGGGTTATTAATCAATTTGTCACTGTCAAACTAACTATCATTGTAAAGTTTTATGACGGTAATAGACCTTTAAATCAAGATTTTTCCTCTTAAAACTTTTATTTACCGTGTAGTGACGGAGTAAGAATACAATTCACTACCCCTTATCTTACTCGTGGGTGTCGTAAACATGACTCATCATTCTCCTACTCTTATCCCAATTACTTGGGGGTCGATACAATATGTACTCTTCTTACATAGTACATAGTGTAAAATTTATTGGCATTAGTTTTATGACCGGCCGCCTGTCAGACGTCAACCCTCCTTAGGAATGTAATTGTTGACTAAACGGCATCAGATGGAGTTGGCCCAGGTCGTTATAAGGCTCTTAGTCGTCTTTTACGACATCCACAAGCAAAGTAAGGGCGGGCCACCGAAGTTAAAAATTGAGTACCGGTGGTCCGCTCGCACAGCGAAGAGAGAGGAGTTTTACGGTGGGTCTATGGGGTCACGCGCCGTCTTTCCGTCACCCCGGACCGATTCGGCTTGGCGAGACGCATTCATGGTCCACATAAAAAAAAAAACCAAAGTAAGGGTTGGTAGTATTCTTAGCCATACAGCTTGTCGTAAACATGGCTAAAGCATGCTATGTGGATAAAATCATTATAAGACAAGTAAACTCGATTAAAACCCTATGCTACTATGTCTGACCAGCATTAATTTAATATAATAGTTGGACTTGACTATTAAATTCTTTTTTGGTGCTTATGGTGGCAAACGAACAAGTAGCAGACCTGATGGTAAGTGTTGCCTATGGACCTTTGCCATACCAGGGGTATAGATACGCCGCTGTCTACCGACCAATACCCACCCAGTTTGCCGATCCGGCTCGAGAAGCACAACGGCAAATTTACCACTGTTCAAACGTCCATTTTCTTCGTGAGTGTGGTACTAGCCTGGATGGATCAATCCGCAGCTGTAGACAGAAACCTGTCAACAGCGTGGCCCTACCACTAAATTAACGAGATTTAATATTTGAGACACTAGGCTTTTTATAAAAAAAAACTTATTTGTGTGTAAAAAATTACTACCCACACTGGTATAATTGATAAGACGGTTAGAATGTATTTACTATTTGCCTATTTAGTTATCAGAATCTATGTTGGTCAAAGTCGCAACTTCTCCGGAATCTAGTGTTGGGCGTTTTTTTTGCTGTATCTGTTCAGCTTATATAAGTCCCCAGTGTTGGGCACGAGCTTCCTCCATAATGGGAGGAAAATTGACCTACTATATACTACTGGTCAGACGTGTTAGTATAGGGTTTTATTTCGAGTTTTCATTTACTTACATAGCTGTTATATGCGTTTTATATCCCTCGGTCGTCTCTTACAATCACCCATGGGTAAAATAGGGGTTGATGAATTGTATTCTTACTCCGTCACCACACGGATTTTTGCTGTATGAAGTAAATTAATAACGATTAAACCTTATTTTAATTTTCAATAGCTATGACATTAATAGAATTGTTGGAGATTTACTATTTAACTGTTTGAGTAACATAGAATCAAGTAGGAGCCGAAAGATATACCTAGGGAAAAATAAATAAAAAGGCAGTGTAAGTCAATCTTATACTTTTGGCAGTTAAAAAAAAAACACATTCTAATCTTAACATTTGATAATAACCCAATGCTTGGCTACGAAACTACATTTTCAGCATATATCGGCTATACACAGTAGTTTGATATTGAAATTTCTTATCTAATATCGTTTAGAATATACTCGCCTCTTATTAAAGGAAAAGCTAAAAGTGTAATCTATATGTATCAACTTTAAGTACTGATTTTAAGATAAAACCTAAAAAAAGAAAGATAATTACAGATAAAAATTTAAAAAAATCATCCTCACTTTCATTTTTGTTTTATTATTTACAATGAATGGTTATAACATAATAGCAGGTTAAAGACCTCTCCCAACAAAAATGTATTACTCTGTATAATCTAAACAAAAACAAAAAAATAAAAACTGTTCGATGTTCAAACAAAGAGTTGCGCGCGAAGCGACCGCACGCCACGGCCAAGGCGAGCGCAAGGACGACTGTGGCATTTGTGGTTTTTGCATTGACGTTTAACAACAAAAAAAAGTTAATTTTGAATAAAGAAGTGATTTAAAAGAAGTTTAAGTGTGGTTTTAAATATCGAAAAATAGTTTTTAAACTTTAATATCAAATTAATAAAAACATTTTCGTATATTTTGTATGTTGTGTCAGTTTAAGTGAAGAAAATTATTACTGTGAATCAAGTTCAAGTTCTAAGTACACTAAAGACAATGTCGAAGTGGTTTTTATATATTTACCAACAGTTTTTAAAATATAAAAATGTCATGGGAATTTGAGGATAAATTTAATCAATTATTTTGACATCAATTTCTGTGGGAATATTTCCTATAATAATTAATATTAATTCAATTATAATTTAAACAATTCGATTACAAAAACCGACTATTTAATTATAAGAATCTTTAAATCGAAAAATGAAATATACGAAAATATAATAATTTGTATATATTAAGTATTTCAAACTATATAATTAATTGTTCTATTACCATATAAAATTTAGGAAGCATTAGACTGGTTTTTTTGAGCAAAAAGTTTAATTATGAGTCGTTAAAAATCCTTCAAATTATAATGCACAAAAAGATACCTACATATATTTGGTAAAAAATAAAACCAACAATTGCTTAAAAAGAGTCTTAAATTAATATTTTCAAAGTTATTAATTGTAAATTAAAAGTTTGAAACTTAGTTTAAATACAAGAATTAATATTTGATATAGATCTTAATCAACGGATACAAGTACACTGAACTTTGTACGTTAATTGCGTAATAACTTAATGTACATATTATTTAAAAATATTGAATCAAAGATTAATTAAAAAATATAAATAAAATATTTGAAAAATATTTAGAAACAAATTTATATTCGAATAACAACTAACGCGGGTGTTTTATTGATTATTGAACAAGTAATTACCAATAACTTTTAAAAGGAATATTTTTCTTTTTTTATCAAACTTGTAAAGATTGCAATTTAATGAAGTTGTTACTTAAAATATTTAGGTAAATATGATAATAATATTCTTAATTGACATAAAAAGTGCACATTTGTATTAATAGGATTCTCCAACACCTGCGCTATTAAAGACTGTGACGCAAATAAAATAATACTTATTATTAAAATATATCACTGAAATAGACGCACAATAACTAAAATATAAAATAAATAAAATACTAAAAAGAATACTAAAAAAAGGTATATTAAATACTAAAATAATTAAAAAAAAATACTAAACTAATTCTTAATTCCTTATTAAACACTAATAATCTGTTAATAATTCATATAAATTCTAATAACAAATTGCATAAAAATATAAAATTTAAATTTCGAACTTATTTACCATCAAATTAATTACTAAATTTTAAATTTCGAATTTTAAAACATAACATACAATTGAAATTTGAAACCCGTCGACTAAATGTTCTGAAGCAATATGATTATCAATTCAACTTTGCTGGTCCTGGCAGTTTGTGGTCGGCGGCTATGGGATGCGCCAACCGGTCGTATCGTCGGCGGTGTCAAATCAGGCTTTGGACAATGGCCGTGGCAGATCTCCTTGAGGCAGTACAGGACGTCGACATACCTACACAAATGTGGGGCAGCATTGCTGAACGAAAACTGGGCGATAACGGCGGCGCATTGTGTTGAACAGTGAGTATTAATTTCTTTTTTTTTTCTTCTTCTTTTTTTGTAATGGCAAACAGCTACTAATTCGAGCCCATTATTGCCAGCATCGAGTTTTTATATGACAAGTCTATTTTTATAAATTATCACTTTATTTAAGGCTTTAAATGTAAATAAGTCAAATCTTCGCCTTCAATAGTGCTTTATGCAACAGAACTTTGGGTAAAGTAAAAGAAATATATCGCCTCTTTGCTTCAATAATGTGTTATTTTGAAAAATGAAATTTTAGAGGAGTGCATTTCAAGTTCAAAAAAAATAATTGATATAGGTATAAATCTATGATTTTAATTATTTAATTATTCTATCAAATTTACGTTAAAAAAAAATATTCTTTGCGACACAATTATTTTTTGAAACTTGTAAAACGTTTCTCTAAAATTTATTTTTTCAGGATAACACATTATTGAAGCAAAGAAGCGATTTATATCACATTATCTACAGCTCAATACTTCCTCCACATCACATTACATAAACTACCTTTATAATTATTTAATATAACACGTTAAAACATTAAAATATTGAATATAAAACAAGTTACCACCACATGACGCTTACACGTCCCCACCAAAATTTCGAGTATAAAATTTCAACCAAATAAGTTATATTTTTATTTTCTATTATAATTTTTTTTTTCTATAGGGTTCCATATCGTGCTATAAAACGAATACGTATAGTAATAAGCTACAATTGTATTACACAACTTATCAACTATAGCCCATCCAATACTGTGTAGCTATTAGTTCATACAATAATTTTGATTTATTAAGTATAGAATTGGCTAATTTTGGACCCATACCGTCTCCATTTGTCGTAGCTGCATAATATTTTATTCTTTTCATCATCTCAGCTCATATGGGTGAAATCCTTCTCCATCATGGGTGAAAATTTGATCTAATATATCACGCTGGTCAGACGTCTTGGTATAAGGTTTTATGTCGAGTTTTTCTTCTGCTACATCTACATATTATATTCCTTAGCCGTCTTCTACGATATCCGCGATCAAAGAATGTTGAATTTTATTCTTATTTTGTTACGGAACGATAAAGGAGAGATAGCTTGAATTATAATATGTACTCATCAGGTGTGCAGCGTCGTATAGAAAGCCAATTACTATTAAATAATTAAGAAGTATTTGCCCAACACTGGGACGTCAATTGATTAAAAACGAGAAGAATTTTCCAACAAATTATATTATAAATAAAATTTCAAATAACGCCGGATAAAAAAGAAACGTTAATCAACAAAACTAGTTAAGAAGAATCTTAGTTAAAACTAAACTTCAATGATGAATCCAGAATTTCGTCTCCTGCCTTCAAGCACTCAGATTAGCTTAGAATTACCATTGTCCATTAATTTCTCAAATGTTAAATCATGTTTGAAAATAAATAATGGCTATCATTATGCGTTCAAAATCCCTATTGCAGCTAATAAAAAGAGTCGAGGAATTTAAACAGATACTCATAAATTATATCTAAGAACCATTTCGATCATGTCAGCTTTCAAACAAAAAAAAGTAGCCATTTCACAACCATTTCTTTAGAAACTACAACACAAGACAGACACAAAGACACGTCAAACTTATAACTCTCTTTCTTTTGCGTCGAGAGTTAAAAATAACTCGTTATTTTTTAACTCTGGTTAATAGTTTGACGTCAAATCTGTCTCAACGTTCAACAATTCCCTGATCATCGAGAGGAGTTAGCTTTACTGTCAATATTTTAAGTACTAAAACATGGCGATTTGCGTCTGCGATCGGTCCATTTCATGAAAAAAACCCACTCAAGAATTAATACCGCTGTTGAGTAGCTGCAAGTGTTGAATTTCAACAGCTTACTCACTCCAAAATAAACGTCATATTTTTGTCATTAATGTTATTTTTTTTTTTATATTTCGACGTTTCTTGTTTTTTTTTTTTTTTTTTAAAAAGACACCACAGTATACTAAGGAAATAATCCTTGTATTGCGGGGGACTTTACAAATATGCAATTAACGCATGCAAATCACACCCAGAATCAGAACAAAACTTAGTGAATCGCATAAAGTAATGTCTTGCGTAGGAATCGAACCCATATCTTAACCATTACGTCATCTGTGCAGTCGGTACTTAGTTCCTTTTTAAATTTTTAAATCTTTTTTTTTCTAGACAGAAAGATTGTTGTTTATTTAGACTAAGGAATTCAGAGAATAAAAAAGTAAATATACGGCTGCGAATATACATATCTACATGTGCAATCTTAGCAGAAATTTGTTAAAACTGGACACTGGCAGAAATAAATACAGTTTAAAAGACATCACTGAAGAAAAAGACCGAGTTTCCTTGGCCCGCTCGCGTGGCAAAGACATGTAAGGCGGGTCTGTGCGGGTAAATTCCGTTGAACCGGACGGAATTAACGCGGTGTGACCACACCATAGACCACACCATAAAAAAAAAGTCTAAAAGACATCATAAGTTAACTAATACAAAAAAAAAACACTATTGAAAATAAATGCCAATATTTTTAATATACATACTTAGATGATTATTTTTTTGCATATTAAGTAGGAAGTCTGGTAACATATCAATTAGTCATTTGATATCAATATTGTTGAAGGTTATATATAGAACAAATTCTCGGTAGCAGTTCTTAACTATCATCATATTAATTAGACTCGAAGAGTTAATTTGAATCCAAGGAAACATTATACCTATTGTATTGATGATTATATGGTAATTAGATTTTTAATTAGACTGTACATAGCTACAAAGACAATTTGATGTAAATAAAACCTGTTTCTAAACGAAGACGACCCGAAGTCAGTATTGTAAAATATATATATATATATATATATATATATATTTTTGTTTATTTAATGTAAGTATATTCTTGAGATTAAACGACCGTTGAATATTGAGGGTCAATTATGTGATGAGATTCAATTATTTTTATTTTTTATATTGACTCACGTAATTGGCTTAGTGTAAACAAATACGGGTGACGGTGTCTTCGGCAGTACACGGTCGTGAGGAGGGATAAGACACCGTCCTGCCAATACTGCGATTGTTGATTGATCATCAGTGCCGACTATCGCTAAGGCGATGTTCGACAGCGTCTGTAATTGGAACGGGATCGCCGTCTTCCGCCAGACAGACGTTTCGTGAAAGAAGGTGGCGGGGCGGGTCCGAGAGGAAATCCTCCCTCGTGACCATGAACGCTGTAAAGTGTTCGAAACGTCGGGAGATTAAAAATCAAATACAAACGCGATAGAATCCGCAAAACTAGTTTCATTTCAAACATAAATTATAGCTAAAAACCATCTAGAACACTTTAGCTTACAAACAAAAACAACTGCATTATTATATTTGATCCATTGGTTTAGGCAGCTATTATGCCCAAGATAACACATCCACCCGTTAAATTTATAATATACATCTTTTTGCGTCGAAATTTGATAAAAAAATACGGCAGACTATCACCATACATCAAGCCAGGTTACCGCAAATCAATGAATAGATTCTGGTAGCTTGCTCAATTGGTGGAAATATGTAACACGTCAGATTTTGGGATACCACTGTATCCTTCTATCGCTTTGAACTGTATAGGAGAGTTGTGGACGATCCTGTAGTCTGTTAAAAAAAGCTATATAATCATTACCATCCTCCTGCTCTTATCCCAATTATTTGGAGTCAACGCAATATTGCAAAAGTTATAGGCAATAGTTTAATAACCAGCCTGACGTTAACCCTCCTTTGGAATGTAATTGTTGATCAAAAGGCATCAGATGGTGTTGGCTCAGATCGATATAAAGCTCTTAGTCATTTTCTACGACAGCCGAAAAGAAAGAAAGTTAGGATAGCTAGAAAATAAAAAGGGCTCTATCATTATACAAATAAAGACCGGCACGAGTATAATTTTAGCATTATATCTTCTCTGTATCTTTATAAGCCTTAAGCCTTGTACCAAAACATATTAGATATTTTTTCTTTCATTGCGATGAAGACTCTGCTGATCTATCAATAGGACGTTTTTGACTTGTAAAAATGAAGTTTAATAGTTTTAATTTATTTTCGCCAGCGTGCCGCCATCAGAACTTTTGGTTCGCCTGGGAGAACACGACCTGGCTCAAAGTGATGAGCCTTACGGTTTCATTGAGAGGAGAGTACAAATCGTCGCTAGTCATCCACACTTCGATCCTGCCACCTTCGAGTATGACCTGGCTTTGTTGAGGTAAGATATTAAATTGATCCTTATTATTTTATTTCCCCATAAGGTGATGGATTAATCATACAGTCACTCAACTCAAAGGTTCCGAGTTCACCAGATAAAAGGCAGTAACACTTTTCAGGGAATATTATATAATTTTTCTTCATTGCAGCCTATGTCCAGTAGTGGGTGTTAATGGGCTGAAGGATAGATGAAAAGATTCATCATCATCTCAGCTCATTTACGTCCCACCACTGTTTTTGAGCATCCTCAACAACAGGAGGCAAATTGACCTACAATACCATGCTGGTCAAAAGTGTTGGTACCTATAGGGTTTTATTAGAAAGTTTTCTTCTCTTACATAGATGTTATCTACATACCTATATCTCTTAATCGTATTATACGACACCCATAGGCAATAAAGGGGGTGGTGAATGGTATTCTTACTTCATCATTAGGTACATAGGTAATATATAAAATAAATTATTTATTATAAGGTAATATAAAAAGATTATCATTGCTGTAATTTTACTGTAGTTTTATTTTTATTCAAATTTTCCATGTGGTGACGGAGTAAGAATACAATTCACCACCTCCTATCTTATCCGCGGGTGATCGTAAGAGACGACTAAGAAATATAAGCGCATATAACACCATGCAAGAGAAGAAAATCTCGAAATTTAACCCTGTACCAACACGTCTGATCAGCGTGGTATTACTATACCACGCTGATCAATTTCCCTCCTAGTACTGAGAAGGGTCGAACCGAACAGTGAAATACATATGACATGAGATGATGATGATGATGATTACTGTAACTCGTAACGTCTGATTCAGACTTATACTATAACACAAACATACCTTCTTCTTCTTCTTATGTATTGGCAATCAGCTACATATACGAGTTATTGGTGCCAGTGTAAAGTTATAAATATTTTCACGTTTTTAGTCTTTCAAGTCAGTCGTTGTCCAAGTCAAATTGTCACCATTAACAGTGCAATGGCCACACTGTTGATGGTATCTTGTGGGAATTTTGATGGAAAACGAAAACGTTGTAAAGCACTTTTATATGATATTCACTACATCCCAGTATTTCCGCACATCACATTACATAAAATGCCATCAAAATTATCTAATATAACACGTTAAAACACTAAGATATCGAATATAATACAAGAGCACCACATAACGTTTTCAAATTCCCGTCAAAAGTCCACAAACATACCAAAAGTCCACAAACATACCACATATACTTATTAAATCGACTTAACAATAATTAATGAATTTTACACATTTATGTATATATTAAAGAAATAATTAGCAAACAAATAAAATGTTTGAATTCCATGAAAATATTATTTGTGTACATGAAGCTAGTTTGGTTAAAAAAAAAAACAGTTACAATACTTACATTCGTATGACGTGGATTTTAGGGTTCCTTTGTATTAATCTTGATGTTTTTAAATCAGCGTTGCTTAACTCCGGTTGTGAGACAAATTCGAGTCGCGGACGACTTTTGTTTGAAAGAAAAATATAATGATTTTTTGATATTTACTCGAGTATTACACATTTGAAATAAAACTGGGGCTGAGCTCTCAACCCGAATATTAATTCCTTAGTGCAGGTTGTATTGTCTTTATTAAGAAAAGGCTTTTATCTAAGCATTCCATTTTGAGTTATTAATATTTTGAAGTATTTTTGACATAATATTAATCATTGTCATCATTCAGCCTTTTACCCTTCATTAGTGGTTGTAAGCCGCCTTCATACTTCACCACAAGTTGCGGTCCTGTGTTGCCCGTATCCAACGACTCACATTTTTACCAAGTCATCAGTCCCGGTTCACCTGCTGAGGAAGCAATGGCGTCTGACATGCATCATCCGATACGTGGTTGCCACTCGAGAATCGCCTATTCCCACTTCAGTGTGCTAACTCTTTTTTCTATAACGGTTGGAGTATTTGTTTCGTTGCGAAATATTTACTTTCATTTAGCATGCTCGGAAATCGAACCGAGAATATGGCTCTATATATGATTTATATAAGCTATTCTTTAAACTATAATCATTAAATAATCCTGAGGTGTCATGTTTAGTTCTAGTCTCATATTTAAAAGTTCCAACCACTTATTATTTAAATTACTGAAATTTAGCATTTAATATGCTTAATTATTTATAAAACCCGATTAGCACGAGTGGGCCGGAATCCCAATAGGCGCGGGTTCGAATCCCGCTTGTGACATCATTTTTCATTTCGTAATCGGGTTTTATAAATAATTAAGCATATTAAATGCTAAATTTCAGTAATTTAAATAACAAGGTTGTGTCATCGTTTAATACAATTCTAACTGTAAAGTTTTAAGTATTAAGCCTATAACAATGTGTAAACATTGTCGGGTAGATAGCATACCGTCACCTTAAGACGTAAATATGATACGAAGTGAAATTTGCATGTCCTACAATTAGTCACGGTGGTGTAGTGGCAGCACGAGTGGGCCGGAATCCCAATAGGCGCGGGTTCGAATCCCGCTTGTGACATCATTTTTCATTTCGTAATCGGGTTTTATAAATTCCAACCACTTTTCAAATACCTTATGCATTTTTTTTTATTGCTTATGGCGGCGGCAAACGAGCAAGCAGTACACCTGATGGTAAGTGTCACGGCCGCCCATGGACCTTTGTAATACCAAGGGTATATAGCTTAGGCCGCTGCCTACCAATAAAATCCCCAAACCCACCCAGTTGGGCTTCCGGCTCTCTCGCTCACCGAGCTAAACGCAATAGCACATTGCGATTATTCGTCGATCGTGTGGTACTACCCCGGACGGACCGGCCCACGGCTATAGACAGAAAACTGTCAACAGCGTGGTCCTACCACTATCAACGCACTATTAAGCATTTACCAAATTTATAAACAGCTTTACTTGAATCAGTAACCTATTCCTTGTAATTAACTAGTTCCCCTTGACACTGGCCGCCGTGACCGAAATACGCTTAGGAGGACATTATAAAACGGTCTTCCGTATATTTCATGTAATTTAAAATTTAATTATTTTTTTCATGTTATTCATTTTTAAAATTGTGAACATTGTTTTATTATCAATTGTATTTTTGATCTTACATTCAGATTAGCAAAATTTTTCTCATAACTAATATGAATATGATAAGAACTCCCACAATCACAGCTTCTGTCTTATGTTTTTAGTCATAATTTGAGCATTGAGTTTGTCAGTTTATTATTAATCCAAGCATTTCAATAATTCATCTAATAATGCAATAAGAAGACAATATATCGACATCCCCTTCCTTCTTTGGGGCTACCGTAAGAGACGACTAAGAATATAAAATGGACAATGTATAAAAATAATAATATATTACAAAATACATATTTTTGGTCATGACATACTCCGTTCATGGTCTGTACCATGTGTACCATGGTCTGGACATACCCCGTTCGATACGTGGTATACATCCCTCTTTTTTTTTTTTGTTTGAGTAGCATCAGGCGCAGATATTCGCGCCTGCGCCGCCCCGGCCGCTGGCGGCGGCATGGGTCACGGGAATCCTCCTGGACTCGTTTCCGCCGCCTCCTTCTGCGAGATGACAGCCTCGCAGAAGGCGGCGACCGCGTCCCAATTCCTGACGCTGTCGACCATCGCTTTCACGACAGCCGACAGCGTCAGGTCGGCACCGATGACAGCGACGAGGTCACGGTGCTGCCCGTCCCAGCTCGGATATACCTCGAGCGTATGTTGTGCCGTGTCCTCGTCACTACTGCAATGGTGGCAGGACGGAGTCCACTTCCTTCACACGACCGTGTGCAGATACTTGCCGAAGCAATCGTGCCCCGACAAGACCTGCACCAACCGGAAGGAGAGGACTCCGTGCCGCCGCTGTGATATACATCCCTATACCCTAGTGTGTCACCTCTATCACTGTTTGTCTAACCATTGCTATCGATTCCTTGACCTCGAAGGACAGCCCTATCATCATTATCATCATCATCATCTGCTCTTATCCTTGTAGTCGACGCAATAAATATACATATTTTGAAAGATTTAACAACAGTTTTATGACTGGCCAGCTGCCTGATACCATCCTTCTTTGGTAAGGTGATTGTTGATCAGTTGATACTTTGTCCGTAAATTGTTGTTCTAGGCCTGGTTGTTATTTGTGTCCAATACCGATTTTTCGGCATCAAATGTAATTGGCACAGGTCTAAATAAAGCTTTTAGTCAACATTTATGACATTACGAACAATGTCAGGTTGGTGATATTAGTCGCCACCACATAGCACAGATTTTTATAGGTATTGCAGAAGAACGCTGGACCTCCAGAATGATGATACTTTAGCTGATTTTCATGACATCCAAGTGAAAATAAGCTGTGTTAACACATTATATTCTTAACCATCATCATCATCACAGCCCACAAACGTCCCACTGTTGGGCTCGGACCTCCTCCGTAACGGGAGGGAAATTAACTTACTATACCGCGCTGGTCAGACGTGTTGGTATAGGGTTTTGTTTCGAGTTTTCCTTCTCTCGCATAGATCTGATATGCATTTTATATCCCTTAGTCGTCTCGTACGATCACCCACGGGTAAGATATGGGGTGGTGAATAGTATTCTTACTCCGTCACCACACGGACAATTCTTAACCAACCACTACGCAAATTTACTATTACTGCCGGGCTTGTCATGGATATTAAAGTATCGATCGGTAGGTACCAACTGTTGTTCAATGACGATATGGAGAGAACACCGTGGGTTATGGTGCAGCACGCCGCCCTACCGTCGCTTCGGACGCAACGGACGGGATTCATCCAGAACATATACTGCCTGACAAAAAAAACTAATTTGCGATGCAACTGATTCCTGCTTCTGCCAATGTGGATTTCTGCTGGCTTTTAGACAAGCCATTCTATTTCTGCAACTTTTATAATGACAATTTGAATGGAACTTTACGATGTTTGAAGAGAGAATGAAGTTAAACCTACGTCATACGTCATCTATGATGAATTCATTATTTCATTCAGTCGTTCATCTCAGCTCATATACGTCCCACTACTGGGGCTTCCTACACCATAGAAGAGAAATAGACCTATTATACCACGTTGGTCAGACGTGTTGGTATAGGATTCTGTTTCAAGTTTTCTTCTCTTGAATAGATTTTATTTGCATATTGTATCACTTAGGGGCCATTCATAAATTATGTAAAATGTTTAGGGGTTTGTTGACTGAATATTATAACTTCTTACTATAAGCATGTGGTGAACCTGACATTACGTAAGATATCAAATTTAAAATTGCTAATTTTACTCAAAACTGTGATAGATTAATAAGATTAATGTTATTGTAATGAGTTAATGATACCTACTTCTAATAAGAAGATTGTAATAAAAGATATTTTCAGAATAAACGGAGTTATATTTGATCAATAGGGCCTTTTCTTACAAATATTCTTATTAAGGGGCAGGGGGGAGTAGTTGCAATCTTATGATGTCTTACGGTAGGGGGGGAGGGTGCGAAATCATTCTTAAAAATCCCTTACGTAATTTATGAACGGCCCCTTAGTCGTATTTCACGACACCAATGAATAACGCAAGGGATGGTGAATTTTATTCTTACTGCGTCACCACACGGATGATTTATTATTATTATAAATGTTAGAACCCATCACCCAGATTATTACATATCCTTTATTACCACTTTTCATAAAATATAAATTACCCTATTTAATTTTGATTATTAATAGAATTAAAAAAAAAAATCAATTATTCCTTCAAAATCCGTTTCAAGTTTTATTTCCGTCATCACATATCCGTTGCTTATTATTATTATTTTATGTAAATTGTATACCGAACCCAATATATGTATATTTGCAGATATATTTACTAAGACGCAAATAGCACGCCATCTTTAGGCCGCGTCGGTCACTCACCATTGCACTTGACCTTACCACAGTTCAATGCGGACACAACAATATAATGCGACCTAATAAACATTTTTTTTTTATTTTTTTTTTTAAGACGCTAAGGAATAAATTCTTCGAAAAGTTTTTTGGAGAATACTTTAAAAAGTTTTACGCTATGGTTACTGAATAAGAATATAATTTACTATACCTTACCGTGAATGCCGTGAAAAAAAAAATAACAACAATTGCGATTCGCGTTTGCTATGCGTGGCGATTATGATATTGCCTTGCAGTAGCAAAATTATAATGCTCGCGATAGCAAATATGCCTTCCAAGAGAATCTTGGCCTATATTTCAAATTACTGAAATTTAGCATTTAATATGCTTGATTATTTATAAAACCCGATTACGAGCGAAAAATGATAGTCACAAGTGGGATTCGAACCAAATCCGTTTCAATCGTGCTGCCACTTACACCACCGTGAACTATTGTAAGACATCCAATTCTCGCATCGTATTATATTTTCGTCTTTAAGGAGACGTGTGCCATCTGCCCAACATTGTTTACACCTTGTACAGATTGGCCTATATATTCCAAAATTGGGAGATGAATGCATACTATACTTACCAGACTAGTTGCCAAGCACATAGTACTTTAACATAAAAAAAATACTTCAAGTTTTCTCATTAGATCGATCACCTACCTGATATCAAGCTTTTTTTCACAATACCCTTAAGAAACTAATCCTTGTATTGCGGCAGACTGCGACAGACGGCAGACAAACTTACAATTTAAGTGACACAAATTACACCCAAACTTAGAACAACTTATTGTTCGCACAGAGTATGAATCGAACCCTCGACACTAGCATTTTAAGTATTTGAACCACAACACTATTTATGCAATCAAAGCATTATCCTATCTTTATATCTTCTGCCACCGTTTCTTAAATAAACTAATAAACGCTAATATAAAAGATTAAAAAAAAAACACAAATTAAAATGTTAAACCGCCAATAAAATGTATAATATAACGGCGATATTATTATAAAAACAAAAAATATCGTTCTTCTACCATCTATTTCGGTAGTTATTGATACAAATACCGTTTAATCTCCATGTTTATTTCAATTTAATTAACTTAAGGAATTTCGTTATTAAGATAATATAGAATTCGTGTGATGATTAAGAATTAAACTGTGAATACAATACTTTATCACGCTTTCCTCTCATTCTTTTTCTTTATTGCTAATGGTGGCAAACGAGCAAACAGCACACCTGATGATAAGTGCCACTGCTGGCCATGGACCTTTGTATCAAAAATACATCAACCTACACTCAGGCAATAAACTTTGTATTGCGGAGGACTTTACAAACATGCAATTAACGCAGACAAATTACACCCAGACTCAGAACAACACTTTGTGGATCACACAAAGTAATGTCCTGCGTGGGAATCGAACCCACGGTACTGGCACGGAAGGCCGGTATCTTAACCACTACGCCATCTGTGCAGTCAATCAATCGCCATCTTTGCTATAACCAAGGCTAGCTAAGCCGTTACCTACCATTACAAACCTCAAACCTACCCAGTTGGGCTTCCGGCTCCCTCGCTCACCGAACGAAGCGCACATTGCCATTACTCAGACGTCGATTTTCTGCGAGAGTGTGGTACTACCCCGGACGGACCGGCCCGCGGCTGTAGACAGAGAACTGTCAACAGCATGGTCCTACCACTATCGGAATCATTAGATGACTTATGAGATGATTAAAGGACGTAATCAGATAAAATCAATAGAAGGATATGTCGAAATAAAATTGAAATTTCTTCTGGCTAGCGTCGTATATTTCTTCCAAAGTATAAAAGGTCGTGTCCACGAAATATGTATATATTATTTATAAAACCCGATTACGAAATGAAAAATGATGTCACAAGCGGGATTCGAACCCGCGCCTATTGGGATTCCGGCCCAATCGTGCTGCCACTACACCACCGTGACTAATTGTAGGACATGCAAATTTCACTTCGTATCATATTTACGTATTAAGGTATGCTATCTACCCGCCAATGTTTACACATTGTTATAGGCTTAATACTTAAAACTTTACAGTTAGAATTGTATTTAACGATGACACAACCTTGTTATTTAAATTACTGAAATTTAGCATTTAATATGCTTAATTATTTATAAAACCCGATTACGAAATGAAAAATGATTATATATATATTGAAAAGAAAAACAGTATTTTTATTTGCTAGTTCTATTCTCACGTTTTTATTACTCGAAATTCAAGCAGAAATAACACGTCCATATATCTCTAACTAAAACCCTACACCAACCCATCTGTCCAGCTTGGTATAGTAGGTCAAAGCCCCTTATTGTGGGGGAGGAAAGCCCCAGCAGCGAAAGATGTATGAGCTAAGATTATGATTCAAAAGTTTGAACATAATCTTTATAATACAATCGTTATTATTTATAAATTATAAGAATTTTAAAAAAGTTTCATCGAATTACGGTCTATTAAATTTGAGTTTTCCTTATGATGATGGAGTAAGAATATAATTCATCAATCCCTATCATTGCCGTGAGTATCGTAAAAGATTACTAAAGGATATAATGTGCATATAATATTTATGCAAGTGAAGGAAAACTTAAAATAAAACCCTATACCAATCCGTCTGACTAACGTCGTTAGCACTTCCCCTCCTAATGTGGGCTGGAGGCTCGAAACCAGCAGTGAGCCGTATATAAACCAAGATAATAATAATTATGAAAATAAATGTTGAACGATATGAATGTGGGAGTCCAGATGGGCGACTCAGTGGTCAATGCTCTGCTTTATGCAGATGATGCAGTCCTGCTGGCACAGTCAGCGACTGACCTGCAGACCCTAGTCGACACAATGACAGAAGATTGTAAGAAAAGGGGTCTACGCGTGAATGTGAGCAAAACAAAAATAATGGTCTTTGAAAGAGATGAAGCCAGAACAGATGTAAGAGTAACAATAGGTAATGATGTACTAGAGCAAGTGGATGAATTTGTATATCTTGGATGTGGATTTAGCCGAGATGGAACCACTGATATAGAGCGAAGAGTGAATGCGGGAAATAGAGTGAACGGAGCGTTGGGGCAACTTCTCGGCAGCCACCACCTCAGCCAGAAGGCACGTGTAGCAATACATAACGCAGTGCTTGTTTTAACATTACTGTATGGAAGCGAGAGTTGGGTATGCAGAAAAGAGTATGAAAGTAAAATTAACGCGGTCGAAATGCGATCTCTGCGGAAAATCTGTGGAGTTAGGCTGACCGACCGCATTCATAACGACGACGTAAGAGAGCGAGTAGGTATGAAAGAGAGTATTGGTGTAAAGATGCGAAAGGGAATGCTCCGATGGTTCGGACATGTGGAAAGAATGCCGAACGAACGTCTGGTTAAGAAGATATACAATGCGAAAGTGGAAGGATGTAGGTACCGAGGGAGACCGAGACTAACCTACCTAGACCAGATCGGTCATGTACTGAAGGAAGGTGGAGTCAAGAGTCTCCGAAACCGACGAGCGTGTATGAAGAGAATTATGAATGTTGAGGAAGCGAGTGAAGTATGCAAAGATAGAGTTCTCTGGCACTCTGTTCTCTCTGCCTACCCTGCAAGGGATATGGCGTGATGATATGTATGTATGTATGAAAATAAAATTTTAATTAAATTACGTAAAAGAAGGAAAGCTCTCAATAAAATCAGAACCCATCTTAAATTGAATCCGTTTTATTAGCGTAAAATAATAAGCCAGAATCCCTTCTATTGTTCATGCAAGAAAGGAGTATGGTGTGAAAAGGAATTCTATAGACTATAACGCGCTTGGAAATAGAAAGAAATAATTATTTTTATATACCTATACAATACTTGCGAAAACGGTAAAAAAATACATTAAAAATGTGAGAATTTTATGCCAACCGCCGATTTACGTACGTGATTTTGAATATTTTTAATATAATTGCATATACTCTTTTTTTGTTGTGTGCATTGAAAACATAATGTAGGTGTTGTTTTGACATCGTACATACATACGATATGATAATTAGGTTAATCTTGTTTATTTAAAATTTTAAAATAAAGTAGTATTTAGATACTACACATCTGTATACAGATTTCATTATAAAACATATTGTTTATATGACCTCCTGTCTTATTAAGGTCAGTCGCTGTTATGGCACTTTTGGAATTCTACCTGAGAAAGGACATAATAAAATTTAGAGATCATGCAAAACGGGGCTGAGCACGTAATAATACATACCTATATCTTAATATATATAAATTACGCGTCACGTTGTTTGTCCGCGATGGACTCCTAGAGTACTTAACCGATTTTAATTAAATTTGCACAGCGTGTGTAGTTTGATCCAACTTAAAAGATAGGATAGCTTCCATCTCAATTTATAGTCGCAATATTATTTTATTGCAAATTATTTGTCAATTATTTGACAGTCACAATTATCTGTTATCTCCAAATGATTCTAACAGATGGCGGTATCTGTTGACTGGATTGAGTAAATATTTAATAGATGGCTCAATGTTAAACGTACAAACGTTTCATATAAGCTACAATTTATTAGCATAACCACCACGTGTTACCGAGGCTACCTTAGCCACAGCAACGCGTGGAGGGTCTGCTAGTGTTTTAATATAGAAAAAAAATGTGTCGTTCCTGCTACTAAAACAACCAACTCATACATTGCGTCGTGGTTATAAAACACGACTAAGACTTTTACAACGACCTTTTTTTTGTGGGAAATGCATTCTTTAAACATATTAGCCAATTCCCGAGGTACCATTCGCGTAGTTCCCTTTTCCATAGTGAAATTTAGGCTACGTTATTGTTTATGTAGCTTTCCGCTGGAAAAAGATTTTTTAAAATTGGTTACTTAACCACACATAGACACACTTGTTTGTCACACTTTGGTTAACCACATTGTTTTGGAGTGAAAGTTTGACAAACAGATAAACTCGCATTCGCATTTATAATATTAGTTAAGATAATTGGCGGACTAAAATTATAAAACACTTTGATGGTCACGCAAAGAATCGTTAATACAATTATTATTTTCCTACTCTTATCCCAATTACTTGGGGATGTTCCATCGTACATATTCCAAAAGTTATTGGTTATAGTCTTATGACTGCCTGCCTGACGTTAAACCCTTCTTGGAAACGTAATTATTTACCAAACACTGTGAATTGAAGTTAGCGCAGGTATATAAAGCTCTTAATTATCTTTTACAACATCCAAGAGGATAAGAGTTGAATCAATAAAATAATCTATATTTTTATTTATCATCCTACCAATATCAACTGTTAGAGATAAATTTCTTGAAATCGACTGCAGCGCCATCTACCGAGTCCAATGGTTTATGTAAACCATTCGAAGTAAAATCACATATACATACGTACAAAAGAATTATGAAACTGAAGAGATTGTTTCTTTGTTTGATTGGACGCGTTAATCTCAAGAACTACTGGTTCGAATAGAAAAAATATTTCAGTGTTGGAAAGGCCATTTTATTGAGGAAGGCTATAGGCTATATGAAATCACGCTACGACCAATAAGAGGGAAACATTATTGACAAATATTGCAATAACGGCGAAAATTTCATCCTTAGGCAAGCTTCCGCTGCGTGCGTTGCGTGTTATAACTGCCTACGATGCTGTCTCTCAAACTCTTTCTCTTTTATGTGACGTAAACGAAGTTGCACGAGTCAGCTACCTTTATAAAGATTTGTATTTTCAGATTCTACGAGCCGGTAACGTTCCAACCGAACATTCTGCCAGTATGTGTACCAGATAATGATGACGACTATGTCGGACAGACTGCCTTCGTGACAGGTTGGGGGAGATTATTTGACGGTAAGTGTATTTGAGTGTTATAAACAATTATACAATTTGTAACTAAGACAACTTATCATTTAATCTTAAGTTTTATTTATTACTAGCTTCTACCCGCGGCTTCGCCTGCGTAAAAGGTTACTTTCCAAAGATTTTTCATCCCTTATTTTTATTTTACCCCTTAAGGGTAAATTTTTAAAAAAATGTTAATGTCATATTTATTTATATCTAATCATTAGCCTAAAAATAAATTTCAAGCTTCTGGCTTTAAAAACGACGATACTTTCTTACAACCTTTCATCCCCCTTTACAACCCTTTTTTTGCATTAAAAAGTAGCCTATGTAAAGGACATAGGCTACTATCAGACTCTATACTAGCTGTGTATCAAATTTTATTTAGATCGGTTCAGTAGTTTTGACGTGAAAGAGCGACAGACAGACAGAGTTACTTTCGCATTTATAATATTAGTAAGGATACGATTGTGATGGCGTCTAAGAATACTACCAACCCTTACATTGCTCGTGGATGACGTTAAAGACTTCACTCTGTATTAGTGGTAGGACCACGCGCTTGAAAATTATCTGTCTACAGCCGCGGGCCAGTCCGTCCGGGTTAGTACCACACTCTCGCAGAAGATCGACGTCTGATTAATGGCAATGGCATTCGTCCGTGAGCGGCAATAACACTACCACTATAAGCAATAAAAAAAACCCTCCATCTGATGCCGTCTGCTGAACAATTACATTCACAACGAAGTTTGATATCAGGCAGACGTCTATAAAACTATAGTCAATATTTTTGCTATATGTACAATACAATTTCTGCATGGTGACGGAGTAAGAATACAATTCACCACCCCCCCGGTGATCGTAAGAGATGATAAGGAATATGAATCGTATATGACATCTATGCAAGAGAAGGAAAACGTGAAACAAAACCAACCAAACCAACACGTCTGAGCAGCCTGATGTAATAAATGTAATAAATCAATTTCCCTTCCATTATGAAGTAGGCTTCACCCCAAAAGTGCAACATATATGAGCTAAGATAATGGTAATAATAATAAAATCATAAAAAAGAATAGTAAATATTTCGTCAACTGCAATTAATATAAGGATCCAAGAGAAGAAGAAGAATGATAATGTTAATAAATCTTCTTAATTCTTGTCTATCTTCCAGAGGGACCATTACCTAGCGTGCTACAAGAAGTACAAGTGCCAGTTATAAATAACACGGCATGTGAAGCTATGTATCAAGCGGCTGGATACAACGAACATATACCGAACATATTCATATGCGCTGGAAAGAGTCAGGGAGGATCTGACAGCTGCGAAGGTAATATTAATTATATTCTATTTACCTCTGTCTCTCTCTTTCTTCTACCTGACTCTATACCAACACGTCTATTCAGAGTGGTGTAGTAGGTCAAGTTCTCTCCTATTGTGGAAGACGCTCAAGGCCACCAGTGAGACTTGCATGATATAATATGATGATTATCCATCATTCTTGTACATAGACCTCAACAATCAATAATACCCACGTACCATACCAAATGTCGCGGCTGCGATTCCCACGTAGGAGAATACTTTGTACGCTCTACAATTTGTTGTTCAGAGTCTAAAGTCCCACGCAAAGACAAGAACGTTTATAAAGACTAAGAAAATAAATTTCCGTGTGGTGACGGAGTAAGAATACTATTCACCACCCCATATCTTACCCGTGGGTGATCGTATGAGACGACTAAGGGATATAAAACGCATATAACATCTATGCGAGAGAAAGAAAACTCAAAACAAAACCCTATACCAACACATGGCACCAGCGCGGTATAGTAAGTTAATTTCCCTCCCTTTACGGAGGAGGCCCGAGCCCAACAGTGGGACATTTATGGGCTGTGATGATGATGAAGAAAATAATCTCGGTATTGCGGTATGCATTAGTTCCTTAGGACGATGTTGTCTTATTCAAAATATTCGAGACAATGTCAAAAATTTTACACCTTTTTAACCGGTTTCTAAAAAGAAAGATACTTTCGATTGTATTTTTTTTTATGTATGTTATATCTCAGAACTTTTTTCTAGATGTATCGATTTCTTTTATTCTTTTTTTATTTGAAAGCTAGTGCTACCCATGTAGCCTCATTCAAATTTGACCAAAATATAACTAGTAATTTTATAGTTATCCTCAAGTAATGCGCATTTGGTTGGCTTTGATTGGTGATAGTCCCTTTTTATTTACAACTTGTCGATGCAAAATTTTTACTTTTTTGAACTATAATGTTTTAAAGTTGTTCTTTTTAATTATGTATTATTTTGCGCATTCAGGTGACAGCGGAGGCCCAATGGTTTTACAACGCGCCCGGGACAAACGTTTTGTTCTTGGAGGTATTATATCCTGGGGTATAGGTTGTGCAGAGCCAAACCAGCCCGGTGTATACACTAGGATCTCAGAGTTCCGTGATTGGATCAACCAGATACTCTTATTTTAAACACTCTTAGACTTGATTAATAAACAATAAAGAGGAAACGGATGTGTCAAAATTGAAACGGAAATGTACACAAATGTATAAAGTAAAGTTTCAAATGAAACAGAATCCAAAACGTATACGGAAACGGAAGTGTCAATACAAGGAACAAAGTCCTTTTATTTTTCAAATGCAATTTTTAATGTAATTATTATTCAAAATTAAGTAAGTACTACAGTACCAGGCAAATAAATATTGCATACCGAACCTTAGAAAGAGGCAATCGATTAATTTCGGCTACGTAGAACGTTGTCTCTGTCGCACAATATCTGTCACATTTTTCAGTCGTTGTACAAGTGCGGTAGCGTACAGTTGTGTCCAAACAAAAAAATAATTTTAAAATTGCAAGAATTTAGAAAAAAAGTGTATTTATTTAATAACGATAAGTCATAATTGTTTTAATAGTCTAAATCTAATCTCGTAATAAATACCAAATCGTCAGAGCTCCGTCGCATATCATACAAGTAGTATGCGACAGAGACAGCAGGCTCTACTAAGCCAAATTAGTCGATTGTTTCTTTCCAAGGGTCAATATTTAATGACTTGTATTATAAATTATATTTTATGAAAAGTAGTTTGACGATATTTACACGTAATTATTTGTATGATAGGTTCTAATGATGAATTCAACGCTCATAATGACGTGGATTGGAATTTATTCTTTCCTCAAACATCGTACAGTTTCGTTCATATTTCTCTTATAAAATATGAGGAAATAAACTGATGTCAAAAAAACCTTCAGAAATTACGCAATTGCCGAAAATAACGAAACCTGTTACATCGCTAATAAATAAATACTTATGTATTTAGGTATGCAAGTAAAAAACGCTGACAATAAATTAGGTAGGTATGTAATTTAAAAAAAATACAAAAATTGAACTTGAACAAGTATGTATACAACCTGTGAAATAAAATTGTTTGAAGCAAATCTACGATAAAGAAGTCTATACTGACTAATGACAAAATATTAGACAATAAATTAATATATTTTAAATTGTAACGATTTATAGCAAGATTATAAGTGATTATGTAGAAGTACCAACATTGATACCAATTAAGGATCAGATTAAATGTTTATTTTACGAGTATTGCATTAAAAGGTAATTTATTATATCTGGTGTACTAATTAAAATTAATAGCCAATTTATTTTTATGTTAAATATAAAATGCAAATAATTTTAATAATATAATGGAATTAGCAATTTGTATTATGACTATGACATTAGCGGATTATTTTATTGATGACAAATATGAATAATTTTTGACATTTGTATAGTAAGTTCTGAAATATCCGGTTTAGTAGTTTTTCTTTGATAATTTCATTTTATAAAAAATATTTTAGAGAGAAAATATTTTCGTGAAGGTTTTGTTTTCATGAAGGAACAGTTAAGACTCAAAGTTTAGTCCACCATGTTTAACGAAATAACGATATTTATTCTGGAATAGGGGTGAAAGGAATTCCTTACATAATTATCATTCCACAATAAGTATGTTTTGCCCAATTCACTTGACAAGAAAATTTGTGATGATTTTAATTATTATAATGTTTTGATAAGTACATGTTTCAGATTATTTTCCTTGTTAGTAATTAAATGTTATATAAACTACAATTAATAAAAAATATAAAATAAAAATCTGGTGCTTATTCATCCAAAAAATTAATTTAAATTTAAAATTTAACTAGTTTTGATGACAAAATAGTTATATAATTTTTTTATTTTAATTATTTACAAGTGCTTATATTTTAAGCATTTTAGCAATAAATATGTAGGAAATATTTTTTATATAAACATACTGTGAAGTTTTGATAAAATATATGCGACTTTTAAATTTATATAATTCTTGCTCAGATAGGATTTTAACGTAATTTATTTTTTATAGTTAAATAAACTGATTATAATGTATGTTAAACATAGATAAACTTTACGAATTTAAATAAATAAATATTATACTAATTAAATGACCTAGAAAAATATTGCCCAGGGCTTATTAATGACAGTAATTATTGTTATAATTTCTGTTATTGAAATTAATACGTTTCTTTATATTGTAGTTATTTAGAAAATTTAGTATTTAATAACGGCATCCGTCCATAATTTATTATTAGCTCATTATTTGTACATACAATATTTTTCATTTTTATTTTATATAATGAAAATGCATTTATTATTTTTATTTAATTAGCCATAAATGTACACGCTCGGTGATAACGAGTTCTGATTTTATGAATTTATTAAATAATATAAAAGTATTTGTTTTATTTTTAATTACCTGTAAAGTGGCATTATTCAATCGTGACGGTAAACGAAAAGTATTTTTACAGTGTGTATAATATATCTTTAGTAGATATATTTATTTTACTGTATACGAACGAGGATTGCTATTTCTTCTCCTTTTAAGTCTTTTAACATGTATTAGATTAATAGCTAAATATTAGTTTATATGACTTGCCATTAAATAAAACACACACACATTAAATTAACATATTAATTTTATTAGTATAAAACATGTCACTAAATGATACGATTATGTGTTATCGTATCACTATAATAGTGTTTAGTGATACGTGTGTGTAAGTTAACATTTAATTAATAGATGGCGCTGTATTAAATTATGACGTAATTTTATATATTTGTATCAAGATCTAAATCGCACAATAGCATTTTTTCACAATTTTAAGGATATATACTAAAACAAAGCCAATACGTTTGTACTTGCTTCGGCAGTACATATACTAAAATTGGAACGATACAGAGAAGATTAGCATGGCCCCTGCGCAAGGATGACACGCAAAATCGTGAAGCGTTCCACATTTTTTGAAGAGTTTAATTTTTAACCACTTATAACAAAATTCTTTGCCATATTTAACTGTCGAAGCAATACTTCTACTGGACTGAAATTCCTTATTAACTAGCGCCTTAGAACGAGCTTTATGCCCGATTCGATAGGTCTGCCAGTAGGGAACTTTAGAGTGAACTGTCACGCAAACCATATATCATCATCATTTCAGCTCATATATGTCCCACTGCTTGGCTCGAGCCTCCTCCATAATGAGATGGGAATTTACTTACTATAACACGCTAGTCAGCCGCTAGTATAGGGTTTTGTGTAGAGTTTTCCTTCTCTCGCATAAATGTTATATGCGTTTTATATTCCTTAGTCGTCTCTTACGATCACCCACGGGTAAGATAGGAGGTGGTGAATTGAATTCTTACTCCGACACCACACAGAAAACCATACAATCGACTTTAATCTTATAAATTATACCATTCTATATAAAAATATAAACACAGCGATGATATTATAGATATAGGTACTTATTATTTTAAGTAATGATACAATTAAAGCAATTTCATACGCCATTGGAGACGTTTCGAAACCTTATACCGTAATAATGGACCAAAGCAAGATTAATCATATAGGGCCCGCCAAACAATTCGATTTTCGAATCCCGTTTTCATTCGTTTGAACATCATCAGCTCTTTTCAAGTTGATGAAGACATATATTCCCATTAAATTTCAATTTCTTTAAAACGCATGGTGCCCTCAACTAATCTAGCCTAGCGGGGGTTTTGGGCCATTATCTACTTACTCTAACCAATAGTTAATCCGAGCCGACCCATGCTAAATACTATTACTTACACTATGATGGTTTATACATAAGCTGATGCTGCTAAGTGATGTCTGAATGTTTTATAGTGACAAGCCGTATTTCGAAGGTTTATTGATAACCTAGATTTAGTTAGTTTTTGTTTTTATCACGGAGCAAGTACAAAGAGGAGTCGGCCTAAGCTACCGTGGACTGTGGTTCTCAACTGGGTCATCGTCATCACGTCAACATCAGTAGTGGGCGTGGCCTATTAGTCTGCCGCCGGTGCTCGTACTGTGCATACAGTTATATTTTTGTTTTATTACGAAGTAAGTCATGAAGTGTTGTGTTTTATCATGTAAATACTACTAGTCTTTTACATGTCTTGGTCATTGACATTATTGTTGCATTATGGATCGTATTTAAAGCATTATTTTAATAAAGTGATTTGATTCTTTTTTATCGTTTTTGTTTGAGATAACATAAAAAGGAAGGAAATACTATCATTTCCTTGTAACTTACATATTTACTAAGAATCTAACTAGGGTTTCAACAATCCGTTAGAAACTCAAACAAATAATTGTATTATTTGGTCATATGAAAAGACACAAATAAGAAAAAAAAACCATTTCTAAACTTCTGAGTTTATCAGATACAATATACATAGTGTGTATTTCTTGTGGATTGTGGAACGAGAATGACAGTAAAGAAAAGATATTTTTCTTAAAATATTAACATTATGAATAATGCTAACAAGCCGTATAAGACATTTGTTGTTAAAAACAGTACCTAGTCATTCACCTTTTAAGAATTATTTGATTATAAACATCTGTGTTTGAATAGAGCAAACGGATAATAAGATTTATTTCTATCTTTCAAATAAAAAGAATTAACACTCCCTGATACCTGTAGGTAAATTCTGAGGCAGTAAGATAGGTACTATTACTTGTCTGATTCCCTTCTGTACGTCTACCTACCGGCTACCGGTGGGGGCTATCTCTTCACCCCCTGTAAATGACACACAATGTTTCATAGAAAATATCAGGGCCGGCTTTACCTATAGTGCAGAGGGTGCGGTGCACCCGGGCGCCGAGTGTTAGGGGGCGCCGAGAGCCGCTTGTAACCATCAACCTATTCCATTTTGTTCACCCACTTTGGTACAAGAGGGCGCCAGGTTATTGATTGCACCCGGTCGCTACATGTGCTTGAGCCGCGCCTGGAAAATATTAATTGCAACAACTCTTTGTTTAACTCTTACTTTGTTTGTATTTGCTCCATGGTTTTTATTGCTCATTATGGCAAACAAGCAAGCATCACACCCGATAGTAAGTGTAACTGGACATTTACAATACCAGGTTTACAGCTAGCCCGCTGCCCAACAATGCAACATAAACCCATCCAGAAAGATGGGCTGCAAACTTTCTCGGTCACCGAACGAAACACAGCAGCACACTGCCAATGTTCAGCCCGCGGCTGTAGACAGAAAACTGTCAACGGTGTGGTTCTACCACTATAAAGATTTATAAGGGTTAGGCTGTTACGGTAATGGACTAAGAATACAATTCACCATATCATATCTTGCCCATAGGTGTTGTTAAAAACCATAAATGTAATATTCAAGTAATATCTATAAGACTTGCAAGAGAACGAAGACTCGAAATAAAACTATTCTAACTCATGCAATCAGCGTAATATAGGAAGCTTGAGCCAGCAGTGGGACGTATATGAGCCGCGACGACTTAAACCATTGAAAGTACGACGCTCCCTCATAAGTAATTAGCTACTTGAAAAATAATATAAGCCCAAAAGGGAAACCGTTTTCGCTTTACAATCAGCCGCCTGTCTGACGCCAACCTTCCTGGAATTGTAATTGTTAACCAGACCACATCAGGTGGTGCTGGCCCAGGTTGAGGGCCACTTTGTATAGTTCGTTCTGCACTATTATGTAGAGTCAATTACATACAATACGTACGTGTACTTCTCACACGCCATGTGGGCGGCCACTAGTACATGGTTGTTGTCACCAGCTGCACTTCACCGAACCCTAACGCCTTCGTGTTATACAATTGAAGAAAAATATATTTATTACCACTTAATATTATTATGATATTCATTCTCTTTTTTTCGAGTTTATGGCCTGGCTAAAGATGGCCACACTGTTTAAGGTATTGTTTGGGAATTTTGGTATGCTTTGTAACGAAAAAGTATTTAAGGCACTGTTATGTCATATTCATTACAACTCAATACTTCATGGCCATCAAATTACATAAAATGCCATCAAAATTACTTAATATAACACGTTAAAACACTAAGATATTGAATATTATACAAGAGCACCATATTACAGTTTTCCCTTCCCGCTAAAACTCTTATTATTATATATTAGTGTAGGGTTGTCATCATTATCATCCTGCTCTTATCCCAATTGCTTAGGTTGCATTTGGTCCAGGTAGATATAAAGCTCTTATTCAAAATTCAAATTCATTTATTATGCATAGGCCCTGCGAGGGCACTTACATATTGTCAGTTATAACATATTATATCAATTCAATTAACTACCACCGGATCGGAAGTAGACCACTACTGAGAAGATCCGGCAAGAAACTCAGCGGGTTAGTCTGTTGTTTTTTCTTTTAAATCTTTTTTATACAAACAATGGTACAACATATGTAATAAGAAATAGCTCCAGTGTGATGCCCTGCGAACCCAATAGTTCAAATAGAATGTAAAAATAACCACGGCTGGACCAGATCCCACAGGCGGCACCCGATCACGAGTTAACTACTAGGGCAGCCATCACTCCCCTCAACCACCTTGGAGGGAAGGGAGAGACCCGCCCCACGCAGCTACCGCAAGAAGACCTTTCAGTGAGCATGACCAATACCATGAGCTACAAACGCTAACCAAAGTCAAAATTCGTTGGGCAAAACACGCTACGCTTTACAAGTATGTAAAAATATTATAAAATAAAAACGAACAGTTTACAAATATATAGTAATTGCTGAATGAGGAGCTGCTCATAGCCAGTCTGTAGTATCGCTTAGATAATCCTCGATTTTATAATAACCTCTTTTACAGAGTCTGTTTTTGACTGCCCTTTTAAATTTATTCACAGGCATGTCTCGGATATCTCTTGGTAATTTATTATAAAAGCGTATACATTGCCCCATGAATGACCTATTAATTCTTTCCAGACGAGTAGTGTGTACAACTAATTTGTCCTTATTCCGAGTATTAACACAATGAATGTCACAATATCTTTCAAAATTACTGATATTTCTTTTTACATACAATACATTCTCGTATATATATTGTGATACAACAGTCAGAATATTTACTTCTTTGAATTTCTCTCGAAGTGAAACTCTTGGGCCTAGATTATAAATTGCGCGGACAGCCCTTTTTTGGAGAACAAAGATACTACTCAGATCCGCGGAGCATCCCCACAGTAAAATGCCGTATGACATAAGACTATGAAAATAAGCGAAATAAACTATTCTAGCTGTTTCAATATCAGTCAATACTCGAATTTTTTTGACCGCATAAGCCGCTGAGCTAAGTCTGTTTGACAATTTATCAATATGAAGGCCCCATTGGAGTCTAGCATCTATAGTGATACCTAAAAATACAGTTGATTCCACAAGGTCTAGAGCCACACCATTCATTTGAACATTAGTTCCCACTTGTCTCACATTAGGTGTGGTAAACTTAATACATTTTGTTTTCTTCTCATTAAGAACTAGATTATTTGTACCAATGAACAACGTTTGACAGTGCGTTGTTCACATCGTCATAATTAAGCTTTTGTCTTTTGATTTTAAATAGCAAAGATGTGTCATCTGCGAACAACACAATGTTTTGACTTTCTCCTATATAGTAGGGTAAGTCATTCATGTAAACAAGAAACAGAAATGGCCCCAGAATGGACCCTTGTGGAACGCCCATTTTGATGACAGAACCAGATGATCGTGCACCATTAACATCGACCCTCTGAATTCTGTTGTTTAGGTAGGAAGTTAAAAGCTCAAGAGCGTTATTCCTGATCCCATAGTGGTATAGTTTTTTGATAAGGGTTTCGTGGTGCACACAATCAAATGCCTTAGACAAATCGCAAAATATACCCAATGCTTCATGCGATTCCTCCCAGGCTGCAAATATATTCTTTAACAATTCTACACCCGCATCAGTAGTAGAGCAATTCTTTGTGAAACCAAATTGATTTAGTAGTATTTACGACTTAGTAGTATTTTACGACACCCACAAGCAATGTAAGTGTTGGTAGTATTCGCAGCCATCATCACACATCCATTGCAAAGATGGAAATGCCGTAGAAATAATTTAAACAAGAAGGCAGTGCTTCAAAAATTATTTATTTATTCGTATATATAATTTATATATCCATTTTATAATTAAAATCAACCGTTGCACACAACATAAAACATATTCGCCTTTCACGCTTTCGGACGAAAAATGCACTATTGACAAAACACGTTTTATAAGAAATGAGACCTTATCATAATGGCGGTAGGTCCTTTCAGACAAAACATGCTCATCAAAGGTTTTAAGTATACATAAGTTTAAAAACTAGATACACATTTTAAATATTAAAGAGTCCTGTCTATAAACGCTTCCGGAAAACAATGAATACAAAATAATAATTAAAAAAGCTTGAATTATTGTTAATATCTAAATTAATACTTTCTAAAATACTTCTGTAGATATTACCGACATATTGTTGCTTGGAATAACTATTTTGGAACAGTAACATCCAAAAATATATTTATAATATAATAATGTTTACTAAATAGATAAAATAATAGTAATACTTTTTATTTATAATTCCTTCAACATGGAGAACGAAAACAAAGATTTTTTTTTAAACAATGTTTCAAATAAAATTCTCTAAATTGACCATTCTAAGTTTAAATAATAAAAAAGTTAAGACAACAATATGTCGAACGCACAGGAAACGGACACATTCATCCAGCTGTTATAAGTACTATTTGTAATTGCCAGTAATCAAATTTCAATTGGCATAGAAAAAGAAAATAAATAATTCAAAAATAAATAGGAAACGAATACACTATGTAATATGACTTGTTCATATTATTATTTTTACATTTAGAAGAAAGATTATGTCGAAATTATTTTTTTTTTCGACTTGCAACACTAAAATTGAACTCGACTAAGACAATTTTGACTACAAGACTTGAGTTATTAATTTAATTTCGTATTTTATTAGTTCAACATTAGTGTTTCAAGGCTGAAACAATATATAAGTTATTATTGATTGGAAATAGACACGTATCGGTAAAGTTTCCATTTGAATTATGTATAGAAAAGAATATATTATGCCTTAAATACCATTATGAAAATGAAGGACTCACAGGAATAAAATTTACATCAATCCTAGAGCAAGTCTTGTAATGAGTGCTGGCAACAAAAGCCTCTAATTAATAAAAGAAAATTAATTAATTAGGTATATAGAAAATTAAATATTTTTTTATAAAATTTTTTTGTAATTTTCTACTACACAAATCAATTTTAGATTTATTAATATTTGAGAGATATATTTAAGTAGTTTATTTTTTAATATATTTCACTAGTGTGTAATGTTGCTAATAATAAAAAAAAGTATCGAAAAATTGTTTTAATTAAACTTATATTTTTATAAACTTTACCGAAACATGTTATATTAACAAATAGAATCACAAACTCCCTGCTTCAGAGACCTACCACGCTTATAGTTAACTTTTCAGTTTATTAGGTAATTATTATTCTTTATAATTAATGGAGCGACCTTACTTGAATTTTTTTTTTTTAAAATTTAAATATTAAGAATGATGTTTAAAATTAAATTATATAAATAATATAATAATAAAGTATAATTAATATTTAAATAATTCCCCGGATTGATCACTAACGATAGGGTTAAAGAATAGAATATGTCACCTTCTGACTTCTCTGCTAAAAGAGGGCCAGGGCTAGTGGAGTGGCAGCGTTTTCCTAGGCAACACAACACCAACGGTCATCAATCCATCTACTAAGTTTGACTAATAAGGCATTTTATGTGTGCATGTCAAGAGACTCGACTCGACTAGAGAGATGGATGAAATTTGATTAGTTAAATTGTAATTCTGATAATATTTTTTATAATAAAAGTTTGCTTTAGAACTTTCCTTGTGGTAATGGAGTTAGAATACAATTCACCGCCTTCTTTTTTACCCATAGTTGTATTAAGAAGCGATCAAGGGATATGATATGTAGATAACATCTATGCAAGAAAAGGAAAACTCGAAGTAAAACACTATAACCATCTGTCTAACCGAGCATGGATGAAAGTTGGAGCCCAGTAGTTGGATGTATGAGCTGAGATGATAATGATGAAACAAGACGACTATTTTGATATAATTCTTTTAAACCTGTCTGTGATATGACTTTTACATAATTTGACTAAACTTTAACACTTTGCAGTAGAAATAGAATAAATAAGCCTAACTCTATACAGGGTGGAAGTGGACCGCTCCCGAAAACAAAGAAAGGGGACCCTACTAGTCCTACTTGGGATGATAGACTAGAAAAAATTCGATTCGGATGAAAAAAAATTTTTTTTCTCTACGCGAGGTCATTCAACTCTGAAACATATGATCGTAAGTTTTGAATAGATTGCACCTTTTCTCATCTTAGTAAAGTTACGTATTTTTTATGAAATTATCGTTACATGGGACTGTCCTAATACGATGGAGTGTGAAAAAAACTTAAAATTCATTATGAAAAAAAAAATTTTTTATCTGAATCGATTATTTTTCTAGCCTATCATTACAATAGCAAAATCAAAACAATAGGACTAGTAGGGTCACCTGTCTTTGTATTCGGGAGCGGTCCACTTCCACCCTGTATATAAATGTCATAACCGCTTGGTAGATGGATTTGTAAACATTGTTGGTGTTAGAAATTTCCTAGTAAACTGCTAAGAAGGGAGCATTTGGATGGTAGGCAACACGATCCACGGACACGGACCACTATATATGCTCTTTTAGTTTTTACTTCTATACAAAAATCGTGACACATTGTAATGGTAATAGTATGTTAAAGTTAGTCCATTTTCTTAAAATCAAGTATAGAATTTTAAAAAAATTGGCACATTTTCTCTAAACTTTTAAATGTACATATATACTCAGATTCATATATTAGGTAGTCTTTTAAACAATGGCTGAGAAATCGCAATCAAATATAAATAAACAAATATATATATATATATATATATATATATATATATAATATATATAGCACATAGTTATATTAGGATAAATGTATATATGTATATATATATATATATATATATATATATATATATATATATATATATATATATATATATATGTTAGCATCAAGTAAGGTCCTCTAATATACACAACACAGTCAGCTGACGAGATTTAGAATCACTATTGTGAATCTCGCTACGATCTTAGGCCTATCCTACGACAGCTAAACGACTCAGCACCGTAGGGAGCTTTCATATCTATAGTAGATTTTATTTTTATTCTAAAAGACCAGTAGGTGAAGACCTACTGGTCTTCTAAAATAAAAATAACTAGTGGGCCTATTTAGTAGTATCTAAATAGTCACGCTGTTTTAACAGATTTTAGTTTGAAGTCAGAAATTGTCGGATCCTAAATGTCGGTACCACACACTTGCAGAAATTCGACATCTGAGTAGCAATTTATTGCTACATTTCGTTCGATCAGAGACGAAACGAGAGGTCTAAATTACATCTTATGGTAGATAACCTCACTGTTCCTCTGGTATAACGAAAGTATCTGAGCAGCAAAAATTGCTATCATCCCCAAAGAGGTATGCAGAGGTCTCCAATCCCACGTTTTATAGAGCAAGGTTATTGTAACTAACCAGACAAATTTCTAAACTTCGAATTAGTTGTTTATTTTTTTTTATATTATGGAATTACCGTATAATATACCACATAAAATATTATATTTTTGCCCGTTTCAAGATTTCTAACCAATTACCGCATGGCTTATTATTAGATCATAATCAAAGATATGACGGGGTTAGTGATATGATTGGAAAGCGAAATCAAAATTAAAAGCTAACTTTTAAAGTTAACTTCTAATCTCATATTTAAATAAGGATATAAAAACCAAATATCTTAATTTAGTAAATAATAAATAACGATTATATTAGATATATAACGGGCTCCCTCCGTATCTAAGTCATTTAGCGCACTATTTCCGCCTAGTGCACAATTTAGACAACTATAATTTTTTACACACATTAATTGTACACTTTTACAATCGACTACTAACTGGCCACCGAATCAAAAAATTAGAGTATTTTATATTTAGTCTTCTTTATAGACGTACATTTTAAAATATAATTTGTACATTTAAATAATCTTATTAATTTTAAAATAAATTTAAATTTTTAAAATATAAAATATTTCAAAAATTAAATTATATTCAATTTAATTTAAAAATTAATTTAAAATGTATTTCAATTTGATAATGTTAAACTTAGATTGGCAAAGCTTTCTAAAACAACCAATAAAATGAATAATATGCAAATATTTCAATTGTTTTTATTATATAAAATGGCAGCATGGTTATTTCTTTTTCTTAATAAAATCATTAAAATAATGTATTGTGCCTAATGAAAAAATAAGTTATTGCATTACATGAATTCTGAATTGAGATTCCAAGCAAGTTAGTATTGCAATTCGTTAGAAACATTCACGGCTAAAATGGCTAAATGTGAATTATACACATTTTTTTTAAATATATATAATTGACATATTTAAACTATAAAAAGAATTTGTTCATATAATGCTTTTTTTTTTATTTTAAAATGCACGACTAAAAATTGACGCACAGACCAAAAAAATAATAAAATGCGGAAATATTTAAAAAATACTGCTTCGTTGCAAGCGCAAATCATTATAAAAATAATATTTAAAAAGTTAACTAACATTAATCTTATATCAATCTAATACTTTTAATTAGTTTATAATTATATACTACTATGTACAGTCAGCTACATAAATACATCAACAACGGTCCACGGTGTGCGTTGTCCTACATTATACTCCCAAACTAAATTGTCCATCTCTATCGTAACACGATTTTTCTTATGAGATTCTCTGTGTCATATCCGGTGAATGTCGTTTTTGGAATGTTTTCCCATATTTCTATCACATTGTGGGTTTTTTTTTTTGGAATTTTATCTGTGTTGGAATGAAATCAGTGAATCAGCATATTTTTTCTGGATGTGTGAAATAATTTAGCAATCGTACTAATTATTTTAAAAATAGCTACATAAATAAGGTAAGGACTTTAACGCTTTATATATTTTTTTTAATAATTCTGAGATGAAATCATATTGATCACTTTACTTTTAAATGATTTTCATAATGTTAAGACATTAAATTAATGATGTAATATCAGATTATCGATAAACTTTACCTTTTTTTTAATATTAAATCACAATTTACACAACTCTTGTCCTCTTTAGACAGTTATAAGCAGTATTAAAAATTCTAGTATGTTAATCATCAATTTATAGAATATATATAGTTAAATAAGTACTTTATTTCAACTTATATATTCGTTATCAAATTTAAAAAAAAAGTTATAACACGACTTATATGTCAGAAAATAGAACAAGACACATTTACTAGTGAAGAATAATATATCGATAAATTTTATCGATATATCTCAAGTCAAATCGATTTACGATCTTATCGATAAGAATTTTATTAGCAAACTCGTATACATGAGCTTATATAGACATTAATAGCCAACACGCAATTTTCGTGACAATTTTTTTCTATTCGTTATTACATGAAAAATTACTGGCTTTTCTTGAATAAAATCATGTTTTTTTTTTATAATCATAACGAGAGGAATTACTTTTGTAAATATATTTTGTCTGTGACAAATCAATTGTTAAAATGTGAGACAAAGGTCATTTCGTGACCGGTTTAAGTTCATATTTGTGTCCATCGTTGTTCGAAGTACTGCCTCATATTATGTCCCGCTCGTCCCACCGGGCTGTCGTCCTCGTTAAACACCTCACAGTTACTGAACATTAGACGAACGTCGGATGCAAACTCCTCTTTACATTTATACCTATGGATAAAAAAATATATTAATTTATATCTCGTATGTAAATGAACCTGTGTGGTAGCGACTTCGAATACTACCAACCCTTGCTTTGCTCGTGGGTGTCATTAACGACGACTAAGAGCCTTATAATGACCTGGGCCGTCCGTCATGATGACGTGATGCCGTTTGGTCAATAATTTGCATTCCCAAGGAGGGTTGACGTTAGGCATGCGGCCGTTTATAAAACCATTGCCAATTTTCAGACTTCTACAATGTGCATTATGAAAGAAGACTACATATTGTATCGAGCCCAAGTAATTGAGATAAGAGTAGGAGAATGATGATCTCGTATGTAAATGAGTTAAGATTTACAATGTATCATATGAACATGTTTTGTGCTGGCAACTAGGAATATTACCAGCTTACAATGTTGGTGAGTGTATTCTAAGAGTTTTTACATAGATCAGAGCCAACACATATCTGATGCCGTTTGGCCAACAACAACATTCCCAAGGATAGTGGATATCAGGCAGCCATCCGGACATAAAACTATTGTCAAAACTGTTGCAACATCTACGATGAAGGAGGAATACATATAGCATCCAAGTAATTGGGATAAGAGATTGATGGTACTATGAATTTGTTGTGGAAGACGTTATATAAGAGAGTACAGTAACAGAGTTCTTCCAGGCTATTCATAAAAACAACTGCAATCGCTTCTACCTCCTAAGTATAACTCCTTGTAAAGAATTATATCCAAACATTCACATCGGATAGCGTCTGATGGATGTACCACGCTAGTCAGAATGGATTGGTAAAGAGATTTGTTTCGAGATTTCCTTATCTTGCAGTGATCTTATCAGATTGCATTCCATAGTTGATTCTTATTATATCCACGAGAAAGGCTAACTTATAATAATAATTTACACTGAAGTTCATTGAGAGAACTATTGAATGCTGAAGGAAAAGAGCGAAATGAGCCTACACAGTGAAAGTGATCATTTGGTTTTTCTCAAGCTATATTGGCCCTTATTGGTAATGGGACTCCCATATCAATGGGGAGGAAATTAATCTAAAATACTATTCTACTGAGATGATGTATTTCGAGTTTCCCTTCTCTTTTATGATATTGTCTGCTTACATCTTAAATTCGTATTTCACAGTGCTTAAGGCAGAAGAAGGGGTTGGTGTTTTGTATTCTTGCTCCGTCACCAACTTGTACATATACTGTGAATATTAGGGATACATACATACATATCATCACGCCATATCCCTTGCAGGGTAGGCAGAGAGAACAGAGTGCCAGAGAACTCTATCTCTGCATACTTCACTCGCTTCCTCAACATTCATAATTCTCTTCATTATATATATATATATATATATATATATATATATATATAATGAAGATATAATAATATACACTTACAAATTATCCTGAAGTTTCCTCTTGATAGTGGACAAGTCCATGGGACACTTGATAACTTTCTTGTATTGCGGGAACTGTTTCGTATTCACGGGCAATAGGAATGGCCAGGCGTGTTCGTGGCATTCCATTTCACATAATAAGTTCCTGTAAAAATGAACTTCTTATCAGGCTGTACAAAGTAGATATTGTTAGTACTTATACATGTTTAGATGTCAAAGATATTCTCAAAAATTATTTGATCAGAATCGGATGGAGCTATAGTTGTTAAATTCATATTTTTTTACGATATAATATATTAATTATGATAACAATTTATAAAAACTTGTACGCGAGCGAAAAATTATTGAAATACTCGGGTCGCGAACCCTCACCTATTGAAAATGCGTTCTAATCGTCCGATCACTTAGAAAAGTATGATCTGCCGTGTGACAATCAATTTGTTCTTTATGGGAGATGTGTTTTTTCTCGCGTAAACATTTTATTAAAAGTAACTTAGCATGTTAAATACTAAATTTTATTAATTTGGATAGTAATTATTTATTTCAGACACACACATCCATACATATACACATTTTTTCGTTAGTGTGTTAGTATATAAAAATAATAATCATTCTATTTATTTATGTTAATATTGCAGGATTACCTGCCTCAACATACACATATCGGCGGGTTGATGATAATAGCCACAGACTCAGCTTAACCTAAACCTATGGCCATTCTCATCCACCAATTCTTATATTTTGAAATAGCCAGCCAAGACGCGTTGCAATTTCACTCAGTATGTATATTATGATATGATAAAGATCTTTAACCTTTCGAATCTCACGAGGGCGCCAAAAAAATTACGTCGTCTGTCGCAGCGACCGAAAGGATTAAAAGTGGTTAAAAAGAAACGGGCACAGATCTGTGACAAAACGCTTTAAGAGGGGTGCACAGAACTGTGTCAAAACGTTCGAAAGGTTAAAGGACAGACATAAGAATTTTCAATTATAATATCTATTATTTAAGAAAATTAAATACAAACTTGCAGAACTGCAGATCCTTATGTAGTTTCTTGGCGGAAGTCTTCTCTTTCTTGGGTCGTGGTACCACCGGAACGTTTTCCGTGTCCCGTTCCTCACCTGTACAATAATATTTCCCAATATTGTTATAAGTTAAAAATACAACACGTCACCGTTATAAATTAACTGTTGAAGGAGGAGAGAGTGCTAGATTCTCATGGGTAAAAACATAACGCCAGTTAAGATCGCCGAATGGACATTATTCCAGACAAAGTAGTCGACTGGCTATGTCAGCCAGAATTAGAATAATTTTATTTGAAATAAAACTAATTTTACGGATTCTATCGCGTTTGTATTTGATTTTTTATTTCCCGACGTTTCGAATCATTAAATTAACAACAAACAAAAAACGTAAACAATTGAAAAAAAAATATTTTAAGTATTCTTTCACTTTTATAGTAGTTATTTTTATCAGCAAATTAATTATCATGATATCCACTGAAAAGGTAGGGTTGGTGACCGTTTCATTCTTACTCCGCCATCACACTGATAAAAATATATTTATGTTAATACAATATCATCATCCTGCTTTTACTTGTTACTTCCAATTACTTGAGGTCGACACAATATACAGGGTGGAATTGGACCGCTCCTGAAAAGAAAGACAGGTGACCCTACTAGTCTTACTTGTAATGATAGGCTAGACAAAAAATCGATTCGGATATTTTTTTTTTTCACAACGAATTTTAAGTATTTTTTTCACATTCCATCGTATTAGGAAAATGCCATGTAACGATAATTCCATAAAAAATACGTAACTATACTGAGATGAGAAAAGACGCAATCCATTCAAAACTTACGATCATATGTTCAAGAGTTCAACGACCTCGCGTGGTGAAAAAATTTTTTTTCATCCGAATCGATTTTTTTTCTAGCCTATCATTACAAGTAGGACTAGTAGGGTTACCTGTTTTTGTTTTCGGGAGCGGTTCCCTTCCACCCTGTATACTCCTCTTCCATTATACATATTGCAAAAGTTATTGGCAATATTATTTGTGACCGCCTAACGTTAACCGCCAATGGAAATGTAACTATTGACCAAACGGCATCAGATGGAGTTGGCGCAGGGATATAAACCTCTTAGTCGTCTTTTACGACATCCACGAGCAAAGTAAGTGTTAGTAGTATTCGTAGCCGCTACCATAAAGCAGTTAATTTTAACACTTTAGATGGTATACCGTCAATATGTGGATCAGTTTCATCATGTTGTAAAGCTCCGTTACCACCGTAATGGATGGCGCGACGCTTCTCCGGTGGACCCTCCTCAGCACTCAGCTCACCTGAACATCATATATTAATATTCAAATCTCAGCTCATATACGTCCCACTATTGGGCTCGAACCTCCTTCATAATGGGAGGGAAATTGACTTACTATACCACGCTGGTCAGACCAGTGTTGATATAGAGATTTATTTCGAGTTTTCCTTCTCTTAGATAGATCTTATATGCGTTTTATATCTCTTAGTCGTCTCTTACGACCATCCACGGGTTTAAGATGGGGGTTGGTGAACTGTATTCTTACTGCGTCGGTAAATATTATATTAACATAAATTCCACCACTGAACATAGCTGCAATGAATTGCTTTCGGGATTCGCTCAATAAATAGAATTGTATTCTTAATTGTATTCATAGCTCATGGCTACATGTCAAAATGTATACTAATGAATACAGTGTTAATATTTACTTGTATGATGATTGAGCCCATTTTCACCATCAGCCAGGGTGTCATCAAGCTTATCGTCGTGTTTCTCGGGTGTATGCAGCACACTCCCCGAACACTCCTCTGCCGTAGTCGAAGTAGATGCTAATGAAGCTGCTGGGCTATAAACAAACATACAATGTTCAACATCATCACAAGTGACTCTTTGGTATAATTATAGCAGTTTTCTTGAAGGAAGGTCAAGGGCAGTGAGCTGACGATGGGTGTTTGTGCTCCGTACCTTATGCATTCCTATACCTCCACGTTAGCCGTCGAAGGTCGGACAAATGCGTATTCAATCAGAAAAAAGAAACAATAGATTTTATGTTTTTTATTTTAAAAAGCAGATATTTGACAAAATGGCGGTATTGCCATCCTAAACAGTAAATCGTTTTAAGACACGTGGAAGCAGCACGGTGATAGAGACAACTAGAGTACATTCTTCGTATCAAGTTATATTATTTTTGTAACGATACGGCCTGGCCTAACCATTTATGTTACAGAACGAATAACGCCAACGCCTTTAACGTCACGGCTACAGAAGTTTCACTTAAAAAGTTATTTTATGACTATTTGTACTTATTTTCATCATTCATCTCAGCTCATATATGTTCCACTGTTGAGCTCGAGCCTCCTCCATAATAGGAAGGACATTGATCTACTATACCACGCTGGTCAGACGTGTTGGTATAGAGTTTTGTTTAGAGTTTCTCCTTCTCTTACATAGATGTTATATGCGTTTTATATCCCTTAGTCGTCTCTTACGATCACCCACAGATAAAATAGGGGGTGGTGAATTATATTTTTACTCCGTCACCACACGGAAAAGTTGTACTTATTGATAAATGTCAATGTGGTTTTATATATACAAGTTATTACACTTACCTAGGGACCATGTTTTGATCGATATCGACGCTTGTGTTCAGGTCTCGATGCTTAGTTTCACGCTTTTTAGTGTTTCTAGGCTTCTTAGGTGGTGCACGTGATATGCACTGAGCACAGTACCATTTGCCGCGGGGATTCTGAACATAAAGATCATTTTAGCATTAACATATTTTAAAAAATAACACAAATAAATGAATGCATTACGAACAACTTTCTGTTCATCAATAATAAAAAAGAATATAGTTCGTTTTCATCAACTACTTTTAAAGTTTAGATAGTACCTAAAGCTATTATATGTATATAAGTAACACATAATATTAATGTTATATGTCATTTATATCTTAAGTATTGCCTAATCTTTCGCGGTCGTTGCTGAAAACAAGCATACGACTTGTAGAAAACATATTAAATAAAGGCAATGCAGGATATAGAAAAGAAAGTTGGTAATTCTATCATCACTTCAGCTCATATACGTGCCACTTCTGGGATAGAACCACCTTCATAACAGGAGCTAAATTGACCTACTTTACCACGCTTGACAGGTTGGTACAGTTTCATTTAGGGTTTAACTTCTCTTGCACAGATATTAAAAGCATTTTATATCCCTTAGTCACATTTGATGACACCCATTGGCAAGATAGTGAATTGTATTCTATACTCTGTCACCACACGGAAAATTTACCGCACTTCGTTAATTTAAAAAAGAATATCAAAATTAAAATTTACCAAATCAAATTTCATCCATCCCTTTATTAGTCTATCGGCATTCAATGTTGGTCACAGAGGCTCCACGAAGAAGGCGTTATGCCTAAAGTTGGTTACTAAATGAAATGGTGGGGGTGTATTACCTTGAGTAGTGGTGGGTAGTGGCAGTCCTGGTGGTACGCGCGGGCGCATAATGTACAGGGGATGGTACGGCCGGAGCTATGAGCGCCTCCACATACAATACAGACTCGTTCACCACGTGCCTTGTTCACGCACTCCCAACAGTACCTATACATAAATAACTCTTTTTAAAACTTATATGTGTAACGAAAAATAAATTACCACATACAAGACTTATAGCCTTATTATCATCTTTATCATCCTGCTGTTATCCCAATAACTTGGTGGACGCATTAAGTACTCTTCGTCCATCGTACATATAAAAAGTTTATGAAACCCAGCCTGACGTCTACCCTCCTTGAGAATGTAACTGTTGGCTAAACAGCATTAGGTGGACTTGGTTGGTTTATATAAAGCTTTTAGCCGTATTTTACTACACCCATGAGGAATGGAAAGGTTGGTAGTATTCGTAACTGCTGCCACCATACTCAATAGAGTTTTGATGCTGATCTAATAGGAAGCATTGAGAATTATCTCATTCATACTCATACATACCTCAGGGAATGCTCGCTTCTGATAAAGTAGTAGCAGAGACTGCGTGGTTCGACAGGGGGATCAGTCTGCTATCCCTACTAGTCCAATTAAGTGAGTACAATTATAGAGGTTATAATCAGCCAAGATATACGTATAATATTAAAAGTAAGGCAAACCTCATTTCGCCTAATGTACGAAAAGTAAAAATACCACAACTCGATCGCAACGCCACCTATCGGGTACAATTGCTAATCTAAACCATTCTCGAATCCACTTGAACACTCACAAAATATTCAACAGAATCCGTCTAGCCGTTTAGGAGAAGTTCAGTGACATACACACGTACGAAAGAATTATATATGTAAAGAAAGATACTAACCAATCGCCGTCTGGTATTTTATCCATTCTTGGCTTGAAGCAGTACGTATGATAACCTTTGTCACAACCATCGCATAGAAGCAGTTGATCCTCGTTGTCGCCGCTCAAACAGAACTGACAGTTCTGGGCACCAAAAAATACAAAATTAATAATAATATTCATCATCATCATCACAGCCTATATATGTCTTGCCTTTTTTTGGTTTGGCAACACCGAGCTGACAGCTGCGTCTTAGTCTGTTCTCGTATTTTAAATTGATTTTATATTTAATTTTATTGATTTTAATCACCCTTTTGCCAATTTCTCGCTAATTTAAAGGTGTGACTTAATATTTAATTGTTTTTCAAACACCAAATTAGCTTCTATAATTGTTTTTTGTTCAATTAGTGTCAGTGACAGTGTATTTCTTTACCGGTGTTTTGGATTTGAGATATCATTGCTGTTGTCGTTGTTATCTCACAATAAGGTACATTATCTTTATGTTATAATCATCTATTATATATAACTCGTTGCTCTTTTGTTTATTAAGCACGGAATTTCTCGGCAAATACCTACATATATTTAGAAAACAAAAAAAAAATATTACCGTTCAGTTTAACTTTATCTCTCTGCTTTTGCTACGCTTTTCATTTGCTTTTAACGGAATTTCATATTAGTTTATTACATTATGCTGACTCGCAAAGCCTTCGCTCGCCAGGAGGAAACTAAACTCCATTTGGCCTTGAAAGAATTGAAGGCAGCAAAGGAAATGTGTAGTGTTTTGAGCGGAGAGAGAGATGACAGCGAAAAGGAACTGTTAGATCTGCTTGAAGTAAATAAAAATTTAAAATTAGAAATGACTCAGCTTCATACGGAACTCAGTGAGGCTGTACAAGCACGAGACAACTTCCAAACTATTGTGGATGGGCTTCAAGAGTGCAGCCTTGAGTATGTAAACTCCCTTAATCGGATAAGCACTCTGGAACACCAACTGCAGGAGGCTCATAACCAAATAACTGAGCTAGAAAATGCTAAATATAATGTAACGGCCTCACTGAACCAAAGTTTGTTTGACGAGCTGGTTAGCAGTGCCCCAAGCTTGGTTCCTGTTGCACCTGATATATCCTCTACATATCTTAATACAACTGAATTATTACCATCTTGTACAGGGGAGAAAACCGGGTGCAGTAGGACCAAAGCATTTAAAAAATTTAAAAAGTTTGTGAACATAAATAAATATATTAAGAAAACTCAGAAACTTATTAAAAAGCATAGTTTCTTTATTAAAAATGTTAAATCAAAAAGAGAGAGAATACAACTGATTGACAAGCTTGATTTTTATGTTAATAAGTTGGAAAATAAAAGTAAACAACATGAAAATGATGTAAATAACTTTAAAATAAAAATTGATTGTCTTCAATTAAAATTAGAATCCATGACTACTAAATACTTAAATTCAGAAAAGCGAATACAGGAGTGTTTATTAGAAATGGATAAATTAAAACAAAATGAATCTAACTGTTGTGATAGTCAATCTGTTAATAATATATATAGTCAATTATCAACAGAGTGTTCTCATTTAAGCATCTCCGAGACAAAATGCTCTGATGTAAGCTCGCACAACGTTCAATCTTGTACTAGCAGTTCCCTGTTAACAGCTATTGATGTTGGTATATCTCGACCTACAACTAACATTAATGTAAATGATAAAAATAAAATTGTTATGTTTAGTGATGAGATTGGCAAAAATATGGGTGTTCTGCTGTCAGAAAAAGGGCATTCAATTGTTAATTACTGCTTGCCGGGTTTGTCATACCATAATATAATGGACAAAATATTTGAATACAATTTTGAGACTGGTAGTATATTATTGATATTTGTTGGCAATATGCGAAGTGTGAGCAAAAAACAATTGCAAGAATATAATCTTAAACTTTGTAAATTAAATATTGACAAAATTGTAATGTTCACATTTCCTTATAAAACATATTTGACACAGATGGAAAATGAATCCATCTATAATTTAAACTTGACATTGCATAATATGAGATCAATATCGAATTATACTACTAGAAATAAAATCCATGTAATTGACATTAACAATTATGTAAAAAAAAAACATTTTTTGACAAAAGATAGTTCTTATCTATCTAAATATTATAAAAATATGTTAGCTGATTCGCTATCTTATTTTTTTTTTACATCAGCCAAGAATTTGGCTAACAAAATTGCTTCTATTGAGCAATGTAATGTTGACATAAATAATTTAATTTTAATTTCCACTAATGGAAATAATGACATCAATTCAAATTATAATTTAAATTAGCCATTAAGACAATAGAGGACTACTCTTGCTTTGCAAAGAATTTAAGTCTTAAGAATAGTTCTAAGTGTATTAACCTGGTACATCAAAATATTCAGGGTATGTTATGTAAAGATTTGGAAATTGAATTATTTTTGAATGATTACCAGATAGATATTCTTTGTATTACTGAACACTGGCTCAAAAATAATCAACAAGTGTTTAATTTTCCAAATCACCATGTTGCTAGTTCATTCAATAGAGTCAGTATGATACGAGGTGGTTCATTAATAATTTTAAATAATACCATTAAATTTAAAGAAAGAAATGATATTGTGAGACTCTCTATTGAACATGCAATTGAAATTTCCTGTATTGAGTGTGAGCAGCTCATAGTCGTGTGCATATACAGACCTCCATGTTCACCATATGGTGTTTTTGAAAAATACCTAGAGGATGTCTTATTCAAAACCTCCAGTTCTAATAAAAATGTTGCGATATGTGGGGATTTTAATATAAATTTATTAGACAATAATAACATTACACAAAAATTTATAACATTAATGAAATCATACAATTTATATAATGTCTTTTTAGAACCTACTAGGATAGCTGCTGGGAGTGCAACTTGTATAGATAATATATTCATAAATCTCAAGCCCATAAATAAATCTATTATAAGTGCTTTAGAATCAGATCATTGTGGGCAACTTGTTGTACTTCCTGGAACTAGTAGGATTCAACCTGAAAGTATTACCTTTGTTCCTATGACCGCTAACCGCTTAGAGCATTTTAGATACAATTTGACTATGAAGTTACCGCTGTTGCCTATTCATGATAATCCTAATGAATTATATACATCCCTATTCCGCGTAATTGATACTGAATTTAATACAATATTTAAACCCAAAACTTTAAAAGTTGGAGTACCTGCTGGATTTAGTGAATGGGCTACATGTGGTATCTTCAAGAGTAGAAAAAGGTTATATGAACTCTATAATGAAAAATCTTATAACCTTAACCCAGTATTTTTAGAATATGTCAAAAATTATTCTAAAATATTTAAACGTGCCTGTTCCTGTGCTAAATCTATTTATCTGAGAAGCAAAATTACACAATCTAGTGATATTATTAAAATGACATGGAAAGTGATAAATAGTGAAACCGGTAGGAACATTGTACGGAAAAGGGATTTCAACTTAAAGATAGGTGATAAAAATGTGAAAGCGGATAAAGAAGTGGCGACAGTATTTGAAAACTATTTTACAAATGTGCCTGTACTAACAACAAAATATTTAGCGTCGTCCCCTATTTTAGCTGAATCGCTCCTTAAACAATGTATTGTGAAATGTAACACTTCCTTTAAATTTTCAGATGTCAGTGTGAATGACATCTTAAAGTCTTTTAAAACCCTTAATATAAAAAAAACAGCAGATCTGTGGGGCTTATCTGTAAAGACTGTAAATTTTATAGTATCTATTATTGCTCCCCACCTGGCATTTGTGTTTAATGGTTGTGTTGCTCGAGGTGTATTTCCTGAACTCATGAAAATTAGTAGAGTAATTCCTTTGCACAAATCTGGTAGTATGTCAGATGTTAACAATTTTCGCCCTATTTCCATACTACCAACACTTAGTAAAGTATTTGAGAAAATTTTACTCAATCAGATGTTAAGTCATTTTAATAAATATAGTATTTTTCATAAAAATCAATTTGGTTTCACAAAGAATTGCTCTACTACTGATGCGGGTGTAGAATTGTTAAAGAATATATTTGCAGCCTGGGAGGAATCGCATGAAGCATTGGGTATATTTTGCGATTTGTCTAAGGCATTTGATTGTGTGCACCACGAAACCCTTATCAAAAAACTATACCACTATGGGATCAGGAATAACGCTCTTGAGCTTTTAACTTCCTACCTAAACAACAGAATTCAGAGGGTCGATGTTAATGGTGCACGATCATCTGGTTCTGTCATCAAAATGGGCGTTCCACAAGGGTCCATTCTGGGGCCATTTCTGTTTCTTGTTTACATGAATGACTTACCCTACTATATAGGAGAAAGTCAAAACATTGTGTTGTTCGCAGATGACACATCTTTGCTATTTAAAATCAAAAGACAAAAGCTTAATTATGACGATGTGAACAACGCACTGTCAAACGTTGTTCATTGGTTCAGTACAAATAATCTAGTTCTTAATGAGAAGAAAACAAAATGTATTAAGTTTACCACACCTAATGTGAGACAAGTGGGAACCAATGTTCAAATGAATGGTGTGGCTCTAGACCTTGTGGAATCAACTGTATTTTTAGGTATCACTATAGATGCTAGACTCCAATGGGGCCTTCATATTGATAAATTGTCAAACAGACTTAGCTCAGCGGCTTATGCGGTCAAAAAAATTCGAGTATTGACTGATATTGAAACAGCTAGAATAGTTTATTTCGCTTATTTTCATAGTCTTATGTCATACGGCATATTACTGTGGGGATGCTCCGCGGATCTGAGTAGTATCTTTGTTCTCCAAAAAAGGGCTGTCCGCGCAATTTATAATCTAGGCCCAAGAGTTTCACTTCGAGAGAAATTCAAAGAAGTAAATATTCTGACTGTTGTATCACAATATATATACGAGAATGTATTGTATGTAAAAAGAAATATCAGTAATTTTGAAAGATATTGTGACATTCATTGTGTTAATACTCGGAATAAGGACAAATTAGTTGTACACACTACTCGTCTGGAAAGAATTAATAGGTCATTCATGGGGCAATGTATACGCTTTTATAATAAATTACCAAGAGATATCCGAGACATGCCTGTGAATAAATTTAAAAGGGCAGTCAAAAACAGACTCTGTAAAAGAGGTTATTATAAAATCGAGGATTATCTAAGCGATACTACAGACTGGCTATGAGCAGCTCCTCATTCAGCAATTACTATATATTTGTAAACTGTTCGTTTTTATTTTATAATATTTTTACATACTTGTAAAGCGTAGCGTGTTTTGCCCAACGAATTTTGACTTTGGTTAGCGTTTGTAGCTCATGGTATTGGTCATGCTCACTGAAAGGTCTTCTTGCGGTAGCTGCGTGGGGCGGGTCTCTCCCTTCCCTCCAAGGTGGTTGAGGGGAGTGATGGCTGCCCTAGTAGTTAACTCGTGATCGGGTGCCGCCTGTGGGATCTGGTCCAGCCGTGGTTATTTTTACATTCTATTTGAACTATTGGGTTCGCAGGGCATCACACTGGAGCTATTTCTTATTACATATGTTGTACCATTTTTTGTATAAAAAAGATTTAAAAGAAAAAACAACAGACTAACCCGCTGAGTTTCTTGCCGGATCTTCTCAGTAGTGGTCTACTTCCGATCCGGTGGTAGTTAATTGAATTAATATAATATGTTAAAACTGACAATATGTAAGTGCCCTCGCAGGGCCTATGCATAATAAATGAATTTGAATTTGAATTTGAATTTGAATTTGAATTTGTCCCACTGTTGGGCTCGGGTTTCCCCCATAATGCTACGGCAATTAACCTACTATACCGCGCTGGTCAGAAGTGTTGGTATAAATTTTCTTCTCCTGCATAGATGTTATATGCGTTTTATATCCCTTAGTCGTCTCTTACGATCACCCGCGGGTAAGATGGGGGGTGGTGAATTGTATTCTTACTCCGTCACCATACAGATAGAATAATAATATTACTAATTATATAGTGAAATTATTTTTAATGATTAATTATAATGTGATAAGGTTTGGGGTGTCGGGTATTGGATGGCATAATATATCTCTAGTGCTCCGTAAAAGCGAAGTAGGGGTGCTGTGGTTTTAGCGATAATGCCGGTCGCAAAGGTGACCAGCGAGTCTCCGATGGTGCATACAAAGCTCGATTATTTCGCCAAAATTATTTAACAACTTGGCCGTATGGTTACGGAGTAGGAGTACAATTCACCACCCACTTTCTTACCCGTAGATATTATAAAAAAAAACCCCTAATATATGCCATATTATGCAAATAACATCTATGCAAGAAAAGGAAATCTTGATATAAAACTTTATGCCAATCTGTCAAACTAACATGATATGGCAAATTCCCTTCTATATTTGAGAAGACTCAGACCAAGCTATGAAAGCCCTATGCCAGCCCATGTGACCAGCGTCAATTTCCTTCCTATATTGGAGTTAGTTCAGACCTAGCTATGGGATATATATGAGCTAAGATGATAATCGTACAATTGGTTTGCCGCATTTTACGCTTTTTGTTAAAAAAGACCTATGCATGTATTTCAAAAAGCAACAATTATCTAAGTACAAAATATTGTGCACGAAATTTGTATGAATCAGCGTTTGTGTGGTGATCCTACAGCAGACGTTTACGGCTCCCACGGGAAAGGGATTGTTATGACGTACCGTATCTATTGAGCCATCATTAATACACTTTTTTTTTTCAAGCTTTTGCTTCAAGGCATACCCCACCTAAACCAATCAGAACGACGGCGAAGGCTAATAGCACCATAACCTGCCATATTGTAGCTATTTATCACCACTTGATTTAAAGTTTTAGACAATCGATACCAAGTCAATATATAATCCAATATCCGGTACTAAGGAAACAATCCTTGTATTGCAGTGGATTTTACAAACATATGCAAATTACACCTAAACTCAGAACAAGAATTTATGGATTATACAAAGTATTGTCCTGCATGGGAATCGAACCCACGACTGATATAGTAAGTATCTTAACTACTATCTGTGCAATCCTTGTCTCCAGTAATATGCCGGTTACTCTTTCGGGTACTATCCCCATCGATGAGAGGGTGATATTAAAACAGATAAAAAAATTAACTATGTGCTACAGATTATTTTAATATAAAATTATCTGTGTGTGAATAAGTTGTTTGTAACAATCCGGGTACGTACGTGTTGCATACGTACCGCCTTCATGACGCTCTTGTCCCAGGCAACGGCCGCCTCTAGTGCGGACACGAGCATAGCGAGCTGGGCTGATGTGTTGCATCGGGAGACTGCTTCGCGCCACGTCGCCAAACCCCTAGCTATACCCTTGTTATCAGCTAAAGGAAGGATATTAAATTATAGTATTTGACAATACATACATACACACATATCATCACGCCATATCTCTTGCAGGGTAGGGTAGGGCAGAGAGAAATTTATTTATTATTTGACAATAAATAGTGTAGATTAATAATTTCATCATCATCGTCATCACTATCTTAGCTCATATATGTCCCACTGCTGGGCTCGAGCCTCCTCCACGCTAGGAGGGAAATTGACCTACTATACCAAGTTGGTCAGACATATTTGTATCGGGTTTTATTTTGAGTTTTCTTTCTCTTGCATAGATGTTATATGCATATTTTATCCCTTAGTCGTCTTTTACTTTCACTCACGAGTAAGATAGGATTTACCGGACAAAAATTACACTGGGACTCATTGTCAGAGTAAAAATTTTTAAGTGTTGTTTTACGTGGGAATCGAATCCACGATACTGGTATGGTAGTTCGGTATTTTAAATAATGCGCCAACTGTGCAGGTAAGAGAATGCAGTTATCTTGATATATATATCTTCATATATCTTGAGAACATACACTAGAGTGGACAATTGAAGAAAGGATGTTTTCTTAAAATCAATTTGACAAAAAGTTTTTTGATTATTACATTTTTAATGTCATTTCCTCATGTAATGTTATCAAAAGATAAGCATTTTTTTTTAATAATCTTTACATATTTTTATATGTTTTCGGTAGTAATAAAGTAATGTTTACAATTCGTAAGAAACTAAGGTTATGTTCCTAAGTTTGTAGCAATTTTGTTTCGTTTTGTCATTCCCTCATAAAAAAATTTAATGAGGGAATGAATTATTTTCTAATAAATATAGAATACTTTGACAAAAAGTTTGTTGAATATTACATTTTTAATGTCATTATCTCATGTAATGTTATTAAAAGGTAAGCATTTTTTTATTTAATAATCATAGCATATTTTTATATTCTATATATATTTTTTATATTCAATTCAAACTCAAAACAGTTGGGACCACTATAATATTTGCCTCAAACAAAACATATACTACAACTTGAGGAAAAAAAATTCGATCACGAGTTAAAAAAAAACTGATCAACTCGATAAAGCCATTTTCGACTTACATCGCGCTGGGCCATCACCATCTGATGCCGTTTGATCAACAATTACAGTTCCAAAAACAATCTATCAGGTAACCGCTCAGTCGTAAAGCTATTGTCAAAACTAAATAAAAACTATATTGCCTCGACCCCAAGTAATTTGGATAAAAGATCAGCTTACCTTTGGGTTCGGTGACTCTTTCGTTTTCAGAGTTCTGTGGTGATGTAGCCGATGCGTTGCCATGTTCAGCTTGCAGCACAGCACCCAAGGTTACTTCCGAATTACTGCACATGTGATGTTTATTATTTTAAAATATGAATGTTCTCTTGTTTTAAACTTAACTGAATTTCACAGTTAAGCACTGACCTTTTGAATGTCGTAATCGATTCACGGCATTTAGCCTTTTTTTACAGAGGAAACCTCCTGCTGAGCCATCATGGTATTCCTTTGTCTACCTGTTGCCGAGGGTGAGGGCTACGGTCATCGCGTTTATTCCTTTTCCCTCAGAAAGACTGAATTAGTTTACCACCCTGATTAAATGATTTGGCATGGAGTTGTATTTCGAGTTTTCCTTTTTTTGCGGTAATGTTATATTTATGATACCCAGGTGAAAGGAAGTAGTGGCGATCATGATGTACGTGACCACAGGGAAGATTTTCTTCTGGTCTTATCAAATTGTATTTGAAGGAATTTGACGGGAAGGAGAAAATATAAATATGGTTTTTCAATTCTACCACTCTATTTTTTCTCATGTAGTGATTAATTAAGAATACAATTGGGACAGTGGTGAAATGTATTCTAGCACATAGGCACCACAAGGAAAACCTATATAATCTTATTTATATTATGTTTCAGACAATTATGAAGAAATATAAAAGATAATAAAAATATCAATACATATAAAAACACACAAAATGACATGCAGTAACTACTTAAAACATTATAAACAAAAAAATAAATATACAAAAACTTCCAAAAACATCAAACCAGCAACAGAGACAAAACCGACAGATTATCAAATATATAAAAACAGAATTACCCACAGCCTTAGCAATCACATACGTATTATACACAAAAAAAGTTCCGCATGGGAATCGAACCCATTACGTAAAATTAAAGTAGGTATTGTTAATGAAAAAGGGTATTAAATATAATAAAATAAGTGAATAAGCATATGAATACTTCATAAATAAATACATCAACTCCGGTTACATCGTAGTCCGATCTCTAAATTATACCTCTATAGCGTCCCGACCTCGCTTCCCTTTGGTTTTTTTCCCTTTATTCGGTCTGACCACGCATTTTAAATCACTGCTAACCGCTATAATAGCGGCTGTACACACTCGACGAGACACCCCGAGACTGACCGAGAGCAATTATGTACATGGTACTTCCGTCTCCTCTCGCGTATACTGACTGAGCATGTACACACTCGATTGTTTAATTGTCCGCTGACAGTGTTTTAACTGTTTCTATTGCGATGCACAGCAATCATCCACCATCTTTTTTTCTCCATAGCTTTTTTTTTTATTTTCTTTCTATAGTAAATGTTTAAATAAATATAATAAGCTCATCATACAAAGACAAATAACAGCAGCAGTTTGTACGTCCATTGTCTTGGGTATGTACATTGTATAGTGCAACTGGCATTACGAGTGTGTACAGGGCGTGCTCTCGCCTAGAACCTCTTGGACGAAAGTCTCGGCGAGAGGCTCTCGTCGAGTTTGTACAGCCGCTATTAGAAATGTTTATCTATATTAAATGTACCACGTAACTAATATATTTACTTTTTAGTTATATGTAAAAAATAAACATGGTGCCTTTTTTTTGGGGTGGGCTACGGTCGGCGCTCTCCTCGCACCACTCCGTCCGGGGCGACAGAGGGTAACGCGTAACCCACCCGTGATACCTCGCCTTGCTCGTTGGACCGACCACCGGAGCAGCGTGAACTTGACGTCAGTGGCCGGCCCGAAAACATGGTGACTGCGATATATTCTCAAAAGATAAGAGATATATCATTTTGTATATATTTTTAAGATATACAATTTCTTATATATTATTTTAATGTATTTCGTAAGGTTTAGACAGCGTTTGCAATGCAAGCATATAAAAATATTATTTTGCCGACATTGCATTACAAATCTATGAAATTCCCGTATTTTCTCCAGTATATTTACATTATACATATAAACCTTCCACTTAAAACAGTGTTTATTGGCAAAAACCGTATTGAAATCCGTTTCGTAGTTTAAAAGATCTAAACGTACAGACAGCGGCAATGACTTTGTTTTATATGTAATAAATAAATTAAGACAAAGAAGCTATCATGAAACATTTCACAAAATACATTTTATATATTGGTTAGGTATAATCAAATACAAACATTTTTTTTAAATACCACCCACTACTGCACCAGAGAAATAATCCTTGTATCGCAGAAAATTACACCCAGACTCAGAACAACACTTTGTAGTTCGCACAAAGTATTGTCCTGCGTGGGAATCGAACGCATAGCACTGGCACGGCAGGTCGGTATCTTAACCACTACGCCATCTGTACAATCGAATTTCATCATGTATAAGCTTGATAACAGCATTTATATTTTGTCAATTAATACATTTTTTTTTATTAATTTAATAATCTAACACCGGATCGGAACGAGGCCATAAACAGATAATCCGCTATTAAATCAACAGTTTGGTCACTTTTTTGTTATTTATTTTATATAAAATTGTATACAACATGTTTGGTATTATTATCGGACCACGATGTATCCATGGTGCCGTCACATTTCTCCCCCCAAAGGGGGAAGAAATATATCACCATTCAAACAGTAAATTTGGAATAAAATTTTAATAATTTAGTGCTATCCGTGGAGAAGAATGGAATTATAAATTGGCGTCATTACATGCTTTTTTTTATGTAATATTTTTATTGTTTTAGACAATATATATTCCTTGAAAACCAATGTATTATAAAACCATTGTCATAGGGAAATTAATTATGGTATTTCAATATATTATAATATAAGACATGTTGGTAAATAATTTTAATATCGAAATGTCTTGGCAAATCCTAATTAACTTCATGATTTTCACATAAAGTGTACACAAATAGTGAATCGTATAAAAAACTACAAATAAGGAATATATGCTATTACCATGAGAGGTGTTCTCACTAGTTTATAGTTATTATTTTTATTAACATATTCCAATACAAAATCAGCTATGCTTTATCTGATTTCGACTGAAAAGTTGTAGTATAGAAAACTTTAAAATATTAAGTTTAGAAATACTAGGAAAAAAATTATACGTAAATCAAAGCGGCAAAATTATCGATAAATAAGTAACTTATTAAATGATTTTTATTTATTTATTTCGTCAATGTCAATTTATTGTTCAAGTGTTTCCAGAGTTAATAAATAAACACAAGTTTGTTATAGCGCCATATTTAATTCCATTCTTTTTTTATTTTCACACACAGATAGTATATAGAGCTATTTAAAGCCAATAAGACGGCACACGTATATTCATGAGTATACATTACCTAGCGTACCTGAGTGCGAGCGGTGGCTTCAAGTACCTCCGCTCGATATGGGCCTCAAGTGCCTGCAAGCTAGTGCGCGCACGGGTCACAGGCTCAGCGGGAGTTTCACCGCGGGTAACTCGCCAACCCTTTACTTGTAACGATGCAGCTGCTACGCGCTCCTCCAAGTTTTGCACCTGTATACAATATATCTCTTGGATATTTATCGTGTTAACGCAGTAAGAATATAATTTGTAACTCTATATCGTACCTATGGTCGTCATAATAACCGGCTACATAACATTTACGCAAGAGAGGACAAATTCGAAATAAAAGCTAAAACTAACCGGTGCGATCAGCCATCCATCTGAACATAGACTTCGCCAGAACGAGAGCAAGGCCATAATCGTCACACTTGGCAGGCGAGTTAGCGATCGTAGATGGTGTTATGAACTGCCTATGAAAGGGCTTCCGTAATGCCGGTTTTTACGACCCCATAAGGAGCGACACATTGTATTCATAGTCTGTTAGCAATCGGGCAATATTATGCTATTTATTTCTTTAATGAATTTTTAAATCGATTAACAAATGTAAGAATTAACGTTACTGAGAGGGTAGGCAAACTCGAGATGAAGTCCTATGCCAACGCGTGTGGCCAGTGTAGTAAACAGATCAATTTAATTCATAAAAAACAGAGGCATATCCCCGAAAATGGGTTTTATATAGGCTGGGCTTTTTATTACTCCACAGATGGCATAGTGGACAAAGTAATGATGTCTTCTATATAGTCCAGTTGGTTCGATCCCTACATACAACAGTTCTTTGGGTGTTATTTACATAGAATGCAATCTCAATAACTCGAAAAACTGAGCGTTTTTAATTTACTTAGAAAGCTTAATAAATGAATTCCAAAAACAAATAAAATAGAGAGAGTTAGTAATACTAAACATTTTTTTTAGATGTTATAGTTAAGGATTTCATTTAAGCCGTCATTATATTTTACTAACTCACGGAGTCTGCTCTTTGAAATTTGAGTTATATTAATAGTTAGCAACGAAATAACAGTTCCCTCAAGTTACAAAGTCTGAATATTTCGGGATACTGCTCATTTACGGCTTCAGCACATGGGAATAGCATTCATTTTCGATTTACCGAGGATTACAACTTAACGAGGTCGAGAGAATCCACTGTGTTTATAAAGTACGCAAAACAAGAATGATTTCTTAGTGCGGAATGTTGTCTAAAAATAAAATATGATGTTTTTTAAACATAATATTACCATATTAAGCAGCTGCATATCACATCTCCTCGCTGTGTGAGCCGAGAATGATGACGGTGAGTCTGGTGATGGGAACCCACCATTCTGAGCGATGACACGATCTAGATGAGACACACATAGCTCTGTGCTGAGTATGTCACCACTCTCTATGTACAGCTGAAACAGTTTGTATTATTTGTTAGTCTACGTTATTATACCCGACACAGTGAGTGAAGTTGTAATGCCTATTATATGGTTGATTTAGCTTTTTAAGTCGAAAATAAACCATTTGTTAATTTTTTTCTGCTAGGTAAAATAGCTGTGTGGTGGCACCTGCGACTAGGACCAATACTTACTCTGCTTATAGGTGCCGTAAAAGACAATTAAGAGCTTTACATCAACTTGGGTCAACTCCATTGGATGTCGTGGGGTCAAAGATTATATATTCACGTGACCTACCTAGCCTTTTCTACAATAGGAAGAAATTGGACTACTATATCATACACCGTTCAGACGAGTTGGTATAAGATTTTATTTTCCTTCTCTTGTATAGATGTTGTCTGAATACTATGTCTCTTAGTCGTCTTTTACGACACCCACAGACAAAGTAAAGGGTGGTGAATTGTATTATTACACTGTCACCGTGTGGAGCCCTTCCTTAGTGAGTCCCAGGAGCAAGACTCAGTAAATTTAACTCTGTATAACAAAATTAATTTAAGCGCAGATCTTCGTGATGAACAAAACTTTGATTCTAAGTGTTTCTTAAAACACAATAGTTGTATGATTAAAAATTACCTTATTGTTGACAGTAGGTAATTGATTGTTGAGGGCTTGCAGTAATTCTCTCTCGCGTACTCCTCGCGGATGTAAGGTATCCAGAAGTTCTCGCACTTGATCAACCTCCGTTATGCGCCACCAGCCGTGTCTAAATAAAACAAATTACTACAAGTTAATATGCAGTTACAGGCTATTAAGTATGACAGATTAATAAAACTAGACAGGTTATGACGTAAAGACAAACGGTAGGCATAGGGTTGCTAATTTTTTATAAAGAATTAGAGTATAACTATTTCAATAGAGATAAATAAAGACTAGAGTAATAAAAAAGTGTATCATTTAAGATGATATTTCATTAGACTTTTTTTTAAAAGAATTGTACAACTCCAAATATTCTAACTCTAAGTTTATATAGATCAGGATTATATAAAAATGAGTATTTTAGCATTCTCAATTCTGTAATAGATTATAGAGTACGCCTACTTGATATAGAGTACAATACTCTATTTTAGAGTGGAGGCAGCCCTAGATAAAAGTGAAAATTTTGTATTATATGGAAACATTTATATTATTCAACAAAACTTATATACTTTTGTATAACATAGGTTGTGTTCATATTTATTTTGTTGACATACAATTATGAAAACAGGAATTGCGTGTCTCAATATTTGCCGATATCCGGGAGCAAGTGAGACAATGCTCCCACTCTACCCAACACAGTATTTACAACCCACCACTTTTCGTTACAGAAACAGGTTGGCGGATCAGAATTTCAAAGCATTTCGATAATAAGTTGCCCTTCAATACAATTTATCACCCCTTGCTTTCTCATGGAAGTTGTAAAAACTGGTTAAGGAATCACAAGAAGAATAGACAGCAGCACGCTTCTAAGAAACCTATAACGCCAATTGCGATCACTAAGTAACAGACATCGATGATTTCATAGATAACTATTTATTCCTTAGTGTAATAATGTCTTAAAAAATATATTCACCTAAGTTCCCTAGGTACGAAGCTTCCTTCAACCTTCTTAGGTAGTCCGTGCATCTTACAATGTTCGAGTTGTTCCATCTCTTCTAGCGACATCTGTATTGGTGGTGGACTATCACAGGTCACATAAGTCGATAATGCGTTGAAGTTCAACAGACCGAGGCTGGTGAGGTTGTTCGCTTTCGCCTTCTGAACTGATAGATCGTGCTTGAGGGCATCGGCTTGTAGTTCCTTTTCTAAGTCATTGTCCTGTAATAGAAACGGTTGTCCTATATTATGTGACCTATTCGAGTCTAATTTTTTTTTTTAAATGTAAGAAAGGAAATGATTCCTACCACTTTTCCACATTAATATACCGTCATCATCATTCTCCTACTCTTATCCCAATTAATTGGGTCAATACAATATGTGCTCCTCTTTCATAGTACATTATGTAAAAGTTATTGGCAATAGTTTTATGACCGGCCACCTGCCAGACGTTAACCCTCCTTGGGAATGTAATTGTTGAACAAACGGCATCAGATGGAGTTGGCCCAAGTCGATATAATGCTCTTAGTCGTCTTTTACGACATCCACGAGTAAAGTAAGGGTTGATAGTATTCGTAGCCGCTATCACACACCTACTACACATTAATATACCGTATACCTCAAGAAAGAAAGGAATACTGCCGTATTCCTTTCTTTCTTGAGGTATACGGGTACGGTTCGGTTCTTGAGGTATATGCCTATGATCATAAGTATAACATACGATATAGGTTTAACGTACACAGAGTTGAGTTTTGTGATTATGGATATAATTTTTATCCATTCATTATAAGTTCGCAGCAGACTAAAAATACAATTCACCAACCTCTTTCTTATCCATGGATGTTTTAAAAAACGACTTACGGATGTAAGCTGACAACGGCAATTGCAAGAGAAGAAAAACCCGGAATGAAACTACACCAATCCGACTGGTCAGTCTGACATAGTAACTCAATTTCCATCCACATGTGAAAGAGACTCGAGTACAATAATGGGACATGTATACGTTAATATCACGGAGTTATTTATTTGGATAATGCTACATATTGTATTGACAGGTATTAAAAAAAAAGAATTACCTGCTCTTTACTCTCCTCTTCTTCAGTTTCCGTATCCAGTACACCACCGTCTTTATTAATACTAGAATCTATCATATCCTGATCCAATCCAGACATGGTTAAACTGGAATCCGCATAAACATTATTACAAGGTACTTGTACGCTAGTAACCATACTATTAAGAGTAAATAAACTGGGGTCATTAAGCAAGTGCAGATTATTCGAAACATCCCATTTATGACCTTGGCATAGAATGACCTCGGCGCATGAATGTTCATTATCACAAAATTCAGGCAATTCAGTCTTTTCGACCTCGTTAATGTTATTCAAAAATGAGCTGTCATGCCTTAATATAGAGAACCATTTGCCTTCTAATGTCTTTCCGTATAATTGCTGATGAGCTATCATTGTGTCTAATGATTCTATCTTGACTTTATCAGGATCTTCTTTGATTTCCGCCTCAGCCTTTTTGGCTGCATCCAATTGCGAGGATACAGCTTCAGCCATTTTACGTAATTCTTCTAAATTATTAACTAACTGCTCTTTAGTTTCTTCTTGATCTACTTCCATTTCGTTTTTGACTACGTTTTCCACTTTGACTATTTCTTGAGGTTTATCCATGGGTTCCGCTTGTGTCGCATACATTGGTTTGTGGGTTGGTTTTTGGACTAAAAATGCAGTTGGAATGGAATCTTCAATGTCTAACATATCCTGTTCTTCGTTGTGTTGTTTCTGTTGTATATATTTTTCCTCCATTTTTATTGATGAGCCTGTTGAAAAAAAACAAGGTAAATTATATATATGAATATCTTTGTTTAGCATTTAATGTCATCAAGCCTTCCTTTCGGATATTGTAGAGGTCGAGTAGATAATATCACTATCCTTTTTTAGGTCAGTTATGTCTGGACACACGCCGACTATTCCGTCCGGGATGACAAGGGCGGCGCATGACCCCATAACCCACCGAATTCCCTCCCCATCGTCATTGAGCCGGCCAATGGCACCGCTTCCTTGACATCCGTGGCCAGCCCGGCGAACATGACTATCCTACTAATACTATAAATGTAAAACTTTGTAAAATATATGTAAGCCAATATAAAGACTAGACTAGTAGTAGACTTACGAAAATTATAGAACATACCTTCGACTTTACAAGCCCCATGTTTAACATTCGGCTCATATTTAATTATTTGCGTGTGGTCGCTCAGGTTCAGTTCAGATTTGATGCTCTTCAGTTCCATTTCACTCTTCAGGGCCTCTTCTTTCTTCTGAGCTTCGGTCTCAGAGGGTTTCTCAGGATCTGATGGCAATGAATCTTCTTTTTTCTCTTTTGGTACTGGGGATCATTTGAAAATGTATACCTATTAATAATTTTCCTTATCTTTCTTTCTTTAAGTCCACACACTAAACTAAAGAAAACTTTGTATTTTCAAGGATTTAAGAGAGATACAATTAACGGATACAAATTACACCCAGACTCAGAATTCCATCCTTTATGAATCGCCCAACAAACTATCTTCCGTAGGTATAGAACCAATTTTTGCGATGATGTAGCTAGGCTACGGATACTAGCAAACCTTACCTTGCTCATGGTTGTAAAAGACGACTAAGAGCTTTACCGCTTCATCTCTTCACCATCAGGATCCTGGACATGGGTCAACTCCATCTGATGCTGTTTTGTCAACAATTACATTCTCAAGAAGAGTAGACGTCAGGTAGGCGGCCGGTCATAAAACTATTGCCAATAACTTTTGCAATATGTACGATGAAAGAAGAGTATATATAGTGTCGACCACAAATAATTGGGATAAGAGCAGGATAATGATAATGATGAGGGCTGAACCACGGCACAAAAGATTAGTACTTATATCTATGTTGACGTAAGAATATAATGACCACATCGTACTTGCCCGTGGCTTTGGATGGTATCAGTCTCCTGGGAAACTTGAAACACTAACTGCCATCGTCATACCATCAGCAAAGTCTGGTGATTATCGTATTTTCCACCTGTGAGGAGGCCTACGTCCAATAGTGGACATTTGTATAGGATGATGATGATGATAGAACATTACCTTTTTTCTTCTTCTTAGTGTCCTGTATTGTGTTCCCTTTGAGTGCGTTGGTTTCTAACTGCTGATGGTACTGCATAATTTCGGGTTGGGCTGACTCCATCGCCTCTACGAAAATCCCACCGCATTTGCCGAGAGACCAGTAACGACGCCAGTATCTTTAGAAATAAAACTGTTATATTTATCTGTATAAAAGGCAACAATCCACCACATCTATATTTATGATGACATTGTAACAGGTTCATAGATATTAATGAAAAACTACTATGTGGTATCTTTATTAGAACAACAAAAGCTAAAAGAAAGTTTTTAGCACTTTTTCTGTCTACATTTATTTATATACTATATATATATATTTATATACTATATATATATATATATATATATATATATATATATATATATATATATACATATACATATATATACATATACATATATATATACATATATATATATACATATATATATATATATATATATATATATATATATATATATATATATATATATATATATATATATACATATATATATATATATATACACTATATATATTATATATACTATATATACTACCTAAAATTGAATGCAGTTTTCGCCAATGAAGAAATAACAAGTAGGTACTATCAAAATAATAAGTATTTAAGTAATCAACGCAGCGGGCGTAACTAGGCTTTAATAAGTATGCTTGGCCACCCACTGCCTTCACGACCAGTAATTACGAGCACCTAGGATAATTTCGTTAGATTTTTAAAAATTTAAGAATAAATTCCACGTGTGAATTTACAAGTATACAACTAAATATACAATAAAATATTTACAAATGAGTCACCAGGGAAAGAAAAAAATAAACACAAAAGTCCTGTATGGGAATCGAGTCCACGACGCTGGGAGACTATATACATATTTTTTTTAAGAAATAACACCCTCCACTAAGTCCTTGTATTGCGCGGGCAATTACAAACATATAATTGACGAGCACAAATATTCAGTCTCAGAACAGCAATCCGTAGAATGCACAAAGCTTTTTTTCTGCGCGGGAATTGACCATGACACTTAGCATGGTAGCTCGATATGGATTAAATAAAGATGGATGAATGGATGAAGTCTTACCGATCCTGTCCATAGCATGTGGCTCTTAACGCATGCGATCCAGCCGTTAGCTGCAATAACTGCTGTTCGGATTGTTTTAGTAACTTCTCCAGTTTCCTGGCCAATTCCTCTGACGATAAGTTTTTATCTTCATCCTGTATAGAAAAAAAGTATTTGCTTTACTACGATGATGACACAAAGAATCAAATCATTTATACTTCCTAAGGGCGCTAACCAGTTTAGTGACGAAGTAAGAATACAAATTACCCAACCCATATCTTACCTGTGGGTGAACGTCAGAGACGACTAAGGGATATAAAACGCATATATCATATATATGTTATTGCATAGGCAAGAGAAGAAAAACTCGAAACAAAACCCTATACCAACACGTCTGAACAGCGTGGTGTAAAAGGTCAATTTACCTCACATTATGAGGCTCGAGACCAACAGTGGGACATATATCAGCTGAGATGATGATGATGAAGAATACTTACATTTTGCTCTACCATACCACAATAGCCAAGCGGATTGATATAGTTTTATTTCAAGTCTTCCTTTTCTTGTAGTGACGTTATTTGCATGCATCCTTAAGTCGTCTTTTACGAACACCCACGGGGAAGTAAAAGATGGTGAGATTTCGTATTATTACTCTGTCACCATACAAAAAATTTCACTTATATACAATAAAAAAATGAGATGAGATATTGTGTGGCTATTATATGACCAACCCTTACATTACTCGTGGGCGTCATAAGAGACGACGAAACTTGGTTCAACCACACTTAACCACTCTCAATACTGATGCCGTTTGGTCAACAATTACAATCCCAATGAGGGTTGACGACCAGGCATTAAGCTATTGTCAAAACTTTTGGAATATGTACATACATATCATCACGCCATATCCCTTGCACGGTAGGCAGAGAGAACAGAGTGCCAGAGATCTCTATCTCTACATACTTCACTCGCTTCCTCAACATTCATAATTCTCTTCATACACGCTCGCCGGTTTCGGTGACTCTTGACTCCACCTTCCTTCAGTACATGACCGATCTGGTCTAGGTAGGTTAGTCTCGGTCTCCCTCGGTACCTACATCCTTCCAATTTCGCATTGTATATCTTCTTAACCAGACGTTCGTTGGAATATGTACGAAGGTAAAAGAGTAGATACTGGGTCAACCTCAAGTAATTGTGTTAAAAGCAATTGACGGAATAAAAAATAAATAAAAAACTAAATATCCACCATACCTCTTCTGGTTGTGTGCCTTCACTCTCTAAATCACTCAAAATGGCATCGCAATCACCAATTACGCTGTGATTATCCACCTTCGCATCAGCCGGGGAACATTCATCCTTATTATTATTCAACATCTCTTTACTTTTCATACTATTAGAAAGATCCTTTAATGGTGATAATTCTTTATCGCTCTCTTCTGGTTGGTTTTCCTTGTATGGAGAATGTTCAGATTGCTTTTCATTCTCGCTTTCTAGATGTGGTGATGACTCTTTGTCGAGTTTTTGTGGAGTCGATTGTTTTTCAGGAACTTGATGGTTTTCTGTAACAATAAATTTTAACATTTTGTATTTACGTATTTTTTTTTTTTATTGCTTATGGTGGTGCAAACGAGCTAGCAGCATACCATATGGTAAGTGTCACTGCTGCCCATGGACCTTTGCTATAGCAAGGGTATAGCTAGGCCACTGCCTACCATGACAAATCCCAAACCCACCCAGTTGGGCTTCCGGCTCTCTCGCTCGCCGAACGAAGCGCAATAGCACGTTGCCATTACTCAGACGTTGATCTTCTGCGAGAGTGTGGTACTACCCCGGACGGACCCACCCGCGGCTGTAGACAGAAAACTGTCAACAGCGTGGTCCTTTCACTATTAATGTCATATTTCCAAGACAAAGTAAGAATACAATTCACCAACCTCCTTTCGTGCTCGAGGTTGTCGTAAAAGGCGAATAAGTTATATAATATTCAAATTAATTTATTATGCATAAACCCTGCGAGAGCACTTACATATTGTCGCTTTTTTTTACATTTAAAGTTAATCTAATAAACTACCACCGGATCGGAATGAGACCGCTACTGAGAAGATCCGGCAAGAAACTCAGTGGGTTTGTCTATTTATATTTTATCTATGTTATTATAATTTTTCGTTTTTTTATATAAATAAAAAAATAGTACATGTTTATTATTTAAGTAGCTTCAGTGCGATGTCCTTCGAATGCAATAGTTAAAGTACAATAAAGAAAGACCATGGCTAGACCGGATCCCACAAGCGGCACCCGATCACGAGTTAACTACTAGAGCAGCCATCACTCCCCTCAACCACCTTGGAGGGAAGGGAGAGACCCGCTCCACGCAGCTACCGTAAGCGGACCTTTCAGTGAGCATGACCAATACCATAATGTACTATAAATGCAAAAAAGTCAAAATTCGTCAGGTAACACACGCTACGCTTTACAAGTATGTATAATTATTAAAAAGAAATAGTAACTAAACAGTTTAAAAAAAAAAATGTAATTGCTGAAAGAGGAGCTGCTCATAGCCAGTCTGAACTATCGCTTAGACAATCCGAGATTTTATAATAACCTTTTTTACAGAGTCTTTTCTTGACACCCCTTTTAAACTTGTTCACAGTCATATCTCGGATATCTTTTGGTAATTTATTATAGAAGCGTATACATCGCCCCATGAATGACCTATTAATTCTTTCAAGACGCGTACTGTGTACAAGTAATTTGTCCTTATTCCGAGTATTCACACAATGAATGTCACAATATCTTTCAAAGTTACTGAAATTTCTTTTTACATACAAAACATTTTCGTATATATATTGTGATACAACAGTCAGAATATTCACCTCTTTGAATTTCTCTCGAAGTGAAACTCTTGGGCCTAGATTATAAATTGCGCGGACAGCCCTTTTTTGGAGAACAAAGATACTGCTCAAATCCGCGGAGCATCCCCACAGCAATATGCCGTAAGACATAAGACTATGAAAATAAGAGAAGTAAACTATTCTAGGTGTTTCAATATCGGTCAATACTCGATTTTTTTGACCGCATAAGCCGTTGAGCTAAGCCTGCTTGACAATTTTTCAATATGAGGGCCCCATTGGAGTCTAGCATCTATAGTGATGCCTAGAAAAACGGTTGATTCCACAAGGTCTAGGAGCCACACCATTCATTTGAACATTGGTTCCCACTTGTCTTACATTAGGTGTGGTAAATTTAATACATTTTGTTTTGTTCTCATTAAGAACTAGATTATTTGTGTTGAACCAATGAACAACGTTAGACAGTGCGTTGTTCACATCGTCAAAATTAAGCATTTGTCTTTTAATTTTAAATAACAAAGATGTGTCATCTGCGAACAACACAATGTTTTGATTGTCTCCTATATAGTAGGGTAAGTCATTAATATATACAAGGAACAGAAATGGCCCCAGAATGGACCCTTGCGGAACGCCCATTTCAATAACATAACCAGGTGATCGTGCACCATTAATATCGACCCTCTGAATTCTGTTGCTTAGGTAAGAAATTAAAAGCTTAAGAGCGTTATTCCTCACCACGTGATATCACGTGATATAATTTTCTGATAAGGATTTCGTGGTGCACACAATCAAATACTGATAACATCTATGCAAGAGAAAGAAAACTTGAAATAAATCTCTATATAATATTTCTATTTCATCATTCTCCTACTCTTATCCCAACCGCTTGGGGTCGATACAATATGTATTCTTCTTTCATAGTACATATTGTTAAAGTTATTGGCAATAGTTTTATGACTGTCCGCCTGTCAGACGTCAACCCTCCTTGGGAATGTAATTGTTGACGGCATCAGATGAAGTTGGCCAAGGTCGTTATAAGGCTCTTAGTCGTCTTTTATGACATCCACGAGCAAAGCAAGGGTTGGTAGTATTCGTAGCCGCTACCACACAGCTATTGTAATATATATATATTTTTTTCTATTGTGGTGGAGGCTCGAATCCAGCAGTGGGACATATATGAGTTAAGATGATGATCTATGGTGATGGTCTACAAATAAAATGTGTTATCAGTCCTTACTTTATCATGGGTATCATAAATCGAGGAATCATTGGAAGAATGGCAACAGCTGGCAACAGCTCGCTTTTATAAGGCTATACTTATTGCAATCTTCCAATATCCTGCTAAGCATGGCGATGTTGCCATTGTTGGTGCATTCCAGCAATAGACAAAGATGTTCAGACGAATGGATTAAATGTAAGGGTTGTTAGTATTCTTACCATCTTCATGTAGATGTGGTGAGGTTATCATGTTAGCTGTACTCTCTTCTACTAGCCTCTGCATCCTCTCCAACGCAAGGGCTTGTTGTTTCTCTGTCTGCTCAGCGCGCACCTTACGTTGGTGTAACACTCGTACCCTGGTTATAATTAATGTGTGATAAGCTGGGACACCTAAAAACTGGTTGAGGAAGCAACAATTCTCCTGGAAAGCCTTCTTGTTCACTTGACAAGTTCAGTCAAGAGCTTCATAAACGTTGTAGTGTATTTTTAGAGAAACTTTTGCCCAACAGTGATTAACAAAGGCATGATGGATGAATGATTCTGCCGGAACCATTTTTTGCAATTTTACTCCCTCCCCCATCTCGGTGACTATCCGTAGTATATAGAACTCTCTAGTTTTCACCTAATCATTAATATGGTTTTAAACCATTTTTTACAAACAGGAAGTTAAAAAAGCTTACTGATCAATGAATTTAGATTGACTACGTGACGAAGACCTAACCCCTCCACCCTTGTGGCCGAGGAGGGTGTTATTTTTAAAGACATCCGTCCTGAACATGTCACGTAATCTGGGTAAGAGTCCTAATATGATTATGACTGATGAAATGTACATACTTTCTAATTTTCATGTCCATGAGGTATCGTTCTTTCCTAATCTGGTTGAGGTGTTCTAATGATGCGTCTAATTGTCTTAATACAGCTTTGTTTTGCAATAGTTCGTCGCATACGAATGCCAGTATTCGAGCCTTCGTCGTCGCATTCAATGCCAGGAACGGCTTGTCCCGGAGAGCCTCTGTTGATAAACAACAGAAATTTAGTAAAAGCATTTAACCTATATAAACAAATAAAACAGAAATAAGTAGGTATAGTCTGTCAGCCCGTAGAGGTCCACTGTTGGATATATGTGTCACCTGCACGCAACAGATTCCTGCAACTTTCGATATATAGTTAGTCCACCTAGTGAGGGGTATTAAGGTATGTATAGTACTTGTTGCAAAATTATTCTTTTTTAATCCTTATTTTTTTTTATAGCTTATGGTAGCAAACAAGCAAGCAACACACCTGATGGTAAGTGTCACTGCCGTCCATAGACGTTTGCTATACCAAGGAGACTAGGCAACTGCCTACCGAACTACTCGCTCACTGAACGAAGCGCAATAGCATATTGTCATTACTCAGGCGTCGCTCTTCTACGAGAGTGTGGTACTACTCCGGACGGACTGGCCCGCGGCTGTAGACAGAGAACAGTCAACAGCGTGGTCCTGCCACTTAATAATATGATTAAGATTTATGTTTGTTTAATCCGTCATTTGTGTTGTGACGGAGTAAGAATGCAATTCACCACTCCATATCATGCCCGTGGGTGGCTAAAGGATATAATATGCAGATAACATCTATGCAAGAAAAAGAAAACTCGAAATAAAATCTTATACAAAATCATAGTAAAATCCATCAGCGTAGTATAGTAGATCAATTTTGCCCCGCTGTGAAGGATATTCCAGTTCAACAGTGGGATGATTATGAATCGAGACGATGCCGGTTAATTTCTGAAACCTTTGGACCAATTTTAATGGTAAATAGTTGCTATTACCAGATGTAGCTTCAGACACATTTAATTCAGAAACATTAACATTTCGACGTGCGCTCATCGGAGGAAGCACCGTGTGACGGTTCTGTTCCCTAACCTGTTTTGTCACCTTTAGAGTGATTTTCTAAAATCTGGTGTCGTACATACCAGACAATTTGTAGGTGGCGTTGTTATGCAAATGTTCATAGTAAGCGCCATTCTTAGTGTTAGCGCATGTTATCTGCATCTCTGCTTCGCTTTGGTGGTGATCTGCTACCCGACGTTCTCTTTCTCTTTCTGCTGTTAGTCCTATAAGCATAATAAGATAATTTTATAGTTATGACAAACAATCAGCTATTCTCTGTATAGGGACGGATTAATAAAACAGACTGTCACCATCCCTAAATTTCCGGTTAAGGTATCACTAGGAGAATGGGCAAGAGCACTCCCTGGCAAACTCATAACACCAACTACAATCGCCATTCCGCAACCATTACGGTGGCCTAACAGACGCCCCGTCCACGGGAAAGGTACCTAAAAAGGTAACCTATCCAACTGACCACCGAAGTCAAGGAATCGGTACTAATGGTCAACATGACACCAAGAGTATGTGTATACCTATACATACATACATACATATAATCACGCCATATTCCTTGCAGGGTAGGCAGAGAGAACAGAGTGCCAGAGAACTCTATCTTTGCATACTTCACTCGCTTCCTCAACATTCATAATTCTCTTCATACACGCTCGCCGGTTTCGGTGACTCTTGACTCCAACTTCATTCAGTACATGACCGATCTGGTCTAGGTAGGTTAGTCTCGGTCTCCCCCGGTACCTACATCCTTCCACTTTCGCATTGTATATCTTCTTAACCAGACGTTCGTTCGGGATTCTTTCCACATGTCCGAACCATCGGAGCATTCCCTTTTGCATCTTTACACCAATACTCTCTTTCATACCTACTCTTGTATTCCTATAATTACAAATAAATCAGTTTTAAAATAAGCTAATGTACCTCAGTATGGCCACGTACGAGTTTAAAAAGCGCTAACTGACCTTGACCTTAATATAAATGAGTTCTCTAAAGTCATCCCCGACCTTGTGACTAAACGTAGTAGGTTTGAAGACCCTCTCCCTGAACTTCAACATCATTTGAACTACTTACGTAAGTACAACTTCACAAATGACACTATCTGTACCTGGGGGAATCCGTTGTCTAAAATCATCATATTTAGATGTTAATACGTACCAGTAAGAGCTTTTATTTCACCAGTGGCATTCGCGTACAGATATATCCTAAGCACTTCGCTGAGGTTGTATGCAGTTATGTCTTCCATCCGAATGGCGTGGCCAAGGAGCGTCGTATGCCGACCTGGATGAGGTATGCCTGGATCCTCTGTGAGCAAAATACATCAAATATATGTATGTATATTACTTTATACGAAAAAAAAAAACAAATATGGGTTAAAAACGTTATTATTGCAGAGCTATTCGCCACTTTGTCACTAATACTATTAGGATGGTTTCTTTAATTTACGAAATATTATTAATTTATAGTTTCTCATATATCACTTAACAATATCATCGGCTAAGAAGTGAATCGACTGACGACATCTTGATAGTTACAGGAAGCCGTTAGATGCAGGTCACAAGGAACGTCCCGAGTGCTATTCTCGTGTGGAGGCCTATGTCCAACAGTAGACACCTATGGACTGGTGGATGGATTGATATATGTTTCAGAATCTATGTGCCAATAAAATATTTTCCTTTTATTGGCTGACTGTAAGTTATTATATATTCTAATAATCAGAAAAACTAAGAAGTCTCTTAGTGGTAGAACCACGCTGTTGACAGTTATCTGTCTACATACAGCCGTGGGTCGATCTGTCCGGGGTAGTACCCCATTCTCGCAGAAGATCGACGTCTGAGTAATAGCAATGTGCTATTGTGCTTCGTTCGGTGAGCGAGAGAGCCGGAAGCCCAACTAGGTAGGTTTGGGGATTGTAATGGTAGCCAGCGGCCTAGTTATATCCTTGGTTATAGCAAAGGTCCATGGGCAGCAGTGACACTTACCATCAGGTGTGCTGCTTGGTCGTTTGCCACCATAACCAATAAAAAAAAACTCACCTATAGCCGTAACTAATAGTTGAGCTAGCACTTGCAGTAATTCTTCTTCAGCTTCCACGCTGCAGTCCGGTAGTAGAGCCATTTGGAATGTGTTCAAGGTTGGGATGGCATCCATATCTACATTAAAAATCAAAATAAAAACATTATTAACGTAATAACCGGCCTCTAGTATCGAGTGTCATGTTTTTGATTTCCATATAGGCAACTGAGCAATACATAAATGAACAGCATTCATCATCTCAGCTCATATACGTACCACTGTTGGGCTCGAGCCTCTTCCGTAATGGGAGGGAAATTAACCTACTAACCACGCCGGTCAGACGTGTTGATATAGGGTTTAGTTTCGAGTTTCCCTTTTCTTGCATATATATATATATATATATATATGCAAGAGAAGGGAAACTCGTAACATATATATATATATATATGTCCGTCATCACACGAAGGATTTGAATTCGTTAATTATATTTGTAAAGTCCTCAAGGATAAAAGGATTAGTCCCCTCAGTGCGAAGTGTCTTTGTTAAGAGTAAATCATCGTTCTCCTACTCTTATCCCAATTACTTGGGTCGATACAATATGTATTCCTCTTTCATAGTACGAGCACAGTACGAGCACAGTAAGGGTTGGCAGTATTCGAAGCCGCTACCACACAGCTATTTGTTAAGAGTAAATATCAATAGAAAATAAACTCCACATGTATATCAGAATTTTCATAACTGAAACCATCTGATATCCAAAATGTAAAAGATATCGGATACCGTAATCGAAACCGATATAAGTTTCGAATAATTTCTGATAGAGTCAGGTGCCTGTACCAGATGGCAGGTTTTTTTAATGAACCGAACAGACTAAACGCAAGCCTCTCCCAAAAGGCCTAATATGATAATCATACACTTAGCATTTCCCTCTCTTCTCATCACAGGCCATAAATGTCCCACTGTTGGGCTCGGGCCTTCTCCATAATGGGAGGGCAATTAACCTACTGTACCGCGCTGGTCAGACGTGTTGGTATAGGGTTTTGTTTCAAGTTTTCCTTCTCTCGCATAGATGTTATATGCGGCCTATATCCCTTGGTCGTCTCGTACGATCACCCACGGGTAAGATATGGGGTGGTAAATAGTATTCTTACTCCGTCACCACACGGAAATTCCCTCTCTTAATTCTCTAAAAATCCAATATTCGTAAACAAGGAGCAATTCTGTTCTGAGTATCTGTTCATTCATTGTGTCTGTTCGTTAATATGTTTGTAAAATCTTCCGCAATTGAAGGTTAAGTTTCATGTTTAAAAAAAAATACAGTACTCAGTTGCCCTTTCATGCGCATACTTACCAAATCCAAGTGTTTGTCCAAAGTTATGTATGAATTCATAAACTTGTAACAAGTCCGCCATCGCTTGTCCCGGTAGCTTCAAGCCAGGTATTCGGTTTAGTGTCGGCAATGGTTTTTGATCTGAAAGCGATGAATCTTCTTGCGGTCGCCTGTTAATAATAATAATTTTATTAAAAAAAAAATCAATATACGTTAACCCTGCTTGGTAAAGTAACTGTTGCCTAAAGGGCATCAGATGGAGTTGACCAAGATCAATATAAAACTCTTAGTTATCTTTTATGATATCCACGAACAAAGTTGGTAGTATTCGTAGCCGCTACCGCGTAGTACCAAACAAAACTTCTCTATAATAGTAAAAATATTCGAGGAGTCTTCTTCTTCTTATATATTGGCAATCAGCTACATATACGAGCTATTGGTGCCAGTGTCAAGTTATAAATATTTTCACGTTTTTAGTCTTTCAAGTTAGTCATTGTCTAAGTCAAATTGTCACCATTAACAGTGCAATGGCCACACTGTTAATGGTATCTTGTGGGAATTTTGATGGAAAACGAAAATGTTGTAAAGCACTTTTATATAATATTCATTACATCCCAGTAGCGCCGCCGCTTCATATTACATAAAACGCCATCAAAATTATCTAATATAACACGTTCAAACACTAAGATATCGAATATAATACAAGAGCACCACATGACGTTTTCAAAATTCATTCGAGGAGTCATATATGTGTTTATGTTTTGACAAAACTCCTTCATAACAGTAAGACAGTTGTATGTCATATATTAATTTAGCTGGCTTTTATTTAGTGATTTTCGTCTATTAGAATAATAATATTATTTACATACGGCCATTAGCTGTTTCTTAAGACACTGACGGAACGGGATTAGAAAACAATCAAGGCTAAAAAGAAAATATAAGAAGAAATTTTATAATTACTAACATCATCATCATCTCAGCTCTCACACGTCCCACTGCTGGGCTCAAGCCTCCTCCACAATAGAAGGGAAAAATGACCTACTATAGTACACTGGTCAGATGGGCTAGGTGATTATTTCGAGTTTTCTTGCATAGATGTTATAGATATATCCTTTAGTTTTTTGTCTTTAACGACACCCACGGGCACACTTTGTTTTCCTTTCTCTCTCGCCACATGGAAATATCCAGAAATAGATTATCCTATTGGACTATAGAAAGACAATAAACCTATTAATATAACAGTTTATGATCTGGATACACCTTGCCCATACTGGCCGGGGCGAGGAAAGGGCAGTGTGCTACCCCATAACCTGTAATGTTACTTACCTTATCACCATATGAGTTGACCACAGGTACCGATTCCTTGACATCAATTACATAAACCCAGGTTTCTAAGAGAGAATTCGTACTGACAGCAATATTTGAGATTTGGCAGCCCAATTTTATGTGATTACCTTAACTCAGCGAGCAATTCCATCTCCTTTCTTCTCTGTTGTAACTTCTTCTCTTTAGCGAGCAGTCTATCTAATAAGTTCTGGTGCTTTCTCCTCTCCCTCTCCTCCCATCTTCGACGAGAGTCGAGCTGGCGTATAAACGTAGTATGTTGGCGTCTTCGTTCACGCTCCTAAGTAGGAAAAAAAATCTTTTAAAACGCTATCCAACTATCAAATGTCGAGGTCACCTTCGTGAAAGGAACAATACAATAATCACAAAAGTGATGGGGAAAGACACTTTGTATTAAGCTCATGTTAATGCTTAATAAAGAAAAATAAAAAGAAAACACAATGGTGGAATGATCTGTTATGGATTATGAAGATCATACGCCATGGTCTCATCTGAGACAATCACTCTTTCTATTTTAAATTACCATACTTATATAATATGAACCTATTAGAACAGTGACATAAAAACATGTTTACCACACTTGAGCTTGAACACAAACATATTGAATATTAAAACCTTAATAGTGACAGTTGAATCATAGGATACTACTGCATGCTGGCATTCCAGATTCATAAGGATATCATGAAGCAGAAAGTCAAATTAAAAACCAGTAGAGTTGAAAGTTAGTATATTATCTTTCCACCATTTCTAGAACCGCGTGCAATAACATATTACTCTTATCTCAATTATTTGGGGTCGATGCAATATATATTGCAAAATTTTTGGCAATACTTTTACAGCTTGCCGCCTGCCTGACGTTAACACTCCTTGAGTTAGACAAGGTTTATGGAAAGCTGTTTGTCGTCTTTTACAACATCCGCGAACAATGAAAGGATTGATCTTCAATAATATGACATTTGATTAAATATTAAGTGAATTTTTGAAGTAAAACTTTTTTATCGACGTATGGGAGAAATTTTATATTGTAACGTTTTTCTGTTACGCGCCATCTTTATTTCTAAGTCACATTTTTCCGTTAGGGCCTATATTTATTTTGAAGTGAAACTTCTTTGCGCGTATGAGTAAAATATTTTTTTACAGATGAAACGCGAGAGAGAGAGAGAGAGAGAGGGAGAGAGTGAGAGAGAGAGAATGAGAGCGAGGGAGAATACACGCTAGTGGTTGATGTATGTAAACGAGATTTAAAAATGCCAAAGTTTCACTGCTGATGTGTACCTAATTTGTACGCACGCATTTTTTTTATATTACTTCCTAAAATTTATATGCTCATTGGAGTGAATTTAACTGGACGAACAATTTTTTGTAAGACCCTATCAATGTACATACATTTAACTTATTTGATTTAAATTATTTGATTGATTTGATTTATAAAAAATATATAGGTATATATAACCTTTATGTAATATGAGGTCTGCATTTTTGCTAATAAACGTCATTATTTGGCATAAGCTGCGAAAACTGGTAACGATAAATAAAATATTGTAATACGTGTGATAATTATATATAAAATAATCAGCGAGATTATATGTCTATTATTGAAGAATAAGAACAAAATTTGTTCAAATTAGTTTCGTTAAAATGCAGTAAAAACTGTTCACAATCGTAACATGATTATTAATCGTTAGTCAATTTAATATTTTTATAATTACAGCTGACCATGTACTAGTAACTTCCTCCTTAAATTATTCGCATAGAATATTTGGTTTAGAAATTTTATTAAATCTAAATATTGAAAAAAAATCCGCGTGCAAAACACTTGTAACTAAGGCGAAATGAAAACAGCGAGAACAGTTAGTTTTTCATTTAGGTAGAACCACTGCATTGCAAATTCTAGAGGTAACTTAAATCAGTTCATAATGAAATTCGTTGCTTACTGGTAAGCCCTATATGTACTATCTAGATTCTAGGTGATGATATTAAATATAATTTAGTTATATTTATAAGCAGAGATGTGACTTATCTAAGATACAAGTATCTGAAATACAGATACAAGATACGTATTGCCATCTTGTATTTAAGATACTTTTAAAAATTAATTTTGTATCTTGTATTCAGATACCATTTGTTTGATATCTTAGTATTTTATAAATACTTTTTCTGATAAAATACTTTTGGTAATATGTTAGGAGACATTTATTAAATTATTAGTCGCAACATCTCATTGATGTCACATTTTTTAAACGGTGCTAAGTCTTTCGTAATTTTTAATACCTTTATTTTAAAATCCGCGAGCAACTCAAAACAAATAATATCTCCATACAGTTTTACAAGTCACGTGATTCAAATGCAGTGCTGTTATTGGTCAATTTCACTTTAGGAGACTTTGAAAATAATTATAGTTATTTTAGCGGCGTTTGCAACTAACATTATTTTTAGATTGAATTTAAGGCAAATTTTAGTGAGTTACATTAATAAACATTGACGTTTAACAAATTAAATTTAAAATCTTTCCTTTGGTACAAAAATGTAAAAATGTATCAAAAGCCACTTTAGAGGGTTTTGAAACTATACTTTTAACTTCAGCGATTAACACGATTTATTCTAAATAATATTAATGTCAATTATCAAAAATAAACTTTAATTCGTTAAAATAAAAATCTTGTTTCCTTACAAAAGTATTTTCATCTTAAGAAGTATTTAGAAGATACATATTTTGTATCTAGTATTTCAGATACTATTTTCAAAAGTATTTTGTATCTGGTATCTGAAATACTTAATTTAAAGGTATCTTGTTATTTGTATTCTAGATACTTTGTACAGGGTATTTTGTACATCTCTGTTTATAAGTCATATCTTATGACGGTCAGAGTTTTGGCGCGAATATGGAAATGTCATGTCACGCTCTTGTATTATATTCGTTTCTTTAGTGTTTTGTAGTGTTATATTGAATAATTATGCTGGTATTTTATGGAATATGATACAGTTAAAGTGCTGAAGTGTAGTGAATATGGTACAATAGTGGTGTTAGTGTATTTTCGTGTTCACCCAAAATTCCCAACGAAACTATGAATTTGGTTATCAGCGCCAAATTGATAGTAACCACTTGACTTACTGACGGACAGTGACTATCAAGGACTAATTACAATTTGAAGAAGTGGTAAACAATAATACGGAAGACAAGGCACAAAAGACTTGGCTTAAAAGTCTAAGTAACCAAGCCATAAACTCCCAAAAAAAAAATATGACGGTCACAGGAGACGAAGTGGAAGGTAACCATCACCATACGAACGTTGTTAGTATCTACGCCATTGTTAATATGTTTATTTACCTCAGTTATATATTTTTGCTGCAGTCCGCAATATCCACGTGGATTGTAAAAGAGAAATAAACAATTTGTTATATACAAACACATAATATATTTAATATTTAAATAATGTCAAAAGAAAATAATTTTATTGCAATTATTTTGTATTGTTCCTTTGTTGTCTTACATAAATGCCTTAATTTCTTTGTCCAACCGGTGTGCTCAAACTCGAGTTTGACCGATCTGGGCGAGTTGATTATATTTTAGATTATTTAAAAGTAATTAGAAATAGTTCTGGTGGGCAAATTAAACAAAGTGGTTCAAAGCTCTTAACACGATAATTAAAAGCACAATGTCGTGCAAAATGTTCTCTATGAGAAATATAACAAAATGTATTTATTGATCGTAAATTAACCTTCAGAAGAAAATTTTGGTAAAATATGCAGTGCAAATAAGATATGATGGTACTGTGACCGCTTAAGCAAGCAATACATCCGCATACGCCTCTGAAAGCCATTCCCCGACCCGATATATAGCGTCTCCTTTCTAAATAAGAGAGAAACTTTGATTAATATATTCCTGTAAAATGTCAAATACCACTGATAAAAACTTGTAATAAATTTATTTTCTTGTGACAATATTTAAATGATTGTATCGCAATAGGTATTAATCACATAAACACACACGCATAAATTTAAAAAAAATATTTGCAGGGTGGAAGTGGACCGCTCCCGAAAACAAAGACAGGTTAACCTACTAGTCCTACTTGTAATGATAAGCTAGAAAAAAAATCGATTCGAATGAAAAAAAAAATTTTTCACAACGAATTTTAAGAAAAAAAAAAACAGTTTTGTGGATCTCGAGAGAGCATTTGACACGGTTGTATGAAAGGAACTTTGGGACATTTTACCGGAGTATGGTATTAACGGTAAACTGCTGCAGGCTGTGCAGTCCAGTTACATGGGCTGTAGAGCCTGTGTGCGGCTGGATGATGGAATGTCGCCTTGGTTTGACGTCAATATCGGCGTTGAGCAGGGGTGCGTTCTATCAGCCAGACTGTTTATCTGGATAAATGTCTCCAAAGGTTGAACGATATGAATGTGGGAGTCCAGATGGGCGACTCAGTGGTCACTGCTCTGCTCTATGCAGATGATGCAGTCCTACTGGCACAGTCAGCGACTGACCTTCAGACCCTAGTCGACACAATGACAGAAGATTGTAAGAAAAGGGGTCTACGCGTGAATGTGAGCAAAACCAAAATAATGGTCTTTGAAAGAGATGAAGCCAGAACAGATGTAAGAGTAACAATAGGTAATGATGTACTAGAGCAAGTGGATGAATTTGTATATCTTGGATGTGGATTCAGCCGAGGTGGAAGATACATCACTGATATAGAGCGCAGTGAATGCGGGAAATAGAGTGAATGGAGCGTTGGGGCAACTTCTCGGTAGCCACCACCTCAGCCAGAAGGCACGTGTAGCAATATATAACGCAGTGCTTGTCCCAACTTTACTGTATGGAAGCGAGAGTTGGGTATGCAGAAAAGAATATGAAAGTAAAATTAATGCGGTCGAAATGCGATCTCTACGGAAAATCTGTGGAGTTAGGCTGATCGATCGCATTCGTAACGACGACGTAAGAGAGCGAGTAGGTATGAAGGAGAGTATCGGTGTAAAGATGCGAAAGGGAATGCTCCGATGGTTCGGACATGTGGAAAGAATGCCGAACGAACGTCTGGTTAAGAAGATATACAATGCGAAAGTGGAAGGATGTAGGTACCGGGGGAGACCGAGATTAACCTACCTAGACCAGATCGGTCATGTACTGAAGGAAGGTGGAGTCAAGAGTTTCCGAAACCCGCGAGCGTGTATGAAGAGAATTATGAATCATCTCAATCTCTCTGCCTACCCTGCAAGGGATATGGCGTGATGATATGTATGTGTATGTATGTATGTACGAATTTTAAGATTTTCTCACATTCCATCGTATTAGGACAGTGCCATGTAACGATTATTTCATAAAAAACACGTAACTTTACTCAGATGAGAAAAGACGCAATCTATACAAAACTCACGATCATATGTTCAAGAGTTCAACGACCTCGCGTGATGAAAAAAATTTTTTTTTGTATCCGAATCGATTTTTTTCTAGACTATCATTAAAAGTAGGACTAGTAGGGTTACCTGTCTTTGTTTTCGGGAGCGGTCCACTTCCACCCCGTATAAAAATAGACAAAAAGTAACACAAATTTTGTTCATTTCCTCTATATAGACGTATATTTTATTTTTTAATATTAATTAATTCTGCATTTATTTTGGTTACACATAGATAAAAATCAAATATTTTCATAGCATTTTGGCTAGTTTAAGTACTGACCGCTTTCTTGACATCAACCATTCTTGGCAATGTTCTCCTTTATAATGGCACTAGTTGGGGGTTGATATGGGTCAGTATAGAGATCGCCTTTTGCGACAACTACGAACTATGTTGGTAGTATTGGTGGCCCATACGAAACGGCTTTATGTAAATAATGTAGTAGTTATCCATGATAAATTATAATTAAAATTCAAAAGGTCAAATCAAAGATTAGACTTATTTTTCTCTATTAGTAAATAATAATAATGAGTATTTCCGTATGGTAACGGAGTAAAAATACAATTCACCACCCCCTATCTTACCTGTAGGTGATCATAAGAGACAGCTAAAGGTATAAAAGGCATATAACATATATATGTTATATTGCATATGCAAGAGAAGGCAAGTTCGAAACAAAACCCTATAGCAACTTGTCTGACTAGCGTGGTATATTAGGTCAATTTCGCTCCCATTAAGGAGAAGACTCTAACCCACATGTATGAGCTGTGATGAGTTATTTTCAAATCAAATCAAATCATTTATTTTGCATAAGCCCCATAGGGGCACTTACATATTGTCAATTTTACATTGTTTTTTTATAATTAAATTTAATTAATCTACCACCGGATCGGAAAGCAGCCACATACTGAGAAGATCCGGCAAGAAACTCAGTGGGCTCGTCATTTTTTTTTATTATATTTTGTCACAAAAGAGTTTGGTTACATGTTTAATTTATGTTAGCTCCAGTGATATGCCCTTCGAGTAAAGAATCATTTTTAAAATTTTGTATATAATACAAAATTAAACTAAGAATATTTATAAAACAAAAAAGAAAGAAAAATGGCTGGAACAGATCCCACAAGCGGCACCCGATCACGAGTTAACTATTAGAGCAGCCATCACGCCCCTCAACCACATTGGAGGGAAGGGAGAGACCCGCTCCACGTAGCTACCGCAAGCAGAGACCTTTTCAGTGAGCATGATCATTTAAAGTTATTGTTATATAAAAATAGTATAATTTTATTATTATTACCTCAGTTCATATATGCCCCACTGTTGGTCTCGAGCCTCCTCCATAAAAGGAGGGAAATTGACCTACTATAACACGCTGGTCAGACCTGTATCTATAAAGCTTTATTGAGTTTATCTTATATAAATTTTACCTTCATATTATATCCCTTAGTAGTATTTTAAGACAAAATAGGATTAGTAATTGTATTCTTACTCCATTATAACGCAAAATAAAAACAATAGTGTAGTTTATTTTTATATGTATATAAATATATTACATAATTAATAAATTTAAAAATAAGCAAAAGAAATTTCAAACACAACTGACCTGCTCCTTGAGGAGAATCGCCTGTTGTCTTTTTATTTCTCTTTCCTGCAACAATTTTGTATTTATAAACATAATTAGTTATACTACTTGTAGGTAATATAGATTTAAATAGACTATTACATCAGTCTATTAGAATAGACTATTGGACTAGACTATTGGACTATTCTATTAGAATAGACTATTATACTAGACTATTGGACTAGTCTATTAGAATAGACTATTAGACTAGTACAATGGACTATTCTATTAGAATAGACTATTATACTAGACTATTGGACTAGTCTATTAGAATAGATTATTAGACTAGTACATAGTAGTCGAAAATTGGTTGACCTTTTTATATAGTTATTATGTTATAAACACTATACCGTGCGAAGTTAACATTTCACATATTAACATACAAACCTGTTGTCTCTTAGCCTGTTCCTCAATTTTCTGCTTCTCCAACTCCTCCTGTTTTCTCCTTTTAGCCTTCACATATGTAATAACATCGAAAGCAGTACAGCGAAATTATAATAATACAGCGTAACATGAAACAAAAAATAAAAGAAAACAAAATAATTTTATGATTCTTTTAAATATTGTATTTATTTTTAATTCAAGCTTTAAAGTCATGAATATAATATTAACAACTAATATACTTTTTCTTGACGTAAAAGTCCAAAATATTTTAAATCACTTTAAAATATATTATATATATATATACCCATACATATGTTTATTGTAGATTAAAGTTTAATAAAAAAAAAAACTTAACAAACTGTACTAATATTTCCCCCAAAACGATATAAAAAAAATAATAAATAAGTAACGGAAGCATTTAAGCGTGCATATAAAGACAAGTGTTACAGAAAAACAACACTAGGTATTTAATTATTACAATATTTATATTAACATATTAAAAATTTGAAGGGTTGGGGGTGTATTCTTCTAAATGTATATTAGAAAACTTCGGTTATTATCGACGAGAAATTCTCAAATATTAAAAAATAAAAGTATTTTGATAACGATGCCATCTACTCTATTAATACTTTTTTATAAGTTTCAACGGTGACAAGTTATGATTAAATAACACGCCGCCCTAACCACCCGGGGCAGCGGAAAGAACGACGTACAACTCCATAACCATTTTATCGCCATTTGGACGGGCCACCGGTACCGATTCCTTAATATCGGTTAACTATTATATGCCTAAGTACCATCTACTTGAAAACACAAATTCAGATAATATAAATTAGTCATCGCGTATATCCAAAATAATATAGGTAAGAATATGCATAGACTTAAAAAGATTTTGAATTATATATTTTATTTTTTGCATTATTTAATGGCATGGCTACCTTGCGTAGGTAGTATTTCTGATATTAATGTTTATTGGTTTATGATTTACTGTATTTTATCGTACAATTGTAGGTATAATAATAATATAAAACTGGGTGATAGGTTTTGTTCCAAAGCCCCTGGTATCACTTTATATCTAATTGCTATCACAAGCAACTGAGCCACACTAATAAAAAATTTCTAAATTATTTGTCTTCCAAAATTATACGAAAATATTATCAAAACATTTTATTTTATTATATTAGATTACATTTAGCAGCCTTCCCGCTAATAATTACCATTTGTATTGGCATATGAAGACAAAAGCCTTTTTCAGATTTTGTTAAGTTAATACAAACGTATACCGGATCAAGAATGTGGCGACAGAAAACATGTATATAATCTTGTCCATAAAAATATAATTCTCATAGTAGGAAATTAAAACTTTTTTAAGGCTTTTATCGTGTTTTAATTATTTCTTTCTATCCCGACATACATACAGGGTGGAAGGGGACCGCTCCCAAAAACAAAAACAGGTAACCCTACTAGTCCTACTTGTAATGATAGGCTAGAAAAAAAAAACGATTCGGATGAAAAATATTTTTTACCTCGCGATGTCGTTGATCTCTTAAACATAATGATCGTGAGTTTGAATAGATTGCATCTTTTCTCATCTGAGTAAAGTTACGTATTTTTTATGAAATTATCGTTACATGGCACTGTCCTAATACAATGGAATGTGAAAAAATTTTTTTTTGCATCATAATTGTTTTTTTTTGTTCTAGCCTATCATTACAAGTAGAACTGGTAGGGTCACCTGTCTTTGTTTTCGGGAGCGGTCCACTTCCACCCTGTATATGCTGACCGCTGGAGAGTATTCGAAAAGTGGAACAATAAAACATATTAAAATATTATAAAATCTGTAGAAAATAATCTTATATAATTATGTAATACTCGCATAAACATCAGATATCATTAAATATTATTTAAATTCGTGTAACGTTTGTAAACCTTATCCCTGTATAAAGAATAAATTATTATAAATATATTCATAGAAATATATGTGCCCATAAGAGACCCGTACATTCTGAAAGTATCTGAAAAGCTGTTAGATTTGTTGCCGAAGCGTATGTGCGGTTAGTGAGAACGTTTTCCGAAAATTAGTATTTTTTAGTTATCGTTGATGAACGTACCAATGATATATCCTTACTGCCAAGAGGGTGTACAGATATTGATAAAGCGCCATCTTTGCCTATATTAAATGTCCCTTTATTGATTTTTTTCGTTATAATATCGGTCAATATATTATCATCGTCTTCACTTAAATCAATTACTTCTTTGAAAACTGATTTAGTGCTGTCTTTAGGCATTAACATTAAATTTTGGGACATAAATTGATTTTTGGCGTCCAAATATTTTTGCTCTAAAGACTTTGGATCTTCAGACCTTTTGTCCGCCGGCAATTTCGACCAATCGCAGCCGTTAATGAATTCAGTTATTCTAGAATATGAATCTATTAATTTATCAAGATTATTATCTTTATCGGGCACTTTGATACGTTTCTCAACAGTTTTTATTGAAAAATTATATTGTTTGTCTCTTTGTCTTTCTTTAGGAAGATCGAAAGCCGCTTTTTCAGCGAAATCTTTCATTTTATCTAAAGCATTGTATTCTTCTACCTCCTCTTTCCAACCTGTTTGGTCGAATTTTATTGTTTTAATAGGAGAGTTTTGGCTGTCTTTAGGGCCGGCAACTGGTATCAATGAGAGACTTATAGGAGGCATAGTGCGGTCCTTGTTGCTCTTAGTGGCTGGTCCCATCACTATCTCGGGTGTTTTCCACTCGTCGATCCCACTTTTGGGCATCACGGGCAACGGCTCGATGGTCAACTGCGTACGGTTCTTGTTGATATGCTGTTCGAATTTTTGCCATTATTTTTTTTTTAATTTTTCGCTTTTTCTCATCTTTATTATCAATTTGTTTTTGACAACATTGTCAAGGTCCCTTTGGCGGTTCATGATGTTTTAATAATATACCCAATAGATAAGATTTTTATATAAATATATAAAAGAAGTATATAATATACCAGATCTAATACTAAACACACAGCTCAGCTACCAACTAACAAGCTAAGAATTCCAATGCTTTCTACTTTACCTAATTAAAAAGCAAAAAGTAACCAATTTTCAATTTGTCAACCCCAAAGGCCCTTTTTGCTTTTGAATATGGAAGTCTACATATACGAATGGTGAGCACAATGTTGCCAAGCATCAAATTGATAATAAAAAAATAAAAACAAACACAAGCACATGGTTTTAACAACAGAAATACAAAAACTGTAGACATATGTTCTCATATTATGCAAATTACCTACAATATTTTATTACCAAAATATACCATTTCCTACTAATAAGTAGTAAGTCCATATAATACCTGACACGACCGGTTTACTACTATATTAACAGTTTATTTCAATTATTATTACTATAAATTAAAATCCAAAGAATGTATTTACAAAAAAAAAAGCATTTTATTCAAAACGACAAAAAAATAGACCGAAATCAGATATTTTTATCAAGCTCTTATTAACATATACATAGTTTTTTAAAATAAATTGGGCCTAAGTTACTCTTTACAACATCAGATATCTGACGGTGAAAGTCGCGTCATAATCTATCCTACCGTTTCATACATTATCCAGAACAAACTGACAGACAGATGCAAATTATAAAATTAGTTCTTTATTAAACTTATAGATTGTCTTATATGTATTTAGTAATAAATTTATTATAAACATTCCATTTAACACTTTGTTTTTTAAATTGGAGAATAGCGTGATCAAAATCCATTAAAAAACCGCATCTAGAATTAATGGTTAATGTTCTACGGATAAGACTAAACAATAATGTCGAGTTAGCGAATCTTGTTTAGATAAAAGGTAGTTATTTAGAACCTTCTAATAGCTACTTCATACCGCGTTGGGCATATCAATTGCGATATATTATGATAGTTGTAGCCAAGTATCCTATGGACCTTTGAATATCACAAATAGAAGAATGTGAAACTATTTTTACGTATTTTTTCACGATTAGTTTTGCTAACTTTTATACCTTACATTCATAATACAATACCTCATTATTATTACATTATTTTTTAACAAGATTAATAACCCAATTTTTATACAACTAATTACCAATAAAGATATACATAGATATGTTTGTTAATAAAAAAATAATTATAAAACCCCTAGTGTAGGATCTATTAATGATGACAAATGCCATTTAGCATTATTGTTTAACTTTGATTAAAATACGTTCTTAAAGGTTAGTTGATACATAATAGAGAAACAATTGATTTTTATAATAAAAAAAAGTGAATCTTAAAATTTTTATTTATTTTTCATATTTAGAGCGTAGAATATTTCAAAATGGTGTATTAAAATGGAATATTGGTGCAGCAGCAGCAGCTATGAAATACCATCCAACAGATGGTATTTCATAGCGCCGGAAAAAAAACATCTTAAACGTGAAAAAATCCGTATAATTAGTGTCATTACATACGCCCTATGTTCGCATTGATATCATAAATCATTATATGAGAACACAATACATATAATATCCCACATTCATATAATATGAAGGTATACTTCTCAAGGTAAAGTTACCTCTAGCAGTAATTGACTTCTCGCTTCTTTCTCGCGTTTTGCTAATTCCGCTTTCTCGGAACGTTCTAGACGGGCCTGTAGGAAAAAACAGAATGAGGAGTTAGCCGAAACCAAATTCTTAATATACGGATATCAATGATTCTTAAAGAGTGACAACTTTTCCATGGTAATCGTAAACTGAGGGACTACTAGAAGGATGGGTAGCAAGGTTTTATGTCCATTTTTCCTTCTCTTGCAACGATATTATATAAATACATAATTACGTATCATATCTCTTAGTCTTGTCTTATGACACTTTTTTTTTATGCGGTGAACTATGGATGTGTTCGCGTTCCGCCAAATTGGTCCGGGGCGACGGAAGAGGCGGCGCGCAAACCCATAGACCCACCCTGCAAACACCTCTCTTCGCCGTGCGAGCGGGCCACCGGTACCCGATCTTTGTCTTCGGTGGCCCGCCCGGCAGTTTACCTTTACGGGTTCCTCTCGAGTCGACGCCCCGACAGCTTTAGCCGCCGGAATTGAAGTGAATTGCATTCTTACTCCATCATCATCATTCTCCTGCTATTATCCCAATTTATTACTTATGGTCGACGCAATATGTTGGTACTTCACTTCCATCATACATGTTGAAGTTATTGACAATAATTTTATGATCGACCGCCTGTCTGTTGTCAACCTTCTTTTGGAATATTATTGTTGATAATACAATATCATCAGATGTAGTTGGCCTATATAGATATAAAGCTCTTAGTCTTCTTGTACGACACCCACGAGGAATGTAATAATTAGCAGTATTCGTGGTCCACATAACGTTGCATCTTACTTCATCACCATATGATCACAATTTATAAAATATTATAAGTTTAGGAAAAAAATATATACAAAATTGGTGTACATACATAGTGTGTAACCTGGTCTCTTGACTTAGCACTGGCGTCCCTGCGAGCGTCTCTGGCCGCCTGTTGCAGCCTAGCCAACTCCATGCGTCGATCTAATGGTGGCGGTGTTGGTCGCCCACCCGCTGACAACGCTCGGGCTTCTTCCAACCTAGAGTAACAATATTTATTTTTAATGATATATATTCATGACGAAAATATACATACGTACGATGAAAATATACGTAAACCACTATTATATCATATTCACTACACTTCAGTACTTTCTCCGTATTAATTTACATAAAACACTTATATATTTTTTTCAATATAACTCTATAAAAACTAATATTGGTATATGGAGTTAGTTTTAAGTAATTGCTATAAATTTTACTCAAATATTTTATTATTTTTCTTTTTCTTTGTATAGAAGGGCTTTTGTTTTTTTTTTTAAATATTGTAAAAAAATATTATATGTGGAGACTCGTAAATGGCTTTATGTTGCTATTTAAGTAATCATTGTGAAGTTTTTAGCTGTCAGTTTCCTTTAAAATAAAATAAATAAATGTTGAATTGATTGAACAGATAGCGTAATGGTTAAGATACCGAACTACCGTGCCAAATGTAACGAGTTCGATTGCCATGTAGAGCAATACTTATTGTTAGTGAGATCCATAAATTGTTGTTCTATGTTTGAGTGTAATTTGTTTATGATAATTATATGTTTGTAAAATCCCCCACAATACAAGGATTACTTCTATAGTATAAGATTTGGTTATCAAAAAAACAAAAAATATTAACAGGCTATTTAGTAACAGTTGTTGGTGTTATGAGTGTATCACCAGAGCGCTTCTGCTCACTGCCTTTGGTGCGTCCTTTAAGCCAGCTTATACGACTCACTCGGACAAGTATAGGGTGTATCAAAGAGTATATGAATGGATTAATGGATAGGATAATGTACCTCTTATTAATTTCATTCTCGTTGTAAATAAGCGGTTCACCGAGATCGGGTGCCGGTTGCACGTACTCGCCTAATACTGTGCGGGCACTGAACGTGAAGTTATCCGTCGATAGTGGCGGTAATGGGTTTGACTCCAGGAACTGTAGAAACAAAAGTATGTTATCATACTGTACACAGCTTACATATTTAATATTGTAAATTATACTTTTTGACCGGCTATGGTTTGGAAATACCGCGCCGATCCGATTAGGGTGATGGAATAGCGACATATGGTTTTTCTAAAACTGCCGTGTTATAATACATTATAGTATTTTTTTCAATCGGGAACAGTACCAGTTTTTCCTCTGGATAAAAAGTATCCTTAGCTACACGACATCATCATCATAATCTAAGCACCACTGGGTCTGTGTCACCCTGGTCTCTGCATACCGTGAAAAAGCTTCATTTAAATCTCGTTTAAAGAAGAAAATGTCATAGCACTCGGAGATTACCATAGCATGTAGTCCATTTCAGAGTCTAAACATGCGTGGATGAAATGAAGGCTGAAAACATACAATAGAGGACGCCTGAAGATTAATCATCATCATCATTTAACTTTTTGTTATCTACTGCTGGACGTGGGCCTCCCTATATATATATTTCGCCACAAAGTGCGGTCTTGGGCCACCCGCATCCAACGATTGTCAGCAACCTTCACCAGATCGTCGGTCCACTTGGTAGGGGAGCGACCAACACTGCGACGTCCGATACGTGGTCGTAGTCGTAAGATTATTAAGTCTGCATTATAATACTTACATTTTGTAACTCTTGCATTGAGCGGACGCTGATTGCTGCATGGGGTTCAGGAGGCGAGTACGTCACGTCCCCTCTGATGCTACAGTTGCGGGAGAGACCCTTGATAACAGTCACACGCTTCCAACCTATGTATCAAAAGTGTTATAGTATGTATCTATGTATCAAAAGTGTTATATTTTATCTTTAAAACGCATCTTTATATCTAATAGCAACTTCCGGCGGTTATATCCGTGTAGTTCCTGTTCTTATGAGAACAATAGGATAAAATACTGCCTATGTTAGTCACTGATAATGTAGCTTTACATTGGTGAAAGAATTTTTAAAATCTGTTTGTTGTTTTAAGTCTGAAAGCGCCAAAAACAAACAAACTCATATGTATATTTTTCCCCGCAGTGAGAATGTAATTGTTGATCAGACGGCATCAGATGAAATTGGTCCAGGTCGATGTAAAGCTCTTAGTCGTCTTTTACGATACCGACCAGCATTCTAAGGTTGAGTGTTTACTTTTATTTTATTTTTAAAAGACCCTTAACTAAGGAAATAATCCTAGTATTGCGGGGAACTTTACAAACATATAATTAACGCAGACAAATTACACTCAAACTCAAACTAACGCTAGTGGATGACACAAATTATTGTCCTGCGTAGGAATCGAACCACTTCGCCATCTATGCAGTCAAATATATATTACCTAATGCTAAAGGTAGTCTTAGTTGAGCATCGTTAGTCCGACGACTGGTATCACTCGCATCCGAGTCCGATGGGCAACTGTCCGAAGGACACTCCGAATCTGTGCTGGCCGTCTCACCAAGCAACGCCTTTAATTTCTCCTGTGAATAATAAGAATATTATACTTATAAGACTAAGATTAATATTAAGATCAATAGAAAATAAATAGTACAAGAAAAAACGACCAGATCTTAATAATTAAAAAAAAACACTTCGCAATATAATCGAACCTATGTCACTCGATACTTATTCTTAACCGCTTTTTATGAAATACGATTTCTGTTATCACCTTTTGCAAGTGGTTGTAAAAACTTAACTAATTGATTACCAGGGCAGGAGCACCCTCCAGAGAAATTTATAACAACATATATTTTTTTATTGCTATTATTGGCAAACGAGCAAGCAGCTCACCTGTAAGTGTTACTTCCGGCCATGGACCTTTGCAATACCAAAGGTATAGCTAGGCCGCTGCCTACCAATACATATCCCAAACCCACCTAATTAGGTTTCCGGCTCTCTAGCTTATCGAACGAAGCGCAATAGCACATTGCCATTAATCAAACATCGATCTCCTGCGAGAGTATGGTACTACTCCGCAAGGACCAGCCTGCGGCTGTAGACAGAGAACTGTCAACAGCGTGGTCCTATCACTATTCAAGTATATGAGTAATAATGAATAATAATATACTTACCAGATCAGTTTCAGCTAGTAATTGATGCGCTAAGGCAGGTTTAAGCCCGAGCGCCCTGGACTGCGCCAACAGTGAGGCGACAGTATTCTTCTTCGGCTTACTCACACCCCTGCCCAGGTTCCGCGGTCTACCTTCACGACCTGCCCAGCCAGCTACCGCTGTTATTAAAAATGTACATCACTATTCTCTAACAACGTTGTGATAGCTAATAATAATAGATAAAGTATAACTGATGGCTACTACTATAAAAGTAGTTAACTCATGAGCGATTGATGCTTGTGGAATCTAATTCAGCCATAAACTTGTGTATTAAATCTGTGTAATATTATATATTGATGTGAAGAGTATCACACTGGAGCTTATAAATACTAAACATGATGTTTATAATCTATATCCATAAAAGAGGATGTTTGTATGTATATATGAGATCGATAAACTCAGAAACTATTTAATCGATCATTATGAAAATTGGTATATATTGTATTTTTTTTTACAGAGAAGGTTTATATCCTCATTTATGTAGCTCGCCACCAGGCGGCGCTGCAATATATCGACTTCTACAAACAAACCAACGGGCTGGGTTTGCTAGTTTCATATACATATAAGAAGTAACTTACGAACCTATTAAGATCGGATCATCTCGTCGTATAAATTATTACATTAATTTCAAACTAAATGTAAAATCAACAATATGTAGGTGCTGCCCTTATAGGATTAATGCGTAATAAATGTTTTGATTTGACTCATTAAGCCATCTGTGCAATCGAAAATATATACTTTATGTAACATACATTCACTGTCTTCGCTGCCGCTGGACTTGGGCCGTGGTGATTCCGCCTCACCGCCCGCTCGCCGAGGTCTTACGCCCGGTTTTCGACGAGCTATGACAAATCATACAATTTATTTAGATTTTAATGCCTTTATTCCCAGAAGGGATCAGGGAAACTGTAAATACCATCATATTTATCCACACCATCTTTAATCCATCTTAGTAGAGCGTCTACTGCCGTTAGCCGGGTACAGTATTTGTGCTCCAATTTATTACTGAAAAAATTGCCTGAGAAATCACTCAAAAATACTTGTATTATCTGGACGAGCCATTAAAATCATGTACGCGACTCTAATGGAACGCTTAACAGAATAATACGGCATTTTATGCAAACTTACGTTGTCCTCCTATTCTTCGAGACAGTCAAAAATGGCTAGACAAATGGGTTATGCGCATTTTTTCATAGGTTATGGTCTGATGTGCCTATTTTTGGGGCAAGATATGGTATGGTCATACATCTAGATTCGTCCGATGTGACAGAAAGGGCGGCGAAAACGTACTCTCAACGTTATGTGGGCGGGCCACCGATACCTGGTAGTTGACATCGGTGGCCCGTCTAGTGGATTACCCTTTTGGGTACCCTCTCACCGCCCCGGCAGACTATTCTTCTTCCGTCCACCTACGATTTCGGCTAGGGCTAGGTCCCAAGGTGACAGAAGAATCGGCGGGTAGCCCCATAACATGTCATATTGTATTTCTCTTTTGCAATTTGGGCTGACTACCTGTACTGAATCCTTGTCTTCGGTGGCCTACCGGTAGGTTGTGCTTTCGGGTACCATTCTCTATGCCATTAATACTAAACTGTATAATGGAGCGACGAGGTAATACTTACATATCCTATCATGACTTGAAGACGCGTTAAGTGAACTGCTTAGGGAGGTTAGGCGGGATAATGCGTCTGATGCTTGTGTGCTTGCTGTAATATAAATATTTAAAATTAATTCTCCGTGTGGTAACGGAGTAAAAATACAACTCACCACCCATATCTTACCCGTGGGTGACAGTAAGAGATGACTAAGGGATATAAAACGCATATAATATCTATGCGAGAGAAGGAAAACTCGTCACAAAACCTTATACCAACACGTCTGACCAACGTGGTATAGTTGGTCCATTTCCGTCCCATTATGGAGGAGGCTCGAGCCCAACAGTGGGACATATATGAGCTGAGATGATGATGATGATGAAATCGCTAGTATTTATATAGCTAATATAGTTGTTTTAGCTGGTTTAGCTTATTTGAGTTTTGAATCTAGACATATAATGCGTTATTTTGTTTAAACACCCTCGTGGCTGGTATCTGCGCCTAATACCGCCCTAACTAGTCAGACCAAAGATTGCTCCACCAACTCTATGAAATCCGAGCAAGTGAAGGCGGTATCCTATCGTTTTGCTGTCTGGACGTACCTGTAGGTATTTGAAAGAGAAAATTATCCATCAGACCATCGAAGTCATGTTTAATTGTTGGTGAATTTACCAATGGTATGTCCAATTAATTAGTGGTGAGAAGTAATACAGTAAATTGTAGGGTCAGACCAAAAATAAAATTGTGACTAGATATTAAGATAGTCTTGATCTCTCTTCTGTGGATCTTGGCTTATAGGAGTTACAATGGCTGTAATGAGTGGTGGGATTAATCGCAAAAATGTACCTTAACGCTATATAGTATAGTTCACCATAAGATTTATTTCAAGGACAACACCATGCACTAAGGAAAATAATCTTTGTATTGTGGGAGATTTTACAAATATGTAACTAATGCAGGCAAATTACACCCAGACTTAGCACAACACTTTGTGGATCGCGCAATGATTGTCCTGCGTGGGAACCGAACCCATGGCACTGGCATGGAAGGTGTCGTTATCTTAACCACTACGCCATCTGTGCAGTCAGCATTAATTGGAGTAGGCCCAGTTCGTTATAAAGCTATATAGTCGAAACCCACTAATAATAATAGCCTTATGCATTCCATGTCAGCTAATAAACAATAGGTATTAGGGTTAAATTTTGTATTTATAAAAATTCCTACCAGGAGTAGGTTTGAGTGAAAGATTGAGCGGTGCATCGTCGTCGACTCCGCCCTTTACTCCCAAATCAAGTGGTGATTCAGCACCCATTTTCGTGCTTAAATTTAAACCTGAATCTGAAATGAAACATCTATAGGTTAGATACTTTGTGCGCTTTCTATTTATCACCCAAGAATAGGGCAGATAGATTTTAAATTATTAATGGATTAATTGTATAATAAAAAAATAAAAAATCGACTCAAAAAAAATTACTAATAATTAATATAAACCAATAAATAGGTTATTATTTTCGATACCTGGGTTTCTGTAATCACTCGAAGAGGAGGTGGACCCAGCCAACTGTCGCTCCAGTGCAGCGAGACTAACTCCACTTTGACTAGCTATTGTCTGCAGCAACTCTCGTGATATACCTATAGCAAATAACATTTTTTTTAAATCTACGATTAAACTTATTTGTAAAGCGAATAATAGATTTCCACAAGCAGAACTTAAAGGTACATCTATTGGCAACCATTGAAACGAGATCTAATAGATGCAGGGAAGGGGCATCCATTAGTTACGTAAGATGTTCAGGGGGAGTGGATCGAGGGAGTCTTGGCAAATACCACGTAATTTATTTATACCAGAAAAGGGTGTAAAACTGCGTGGAAATTAAGTTAAATTAAGTTTATTTTCTAATTTTATCATTGTGATTTAGGATTAGGTACAGTAATATTCTCAAATACTAGTCTTTGCTAGTCTTATTTAAATAAAAATAATTAAGCTCTGTGTGTGGTTTTTTTTTAATAAATCCAAAGCTTTTTTATACACAAAATATATATTTTTTAAATCTTAAGTGAGTTTGGGGACGAGGGGAGGGTTCGAGAAAATCCTACAACATCTCGCCAAGAGGGAGGGAGGGTATAAAAAGCCTCTAAATATCCTCACGTAATTCATGGACGCTCCCAAAGTCCAGTAAAAATCCGGTAAAATAAAAAGCAGTCCAGAGAAAAAGGTCTAGAAAATGTTAATTTCTTAAAACAAAAATAATTTTGCCTATAATGTGGTGACGAAGTAAGACTACAATTCACCAGCCCATTACTTATCCGTAGATGTCGTAAAAGAAGACTAGGGGATACATTATGCTATGACATCTGTGCAAGGAAAGAAAAAAATGCCTTTGGAAGGAACCATCGTCACCCCTGCCTTGGTTTGATAGTGCCTATACGTGAACTTTCATATTGAATTCAATAAAGCATGTTACCTGCATAATCAGATAGATTTGGTGGTGGTGTGCCGGATAGAGAGTTAGCTCCGGGCCGGTCCGGTTTATTTGGCAATCTGATCACTTCCACCGACGACCTAGCGTTGCTGTACTCATCCTAAAAAAACAAATAAATAATATATACTGCGTTTGATAGGCAAAAAGAGAAGTTGTCCATGTAGTGACGGATTATGACTACAATTCATCACCCCTCATCTTGCCCGTGGATGTCGTTAAACACGACTAAGCACTTGTATATATGCAAGAGAGGAAGAACTTAAAATAACACCCTACACCAATCCGTCCGACCAGCGTTGTACACTAGGCCAATTTCCTTGCTATTATGGAGAATACTCAAGCCTAGGCAGTGGGAGGTATATGAGCTGAGATGATGATAACGATGGAGTAGAACAGAAACGCGGTTAATACTTCGAGTCTGCTTTCTTTATTACCCATTATTCGTATACTAGATTTGCCACGTTGTGCTTGAGTTGTAGAAGGACATATATACTAGTCACAAAAATTAAAGGATATAAAAAAAAATCCAAATTTTTGGGTGATTTTCAACGAGCTGTAACTCCGAGGAAAATAGTTGTACAGAAAAAATAAAAAAAGCAAATTGTAGCTCTAAGTGTCTAATTTTCAGATATGACTATAAATTTTTTTTATCATGTCCAGGTCTGGAGAAATTCTAAGAAAACAACCAAAAAAAAAATTTTTCAAATTTTTTTTTCGTCTAAAAAAAGGTCCACGGGCTTCAAAAAAATTTTTTTGAGTGTTTCGTTCAAAAGCTCTTTTAGAGAATTTAATACTCTTTAATTTGACGTATTCAAAAAGCCTGTACAATGATTTACCGCGGAGTTATCGTCCATCAAAGCAAAAAAGATCTTTTTAACTTTGATAATCAATAACTCCGGAAATAACGATTGTATAGAAAATTGAAGGAAGGTTTTGAAAACTGCACAATATTCTCTATAAGAAAATGTAAACATCTTTTAGAAAAAAAAAATTTTGAATTGAAAACTCGGACTGAAAAAAAGACAAAAATTCGCATAATTAAGGATATTTGGATAACTTGGTATAACTTTGGATAAAATGGATGAACGAAAGATATCGTCGGTAATTTTTTAACCTCAAAGTGTCCCCTAAAATCCCTCAAAAATTCAAAGCGCTGCGATTTTTTTTTCATTGTGCCCCGAAGCTTCAAATTCTTTGTTTTTGCAAAAATCACCATTATGAGCAATTTTGTGATTTTTATTAATTTTTTCAATGGAAAAATTTTTTTCTCTCTAAAATCTTTATGTTTTTGATCAAAAAGATTAACTGTTTAAGAAGTTTGAAAAAAAAAAGATTTCAAGAGATATTGATTATCAAAGTGAAAAAGATCTTTTTTGCTTTGATTGACGATAACTCCGCGACAAATCGTTGTACAGGCTTTTTGAATACGTCAAATTAAAGAGTATTAAATTCTCTAAAAGAGTTTTTGAACGAAACAATCAAAAAAATTTTTTTGAAGCCCGTGGACCTTTTTTTAGACGAGAATAAATTTGAAAAATTTTTTTTTGGTAGTTTTCTTAGGATTTCTCCAGACCTGGACATGACAAAATTTTTTTATAGTCATATCTGAAAACTAGACACTTGGAGCTACAATTTACTTTTTTTATTTTTTCTGTACGACCATTTTCTTCGGAGTTACAGCTCGTTAAAAATAACCCAAAAATTTGGAATTTTTTTTATATCCCTTAATTTTTGTGACTAGTGTATAAAAATATACAAGAACCTCAATAGTGATTTCTAATGTTGACGCAAATACACTGGTGAAATAAAACTATTTTTACGGAGTATATCGTGGTATCTATATAATTTTTAATTGCCCGACGTTTCGAACACATCATAACTTGACTTGTTGATGAATTTGACAACACAAGTCATAACAATTACTTGTTGGACGTGAGACACCTTAATCCTCCTGTGACCATGAACGCTGTAGTGTTCGAAACCTCGGGAAATTAAAAATCAAATACAAACGCAATAGAATGTCTAAAGATAGTTTTATTTCAAACTTCAATAGGAGTAATGTCTGGAACAGAAAACCCTAATAAGAATATTTATCACAGAACTAAATTTTGCACTACTAGATTAATTTATTAGTATAGATATCCATGAAATTACTATTAAAATCCATCCCATAGGAATTAAAAAAAATATATATAATTTAATTAATAAATATACATACCAGTTTCGGTCGTTTACTGGGAAGTGGCGTGGTACGGTCGGGCCGTTCGGCGGCGGGATGGAGGCTGACATGTGGTGGGTCCAACGAGATAGTCTTCTTACGACCGCGGGTTGTACCGCTACCACTCTAAAACAATATTATTATAACACCATCAACAAAACACATTAATAACTTGTATATTTTATTTTAAAGGATATTGAGATAACTTGTGGAATTAGACTCATTGTTATTTTAAAGAGGGAGTCCCACCACTTTTCCACGTTCGATGCCGACGCGTACTAGATGCCTGACCGTCTTAAGGATGCCTGATTTAGAGGCGAAACAAGTCAAAGACAAGACTTCTTTACATCCTATTCCTCCTTGATCCTATCCCGTATTCCTTCCTTTCTTGAGCTGTGCGTTATATTAATTAACCGTTGTCCGCCTCCTTCCTTTCCTCCATTTTAAAATTAAGAGATATTGTTAACACATTACATAAGGGAGCTTACTCATAATACGTGATACATTTATTAGAAATATTTAAGCTGTTGCATATAACACCAAATTCTATATTTTAAACATGTATTATCAAATTGAACATACATGTGATTTTACCTTGGGCCCGGCGAGTGATGACGTATACTTGATAATCTCCGTATCAGGAGGCAGCCGAACTCCACCCAGTACAGACGCAGGATCGCTACAAAAATATTAACAATTAGGACAAAAAAATATTTTTTTATACCTAGTTATTGTGGTGTTAATTAATATATCATTGCATTATCATCATCATCTCGGCTCATATATCTATCTCACACTGTTGGGCTCGAGTCTCCTTCACAATAAGAGGAAAATTGACCTACTGGATTGTTGATTCAGACGGTTTGGTATAGTTTTATTTCAAATTTTCCTTCTCTTGCATAAATATTATCTATTATATACCTATCCATCTTTTAAGATATTTTTTTCTTTTTTTTTTTTTCGCAAGGTGGGACCATGGATGTGGTCGCGCCCCGGCAAATCGGCCCGGGGCGACGGAAGAGGCGGCGCGCAACCCCATGGACCCACCCTGCAAACACGTCTCTTCGCCGTGCGAGCGGACCACCGGTACCCGATCTTTGTCTTCGGTGGCCCGCCCGGCGATATACCCTCTCGGGTTCCTCTCTCGTCGACGCCCCGACAGCTTTCGCCGTCGAGGCGTCGCCCTCGCGCGGTGGCCTCACGTCGGGTGACCGGACAATTCCCCGGTCCGATCACCCGATCTTTTACGATACCTAGGGGTCGGATAAAGAATGGTGAATTGTATTCGCATGTGGTGATACGCGTGGATTATTGAATTATAGATAGAAGATATTCTTTTTAATAATATTATTGCTTTATTTTATTTAATGCAATTTTTTTTTCTTGTTTTTTATTTCTAATGCGCCACCACTTTGGTGGCTTTAATGTCTGACGTCGGAAAAAAAAAAGAAAAAAAAAAAAGGACATTGCTGAAAATCAGCGTTGTGGTGTTACATTGACATCACAACAAATGCTGAGCAATTATCCTTTTTTCTGCCGCAGCTGAGACGTTCACTCGATGTAATTATTATTATGTTCTCCTTATTTAGTTTATAGATTTTATGTGTTTTCATTTATTGTAAGGTTTATTTTTGTTTTTCTGTGTGTTCCTAACGTCTCTCCTATGTGGCACAAAATAAATACTTTTCTTTCTTTCTTTCTTTATTCTTTGTGGTCACGGAGTAAGAAAATAATTTCCAACCCTTATCTTGCCCGTGAATATTAAAAGATGACTGATATAATATGCATATAAGATCTAAAACTCGTAAACCGTCTGACTAGCGTGGTATAGTAGGTCAATTACCCTCGTATTGTGTAGGAAGATCTATCCTAGCAGTGGAACGTAACTGAGACGATACGATAGTGATGGTTTTAATTTATACTCTGGGATTGGATAAAAAATATTAAATTGAAAAGTATCCAGCTACTTTACAAATAGAAATTAAAATAGAAACAGTTTTTTAATGGCAATACATTCAAGGAAAAAATCCTTCTGAAATTTTGAAATGTATAATTAATAGAATAAATAATACAAAGATTAAGAATAATCAATTGTAAATTGTATAAAAAAATATTCAGCGTGGGAATCGAACCCAGGATAAAGACTTGCAGTGTTTTTTTTTACCAAATTACTTAAATGTCTTACCCTCCTTCTAAGGCAGCACTAATAAATAAAAAAAAATATAAAATTAGATTGTAAAATTATTGATTATTTTGATTTCTAATGTTTACACGAGTATTATATATTTGAAATAAAACACTTTTTTTATGGATTTTAACGCGTTTGTATTTCATTTTTAATCTCTTGACGTTTCGAACACTTTACAAGGTCCGTGGTCACGGGAGGACTGATAATATTTTTCGGTTCACTTTATATATATTATGGTTCATTTTATATTTTTTTTAAAACACCACCCACACACTAAGGAAATAATCCTTATATTGCTGTGGACTTTATAAACATGCAATTAACACAGACAAATTACACCCAGACAGAACAACATTTTGTGGAACACACAAAGTATTGTCCTGCATGGGAATCGAATCCACGGCACTGAACTAGTAAAACTTCGCTAGTTAGAAGGGAAAATTTAACGATAAATTTACATGTATAAGATATTGTAGCTTAACTGTGGTAAGTAAATCATTCGAAATTGCTTTCCAATAGAAGTGGATTCAAATATTCCCTATGTTGATCTCTTTTACGTTCCATATTTTTTTTATATTATACAGGAATGTTTTATTCCTGTGTAACATGCATCCAATGCTTCCCCGCTACTTTTGAAAAAAACATCAATATACCTACTAAGGCGTAAGTAATATTATATAATAGTAAGTTTGGCAACAATGCCTTCCGTTTCCGCCAACTCACTATTGCGTATGCGTCTCTCTGTCATGTCATCGAACAATTATTGTTAATAATGTCTTAATACAATATAATAATATTGAAAACTAGTAAAGTGTGTCATTTGTATCTGTATCACTAACAACGACCATAACATGGTGTCAGAAGTTTAAAAATATTAGTCAAGATGAATGCCGTCGAAGAAGAAATACAACCACCATTACAGGGAACGCCAACTATTATACAGTCAATCAGGTCAGGTTACTTAAAACCACTGGAATTAAAGAGCAACAATATGCCGCTAACATGGAAAAATTGGCTTACACAATTAAATATTTATCTGCGAGCTAAGAATTTAGAGAACGAGAATGATAGCCGCAAGGTCGCCCTCTTACTTCATTGTATAGGCGCCGAAGCCCTACAAATATTTTATTCATTCAATATTTGCATAGATACCGTTTGATAGCATCGCAAAGAAATTTACGAATTATTTCGCTCCACAAATAAATGTAACAATGGAGCGACACAAATTATTTAACCTAAGTCAATATAAATAACAAATCACATTGAGTTTCATTTTTTTTTACGTTAATTATTGTTAAATAAAATTTAAATTTTATATAACACATAAAATTATGTTACGTGTATTTATATACAGCCGGAAGCCTAAATTTCTGGGTGGATTTTGGATGATAGGCAGCGGCCTAGCTGTGCCCTTGATATTACAAAGATCTATGAGTGGCAGTAACACATATCATCAGGTGCGCTGCTTGCCACTATTAGATTTAAAAAAACTAAAATTGTCTCCAACAATTCTTACCTGAGAATAGTGTGTGGCAGACCAGTGAGTGAGTCTATACCAGCGTGTCTATCTTTCTCAGATCCTGGCATACCAAATGGATACAGCGGAGACATGTTCTGTAAAAAAAAGAAGTTATTCATTTTACTTTCCGTAAGTGACAGGAGTAAGGATAAATTTGTGTCATCAGCCTTTCGTTATCTACATGTGCAGCTAACAGTCAACATCACTGCAAAAGTAAAACTGGGCTGTGTGGTAGCGGCTACGAATACCAGCCCTTACTTTGCTCGTGGATATCGTAAAAGACGACTAAGAGCCTTATAACGCCCTGAGTCAACTCTATCTGATGACATTTGGTCAACAATTCCCAATGAGGGTTGACGTCTGGCAGACGGCCGGTCATAAAACTATTGCCAATATCTTTTACAATATGGACTATGAAAAAAGAGTACATATTGTATCGACTTCAAGTAATTGGGATAAGAGTAGGAGAATTATGCTATAATAAGTGAATTTCTATCCTATTGTGGAGATTACTGGAACTCTGTAGTATGACGTATATATTTGTTTATAGAAGTCGATCTATTGCAGCACCACCCGGTGAGGATTTACATCAATGGGGATAACATATAAACTTTCTACGTGAAAAAATACATATAGATACCAGTTTTTATAATGATCTGTCAAATAGTTTCCGAGTTTAGCGATGTCATATATACAAACATCGTCTTTTATAGATATAAAGAAGATGAAGTGACCAATTATTCTCCTAGATGAATTATTTAATATATATACTGATATAGACCTGAAGAGTTTCGTTTTCTTAAAGATTGCATTTTAGAAAGAGCTTATTTATCGAGAAAGGTTTTAAGCTATAATATATAACGGCACGATAAATGGGACTGGAGTATCGATAAATATTGACAAATCAATAAAAAACTAGCAACAATGATACAACCAAACATGCTGCGCTGTCGCTGTTATCATGACAACCGCTGAGATAACCAAAATGGTTATGCTTCAGAGCTAAAACTTTGTTATGTGACGGAACTGTTATATGTTAGAATGTGCTCTTGAATGGTAAATTTCCAATAGAAGCATGCTATAGCGCTCTATACGGATATGAAATTTACAGCGTAAGCTGATGGATTCATGAAGAGAATGATATCTAATATTATGATAGATAATATGGGTACCTTCCCCTTGGCGGCGGCAGCGACGGCGGCATGATAGGCACCATGCGCCGCAGCTTGCGCTAACATCAGGTCACCGCGCAATAGTGCCAGTTCCCGCTCCTTGCCTTTCGAACTTGAACTGCTTGATGATGACGGCTTTTCTGAGAACGGATATAATATTAAGAAGAAATACATAAAATATTAACATTTAATTATATGTAATTGTGTTTTTTTTATTGCGTATGGTGACAAACGAGTAAGCAGCACACCTGATGATAAGTGTTACTGCCAGGCATGGACCTTTGCACTGGCAAAGGTATAGCTAGGCCGCTGCCTACCAATACAAACCCCAAACCCACCCAGTTGGGCTGCCGGCTCTCTCGCTCACCGACCGAAGCGCAATAGCACATTGTCATTACTCAGACGTCGATCTTCTGCGAGAGTGTGGTACTACCCCGGACGGACCGGCCCTCGGCTGTAGACAGAAAACTGTCAACAGCGTGGTCCTACCACATTTGTAGAAGTATTATAAATATGAAATAAAACTACCTTTCAGCATTCGTCGTCATGATAGGAAAAAGTGTTCGAAGGCCCGGCATAGTAAATCCAAATACAAACGCGATAAAATCCATATAATATTTTTATTACAAAATATTTTGAATTTACAACTTTTTGTGAGAAAAACACATTTATTAATATATCAAAATAATTTCAAAATACAACTCTGGGTGACAAAGATTTTTTTTGTATGCGTTGCAGACAAAGAAGTCTTTAGAAGAAAATAATGAATAAATCATTATTATTTTTACGACAGTAATCTTGAATGTTTAATACAACTGCAGTGCAAGTTTTATTTTGGTGAAGTTATATTGTACCTAAAATGATTTCTGATGTTTACGCGAATATAACTTTGGAATAAAACTATTTTTACGGATTCTATCACGGTATGGCTGCTGGTGAGGTCCTCCGACCACGAACGTTGTAAAGTGTTGGAAACCATCGGAAAATTTAACATGAAATCCAAACGCGATAGAATCCGTAAAAATAGTTTTATTTCAGATTTCATTTTATGTAATTACGTTCGTATTTCGTTCGCTGTGTGGTAGCGGCTACGAATACTACCAACCCTTACTTTGCTCGTGGATGTCGTAAAAGACGACTAAGAGCCTTATAACGACCTGGGCCAACTCCATCTGATGCCGTTTGGTCAACAATTATATTCCCAAGGAGGGTTGACGTCTGGCAGGCGTCCGGTCATAAAACTATAGCCAATAACTTTTACAATATGTACTATGAAAGAAGAGTGCATATTGTATCGACCCCAAATGGTTGGGATAAGAGTAAGAGAATGATGATGACGTTCGTATTTTCGTTTCAATTCTTGAAAAAATATTTATACGTCTATAACTTTTATATTAGGTTTTAATTTCCAATTCTGCTTCTGTATAACATAGCCCGTTGAAATATGCATGGATACTTGGTGACTAGACTCACCTAAAGACATCATGCCTTAGTCGTCTTTTACAACGACAAATGAAGTGGCTTGAGTTATATCTCTGACAAAAATTATGGTAATATCAAATTAAAAGACTTACTGGAAGGTGGAGGTGGAACTGGTTTGTTGGGTTTGTTTTGATGCGGTGCGGAGACCAAACTATTGAGAGATGCGAGGCTGGATAACGACTGCGAGTGTGAATGCATAGCTGATGGAGACGAGGTTTTAGGAAGACCATATTGTGCTCCTGTAGAAAAAGGGAATAAAAATGTTATATAGAATCCATTCATCCATAAGCTTATAGAAATCTACTGTTAGACATAAGCCTCCCAACAAGAATGTCATTCAGAACAGTCTTGTGTTGTCTGCATCCACCGGTTCCTGTAATTTTTACGATGTTTAAAGAAAGAAAGAAGAAAGAAAGAAAAGTTTCTTTCTTTCTTTCATTAATTTTTACGATGTCGTCAGTCCACTAGGTGAAGGTTTTATAGACACATAATTTATTATTCATACATCATCTGATCAGTGAAAACATTAGTATAGAATTTATTACGTATATAAATGGACTCCTCACCAAGTGGACCGACAACTTGGTGAAAGTTGCTGAGCGGGCGGTACAGGATCGCGCTTTATGAAGAACTATGAAGGAGCCTTACGTCCAGCAGTAGACAGCCATAAAAGGCTGAATGCTGATGAGAATGATTGTGGTTACAGAGTTATTATAGAATTTACTCCCCAATACTTGGCCGTGGGTCTCGTAAAACATGGCTAAGGGATATAATATGTATATAAAATATGCAAATGAAAGACGATCAGAAATAAAACCCTATACCAACACTTCTGACCAGAGTGGTATATTGAGTCAATTTCCCTCAAATTGTGGAGGAGGCTCGAGCCCAACAGTGGGACGTTTATAAGTTAAGATAAACGCCTCCTGGAGTGGTCGTGATAACATAATCACACGGACAACACATACATATAAATAATATAATAGATACGTGCCCCACTCACTCATGTTCTGGGAGTTGGCGCTGGTCGATGGACTCTTCTCCTTAGCTGATGCACCCGACGAGGTACTACTTCGACCTGATCTGTAAGTAATTATAAAATAAATTATTAACATACTAGCTTCTTCATCTCTACTGCCATCTGGAGCTATAAGCTTAGTGATTTAAGGGGTTTGATTTTGACGGCATAAAAATAAAATTTACCACCATTTAAATTACTAAAATGAATTTGCATGTTTTCAGTAATTTAAATAACAAGGTTGTGTCATCGTTTAATATAATTCTAACTGCAAAGTTTGAAGTATTAAGCATATAACAATGTGTAAACATTGTCGGGTAGATGGCATACCGTCACCTTAAGACGTAAATATGATACGAACCGAAATTTACCACCATTTTTCTTGACCGTGGGTATCGTAAGAGGCAACTAGGGGATATAATATTGATATAACATTAATAAAAAAGAAGAAAACTCGAAATAAGTCTATACTATTCCGCCTAACCAGCTGGGCCGTAATAGGTCAGATGCCGTCCTATTGTGGACGACGCTCAAACCCAAGTATGACATATATGAATTGAAATAATAAGACGTAAAATTACAGCCCATTCTTCAGTTTTCCAGTGAGGTGATCGGGTTAAAAATGGGATCTGTACTTACTATCCGGTGAGAATGGTAAAAACCAGGTCAGAGAAAGAGGGCAGCTGTAGCAGCTCCTCTGGGCAATTTTCAGTCACCAAACCCTTTTGCAAAGCATAGCGATTTATGTCTTTAACCTTCTTTTAGGGAGGTCTAAGTCTGATAGTGGATTTCGATATGCAATTTATGGATTTCCATTGAAACCAGGCCATAGATTAGTTTTTTGTCATTAAAATTAAATCATGTTATAATCATTTTCCCTTCTATTGTAAAGGCCTATTATATATTTCTAGTGTGGTAGGATACGGTATATATTTCCACATTGTACGATTCTTGTATAGCTCTCTCGCTTCCTTCACACTCATTACAGTGCTTGCATTTAGGTAATTGATACTTTTAATCTGACTTTTAACCAGTACGTCAACAATTTGGACCAAAACAGTGCGATGTGGTCTGTCTCTTGTAAACTCTACTTTAATACGTAGTTAAGTATTCTGTGACTGCCATTAAACCTATTAAGAAAGATTACCTTTCATTTCTCGAAGACAGTTTCCCCGGTTTAGGAGGCTGCTTTAAACCTGCCCCTGAAAGAGCTGACAGAGCTGCGTATGGGTCAGCTAACTGTGGAAAGTTTAGGCCCGATGCTTGCAGTCGAGCTAAGTAGTCTTGAGCCGCTAGATGGGAGGCCATTGACCACCAGGCTGCACCTGGAAGAAAGCATAAAATTTAAAATATCAAATGCTTAAGAGATTTTTTCAAAGAAAGCACCCATTCAACTCAGAGCAGGCGCATCCCGCGACTGAACCTAAACCTCCTTCTCAATAGGTGGAAATTTAGTTTAATGTATCATGCCAATCAGTTAATATAGGGTTTTATTAAGAATTTATCTTCTCTTGCATAGATGTTATATGTATAATATACCTATAGTTTTTTACGATACCCTTATATTCTTACCCCATCACCACACGGAATAAAACTCACTACTAAGAAATAAACCTGTTATCGCCCATCGAAAGGTGGCAAGGTGGCAATTCCGAGTGTGCACTGGCAACATTAGCGTACGTTTGAGTGGTTTCGTGGCGAAAAACGGGTATAAATAGCGAATAGGAACGTGTAGATGGCATTCGGTTGTGATATCTAATCTGTGATAGAAAGCCTGTTAATAAATTATATGTAGTTATGGAGGTTTAGGTATATCTATTTCACTTGTTTGATGCTACTCTTACAGACCCTCTTGTTTTGTGTAGGTTTTCACAACAAAACTAATAGAAATAATCGTACCAACAATTGTCCAGCGTGGGAATTGAAACAACTGGTATGAGACATCGCTACTTACATAATTATGCAATTTTGTCTACTGACAAAATTGAACTCGAGAATTATTTGTAAGCTTTGTATTCATCAATACATAAAATATTGCCTGTATGAATGTGGGAATAAGAGCTAAAACCCTATCAATAGACATTTATGGATAATTTGATTAACACAATATTTGCCATTCTATTTATAACCCCAATTGTTTCTTAGGTATTACCAAGTAAGCTTGTTGAATACTCACTGGCAGCTGGATGCAAGCCGAGTGACGCTGCTTGATTGGCGGCGACGCCGAGTGTTGTTGGTGGTGGGTATCGGCTACCGAAACCGAATAAAGCCGCCTGCGCCTGCGCAGCCGCCGCCGCACCACCCCCGGCGGCACTAGCCCCTCCATCACGGCCCCAGTACGCTGAAAACATATAATTACCATTAGATAAATATACAAAAAAGCGAAATAATAATAATATTAGTTTTATTATCCTCTCCTTATATTTTAAATTTATTTATCCGAGTGGAATTAGAATACGATGGTGACCTTTCATTTTTTCTTATAAAAACGTAACACCTTATATCAAATAATAAAAACCGCTTTCAAAAAAGATCAAAATCAAAAAAGCAAATTATTGAGGATAACTCATAAACTATTAGTCATATCTTGATCAAATTTGAATGACACCACATCAGTGGTACTACCTACTAGCTTTTAAATAAAAAAGAATCATCTAAATTGGTTCACCCGAAAAGAGTTGTGAGGTAACACCATTCAAAAAAAATATGGAAAAATTGATAAACGCCTCCTTTTTTTGAAGTCGGTTAAAAAGAGACTTAGCATAGAAAATTTTTTGGTGACCCAAACCTGTCTCGACCAACCCATTTGTACACCATGGTATAATAGTTCAAATTCTTTCCCACTAAAGACAGTGGCAATACTGGCAATATATGGACAAAAAAGATAAAAGAACTTTAATCATTATGAAAAAAAATCGACTACACAGATTGCGCACTGGTAGAGACTGATCTACCATGCCATATGTCGCGAGTTTGATGACCCAGCAGGACTTGTATTGTGTGATTCATAAATTGTTGTTCTGAGTACCGGTGTAATTTATCGTTAATATTTAATTATATGCAGGAAAGGTCCACAGTAATATAAGGATTAATTCCTTAGTGCTGGGATGACCCTGCACTAAGGATGATAATGATGATGACATCATTACCATCTTGCTCTTATCCCAATAACTTGTGGTCGACGCAATGTGTGCTCTTCTTACATCACAAGATGTTTGGATGTTTGTTACTCAATCACGCTTAAACCATTGAACAGCTTTGTATGAAAATTGGCAATATATAGACCATTTCCTGGATTTACACATAGGATAATTTTATCCCGGTAATGTGTTTCCTTGAGATGATAGTTTAACTTTGGAAAATTAACTTTTTACGAGGGCGAAGCCGCGGGCGGATGTTAGTATTATAAATACGAAAGTTTATATGATAAGATAAGATATTTATTCGCTGAGAATATGGTACAAAGATATATAATCACAAAGTAGAAGTCCGACATATTCGCCTTTAAAAGGCATGCGAATTTTTGAATATTAAAATCATATGTACATAACAATAATAATAGTAGTTATATATTGATAACTTATTTTAAATTTTATATAACAGAAAATCATTTAATGTATAGAAGCACTTTTCAGTAAGCCAAGACTTCAGTTTAAATTTAATTTTTTTTATCGAGATTTCTCTAATATATTGAGGAATGTGATTGTAAATTTTTATTGACATATGATAACTATTCCTTCACTGGAGAGTGTTTTTACATAGTTCATATCTTAACTTGGTAGGATCTCTTTTCAAAAATTTACTTCCTTCATTAACTTTAGAAAAAAAAAACGGATGGATTTTTTTTTTCTATTACCCTTTTACGCAAAAACAACGGAACAGATTTTGATTAAGCTTTTCAGTAATATAGTTTATTACATCAGAACAAAACACAACACACACAACTACAGCTACAACGGCTACTGTACGGCTACGTTAACGGTATGGCTACAACTTATAAATCAATTATGTAATTTGATTATAATCTTTTGAAGAATTAGTACGTTGAAGTGGCAATGGGCAGACCACATCGCTCGTCGAACTGAGAACCGTTGGGGAAGAAAAGTTCTCGAGTCGCGACCACGAATCGGACGACGTAGCGTAGAACGATCCTCAACCAGGTCGACTGACGACATTATGAAGGTCACAGGAAACCTTTGGATGCAGTTGGGACAGTAGCAATTTGAGTGGCATGTCCAACAGTGGACGCTTACGGGCTAATGGATGGATGATTTTGATAAGTATCAAGTAAGTTCGTAAAATTTATGCCCTCTTAAACCGTTGGCGTTACATGAAGATAATGTATTGTGGAATTATTTGTCTTGTATAGTTCTAAATAAAAGCGCGGGGCAGCATTTATCGTGGAAACCTATATATCCCAAATTATGAGCTATAAAATATAATAGAATATGGTATTTTTTTCTATAATGCACGCAAAATTGATATAATTGTCGTTTTCAGTATTTAATGTAGATGAATTTTGTCCCTTACAAAAGCACATTGAATTAATAAATTAAACAATATCAACAACAAACTATGCGGGCAAAGCCGCGGGCGGCAACTAGTCGTATATATTGCAAAAGTTTTGACAAGTTTCATGATCATCCGCCTGCCTGTCGTCAACCCTCCTTGAGAAGTAATTGCTAACTTGCTAGCATCAGATAGTTGGTACAGATCGACGTAAAAAATTTTAGTCCTCTTTCACGACACCCACGAGCAATGAAGTGTGGGTAATACTACATATTTTAAATGTAATCATTAAAAGAAAAACACACGCACACACGTAATACAATAAATACACAGGTGTGGCTGAAAATCAACGCTGTTCTTAGTCATAGCAAAAGCTCAGCCAATTCCTTTTGCCTTCAAGTTTTAATTTTCTTTTATTATAATTATCTGTCTTCAGTTTTGAAAAGGCAATAAATTATTATTATTATTAAAAAAACAATTCAGAAAAATACAAAAGAAAATTCATACAAATGCTTCGTAAGATAGACGGACACGACTGGTTCTTTGCCATAAATCATTTCCTCACAGCCGCAGACCAAAATACTTATCCGTGACTCATACGAAATCGTCTCATCATAATAACTTGTTATATGTGGTATAAGATATTTTTAACTAGTATTTATTTGTAGATAAACGAGTGTTGAGACTTCCGTCCATTAATCCGAGGATATTTAGTTAAATTACTTTATTAGGCGCGCCGGCAACTTCGCTTGCGTGGGTTGTATACCTAGGTACATATATATTGTTATTATTTTGAATTTGACGGAGTATTCGGCATTCCGTGTGGTGACGGAGTAAGAATACAATTTACCACCCTCTATCTTACCCGTGGGTGATAGTAAGAGACGACTAAGGGATATAAAACGCATATAACATCTATGCAAGGAAAGGAAAACTCGAAACAAAACCCTATACCAGCACGTCTGATTAGCGTGGTATAGTAGATTAATTTCCCTCCCATTATGGAAGAGGCTCGAGCCCAACAGTGGGACATATATGAGCTGAGATGATTTTAAATTTCTTTTTCTGAATTTTTTTTTTTAACGATGACACTTAAAATGTGTGGTGGCGGCTATGGACACTACCAACCCTTACTTTTCTTGTGGATGTCGTAAAAGACGACTAAGAGCTAAAGCTCTTAGGTATGTAAACATCGACTTGGACCAACTCCTTCTTATGACGTCTGTCAACAATTACAGTTCCAAAGGATGGCGTCAGGTAGGCAGCCGGTCATAAATATAAGACTAATAACTTTTGCAATATGAACGTTGGAAGCAAAATACGTATTAAGTCAATCCCAAGTAATGGCATAGGAGTAAGTAGTAGATACATCAAGTCTCCGAAACCGGCGAGCGTGTATGAAGAGAATTATGAATGTTGAGGAAGCGAGTGAAGTATGCAAAGATAGAGTTCTCTGGCACTCTGTTCTCTCTGCCTACCCTGCAAAGGATATGGCGTGATGATATATATGTATGTAGTATCCTACTCTTGATGATGATAATGAATATCATTACTTTCTGTATGATGACGGAGTAAGAATAAAATTCATCACCCCCACCCCCTATCTTGCGTTTGGGTGTCGTAAAAGACGATTAAGGAATATAATATGCATATACATAATATATATGCAAGAGAACTGTGTGGTAGCGGCTACGAATACTACCAACCCTTACTTTGCTCGTGGATGTCATAAAGACGACAAAGAGCCTTATAACGACCTGGGCCAACTCCATCTGATGTCGTTTGGTCAACAATTACATTCTCAAGGAGAGTTGACGTCTGGCGGGCGGGCGGTCATAAAATTATTGCCAATAACTTTTACAATATGTACTATGAAACAAGAATACATATTGTATCGACCCCAAGCAATTGGGATAAGAATATGAGAATGAATGACCAGCGCATAGGCAGTGTGGGGTGCAGTGTGTTAATTTTTTTTAATGCTTGTGGTGGCAAGCGAGCAAGAATTCAACTTAAGCTGTACGATGTTCACCAATCTTAACCTGATATTTACATCTTCTTCTTTTTTGACGTGGTAGGACCACATTGTTGACAGTTTTCTGTCTACAGCCGCGATCCAGTATGTCCGGGGTAGTGCCATACTTTCGCAGAAACTCAACGTTTACGCAGTGCCGACGTGCTGTTGTGCTTCGTTTGGTGAGGAAGAGAGCCACAAGATCAGCTTTCTAGGTTTTGGTTGGTAAGCAACGGCATAGTTTTAAACCTAGTATTGCAAAGGTTCATAAGCGGCAGTAACACTCACCATCCATCAGGTGTACTGATAGCTTACCACCGTAAGCAATAAAAAAAAATCCCTTCTCCAGTGACATTTTCTGAAACTACCATCTTATTTGTTTTCATTGTCTTCCATCTTCTGCACCTTCACTCCCAAAAGGTTAACAAATCAATTAAGTCAGTTTCATTCCACCATCTACATAAGTCGAGCTAATTTCGCTAATGAACATGTCTACATGAATTCTTTGTTCTTAAATTTGCGTTGATTAGTGACTAAGAGAACATACAAAATGTTCTTCTATCTTATGCCTCTTATGATTCTGCCTTTCAAAACTCTTGGAGCCAGCGCGATATTTTGTTTTCGTCCACGCACTTCTGTCAGAGTTGCACAGACTCACAGACGACGTAGTAGTTAAGATAACAACCTATCGTGTGTGTTATGTATATTCCATACCCATGCAGGACTACACTTCTTCTTGGAAGGAGGAGGCGCCGTTATGCGCACCTCCTCCCACCGCCTTGAGGGACGATAGGACGTGGCCAGAAGGCCAAGCGTGGGGGTGCCGGGGATCGAATGTCAGTAGACGATCTCTCCGGCTCCCCGTAAAAGCGCGGAAGGGTCCGCTGTGGTTTTAGTGGGTATTCCGGTCGGGTTCCAGCTGGCCGGTGAGTCCCACACTCCCCCTCGTCTGTCACCGACGGGGGATAGCGCGCAAATGCGTTTCCACAGCGATAAAAAAAGGGTACTATACTTCTTGCGATCTACAATTTTTCTTAGTCTGGGTGTAATTTGTGTCCGTAAATTACCTATATGTTTGTAAAATCCCCCCACAATGCAAGTATTATTGCCTTAGTGTGGGGTTGTCCTCTTAAAAAAAAAGTATCTCTCAGCCCCTATATATCCTACTAGGGCACTAGAAGCAGTAATAAGCACTCATCGACAATAGCATAATAATTTATCAATAAATTTATCTACTATATCACGCTGGTCTAACTATATGTCGAGTTTTCCTTCTCTTCCATAGATGTTATGTATCTAATATAAACCTTTGGCATTTTTTTTTCGCCATCCATGACCAAGATAGGTGGTAAATTCTATTGTTACTCCGTAACCACACGAAAAGAAGTCGATATTGATACTAGAATAAAAAAAAGCATACGACAAATCTTAATTTTCTATGGTAAATATTAATTTTATACAAGATGCCATCAGCATTAACAGCAACTAATAAATTAGAACGCTTATACTACTGCATAGATGGTGGAGCGATCATGATACCGACATGCCGTGCTCGGTATTACGTGTTCGACTCGGATTATGTCGGGTGTTCGACTCGGATTACTCGGGTGTGATATCACTATAGTCAGCCGCCGAAATAAAAAGGGATCATATTATGTGCGATCAACAAATTGTTGTCCTCTGGGTGAAAATTGTGTCCGTTTATTGCATTTTTGCAAAGTGGAGGACTTTGCAAAAATGCAATAAACGGACAATACAAATATCAAAAAAAAATTATCTGATATTTACGCAAGTCATCATCATCATGTTTTTCTTATCCCAATTACTTGGGGTCGACGCAATATGTCCTCTTCTTCCATACAGCATTATCAGACGTCATCTCTATAGTCACTCCATATCTATCCATGTCATACTTCACGCAGTAAATGCATATTTTCTTTAGTCTTTCCTTACCCCTAAAGTCTTCAACATTCATACTTAAAACTTGTCTCACAACATTACTTTCATCCTGTCTCATCAAATATCCATACCGGCTCAAGCGTTCACTCCTTAAATTAAGGGAGGGAAATTGACCTACTATACCACGCTGGACAGACTTGTTGGTTGGATTTTGATTGGCGTTTTCCTTCTCATACATAGGTGTTATATGCGTTTTATGTCCCTTAGTCGTCTCATACGATCATCCACGGGTAAATAGGGGGTGGTAAATTGTATTCTTACTCACCACACGGAAAAGTTTCTCTTATAATCTGATATTTACGTATGTATTCAATCAAATATGAAAATAAGACAATTTCTAGAATTTTTAGAGTAATTTAAATTTATGTTCTTATATCGATATTTCGAATACTATTACTATGGTCATGGGCCGACTAAAATTTCTAACAGATTCCTTGCGGGTTTGTAATAATGTCACTCATTGTCATTTTAAAATTTTAATTATTTCCTCAGAATTGGGATAAAAAAATGGTAATATGACTTATAAAAAGATGGTGAATATTAAATAAGGTGAACGCTTTTTGTCCTCATGACTAAGCTTATAGTCACTCAGTGTATGTGTGGAATTTCTCTAAGTGATAAAATCCGGCATACGGAAATGCGCAGAAGAACGAGTTTAACAGATAATGCTGAAGAACTAGAAACGTTAAAATGTTTGTCAGTCAGGCCACCGCAGACTAGTCGAGATCGAAGACTAAGATGCTTTTTTTGACGGTAGGCTACGGTATTTCACGCCCCGCTAATCCGTCCGGGGCGACAGAAGCGGCACACGACCCCGTAGACCTGCCCTACAATTACGTCTCGACGCCGTGCGGAAAAAAGTCTCTCCGGCGGGGAATCGAACTCAAGTCTCTCGCGTGACAGGCGGGGATACGAGTCCCAAATGACAACAGAAGTGTAATACCGAAAGGTTGAGTCTACCCGCTGCTCTTTCCGTTACCCCAAATGGTTCGGGCGGAGTATGTCGAGTTCCACAAAAATAGGTCACATTGTTAGTCAAACTGACCATCGTTGTAGATTTTCGAAAGGCGATCAGGATTCGGGACCAAAAATTACTCTGTTAAAATCGCAAGGAAGCGTTTGATGGTAACAGAGTACCATTGTAAATGAAGGTCTTTATGGTCAATATTGGACATCGATTAGCTGATGGAGGGAACCCTTCTCCCATCACCACAAATTAAAAGTTTTACGTCTTAACATATATTCCACTTAAGGAATTGAACCTAAGACCTTTCAGAGAAAGTACATAAATAATGTTATGCATACTTTGTATGGGCACTATTTATACAAATCCTTACCTCATCTAAGTAATCTAACTACGTTACACCAATCCTTAATAACAAGGAAACAGTTTTACCAAATATATTTATCACTTATCAAGCAAAACTCAACCGTATCATGAAAGCATTAAAACAGAACGCGATAGCAATAATAATATGGTTGTATAATAACTGTCAGATACATTCTGTACAAAGTATTAAGAGCTTTATGGTGTTAATAATAAGAGTCAAGTTAATGTAATTATGTTAGTTGTTGAGTACTAGGTTCGGCCAGTGAACTCCAGTTTGCCTATATGGTTTAATATCACGCGATCATAGGGTTGACTCTTTTTAGTAACCAGCTAGTATAATTAAGCTAGTAAAAGCTATATGCATATTGTGAGAGTTCAGGTTAGGATCCTGATTTAGGCAAAAAGATTTTGTGATTTTTTGTGAATCTTTTGAAGAAATGCTAACATGTTTGGATTTTAGATCGGTGCTTGGGAATTGGTTAATAGGTTATTAACCAATTCCTATATTACGTGGGATGCTCTTGTCTATTCTTCACGCAATCTAGTACTCCACGTTGGCTAGTCAGGTAATCATAGGATTTTATTGCCAGTACGCCTTCTATTGTAAAGGTCCATTGATCCCAAGAGTTAAAAAGGCTTACTAATCATTCTAATAAATGCCACAATTTAAAAAAGCAAACACTTTAAAAAATCATCATCATTCTCCTGCTCTTATTCCAATTACTTGGTATCGACGTAATATATACTCCTCTTCTTACATATTGCATAAGTTATTGGCAATAGTTTTATGACTGCCCGCCTGCCTGACGTCAACCCTCCTTGGGAATGTAATTGTTGAGCAAACAGCATCAGGTAGTATTGACCTAGATCGATATAAAGCTCTTAGTCGTCTTTTACGACATCCACAAGCAAAGTAAGGGTTGGTAGTATTCGTAGCCGCTACCACACAGCATAAAAGCTAATAAATATTTATTTTATCAACGTGACAGCCCTAAACATGTTGTTTCTTAACGCCTTAACGATAATGCAAGCAGTTATATTGTAACAAAGACAAACTTATTAGTACTTACCGGTCGAACGGAAAACGACTAGAAATCTAATATCGAATAACATCATTCTCAGTCAAAATATCATCGTAGTGATCACAAATAATTTTAATGTGAAACTTTTTTATAGGCAGGTTTTAAAAATCTGGTCCACCGTCTATGTAAATAAAGTTTGCGAAAAAAAACAGCTTAACACGACTGCTTTATTGCGTACTTGCTTATATTTCTCATACACTTTTATTTTTTATTGCATATGATGAGAAACGAGCAAGCAGCACTCTTGATCGTATACACTTGATGGATGAAGCAAGTGAATCTTTGCAATACCAGGGGTAGAGAGCTAGCAGTCGATTCAACTTCTCATCTGGGCAGACCACTCAACCAATCATCAAGATTTTGCATACATTTTGTCAATATACAAAATATGACATAGGATACTTTCTATTTTGAAGTAAAATATTTTTCGCCAGGAATAGTAAAATAACTTCTAAACTCTAGCTCGATATAACACTTGAGGGAAACTCTAGGCATACTTATGCAACTAGTAAGGATATAAATAAATAAGAAGATAGATAGCGCGACACCTGTCCGGTGACAAATATATGCTCGGCTAGACTAATTCTATGGAAAAACCCTAGCTAATAATTAATTCTGAACATGTAAAAAAATAGGCAGTTCGATTCGTAACTCACCTCGTCATTGTCAGAACTATTGGCTGAATGTTCACTGGTGATTATTTAATATAAACTAAAATGATTGCACAAGATGGCATAGTGATTAAGGTACCGACCTGCCGTGCCAGATTCTCATGCAGGGCAAATCTTGTGGATGTAATTTGTGTGCGTGAATATAATTCAAAAATTTGCGATTGCTATTCAATTCCCGTAGGCTCCCTTAGTTAGGTATTTCGCGACTAATAATGCGTATGGGTGTGTTCTACTTCCGAAATGCTGCTATGTTGGTATTTTTGGGCGTTTTGTGCCTAAAAATGCCTTGTCGATTAATGTTTTTTACTATCTTTATTAGCTAGTTTTATACATATTCATAAAATTTATGTAAGCAAGACAATTGATCGACTGCTCCTAATTTGTTTTGAATTTTTATCATTTTAAAAGGTAAATGATAAAAATTCAAAATTAATAAATGACATAATGGATAACAAATTAATTAGCACATCTGAAATGTGTTAACAAAAAAAATCAATTTTTAGGCTGTCATTCATCGTAACTACTCTGTTAACTGACATTTGTTGATAATATTTATTTATTTATTGTTGATATTTCGTATTTTGACACGGATATCTAAACACGGAGTAGTGTTTTAAGTCAAGTTCAAGCAAAGAGAACAACGTGCCGCACCGTGTGTAATGAATCACAAATCATTTCAAGCCACTTTTGGTCCCTTCATAACTCAAAATCTTTTTAACAAAAACTTAATAAATATGTCATCTTATATTTATGTACTTACATCTATATGTATATCTGTATGTATCTCATCTATATGTTATACATATACAAGTTATGGTTTTTATATCATAAGTTAAAAACTATCCAAGTCAAATTTTGAAATTCAATAGATCATGTCCGTTTGTCGACGATTTGATTTTATTTCTACGTTAAAATATGGTAGATACTGCAACGTAAGGAATAATTTTGAGGTTCCGCCTCTATTCGAAACTTTTATATTCGAATTCAAATAGAGCTATGGATATATATTTTCATTTCGGATATTCGAGTTACGGTTATGGAGCTAAAGGATATCGACCAGGGATGTTATGGAACATCCCTACTCGATATCGTATTATGAAATATTGAATGACTTACTGACGGACAATGACTAAAATTAAGATATTAAACACGTGAAGAAAGTTGTAACTCGACACTGACAAAAATGGCTCGTAATGTAGCTGATTGCCAATACGAAAAAAGAAGAAGAAATATAGAAATTGAAATAGGGATCCGTGTTATACCTGAAAAACAAAAATCGATATGGCAAAAAAGAAATTGGGAGTGAAAAATAGTTAAGGATTTTTTTCTTAATGAAGGGTTGGCTTTTTTCAATGTTCTAAATGTTAAAAGCTCACCTCCAAATAGTCCAGCAGCATCAAGAAGACCGTCGGGAGGCGCCTTCCCCGCCTCGGCGCCGTCGCCGTCCTTCTCCATAACACGCCTGAAACCATACAAATACACAGTTAAATATCTTTTTCTTCGCAGTTTTATGTTCATAGATTAAACATAATACAAGACGAGCAAAATAATCATTATCCTGCTCTAATCATTATATAGTAATTGGGATACAATTACTTGTGGTTGTTGCAATATGTACTCTTCTTTCATTGTATATTATCAAAAGTTTTATGATCGAGAGCATGTCTAACATTAACCTTCCATAATGCAATATACGCTAAGTACTGAAACAATGCGATAAATCATAAATGTAGTTAATAAAGATAAGTTACTCCCGAGCAGGGAACTGAAGAACTATTTTCCCCATAGTAATAGTTAATCTCTGATTATGTCAGAGGCGTTCGTGGGCCGGGTCCAGTACCCGGACAAATTAAAAAAAAAAACATAAACCCTCCTTGAAAGTGTAAATGTTGTAGCTCATGTCCATGTTAAGCTCTTAGTCGTCTTTTGTAACATTTACGAGAAATATAAGGCGGGTTGGTTTAGTATTCATAGGCATGGTAGTATAAAAATACCGGATGTAACAGAGAATGGAGCAGCTGGTCAGAAAGGTGTAGGTAATGTTGGAAGGAACCCATAACAAAAATTTGAAGGGAAAATGTCAAGGCCATTGACTCATCAGCTGTCTGTAAAGGCGACGTTTGTCATACTGTAGCAAAAGTAATCACTGATTTATTTAAGTTCTAATGAATATTTAAGAAAGTATGACTATGAAGCAGACTATTTATCGTTTACTTGGTACATTTAATTTAGTTTCAAATAAAAAAGCGGTGAAAAAATTGAAAACTTTAAATGCTTCTAATTCATTAACGAATCGACATTTTCCCTTTAATTTTTTTTTATGGGTGCCTACCATCATTATCTACCACCCTTCTGACCAACTGCTCCATTCTCTGTTACACCCGGTATATTAAACAAACTGACATTATATCAACTGACGCGGCAAGAGCAGAGATATCATATAATAAAACCTATACCTTGCTATTTAAATATCGTATAATTCGACTTACAAATGATTTTTAATGTATTACGATTCTTATTTGATAATACTCATTGTCTCCTTTGCTTATATTTGTTAATCTCTCTGTTGAGTTTGAGTCTCTCACAATATGGGGTAAATTTATTCACATTACTACGCTAGTCAGATTGTCATAGGGTTATATTTCGAGTTTACTTTCTCTAGAATAAATTAAATATAAGCAGGTTTTATATAAACCTTAGACGTCTTTTGCAACACCCACGTAAAAACAAGTACTAAGCTGATGCATTGTATTCTTACACTATCATTGGTAAAAGAACAATTTATTTTACTAATAGCATTTTAATATATCTACTAATTAAAAAAGAACATACAATGTCGAGATTACGCTATGGTCTACACACAGGAACCTTAACATCGCGCAACAAGTTAGAGAAACTTTTTCCAAAGACTCATCAAAATTAATCTAATTTGTTATTGAAATTTTCTACTATTTTTTTTTGTATTTCATAACAAAATATTTTACCGATATAACAACAATAGAAAATAACAAGTATAGCAAATAAAGTTTTCTTGGCAAACTTTTAATTTTGTTTAAAAACACTTGGAAAATTCTTCGAATTAACTGTAATGAAATATTGGTAGATGCATGGCTTCGATATATTTTTATTTAAGTTATAAAGTTTCATGTCAAACAAAGAAACGGCCGTTTACCAATCTTAACGAAGCCCTACCTTTATTTATATATATATATAAAGATAGGGCAATATAATTCTACTGTACGTGTTTATGTCACGTACTGAAGGAAGGTGGAGTCAAGAGTCTCCGAAACCGACGAGCGTGTATGAAGAGAATTATGAATGTTAAGGAAGCGAGTGAAGTATGCAAAGATAGAGTTCTTTGGCGCTCTGTTGGCTCTGCCTACCCTGCAAGGGATATGGCGTGATGATATGTATATATGTACGTGTGTATGTCACTGAACTCCTTCTAAACGGCCGAACGAATTTTGCTGATATTTTTTGTGTGTGCTCAAGTGGATTCGAGAATGGTTTAGATTCGCAATTGGACCCGGTAGGTGGCATTGCGACAGGGTAGGATTTTTAGTTTTTGTATATTGACTGTTAGACGGAACAAAGTTTGCTGGATCTGCTAGTATTCTAAAATATTAAATACAGTTAAAGTATTTAATACCGGGCTTACTAAGTATGCGAGATTACATTAATTAAAACGCTAATATAATTCATTATTATAAACTTTATTATTTTTATAAAACAAAAAACCAGTTGTATAATTATAAATAAAATAAATATGTAAGTACTATGTCGTTGAATATATTATATACATAAAGGTGTCAAGATCAACAAGACAATTTGTAATACAACTTTTGTACTACTTTCTATCTTATTTACGGAAAGCTGTACTCGAGAATACGTTTATATTTTCTCCTTTCCTATTTCCTTCTCAGTTCATGACATCCTACTGGGTACAGGAATCATCTCATCTCAGCTCATATACGCCCCACTGTTGGGCTCGAGCCTCCTTCATAATAGGAGGACAAATGATGTATATACCACGCTCGTCAGGCGTGTTGGTATAGGGTTTTGTTTCGAGTTTTCCATCTCTCGCATAGATGTAATATGCTGTTTGTATCCCTTAGTCCTCTCTTACAATCACCCACGGGTAAGACAGGGGGTGGTGAATTGTATTCTTACTCCGTGACCACACGGCAGTATGCTCTAGGTAATAAAACATAAGCTACTATGCTATGAGTTTTCCTTGTATTGCAGGAATGATATCTGCTACCTTATTTGATTTTTATGCTGTGTGGTAGCGGCTAAGAATACTACCAACCCTTACTTTGCTCGTGGATGTCGTAAAGGACGACTAAGAGCCTTATAACAACCTGGGCCAACTCCACTTGATGCCCTTTGGTCAACAATTACATTCTCAAGGAGGGTTGACGTCTGGCAGGCGGCCGCTCATAAAACTGTTGCCAATAAGTTTTACAATAGAGACAACGACTGACTTGAAAGACTAAAAACGTGAAAATATTTATAACTTGACACTGGCACCAATAGCTCGTATATGTAGCTGATTGCCAATACATAAGAAGAAGAAGAAGTTTTACAATATGTGCTATGAAAGAAGAGTACATATTGTATTGACCCCAAGTAATTGGGATAAGAGTAGGAGAATGATGATGATTAGATTTTTATGATACAAACGAGAAAGAGTTGCTGCTACAGGCTGTGCAGTCCAGTTACATGGGCTGTAGAGCCTGTGTGCGGCTGGATGATGGAATGTCGCCTTGGTTTGACGTCAATATCGGCGTTAAGCAGGGGTGCGTTCTGTCAGCCAGGCTGTTTATCATATATCTGGATAAATGTCTCCAAAGGTTGAACGATATGAATGTGGGAGTCCAGATGGGCGACTCAGTGGTCACTGCTCTGCTTTATGCAGATGATGCAGTCCTGCTGGCACAGTCAGCGATTGACCTGCAGACCCTAGTCGACACAATGACAGAAGATTGTAAGAAAAGGGGTCTACGCGTGAATGTGAGCAAAACCAAAATAATGGTCTTTGAAAGAGATAAAACCAGAACAGATGTAAGAGTAACAATAGGTAATGATGTACTAGAGCAAGTGGATGAATTTGTATATCTTGGATGTGGATTTAGCCGAGATGGAAGGTACACCACTGATATAGAGCGAAGAGTGAATGCGGGAAATAGAGTGAACGGAGCGTTGGGGCAACTTCTCGGCAGCCACCACCTCAGCCAGAAGGCACGTGTAGCAATACATAACGCAGTGCTTGTCCCAACATTACTGTATGGAAGCGAGAGTTGGGTATGCAGAAAAGAGTATGATAGTAAAATTAATGCGGTCGAAATGCGATCTCTGCGGAAAATCTGTGGAGTTAGGCTGACCGACCGCATTCGTAACGACGACGTAAGAGAGCGAGTAGGTATGAAAGAGAGTATTGGTGTAAAGATGCGAAAGGGAATGCTCCGATGGTTCGGACATGTGGAAAGAATGCCGAACGAACGCCTGGTTAAGAAGATATACAATGCGAAAGTGGAAGGATGTAGGTACCGAGGGAGACCGAGACTAACCTACCTAGACCAGATCGGTCATGTACTGAAGGAAGGTGGAGTCAAGAGTCTCCGAAACCGGCGAGCGTGTATGAAGAGAATTATGAATGTTGAGGAAGCGAGTGAAGTATGCAGAGATAGAGTTCTCTGGCACTCTGTTCTCTCTGCCTACCCTGCAAGGGATATGGCGTGATGATATGATATGTATGTAGTTAGTAATCATAGTATTTTTACTCTGTCACCAAGCTGAGACTCTTTCTCTTCTTTCCTATGGCCATTGCATATTTTTATTGAATAAAATATACTTACAATTAGTATGATAACTACTGAGTTTAATGATTTAGTTTTTAGAGATAACATATGTAGATAATACGAGATAATGTATGTATGTAGGTATCCTACAAGCGATAGATTTTTTTTAAGATTGGATCAATATTTCCAGATATTATCCAGAAAATACGGTCTAAAGTTACCTTTTATAACATTAATAGTTATCTAATGTATCTCTTAGGAGATACCGTGATTCAGGTTTGATTTTAAGAGCTTTGTACTCAACAGGAGTTAAAGCTTTTTTGAGTGAGACTATATAGCTTATAACGCTCGGGTGACTGGACCGGGGATTAGTCTGGTCGCCCTGGGAGCGAGGCCACCGCGTGAGGACGACGCCCCGACGGTGCAAACTGTCCGGGCGTCGACATTATACAGCGAGGATACCCGTGAGGGTAGACCGCCGGGTGGGCCACTGAAGAAAAAGACCGCGTACCAGTGGCCCACCCGCACGGCGTCGAGAGGTATATTGTAGGGCGGGTCTACGGGGTCTTGCGCCGCTTTTCCTGTCGCCCTGGACGGATTAGCGGGGTTTGACGTACCGTAGCCCGCTGCCAAAAAAAAACAGCTTATAACGCTATTTGCCCACTTCAGATAACTATAACTTTTAACTCCAAAATAATCGTTCCCCGTGCGGGGATTGACAGGTTAATAATACATACTATCATCACCCCTTATGTTCTCATGACGTCGTCGTTATTGAAGTATTACCAAGCGAATAGGCTACAGCACTTTTTTAGGAAACCTAAAATACCAAGGAAGGCCAACTCTGACAAGGATGGTGATTATGCCATAATCCTTCTTCAGGAAGCCTATTGTCAATGATCGATCGATACGTTAATAGAAATGGCTATTTATTAAGTGTTAAAGCTTTTACAAACGTTAAGTTAACTTTTAAGAACGTTAAGTTAGAAATGGGAGATTTCGGATACGGGATTTATCTGCCATGCTAAAAAACAACGACCTAAGTATATTTTTGTATTGCAGTATTTAATATCCTATATTGCAAGTGGGTGATGTAAAACACTTCTAAGGGATATCATGTACTATCAACATTGATGCAATAGATGAATAATCCTTACTAATATTATAAATGCGAAAGTAACTCTGTCTGTCTGTCGCTCTTTCACGCCAAAACTACTGAACCGATCTAAATGAAATTTGGTACTCAGATAGTCTAGAGCCTGATAATGGACATAGGCTACTTTTTAATGCGATAAAAGGGTTGTAAAGGGGGATGAAAAGTTGTAAGGAAGTATCGTCATTATGGAAGCCAGAAACTTGAAAGTTATTTTTAGGCTATTGATTAGATATAAATAAATATAATATTAACATTTTGTAAAAAAAAATTACCCTTAAGGGATAAAATAAAAATGGGGATAAAAAACTTTAGGAAAGTAACCTTTTACGTTGGCGAAGCCGCAGGCAGAAGCTAGTTCAAAATAAAACCCTATACCAATCCGTCTGACCAGCGTCATGTGGTAGGTCAGTTTACTTTCTACTGTGGAGAAGGTTCGAGTTTCAATCGTGATTGTATATGGTTTTTTATCCCTAACGTTTCAATTTACAGCGCAGTAGGACTTCACACAGCGTTCATGGTTTTTATACTATGAACCTTGAAAAGTGTTTGAAACGTCAGGTGCATATTTAATTAAACTTTTAAAAAAAAATGTAAACCGACTTCAAAATAAGATCAGCCAAAACCATACTTAAAACACTAAAAACCGAAAAATAAGATGAACTATTTAATTGTTGTCTAATTCTAATTATGTATTAATTTTTATAAAATATAATTACAATGTATGCTAGAAATCCACTAACACGATTTGAAGTCGGTGCCAAGCTTGACCACCTCTAAAGTATACCCTTTAGAATGAAAAAAGAATTTTGAAAATCAGCCCACAATTGACAAAAATATCGCTGAACATATATAAAAAAAATACATACAATGAAACATAGAACCTCCTCCTTTTTGAAGTCGGTTAAAAATGAAATACAAACGTGATAGAATCCGTAAAAATAGTTTTGTATCAAATGTTTTTTTTTTTATTGCTGATGGTGGCAGATGAGCCCGCGGCTGTACACAGAGAACTGTCCACAGCGTGATCCTACCACTATTATAATACTCACGTATAAATGTGTAATACTCACCTTTAAGAAATAATGTATTCATATTATTTTTTGGTAGATTTTCAGACCTAGACTGGTCGTACGCGGTGTAAAATAATAACCACGCCGCGCCGGATGGTTTGTTATAATTATAAGTCTAGTTTTCCTTCTATTTTGATGTATTTTTTTTCCATTCTTTTGGCCGTTAATCATTTTTATAACAGATAAGAAAAGCAAGTGATTGTGACAAATTCTATTTGCATCAAACGAAAAACAAATAAATAAATTTATACAATAAAGAGAAAATTATTTTTATTATTTAAGAAATTATTTCGCAAATTACAATAATGAGGGCGTTGTACGTTGCCACCCTAAACTTGGAGGGTGGCATATCACACAGTGGGAACATGAATGGGGTGGGGGCGCCTGTATACTCAATGAAACTTTAGCTTTTTTTTGTAACAAATAATCGTTTATTCCCACGATATTTAAAAACATTTGTAAATATAATTTAATTAATAGAAACGTGATAAATGCATTAAGGGCTTACGAAAGGACCATGGTTCTTACTTGACCTTGAATGCTGAAACATGTTCGAAAGCGGGAATGTAATAAATCAAATACAAACGCGAAAAAATCCGTAAAAATAGTTTTATTATAATATCTGATGTTTATGCGAGTATTACATATTTGAAATAAAACTATTTTTCACGGATTTCACCGCGTTTGTATTTGATTTCTAATTTCTTGGTATTTCGAATACATTCGAGCATTTATATCCACGGAAGGACTCAATAGTTTTACTTCATATGTGCAATATTCGCGTAAATATCGAAAAGCCTGTTTGTATTATGACTTTTTTAGGGCACTTATTTGTGTGTAAGTTGCGACATTGCGAACTCTGACAAAATCATGCAGATTTTATTTTCACATAGTACACATATTTGGGCGATTTCAAATAAGTGATTTAATTCTGGGTCACTTTTCAAACGAATACACAAAATATAGGGAAATTAATTTACCCAAATTATGATAAACACTGTTTCTTCTATCTCATTACTAATTTATTATTGAGGCAAAATGAACTAAAAAATAATAAATAGATTAAATATCTGACCGTTCCATTTCATATATTTATTTCAAAACGTAAAACAATAAAACTAGATACAATCACAATAAAAAAAAAGTGTAATAAATACCAAATCTAGTTTTTTCTTACTTAATCATCGATAAATTTAAAAAAAACTTTAATAAAATGAAAGTATTTTTTCGAATTTTATACAATTTTGAATTTACTAATGCAACATTAAAACTCTTTAAATGATTTATCATAGTTTTATCTTTTTCCACTCTATTTTCGTCCCACTTGAACCTCCTCTAAAATGTTGGAACACAATATATCCCATCACCTTTTAATAATCCCTACTAATATATAAAATTATAAATGTGAATATAAATTTGTTTGTTACGTTTTCACGCCAAAACTACTTAACCGATTTTCTTGCAACTTTGTACACATAGCCTTCGAGGTATTAGAAAGGATATAGGATACTAATAAGTAAAAAAAATATATTTTTCGTACGGTAAAAAAATACTTTGGCAGGCATTATAAGTTTGATATTTATTTAGGGGCAATGCGAGCGAATCCGCGGGTAAAAGTTAGTATTAGAATATTCCTGAGGTTATGTTTTTTATTCTGACTTTCGAATAATTTACAGCATCTAAGGTCACTAGTAACTTAAATGTGTGAAATCCAACAAATCACCGTCATTAGAGAGTTTGCAAAAACAAAAAATATACCGTAAAATTAGTTGCCATTTTACTTGTATATACATTAGAAATCTTTGTAATAACATAACCACATATACAATTGTATACAAACAGTTATAATGGTTTATAATTCGATGTTACGATCTTTGAAACACTGTTAATGTAAGATGATAATCGAAACTTTATCGACTGTGAAACGTAACAATGGACTCAAGAAGTTTCAAATGTGTAATAACTGTAATAGAAAGTGTTTTGTGACGTCATCAATAAGTGAAGAAGGTTGTTGAGCAGGTACATCCAAAATCCAGGTCGTAGACTTTTTTATGGCACTACCAGACATTCCCACTATTGTAACTCCTGTACGCCAGGATCCACAATGGTCTCCATATATTACACCGAGATTTGACCCCTCACGCTGTCCCGAGAGATGATTTTAATTGTATTGGAACCCGCGACAAATTTAATTAGAAAGGGTTAAAGAGGAGTTGGAAAAAATTATTCATTTAAATGATTATATTATATTCATTTAAAAAAAAATCTGAATTATATTACACGAAACGCCAAGGAAATTATTTGAAATACGAGTACCTAAATATGTTTACCAATGTTCCACGTATTCAGCAAAACTTGTACAATTCCTTTTTTTTTCCTGATTGTTATTAAGACAATAACCCGAACTACGGAAATCCTTGTATCGTGGAAGACTACAAATATATTCATCTTAAATACGTTCCTCTGCTGAGCTCAAGCCTCCTTCCTCTATACCAGGACGGAATTGACCAACTATACCGCGCTAGCCAGACAGGTTGGTTTTAGAGTTTAATTACGAAATTTCCTTCTCTTACACATTAATGTCCGTACCTCCGAAAATTAACGGCGAGAAATAACATCCAAACTAGAAGCAAATATTTGTCGATTGCACAAAAAGGTTGAACGAACAAACGAGAATGCAATCTGTAGTTTACATCACAGACCCCTAAGTAATTTATTAATGTATTTGTGGATGCCAGCTTCATTAGATAACCTCATCAAACATGAACGTACAGAAACCAACTATCTGACGCAAAATTATTATGTAAAAATCATGACGTAAAAGACCTGACCTAGGTCAACTCGGCACACATAGCTACTTATATATGTATACTATGCGAGTAAGGGGGAGGAACAAAAATACTCCCTGTCCCCCTATCAGCTGTGCGCTGGGGGTGGCATGAATAGGGAGATGGCCTTCTTCCTTATTGCATTATCCTTGTACGACGCGACCTTGGCAAATGCAATGAATGAATTACAGCATAAAAAATCAGCTGATTTTACGTAAATTATAACTTTTTCCGATTGATTAATATGTGAAAATAATTTTCAATTTCTCTATGATAGTGGAGTAAGCCCCCACAGTGGGACATATGTTGGGTTAGAGTAACAAGATAATATCATAACAATATTCATTTTGTAATTTATACATAATAAGATAATGATATATGTATATGTTTTTATTATTTTATTCTTTTAAAAGACAATCCTCGGCTAAGCAAATAATCCTTGCGTTCAACGGAGACAAATCACAACCCAGACTTAGAAAAACAATTGGTGGATCGCACAAATTATTTTTCTACCTACGATCGAACCCATGACACTGGCAAAATAGGTCGGTATCTTAACCACTACGCCATATGTGCAGTTAATTATATTTATATATAACAACATTTATACATAAGTAGCTTGTCCGTTTTATATGAATGTATGTGATGTCATCGCTAAGAAAGACGTTTATACGTATTTTAATAATATCTTTTAAAACATAATTACGATAAATTTTACATCAATACGCTATCGACTTTACGTTCAATTATTTATTCATCTCAATATATATACGTTCTTCTTGCTGGTCTCGAGCGTCCTCCAGAGTGGGAGAGAAACAGCTACTATACCACAATAGTCAGATAGTTTAGTGTTGAGTTTTGTTTACGAGTTTTCTTTCTCTTGCAGTGATGTTTATAATGTTCAGCCACGGGATATGATGGGATTTTTTTTATTGCTCATCGTGGCAAATGAGCAAGCAGCACACCGCTGCAGTGTTATTGCCGCTCATGGATTGACTTCAATGCCAGGAGTACAACTAGGCCGCTAACAATCAACCAAAAACCAATCGGGAAGTTGGGCTGAGTGTTCTCTCGCTTACCAAACGAAGCTCATTGCATATTGCTGGTCAGACGTCAATTTTCAACGAGTGTGGTTCCGCCACTATTATATTATTTGATATTAGAAAACCCATGCGTAATCTAGTTTCGCCTTTCCGTGCCCTTATTTAGCGTTTCGCGACTGCCAGGGGTCAAACTTCGGTTTTTATCTATGGAGACCAATTATGGACCAGCTTAAAAGAGTTCAAATGGTGTGTGTAATGTTGTAGAATTAGTCTCGTTGTAAAAAAAGAGATAGAATGATCCGCAATGCTATCTAGGTCGTCATGTGGTCGTGTTACTAAATTATTGCATTTCACACTTTCTTTTTCCATTAACAGTCATCAAATGGCACCACCCATTATTTATATTATTCACGTCAACGTTGTTAACACGCCTTAGTAAGTTTATTATTCGTTTTACATTTGCTAGTTTTTATTGACGCAAGTATCAATTTATAGAAGATGAGGATGGGCAAAATACTATTTATTTATGTCGCTTCTGTTGAGTCGCTGTTGAGTTGATATATTAGAGGCTAACCCAGTAAAAGGGACCTTTATTCATCTGCTTAAGAGATGATAATTATATTTTAACCAATATAGTAAAATAGTATAAAGTAAATATATTTGGATGACCAGTTCTTTTTAGTAAATGCTGTTTTTTTGAAAAGTATATTTAGATTTAAATTACTGAAATTTAGCATTTAATATGCTTAATTATTTATAAAATCCGATTACGAAATGAAAAATGATGTCGCAAGCGGGATTCGAACCCGCGCCTATTGGGATTCCGGCCCAATCGTGCTGTCACTACACTACCGCGACTAATTGTAGGACATGCAAATTTCATTTCGTATTGTATTTACGTCTTAAGGTGACGGTATGCTATCTACCCGACAATGTTTACACATTGTTATAGGCTTAATACTTCAAACTTTACAGTTAGAATTGTATTAAACGATGACACAACCTTGTTATTTAAATTACTGAAATTTAGCATTTAATATGCTTAATTATTTATAAAATCCGATTACGAAATGAAAAATGATGTCGCAAGCGGGATTCAAACCCGCGCCTATGGGGATTCCGGCCCAATCGTGCTGTCACTACACTACCGCGACTAATTGTAGGACATGCAAATTTCATTTCGTATTGTATTTACGTCTTAAGGTGACGGTATGCTATCTACCCGACAATGTTTACACATTGTTATAGGCTTAATACTTCAAACTTTACAGTTAGAATTGTATTAAACGATGACACAACCTTGTTATTTAAATTACTGAAATTTAGCATTTAATATGCTTAATTATTTATAAAATCCGATTACGAAATGAAAAATGATGTCGCAAGCGGGATTCGAACCCGCGCCTATTGGGATTCCGGCCCAATCGTGCTGTCACTACACTACCGCGACTAATTGTAGGACATGCGACATCATTTTTCATTTCGTAATCGGATTTTATAAGTATATTTAGATATTAAAAAATATTTGAGGAAATAATGAAAAATATGCCTATAAAAATTAAAAAGGGACAACCAAGGATGCATCCGGGACTGTCTGGATTAGACGACTCATTTCCCAACTAAGCTATATCTATTTTTGATGACAGTAGTAAAATTTACCTTCATATTTTAATTGTATTTTTCTCATTGTCTGATAATACTGACAAGACGATATTTTCTATTAGATGAAACCTAGTTAGATCTATTTATCCCAGCCGAAACCTGTATAGTCACCGAAACCGGCGAGCGTGTATGAAGAGAATTATGAATGTTGAGGAAGCGAGTGAAGTATGCAAGGATAGAGTTCTCTGGCACTCTGTTCTCTCTGCCTACCCTGCAAGGGATATGGCGTGATGATATGTATGTATGTATGTAAACCTGTAGAGTAAATTTCATGGAAATTGGTGGCGCCTTTTGCCGAGAATCCGAATATATGGAAATATACAAGAATTTCTAGTTTAAAGATATTTATCTCATTCATCTCAGCCCACATATGTTCCACTGCTGGGCTCGGGCCTCCTCCGCAAAGGGAGGGAAATTGACCTACTATACCACGCTGGTCATGTGTGTTGGTCTAGGGTTTTATTTCGAGTTTTTCTTCTCTTTAAGATATTATTAGATAGATATAGGTTTTGACAATAACATACATTTTTTTTTTATAATTTTAATTAATTATAGCCTTGAACATATTTTTAGCAACGCTATTGTTATCCGTTCAGAAATATTTAGTAGATAAATTATGATTTTCAGCCCGACAAGCAGGTAATATACCTGAAGTAACAACTCATACATCTTATGAGTTGTTACTTCAGGTATATTACAGAAGTTCTTTAGCATGATGACGCAAATTTATAGTTTAACTAGCTTCCGCCTGCGGCTTCGCCCGCGTAAAAGGTTACTTTCCTAAAGTTTTTCATCCCCTATTTTTATTTTACCCCTTGAGGCTATTTTTTTTACAAAATTTTAATGTCATATTTATATCTAATCAATAACCTAAATATAAGTTTCAAGCTTCTGGCTATAAACGATACTTCCTTACAACTTTTCATCCCCCTTTACAACCCTTTTTTTCATTAAAAAGTAGCCTATGTCCTTTATCAGACTCTAGACTATCTGTGTACCAAATTTCATTTAGATCGGTTCAATAGTTTAGGCGTGAAAGAGTGACAGACAGGCAGAGTTACTTTCGCATTTATGATATTAGTAAGGATAATCTCTGTAGCAATGCAACATAATGTCACAGGATAACGGATAGGGTAACATATAACAGTTTGAGTAGTTAGAAGTCCAAAATATTTCAAGACTAACAAACTGCGTATAAAACTAATAAGCTTTATATATTTATGATATTACATACATACATACATACATATAATCACGCCATATCCCTTGCAGGGTAGGCAGAGAGAACAGAGTGCCAGAGAACTCTATCTCTGCATACTTCACTATATTTATGATATTCATATAGATTTTTGACGATGTAATATAAACAATCAACAAATGTCAAAACGACCATGCCCTAGAGAAAATTAATATTGTCACTATAAAGTGTACACTTCACAGAGACGCCGGAATTATATTTATGTTCGCATTTAACGCCTACATTACAGAATGATTAGATTCCTATTTAAAATGTAACTAATAAATAAATCCTTGTATCGTAGGACACTTCACAAATGGCGTCACTGAAGACAAAGATCAGGTGCCGGTAGCCCGCTCGCACGGCGAAGAGAGGCGCTTTGCAGCGTAGCTCTATGGGATCACGCGCCGCCACTTCCGTCGCCCCGGACCGATTTAGCGGGGCGTGACCACCTCCATAGTACACCGCAAAAAGGGCACTTCACAAATATTAAACAAACAAAAATTACATCCAAATTCTTTAACTAGAGGTCCGACCTATGACCGATACAAGACGCTCCTAACATAACCACGCCATATGTGGAATCGTATTAATATTTTATTATGGCTAACGAGTCAATATCTTATTCTAAGATACTCAGAGACTCAACAATTCTACCTAAGTGAACATCTATCGTATATATCACAGTGTTCTGGTCACGCCGGTCGCCGGTTCACTGACCCTTCATTGTCTCAGCTCTTACCGCCGCCTCGGATCACTCGTGTAAACTGTTGGTTAGAATTAGAAAACGATTTAATACGTGGGAAAGAGACGACACTCAGTACCAGTCTATTGGATTTCTGCTCGCTTTTGTGTAACGCAATAAATACTAGACATTATAACTATTTTTTTTTTCGCGAATTTTATGTCGTTTTAAGTATACTGACGTTTCGAATCGTTTATGACCATTAAACCAGCACAATGAACTGCTTTTTAGTGCGGTGATGGAGTAATACAATTCAAAAATCATTTCGTTTCTATACGTGTCGTAAAAAAATTATTGCACAGATAACGTGGTGGTTAAGATATCGAACTACCGTGTCTAGGATCGTGGGTTGAATTCCCATTCAGGACAATACTTAATTGCGATTCACAAATGTTGTAGTGAATTTAGGTATAAATTTGGGTTTATTATGATTATGATTGTAAAGTCCCCCGCAATACAAGGATTACATCCTTAGCGTAGGATGTTGTCTGTTTAAAAACAAATATTAAGGAATAAACGAATAACATCATATCCAAGGTCGATATTTTGAAAACAACCAATGTGGTAAGTCATTGACGTCATCATCGTCTCAGCTCATGTACTGCAATGCTAGTTTCGAGCCTCCTCCACAATAGGAAGAAAATTGACCCTCTAATTCACGGTCAGTAGACAGTCGGGTTTCTTTTTTTGAGTTTTCCTTTTCTGACATACATAATTTATACGTACTATCCCGACTAAGGGATAGCCTTAGTCGTCTTTTACGATACCCACGGGCAATGCAAGGTTAATTGTATTCTTACTCCTCTCACTACACGCACAAAAGCTATTTTATCTATTGATTACTTCAAAATACAAGCCTATATTGAAGTAAACTTTATGCCTATTTAACGATATCGTTTATTTTATTATTACTTTATGCAGATAATAGTATAACACTTTAGTTACTCTGTGCAAATTCACACCTCACTCTTCCACAGACATTAAATTTTACAACAGGAATAAACTGTTACAATGGCAACATTTTCCAATCCAATCTTCATAATTCAAATGTTCACCTTAAAATGTTAACGTTTAGGTCGAAATTACAATGAGGGAATGAGGGGAATGAATGATCTAGTGTTTCGGTTAGAGGATAGTCTATGTAATATTAAAATATAGAGTAATATCGATTTTGCACGGAGTTGCGTAGACTTTATGCGATAGATTGGTTTTATGTTGGACTTGATTTCAGATCTCCGGGTAACGAATACACTCATTTTACAGTGGGTGTCGTAAAAACCTGTGTGTCCTTCAGTACGTGACCAATCTGGTCTAGGTAGGTTAGATAGTTAAATAGTTTATTTCATTGATATAGCATTATAGGTCTATTTTAAAATTTTGTACACTCAAAAAAAATTGTGGCCAGAAAGTTAAATAAAATTAAAAATTTATTTAAATATTTTTAATGATTGATATAAATATTTATTAGATATGCTGCTAGTTTCAAATCATAATCATTATCTTCTCAACTGATATCACGTCACGTCCCACTGCTGGGCAAAAGACTTCTATAATTGCAGAGAAATTGACATACTATTATACCATGCAATCAGAAGTATCGATATAGAGTTTTATGTCGAGTTTTCTTTCTCTTGCTTAGTTATCTGCATATAATATTATTTTGTTATCTTTTACGACACCCACGGACAAGAGAGAGAGAGAAAGAGAAAAGCGAATCGCAACCAGATGAAAAAGTAAGTACATAGTTACAAAATACATACGATTTGCAATCAAAATAGATTGTTTTTTTAGACATAAGCAAATAACTTTCAGAGCCCTCCAAAGTCCCATTGTTTTTGTTAATTTTGGATAATAATACACATATAGCCTTTTTAACCGGCGAGCGTGTATGAAGAGAATTATGAATGTTGAGGAAGCGAGTGAAGTATGCAAGGATAGAGTTCTCTGGCACTCTGTTCTCTCTGCCTACCCTGCAAAGGACATGGCGTGATGGTATGTATGTATAGCCTTTTTTTTTGCCGTGGACTATGGACGTGATCTCGCCTCGCCAAATCAGTCCGAGGTGACGGAAGAGGCGGCGCGTGACCCTATAGACCCACCATGCAAACTCCTCTGTTTGCCGTGCGAGCGGGCCACCAGTACCCGATCTTTGTATTCGGTGGCCCGCCCAGATACATATATAGCCTGGCCAATTCCCACAACGTTAAGTATCTATTGACATCATATTTTGAAATACCTAAAATAATTTAAGCTGTAGATTTTTACTTGAACTTACAGCCCCTAAAATTTAGGTAACACCTAAGTCAATGTAAATGACATGTAAAGTCAATGTAAACGTGTCAAATATATCACTTTAGATAATACCTAAAATTAATTTAGTTTCAATGAAAAAGAAAATGTAATTAAAGTTAACGTTATGCGCCACTTAGGTATATTGAATTAGGTGTCACTTCATCACAGACCATAAATGTCCCACTGTTGGGCCCGGGCCTCCTCCGCAATGGGAGGGAAATTAACCTACTATACCGCGCTGGTCAGACGTTTTGGTATAAGCTTTTGTTTCGAGTTTTCCTTCTCTCGCATAAATGTTATATGCGTTTTATATCCCTTAGTCGTCTCGTACGATCACCCACGGGTAAGATATGGGGTGGTGAATAGTATTCTTACTCCGTCACCATACAGAAAAGTGTCACTTAGGTCTCACTTAAAATTCAGGAGCCATAAGTGAAAACGAGCATTAGAATTACATAAGACACGAAAAATATAACGTTTATCGCCAGTTGGGTAATAAATACAAATAAGTACTTCCTACGTTGACTCTTCTAACATAAGAAAATCCGATATCAACGGATATTACTCAGTTCCTTTTAAATTCTTAGTATAATTATGTCTGTATTGATGTGTCATTAGTTTGTTTCTTTCCTACTAACATCATTATTGTTGTTGTGTTTGTGACCGTCGATCGTAAATTTTCAGGTTCGAATCGGGTGGAGCCGCTTAGGTTTCTTATTGGGTTTTCCCATAGATTTTTGTGGAAAAAATTGTATCAGAAAACATCGCTGTAAAAGAAGGAAGAATTGAATTAAAACCTTATATTTATTGCACGCCTGATAAGTGAAGCGTTGAGGTGAGTGCATGCCTCATAGGTGATGATCTACTCTCGATATATGAAAATCAAGGATTTTTCAAAACTAAAAATGACTGTATTTTTATCACACTTCACTTATAGGATAATATTATCATACATATGTCAAGAAAAAACATTCAATATAAAAGGTAGATTAAAAAAGTTTATAAAAAGTTGAATGAACAAAATACTCGGACGTCCGCATGTCTGCCGTATGGATCTGGCACTCTCACGACCGTAAAAAATAATGTATCGAAGAAAAAAATTCTTTATTGTTTAATTGCAATTAATGAAAAACTAAACTGCTGAGTCTTGTTTATAATGCTTGCAAGCTATGTTTTGCACGTCCTTTTTTTGGTTCTGTTCGTTCATTCGGACAGGCAGAAGAAACATAGCCCATACAGCCAACTTGTACTACGTCAAGAATGGCGCGAAATTTCAAGTTATTTTTCTTTCATTTATGACATCGACTAATATATGATAAATAATATAAAAATTATGAGGTGTGCACTTTTGGATTTTCCAAATTATTTAGAACTTTTTGCACATTGATGCAATGGCGGACCTAATGCTATAGGTATTTAAGCTACTAGCCCACATTGGAGTGATGCAAAGAAAAATAGTTAAGGTAGGTCATCGTCGATATTGGCGATCAGCCCAATTGGCGAAAGGAGATAAAAACATAAAATATGCATTATGTGAGTTTACTTCAATTTTTTTTCACATATATGCCTCTCCTGTTAGCTTATATATTTCCTACTCCTGGTCTTGACCCTCCTTCATAGTAGAAGAGAAATTGACCTACTTTCAGAATGGTAATGGAATAAGAATATGCGTTCATATAGCTCTCACTTACCATCAGGTTGGCTGTTTTTTTGCTAACAAAGACAATAAGAAAACATTATCTCACCTTCAGTTGTTGATATCATTCAGAGCCGGCCCTCGTCCAGTGTCCGGTGCACTCCGGCTGTATACATCATCACTCCATGACACTATACACACTTAATACACTATATACACTGGTCACTGACCACTACACTTGACACTTGACATTCACGTTACGCAATTATGGTCACTCAGCACATACTTGGCAATCCAATCATCTGTAACAATAGATAAATTTGTTAGATATAGCTTATTAAGTCCCGTTTTTGGGCACTTCCACTAGGTACTATCTATGTGGTGACAACTAAAGAGCTAAGCAGATGACGGAACAGATTGCAAAAGAAAGAAAGTTCGAAATATAACAGAATTTCAAAAAAAAAGAACTTTCTTTTTTTCAAAGAACTACACCTTGCACTAAGTAAACAATTCTTGTACTGCGGGGGACTTTACAAATATATAATTAACGGACACAAATTACATCCACACCCGGAGCAAAAATTTGTGGATCGCACAATGTATTCTGCGTATTTGACCAGCGTGGTATAGTAGAACAATTTCCTCCCACTAGGAAGACGCGCACTACGTGAGCTGGAAAGTTAAGTATGAATCTAATCACAAAACTGTTAATAATAGAACCATTTAAAATATATCAATCAAAAATTCAAATATAATACTTTTGCTAATAAAAGCACATGATTAAAAGCCATAAATTATAATAAACTCGTATTTAAACGCAAACAAAATTGTGTATCACACACCGCCATTTGCAAAACCATAGACAAAATTAAAACAATGATTCGCGCCAACACCACGATACCCGAACGGCCATAACGCACGCTACCCTAATAAAATTACCTTTGTTACTATTCAGCGAAATTATTGTTCACAATACCGACCCCTATTGGGGTTTTCCTCCCTTCTATTGCTATTTCATTCACTCTTAATAAGTGATGTATTGCCATCTCTATGGTTAACTCGAGAATTTCAAACGTAGCGTCACTTTTGATGTAGCAATGTAAATAGCTTCTTTAATTTTTAAGCAGGATATTAAATGAATGGAGTCTAGTTAGTTTATATTAGTAGCTACTTGTATGCTTCTTATCTGGCCAAAGAGTTAATATACATAGTATTATCAACTCAGTTTTAAGAGGAGCTTAATAATTAAGTATTTCAAATATTAATGTGGGTATTTTTTTTCTTTGGTAGGCTGTGGTCTGGACACACTCCGCTCGTGTTGTCTGGGGACAATGAAAGGGCGGCGATTGCCCCCAAACCTGCCGTACCACCACCATCGTCATTTGGGTTGACTTCCAATACCAATGCCATGACATCAGTGTAATGTGGTTCTAAGAATATGATACGTGTAATAACCGGTAAAAGATGCAAGATAGTAAAGAATGAATAATGAACGGGGGTAGATATCATTATCGCAATAGAAAGCCGTTGTTAGTGTGGTAACACAGTAAGAATATAATTCACCATCCCTTTTTCTGACCTTTTTTTTTTTTTTTTTTTTCGGTGGGCTATGGACGTCGCACCCCGCCAAATCGGTCCGGGGTGACGGAAGAGGCGGCGCCCAACCCCATTGACCCACCCTGCAAGCACCTCTTCTTCGCCGTACGAGCGGGCCACCGGTACCCGATCTTTGTCTTCAGTGGCCCGCTCGGCGGTATGCCCTCTTGGGCTCCTCTCCTGTCGACGCCCCGACAGCTTTCGCCGTCGAGGCGTCGTCCTCACGCGGTGGCCTCACGTCGGGTGAATCCCTTTTTTTTTTTTTTTTTTTCTGACCTTGGGTGTTGTAAAAGACGACTAAGAGATATATACAAATAACATCTATGCAAGAGAAAGAAAGTTTGAAATAAAACTGTATACTAATCCGTTTGACTAGTGTGGTATAGTATGCTCTGGGAGGGGGGCGACGGGCGCATTCATCGTCATCGGGTGGAGTGCGGCGTTCCACAGGGATCGGTCCTTGGCCCGATCCTGTGGAACGTCGGATTCGACTGGCTCCTACGGGGTCGGCTTCTTTCCGGGATGGGGGTCATCTGCTATGCTGATGATACCCTCATCACGGTGAGGAGGCCTGACTTCCTGGGGGCTGCTCGATTGGCAGAAGAGGGGGTTGCGCTCGTCGTGGGCCGGATCAGCATGTTGGGCCTGAGGGTCGCGGTGGAGAAAACCGAGGCCCTCCTATTTCATGGCCCGGGTCGAGGTCCCCCCCGAGGAGCACACATCAGCGTGTCTGGGGTTGCTGTGCCGGTGCGGGCCCAGATGAAATATCTGGGTCTGCACCTTGATTCTAGGTGGAGTTTCGGGCCGCACTTTGCCCAGCTCGTTCCGAGGCTCATCAAGACAGCCGCGGCGTTAGGTAGGCTTCTGCCAAACACAGGCAGTCCTGGGTCGTCCTGTCGGCGTTTATACGCCGGAGTGGTGCGGTCCATGGCGCTGTATGGTGCCCCTATTTGGGCGGACTCTCTCACCGTCCGCAACAGGGCCCTTCTGCGACGCCCTCAGAGGGCCATGGCGGTGAGGGCTGTCAGGGGCTATCGTACGGTGTCATGGACCGCAGCGACGTTGCTGGCGGGCGACCCACCTTGGCCACTTGTGGCCGAGGCCCTGGCTGAGGTCTACCGGCTCCGTGTCGCGGCGCGGGCCAACGACGAGCAGGTCTCCGTAAGGAGACTGGGCAGAGTACTGGAAGTGGCCCGAAGGGGAGTCACTCAGCGGTGGAGAGAAGATCTGGAGTCCCCCGTAGCAGGGCGGGGGACTGTGGAGGCGGTTGCGCCACATCTCCACCGCTGGATTAGTAGAAGGCACGGCAGCCTAAGCTTTAGGATGGTGCAGGTGCTTACCGGGCATGAGGTCTTTGGTAAGTACCTGCACAGAATTGGAAGAGAAGGGGCCCCAGGATGTCACGAGTGTGGTGCGCCAGTAGATGATGCGCGTCACACTCTGGAGGTATGCCCTGCCTGGGGGCCCCAGCGCCACGTCCTATCGGCGGTCGTTGGGAGAGACCTGTCGTTGTCGACCATCATCTCGAAGATGCTTGACAGCGACAGGTGCTGGTCGTCGATGGCCTCCTTTTGCGAGGTCATCATGAAAAGGAAGGAGGCCGCGGAGCGAGAACGCGAGGCGCTTGCGTCAGCTGACTCGCTTCGCCGCCGGCGACCGGGAAGGAGGAGGCGCCGTTATGCGCACCTCCTCCCACCGCCTTGAGGGACGATAGGACGTGGCCAGAAAGCCAAGCGTGGGGGTGCCGGGGATCGAATGTCAGTAGACGATCTCTCCGGCTCCCCGTAAAAGCGCGGAAGGGGCCGCTGTGGTTTTAGTGGGTATTCCGGCCGCTAACATCTATGGCCGGTGAGTCCCACACTCCCCCTCGCCTGTCACCGGCGGGGGATAGCGCGCAAATGCGTTTCCTCAGCGAAAAAAAAAAAAAAAAAAAAAGTGTGGTATAGTAGGTCAATTTCATTCCTACTGGTCGAGGAGTCCAGTAGCAGAACTTATATGAGCGGACGTGATGATAATGATGAATAGGAGCCCAAAAAGTATAAGTGCGTTTTTATATTCAAATATATTAATTAATTTCTACATATTTATTATTTCTAATTAATAAATTATAACCACAATAAAATAATCTAACACAAAAACGTTTAGTTGCCACCAATTTTCCCCTAAAACAGTCCACTTAATAATATTCGCCATAAAATCACTTCTGAGAGGGGTCGGCACCCTCAGTGTTGCTAGTTGTGCTAAATTATACCAAATGCTCCGGTTTCGTGGGATATACGGGATGCAATGCGTCATATTCACTATTAAAATTTGATTTGATTTTATTTTTGTCCCGGATAATCCTGCATGGATTTATATTAAGATTTATTTACATACACACTTCTTCGTATACAAGGTTTCTAATGATTTATATGTTTTAGTAATATATAACTCAAGTTATTCTCAACGAAGATATAAATTAGTCTATTATTTATTTTTTGATTTGGGCTGGAATTCTCATGGTGTACACCTGCACTGCCGACCGCAATGTTGAGCCCAATACTGATTCATTTTTACCTTTGCTTTGTTAATTTTTTTTTTAATCGCAATGTAGAAAATAAATCGAAATGCGATCTCTTCGGAAAATCTGTGGAGTTAGGCTGACCGACCGCATTCGCAACGACGACGTAAGAGAGCGAGTAGGTATGAAAGAGAGTATTGGTGTAAAGATGCGAAAGGGAATGCTCCGATGGTTCGGACATGTGGAAAGAATGCCGAACGAACGTCTGGTTAAGAAGATATACAATGCGAAAGTGGAAGGATGTAGGTACCGAGGGAGACCGAGACTAACCTACCTAGACCAGATCGGTCATGTACTGAAGGAAGGTGGAGTCAAGAGTCTCCGAAACCGGCGAGCGTGTATGAAGAGAATTATGAATGTTGAGGAAGCGAGTGAAGTATGCAGAGATAGAGTTCTCTGGCACTCTGTTCTCTCTGCCTACCCTGCAAGGGATATGGCGTGATGATATGTATGTATGTATGTATAAAATAAATAATCATACTTTCATTTTTATTATTGTTTGCATAAAAATTATTAAGCATATACTTAAAATCGGAAATGAAAGATTAACATATAGCAATAATGTCCCATCATCTTCATTCAGCCTATTGCCGTCCAATGCTTGACGTAGACCTCCATAAATGAGGGGATAATCCTACGAGTAATCACCATGCTTCGTAGATTTCTTGAATATCAATATTCAAGAAATCAATTAAGGGATGAAAGCTGATAATATTTTGATTCAGAAGGGAAACTTGAAATAAAACTGTACGAATCTGTCTGGCTAACGTGGTGTAATGTGCTAATGTCCCATTTCGAAGAGCCTAGATGATTTCAAAAGTAGGACGTGTTTGGATTGATAAGAACAGTAATGGTTGCAGAGATTGCGTGGATCCAATTCCCACGCATGATAATTCTTTATTCGATCCATACTTGTTCTTAGTCTAAGCATAAATTGTGTTAACTGTATATTTTGTAGTCTACGGCGACCACAAGGGTTTATTAGTGCAATATCTTTTTAACCGACTTCAAAAAGGAGGAGGTTCTATGTTTCATTGTATGTATTTTTTTTTATGTATGTTCAGCGATATTTTTGTCAATGGTGGACCGATTTTCAAAATTCTTTTTTCTTTCTAAAGGGTATACTCCAAAGGTGGTCCCATTGTCACCAAGTCATGATCTGATGATGGGAAGTCATGAAAATCGATGGCAACCCTCAAATTTTATAGGCACATATTACGTATCTCATATATTTTCAAAAGCTTTTCAAATATTTGCATCTGGCAGTGATAAACTCATTTAGGTGAGCTGACGATGGAAGGAACATCTCCTTAACGGTTAGGAGTTGGTGGATAATTCCTTCAATATCATACGCACGCATAGACTTTTAGCTGCATTCTTTCAAATTAACTCCCGAGGTGGTCTCATTGTCACCAAATCATGATCTGATGATGGAAATTCTTGGAAATCGAGGGCAACCCTTAAATTTTGTAGGCACATATTACGTCTCATGTATTTTCAAAGCTATTCAAATATTTGCATCTGGCAGTGATAATTTCATTTAGGTGAGCTGGTGATGGAAGGTACATCTCCTAAACGGTTAGGAGTTGAAGGATAATTCTCTCAATATCATACGCACGCATAGACCTTTAGCTGTATTCTTTCAAGTTAACTCCCGAGCTGGTCCCATTGTCACCAAATCATGGTCTGATGATGGGAATTCATGGAAATCGAGGGCAACCTTCAAATTATGTAGGGACATATTACGTGTCTCATATATTTTCCAAAGCTATTCAAATATTTGCATATCGCACTGATAATCTCATTTAGATGAGCTGGTGATGGAAGGTACATCTCCTTAGCGGTTAGGAGTTGCGAGGACAATTTTTCAATATCATATGCACGCATAGATTTTAATTGTATTCTTTCAATTTAATCACGTATAATATATATATATATATATATATATATACCCTTACTTTACTCGTGGATGTCGTAAAAGCCGACTAAGAGCCATATAACGGCCTGGGTCAACTCCATCTGATGCCATTTGGTCAATAATTACATTCCCAAGGAGGGTTGACGTCTGGCAGGCGCCCGGTCATAAAATTATTGCCAATAACTTTTACAATATGTGCTATGAAAGAAGAGTACATATTGTATCGACCCCAAGCAATTGGGATAAGAGTAGGAGAATGATTATGATGATATATATAATATATGTATATATATAAGCTTAAATTAACAAAAAAACAATAAGCTTAATGATATACACACAGGGTGAAAAATTAATAAAATCAAATTATTAAAGGAAATAAGAATTAAAAGATGTATTCAGAACACTATAACGCCACAAATTTAATACCATTTGACACAACCGTGAACGACGTCTGCCCGTATGGATTAAATCCCTCAACCGCTTGCGCTTTCAGATCACTTCAGTCACAAGCATGGCGTGGTTTGAATGCGATATAGTATACCTATTTGGCTTGGCATCGACTTCAAATCGTGTTAGTGGATTTCTAGCATACATTGTAATTATATTTCATAAAAATTAATACATAATTAGAATTAGACAAGAATTAAATAGTTCATCTTATTTTTCGGTTTTTAGTGTTTTAAATAAGTATGGTTTTTAGCTGATCTTATTTTGAAGTCGTTTTACATTTTTTTTAAAAAGTTTAATTATTAATCTTGTTTACACTATCAAAATTATATACGTTTTCAATTTTTTTTTAAATTTTTGGTAACACTTTAGGCAGATTAAATATTCAGCATGTGAAATTGCTGAATATGACATGCAATCATTGATGTTATGTCATATAGGTGGCTTAAGGTGTTACCTAAAGTTTTGGTGTTTTTGGTGAAAACGGCATTAACCTAGTACATATATTTTTTTAATTTATTAATTTACTTATACACTATTTTTAAGCAGTCTCATATAATTTTATTTATTTCTCAGTGTTAATGCGTAAACTAATCGCAGTTCCCAAAATGCCATTCATTTGCTAATTCGTATTATTTTGATAATTTCTACCGATAGTACGGTGCATTCCGTTTATGCTATTGTTTTGCTCTGTGGTGATATAATGACTTCTAGAGGAATGTACTTTTTACCTACCAGTTTGTTGCATTTAATATTTTCTTTTAACATGATACAGAACGCCAACCATTTCTTATTAAATATGTACATTCGTTTATCAATATTATATTTATTAATTTTAATAAAATATCAACATAAGAAAATAGTTTTATTGTATTACGAAATAGGTAAAATAAAACAAAACATCATTCGTTTATATAACTAAATTCCACTTTCACATTATACATCAATACAGTTGGATACCCAATAGATAATTTAAAAAGGCACCGCATTAGTGGCCCACAACTTGTATAACCAACTTAATATCATAAAATTAACATGTGAAAAGGCAACATTAGGTAAAATAACTAAAATCTATACACTAAAGGATCGTCCGGTGATACGCACACACACTCGAGCAAAAGATGTCTCCACAAAATAAAACATAGCTGTCATGTGGTATTGATTCCGACCCTTTGACTGCCGTCTCTTTCGCGCGGCGGTCAGCAATACGAGAGGGAGGGGGACAGGTGTACATACTTTCTTCTTGGATAGTCGCCGTTGAGACGCCGGTGAATGTTTACTTGTGTGCAGATTAATGCCGGGTAACGCCCTGTCCGGGATCATGCTTTACCTCTGCTGTCCTTGTTACGACTCGAGCCGTTCTTGGAATACGCATCGTTCGCTTTCGATATAAATTGACTTGTAGCCTTTGCTTAGATGCTTTAGGAATATCTAAATTTAACGAAATTGTTTAAATGGTATCAGAATAATAGTAAAGTTGTTATAGAAATGGTGGAACTTTATTACTGAGAGTACTCGTAAGATAGATTATTTGGGCGTGTCAACTGTAAGCCTCCACTAGGGTTGGCAAGTTTTTAAAAGATCGAAAATATCTTACGCAATTGTAGTAAAAGATATCTGTATACAGGCAATATTCTGATAGACTACTTTTGCAGCAATTCTGGGGTCACACAGCTATGTTACTACCATGAAGAAAGTGCTTCTATTAAACCTTATTTATAGAAGGACAGGGTCGTCGCTCGTCGTCATCATCTCAGTCAATCTACCGCACATTGATGGGCTCGAGAATTGATCCATTATATCCATGCTGGTCAGAAGTTGTTTCAAGTTCCTTCACTTGCTATAATATTATCCATCCTTTAGCTGTCTTTTATGATCACCCACGTCTAAATAAGTGTGTGATGAATTGTACTCTTAAACCGTCACCGTAGAGAAAGTCATCATAATTCTAGCTTCTGTTTATTTTTAGGTTGTTTAAAACCTACATATATTATTACAAATAAAAAATATCTTCACGTATATAAAAAGACTGATATTAAACCTTGTCAAAAGGTATTTAATTTATGATAATTATTATTGTGGCAATTTTACAATTTTTACAAAACTAACAAAAACTATTCAGCTACTACCGGATCTGGTAGTAGCTGAATAGTTTTTGTTAGTTTTGTAAAAATTGTAAAATTGCCACAATAATAATTATCATAAATTAAATACCTTAATAATAAAAAATCATAAACAACATAAATTTTATATATAGAACCTTGTCAAAAGATTAAATACGTGTTAATTTACGAAGAGTGATTTTAGTCGCGATAAAATAACGTTAATACTACCTACTTCGATTACGACATAGTAACAATTGCTGTTATACACTATACAATTTATTAAGGTAGGCAACCCTAATAATTGACGTTTTCTTTGTGAGAGCAACAATGAAGATTTGGACAAAGAGCGATGATAGATTCTCATTATGCTCACAGTTATTTCAATTAAGGCTGACTAATGGTAGAGATTTTTTTAAGTATTGATTTAAAACAAAAAAATAAAAAGAAAAGGGTTGTAGACATTTTTTATTCTTGATTCTACATCACCATTCCGTGTGGTGACGTAATAAGAATACAATTCACCACCCCCTTTCTTGCCCGTGGTTGTCGCAAAAGATGATTAAGGTTTGCAATTACTGCACAGATGACATGGTGGTTTAGATACAATCTACCGTAACCTATTATTAATCTAAACATATAAACATCTATTACCAGTAAAATGAAAACACGTTTTCCTAGGAAATTGTTCTTAGGAAAACGCGTTTATATTTTACTGGTGATCCATGAGCCGGTTTTAATGCTCCCCACGGGCAGTGTAGTGGGGTCATTCAAATTACTGAAATTTAACATTTATAATGCTATGTTATTTATAAAACTTGTTTTACGAGCGAAAAATGAATACCACACGTGGAAATTGAACCCACAACTATTTGAAATCCGTTCTAATCGTCCAACTACTTAGACAAGTGTGAGCTGTCATATGAAAATCAATTTGTGGCTCGTATTATTTTGTCGTGTGCCATCTTCCGGACAATGATCCCACATAATACATATTTTGACACATTTTTTATTACCACTTGTGCTACCTTACCTTAAATTATTTAAGGCAAAATACTTAAATAAAACGAAATTACAAACATCCGAATTACAATAATAAAATCGAATTAATCATCTTTCCTTGAAGCCTAATTGTGAATGTTTTCGATTTTAACAAAACAATACAAGACATTCAATTTAGAACTTTAAAACAAACACTATAAAACATATTTTACATCGACAATATAACCATCCAAGAGCTAAGAGAAGATCACCTCTGCATTGACGCAAACATATTGCATTTATACTTAGGATTTCATCATAATGCGTCTGGTTCGATATAAAGTAGTTCGCCCACACATTTAAATAGTAACCAGTTTATATTGATCTTTCAGTATACTTGTATGGAATATATTATTTTGATGGATGAAGCGTGTTGTAGGGGTGACAAGTTTCAACCCTAATTTTAAGTATATAGAGGGTTCGATGTGTACAATAAAGGGTAGTATTAATCCTGTCTGTGTTTAGGGAGAATAATACTTACGCAGAATCGAACTGAATATCACTCGCTTCTAGTCAAAACAAGATCAATAGAAAAAAAATCTATACGAGTGATGTAATAGCATGATCATACGCTATGAAAAATATTATCGTTAGGAATAATTTTTCACACTGATTCCACGCTAATATCGTGGGTATGTTACTTATGTGTCTATTCATCCATCAGCCTATCGACGTCCGCTCTAGAGTAGGTATAGTCGAATACAAAAATATTATACCAACCTGTATGACTGACGCGGTATAGTAGGTCAATTTTCCTCCTATTGTGGAGTAGGCTTGTGTCCAGCTTAGGACTTAATGTGGGCCGAGATGATGTTGAAATTACTCTATTTATTTTTATCGAGTTATGGTTCTGTCAAACACGAAGGCGGTGTGTATAGTTTTATATGTGGTGTAGTATACAAATTACTGAAATTTAGCATTTAATATACTTAATTATTTATAATAACCCGATTACGAAGCGAAAAATGATGTCACAAGTGGGATTCGAACCCACACCTATTGGGAGTCCGGCCCAATTGTGCTGCCACTTACACCACCGTGAACTATTGTAGGACATTCAAATCTCGCTTCGTATCATATTTACGTCTTCTAAGGAGACGTGCGCCATCTACCCGACAATGTTTAGTAATCGGGTTTTTGGTGTAGTATAGTTTTATATAGAGTTGTTACCCTTCTCTTGTATTGCTGTTATCATGTATACCGTAACCCTTAATCGTCTTTTATGAGCCACGGGTAGAATAGGGTGGTGAATTGTATTCTTATTTTGTCTCCAAACGGACTAAATAATAATGTACCATGTTTTTATAACTGACTATAAAGTATTCAAGTATTTTTTATTCATTCTCATTTTCATGCATTTTCGATTCGATTCGATTCTCATTTTAATGCATTTTCATTAATCACTCGCATATATAAATCACTATATACTGTGCGGTATCTCATCGAGTAAATTTGTATTAGTGAGTTTGTATTAGCAGAAATTATTTTGATTTTAATTTGCATGTTTTTTTTTATTTGTATTTACTATTTTAAATATGAATATTTTCTAATAATTTAGATTTAAAAATATGATAAACTAAGTAATCAAATCTTTTATTATGCAAAAGTCACGTAAGGGCATGAATGTAAATAAAAAAATTAAAACAATTAATATAATAATCTACCACACCATACCATCCGGCAATAACCTAAGAAGATCTCGCTAGAATATTAGCGGGCTTGTAATTTCTTAATTTTTTTTTAAATGCATTAGTATTGCCCAAATACAAGACCAAGACTCGCTGTAAGAGTTTTGCAGTGCTCCCTTAGACAGCATTTTACGATTCCTTTGGCAAAGAAAGGATTGTCAAACATTTTGTATTCTTAATACCAGTACACGGGGAAATAATTTATTGTTATTTTTAAACAGTCTCATGATAGATAGGTGTGATTACAGCCCCATTTCCGTTAAGTAGTATGTACCTAATTATGGATAGTTGTACAGTTAGTGCCACTAGATGAATGTAATTTTATTAATTTAGTTGGATTTTTCATTTCTATGTGGATTTCTATCAAAACAAGCGACTCTGTGTTATTCTAACAGCGTGAGTTGCATGACTTGCGAGACTCGCATGAGACTTGCATTTGGGCAACACTAAATTGTATATATATTAGCAAGTATTAGCTCCACTGTGATGCCCTTCGAAATAGGTTAATTTTTTAGTTAAAATTTTACACAAAAACCAAGAAATGGTAGGGCCAGATCCCACAAGCGTCATCCGACGAGTTAACTATTACTATAAATCGAATATTATTTAATAGTGGTAGGGCCACATTGTTGACAGTTACAGACGTCTAATAGCAATGCGGAAGCTCTACTTTATGAGAGGGTTTTGGTTGGTAGGTAAAGATCCATGAGCGGCAGTAACCACCACCATAAGCTATAAAAAATATACATAACTTATGATTTTCATTAGTTATTATAATTCAAATAGAAAGTGTTCCGCCATTTTCTCACAGTTACGTGTTATATGTTGAGCTTTGTGTATGAGAACATGTAGATTGTTTGAATTGATTGCCTTGTTTGCATACTAATGTTGAGTTTTTTGCAAGTAAGGATGGTGACAGCTTCCTTATAATATAGTTTCTTTGTCTAATGTTGTTTTGGACTACAGATGGCGTTGTGGTTAGAATATGGGTTCGATAAGTGTAATTTATATTGCTTTAGGTGTTACCTGAAATTGTAGGACTATTTTTTTTATGTGTGTCTTAATTGTTAGCCTCAGATGGCTATGACAACTTTACCCGGACTGTAGGTGAGCGCTAAAGGCTCTTAATCCGACGGGTATTTGGTGAAAACGACGAGTATTTATTCCCTTCATGCACATTATTGTCTTAGGTTTGAACAACAAAACTTTTTGGTTTTCCACGAAAACCTGCTCAAAGGACAAAAAAAACTATATTTAAATTTGATAGCTAAAAACTTAAGCCTTGCTTTCGGAGACAAAAGGCGTGTAACTAAAATAAATAAAATTTATTTAGCATTCAGACAGAATTTAAGAATACAATTTATCACTGTACTTTTCTTTCCCTGGGAGTGGTGATAACATGGCAGAATGTGGTGAATACCACGAGAATATGAGATTTATTGAAGAGTTACGTTTTCCGTCACTCAAAATCTATAAAGTTATGCCTGAATATACCGATTTCAAACATCATCATGATAATCAACTAATCATATAGGTACATCCCACCTCTGGGCTCATACAAAAATAGAAAATTTGGATAACTTTTTTTTTTGGAAAATATATTACATTTAAATATTATATTTATATATTTATTTACATATATCCAAAAAATAAGAAAGGAACAAATAATAAAATAAAAACTAAAAATACCAGAATTACTGATCTTTAAACCAGTATTAGAAATAGGAAAGAATCCAAATTGAGAATCCTCTTTTTTTTCAAATCAGACTAATATGTATTAATTTACAATTTAGTTAACAGATCAAAATTTTGAAATAGAAACATCGAGAGCGCACGATATGGGGTGAACCGGTCCGAGCCACCCATATAAGGGGAGATATTTATATGTACACGAATAGGTACATACAGATATACAAATCAATCAACGAACCGTTGTATTTAATAGACCTGACCGCCGCAGTGCAGTGAGATGAAAGGGATGGATAGAAATATAAATGTCCACGTGTAGAGATGGGTTAAGAATTCACTGTCATCAAAGATTTCCCCGTAGAGTCAATTAGAACTGGTTGAGGGCTCATTAGATTTTTCATGTAATGATGAAATAAGAATATAGTTTACCACCTATCTTAATCGCCACTTAGTGCAAATTATATTTGAAAAAAAAAAATTGCCATATGTATACATAATAATTTGTTTGATGAATTCTAACATTTGTAATAATTAATTAATTCATCACTAGTGATGACGTAGTTGAAACTTCATCCTACCCTCAAATATTGTAAGGTTCTATTTGATTTCTTCCAATTGGACGAACAAAAAGCTTCTATTAGTTCGTTCGGACAGGCAAAGAGAACAAAGACCATACAGCCAAGTGTTGTATAATTTTCTTGACATATTATTCTTCATATTGAGTAGCCTATTAAGACTCTATCCGTCATTAAGCCAAGTTGTTACCATTAATTGAGCGCTGAAAACCAAATTATTATTTCTTTGGAAATTTTGGTAGAAAATTCCACGTAAACCATTATTATATCATATTCACTACACTTCAGCACTTTATCTGTATTAAATAAAAAAACAGCGAAATTATTCAATATAACACTATAAAATACTAAAGAATTGAATATAATTCAGGACCGCAATATGACGTTTACATATTCCCGCCAAACTACAGTTCTATTTGAATTTTGATTTTAATGTTGCGTCAACAGAAATCCATTGCATCACCATTTTTATAAGACAAATCGATGGCTAACACGTCGAGCCAAATATTGTGTTATATCACCCTCATAGGGGGCATATATCTTATAATGTATGTTGGTTATATGTATCCAACAGTCATAGGTCTACACTGCTGACAGTTTTCTGTCTACAGCCGCGGGGCGGTTTTTTTTTGGAACTAATCCCACACCTATGATTCCTGTAAGCCAGGATCCACAATGGTCTCCGTATAAGACACCGAGGTTTGATCCCCAGGAAGAATTTAATTGTCTTGGGACCCGCAAAAAATTTAATTATAAAAGAATAACAGGAGGAGTTGGAAAAATTCCACTTCCAATTGCACACTTGCAGGCCGGTTTGTCCGGTGTAGTACCACACTCTTGCAGAAAGTCCGGTGTAGTATCACATATACACTCTAGCAAAATATCGATGTCTGAGAAGTGGCAACCCGACTAGAAATTTTTTCGTCTTCCTTAGCAGGACCGGACCGGGCATGCCCGATCTGGACCAGATAAGGTATGTAACGCAGAAGATATATCTGGACCCGATCAGGAAAACCTTATCGGGTCCAGATCAGGCATTCCTGATCGGGTCCAGATCAGGCGTTCCTGATCGGGTCCAGATGAAATTTTACTGATCGGAACCAAATCAATCATCTGCGTTATATATCTTGCCTGATCCAAAACGAGTATGCCCAGTCCGGTCCTTTTAAAAAACATGAATATCTTAAAGAACATGTTTAATGGGTAAAAATATAAATTAATATATGACGTAGACACCGAATGCAGTGCTATATTCTTATCATAGAGAGTCCCAGTGAGCCGTTCCGACTATGGCGCAACCACCAGATGCTAACGACTGCAACTGTCGCCTGAATTTCTCATTCATGACCTGATCGATCAGTTTTAATCTGATTCGATAACAACTAATTTAATATTAGGCCATGTCATTACGCTTCGGAGAATCTTAACACCGCGATTCAAATAATGACGTCATTTTACTAACGCCATCTATTTATTATGGCTCAAAACATTAAATGTTAGAATGGTTGTTACAATATAATATTTCTATCTATCTATGTTTTATGTTAGGTACATTTATATATATATATATATATATATATATATATATATATATATATATATATATTATTTTTGTTTTTTACTTTAAATATAAATTATTTTTATATTAATAATTAAACATTATTATTATTATTAAATACATATGATTAATAAAAGATTTCAGATTAATCTCATCTGATGCAAATACAATTTCGCCGTGGCATATGACAATCATGTCACTTTTTTGAATTTTGATTGCTATTTTTTTTGTGTTACGAAAACTGTTTTCTGATATACTACAAGCCTTACTATATACTTGATGATATTTCACATCAGGCTATCCTTATTTGGTCCTGATCTGGTCCTGATCCGGTATGCTTTACCATACTTAATGATATTTCACATCAGGCTATCCTTATTTGGTCCTGATCTGGTCCTGATCCGGTATGCCTTACCATACTTAATGATATTTCACATCAGGCTATCCTTATTTGGTCCTGATCTGGTCCTGATCCGGTATGCCTTACCACACTTGCTGTTATTTCACATCAGGCTATCCTGATCAGGACCAGACCTGGTCCTGATAGGGTTTGCCGGATCCGGCATGCCTCATTCTATCCTGATCGGGTCCTGATCCGGTATGCCTTACCATACTTGATGATATTAGACATCAGGCTATCCTTATTTAGTCCTGACCTGGTCCTGATCCGGTAAGCCTTACTATATACTTGATGATATTTCACATCAGGCTATCCTTATTTGGTCCTGATCTGGTCCTGATCCGGTATGCCTTACCATACTTGATGATATTAGACATCAGGCTATCCTTATTTAGTCCTGACCTGGTCCTGATCCGGTAAGCCTTACTATATACTTGATGATATTTCACATCAGGCTATCCTTATTTGGTCCTGATCTGGTCCTGATCCGGTATGCCTTACCATACTTAATGATATTTCACATCAGGCTATCCTGATCAGGACCAGATCTGGTCCTGATCGGGTTTGCCGGATCCGGCATGCCTCATTCTATCCTGATCGGGTCCAGATACATGATCTGGTTGAACCATACTTGTTTTCTAGTCGGGAATGTGCTTCGTTTGGCAAGGGAGAGAGCTAGAAGCCCAACTTTCTGGGTCGGTTTGAGATTTTCATTGGTAAGCAACGGTCTAGCTATATCCCTGGTATTGAATATGTACCTACGGGCGGCAGTAACACTCACCATCAAGTGTGCTGCTTGCTCTTTTGCCACCATAAGAAATAAAAAAAAAAGAAAACAGTCTATGTTTACATTAATCTTATAAGTTTTATTATCTATTCTAATGACGTAATAAGTAATCTAACTATGTATGTACTCCAAGTGCCATTCAAATGACTTTCATTCGTTCGATGTTAATTTATACATTTTAATATGCAAGAGTATGTATACTAGACTTGATTTTCCGTGTGGTGACGGAGGAAGAATACAATTCATCACGACTTCTTGCTTCTAGGTATTTCAAAATACGATTAGGGAAGACATTTGGCCAGCCATTTATTACCTTCACGACTGATTAGTGATATTGGTAACAGTGTTTTTTACATATGTTGATAAGCATACGTTATTTAATTTTTGATATAAGCGAGAGAATCAATTGATTTTTTTTTTATTTATATATATTTTTTTAAATATGAGGAGATTGATCTTTGTAACGTCGTATCAGATATTTAAATGACGGCACAGGTGGTGTAGTGGTTAAATATCGAACTAAAGAGTGCCGTGGGTTCGATTCCCACGCAGAACAATACTTTGTACGATCCACAAATTGTTGTTCCCATTCTAGGTGTAATTTTTGTCCGTTAATTGTACGTTTGTAAAATCCCTTGCAATTCAAAGATTTTTTCCTTAGAGAGGTGTTTAATTTTTCTTTAAAAAGTCATATATAAAAAATGATGCAGTATTATCGCAGATATTTTATTATAACGAAAGAAATATCTTTAAGAAACATTTGTGGCGATGTGCTATTGCGCTTCGTTCGGTGAGCGAGAGAGCCGAAAGCCCAACTGGGGTGAGTTCGGGGTTTGTATTGGTAGGCAGCGGCCTAGCTATACCATCGGCAAAGGTGGCCATCGGCCATGGGCGGCAGTGATACTTACCATCAGGTGTGCTGTTGTACTGCTTTTTTTTTAATATATTTTTTTTTATTGCATAAGCAATAAAAAAAATATCATAAAATTAATGACTTTATTATCAAAGAGGCAAACAGAACACAAAACTCATATAATACGAAGGACGAGATTAATACGAAAGAAACTTCAGTCCAATAACACTTTTCGCCTATCCATGGATTCGAACTCGAACCCACGAGATTTTACTGGAATCTAATCTATGCCTTTACTCCACGGAGCAGTTTTCTTAAACAGGAAAATTATGGTTCAGTGTTGTTCCATAAATACATTATCAATCATACATCTTCAATTGCCTTTAAGATATGCTGAAGGTTAATTCGAAGAAAATGCAAATTAGCCTATTTTGTTATTACTCAATTTTACTATGATAAAATAGCGTGAAAAACATTTTGTTAGTAGATTTATTAAAAACTATACATACATACATATCATCACGGCATATCCCTTGCAGGGTAGGCAGAGAGAACAGAGTGCCAGAGAACTCTATCCTTGCATACTTCACTCGCTTCCTCAACATTCATAATTCTCTTCATACACGCTCGCTGTTTTCGGAGACTCTTGACTCCACCTTCCTTTAGTACGTGACCAATCTGGTCTAGGTAGGTGAGTCTCTGTCTCCCCCGGTATCTACATCCTTCCACTTTCGCATTGTATATCTTCTTAACTAGAAGTTCGTTCGGCATTCTTTCCACATGTCCGAACCATCGGAGCATTCCCTTTCGCATCGTTACACCACTAAAAACTATACCTATTATTATATTATAAACTTGACTACTGCTTGATGGCGGCTATGAATACTACCGACCTTTACATTGCTCATGGGTGTCGTAAAAGACGACTAAGAATTCTACATCGACCTAAGTTAACTCCATCTGATGCCGTCTGGTCAACAATTACATTCCCAAGGAGTGTTAACGTAAGGTAGGTACCGTCATAAAACTATTGCCAATAATAATTTACAATATGTACAATGAATGAATAACATATATTGTGTCGTCCTAATTGGAAACGTCGCGCGTCGGGCAAATAAAAAAGGGGAGAAAATTCTTAAAAATTGATTTGTATTGTTTTTTTTTTTCGTTTAATGTGTGCATAATATCCATGTATTATACATCGGGAATCATAAAACTGAAAACTTTATTTCTTTATAACAAGACGAATCCAATCGTGACCATGAACCATACGTGTGCATCCGTGTAATTTTTATTTTTATATTATTAATAGGTACTGTTTTTCTAAGTAAGAAAACAATTTACCCCATTTACCTATTTAGTAGTTAACTTGAAATCCTTCGAAGATGTCGTAAAAGCCGACTAAGGGATATAATATGCATATAACGTCTATGAAACAGAAGCAAAACTCAATATAATCCGTGTAACCAGCGTGGTATAGTAGGTCAATTTTCATTCTTTCGTGGGTGACGCTCGAGACTAACAGCGGGACATATATGAGCCGAGATGATATTTAATACTAGCGTAAATATTAGAAGTCATTACATACCAAATACATATAATCAAATGGTATATAATTTGAGATTGAAATCTAAAAATAATTTATTACATCATACTATTCGCAATCCCCTTTCAAAATTAATCTGTTTATTGTTGAAAAATGTCGCCCGTATAACAATGGGGCACACCCGCACGCCATCCAGGTGTAAGAAGCATTATCGAATGCTAAAAAAAAAAATCATCTGCATATCCAATTACCCATCAAAAATGAACCTTATTACTTTACATTAGGAGCACATAACAATCAAATAAGAACAGTCAATGGCCAAGTTGCAGTAATTTGTCATCTCTTTCATACAAAGGCAGTTGGCATGAGAAAGAATATGGGATTACGACAAAAAATAATTGCTTGCGCATACTATATTGGGGAATAGAATTTGCATTTTTTTGGTGATGTAATTTGAACTATATGGCTTTTATTAGCAACTGATGGTAGAGACAGTCTTCGAGAAAGATCGATGATACTTCTTGTGAATATACAACGCGTGTAACACATAAAACAAAAGTGTTTTAATCAAAAATCCATGTGATATTGGAGTAAATGGGTGTCCTAGAAGTTGAACCAAGTCGATGTATGTCTCTTAGTCGTCTTCTAAAACAACTAGGAGTAATGTAAGGGTTGATGGTTAGGTATATTCGCCATCATACAGCCAATATATTATATTAATAATATAGATAAAAATTGCTGTATGGTAGCGGCTACGAATACTACCAACCCTTACTTTGCTCGTAGATGTCGTAAAAGACGACTAAGAGATTTATCGACCTGAGCCAACTCAACCTGATGCTGTTTGGTCAACAATTATATTCCCAAGGCGTGTTGACGTCATCAATAAGCAGCCAAAAGCTTTATATCGACCTGGGCCAACTCGAACGATATTAATAACGTTTGGTCAAATATTACATTTCCAAAGAGGGTTGACGTTGCTGTCGACCGGTCATAAAACTATTGCTAATAAAACTCGATAAATAAGTATATTAAATGCTAAATTTCAGTAATTTAAATATTGCCAATAACTTTTGCAATTTGTACTATTACATATTGCGTCGACCACAATTAATTGGGATAAGAGCAGGTAGTGTTCCGTGTGGTGACGGAATAAGAATACAATTCACCACCCCTTCTCTTGACCGTGGGTATCGTAGAAGATGATTAAGGGATAAAGCATGCATATAGCATCTGTGCAAAAGAAGGAAAACACAAAATAAAACGATATACCAACACGTCTGACCAGCGTGTTATTGTAGGTCAATATCCCTCCCGTTGTGGAAGAGGCCCGAGGCCAACAGTGGGGCATATATGGGCTGAGAAGAGCAGGATGATTGATAGATATAAATATCAAGCTTTGTAATCTCGTAACCATAATGTCCCAAGTTTATATTATACATACATACATATTATCACGCTTTAACCCTTGCAGGGTAGGCAGATAGCACAGAGTGCCAGAGAACTATTTTATATGCCAATTAAATAAATGGATACGCATATATGCCTAGCATATATTACACGAATCATTACCGTAAACCTGTCATTCGTTTTCTATTATACCTTATTAATGCTTGCCTGAGTAACTTTAAACAGAAATAATGTAATGTTAATACAAGTTTGTACTTTCTAAAAATAGTTGATATGTATGACAAAAGTAGCTGCGCTAACAGCTTCGCTTGCGTGGATTTCATCCATACTTATTTTATTTTATCATTTTGTTTCAATTGAAACAGTAGCAGTAATAATAATGTTATTAACGTAAATCAGGGCTGTCCAAACTACATACCTTCGCGGGCTAATTAAATTGACTTCAGAAGCTGGAGGGCCGCAGAAAATAATATTTTCAGTTTTCAAGTAAAATAATACAGAGTAACAATTTCTTTATACATTTATTGGTTCTTCGTTAATTTATCTTTTACAATCATATCGATATCGACGTCAACATTCGTTGTTGCCAGACGCATTGCATGAAGAAGTGAATTATCTGACAGTGAAGATCTATATTTAGATTTTATAAAGTTAATTGTTGAATACGCATTTTCACATAAATAAGTGCTACCCATCATCGATCACATTTTCAAGCCAAAATTTGTTAGCTTGGGAAAACGGTCGCCAAGGATCTTAAAAAAATCCATTCCAGTTTCTGTTCTACCCTTGTAAAAGGGATCAGACTGTACGTCACATAATTCCAACTGGTATTCAGTCTTTACGCTTTCAATTTGTATTGTCAATGGATTTGTAAAAAGAGACACATCGCTCTCTATTTCTTTAAAGTCTGTGAAACGCTGCTCAAATTCAAAAATTACCTCGTCGATGTACTTTAAGTGGTCAGAAAATTTGCATCCTTCAAAATTGCCTATTTCGGTATGATGTGCTTTGCAACTCGGAAAAAAAAATCGTTTTTATCCAGTGACGTTTTGAACAATTTTAGTTTATTTTTGAACCCATTCACGTAGCCATACAAGTTGGCTATATTGTGTTGTTTGCCTTGTAATTTCAAATTTAATTCATTCAAATGTTGTGTCATATCAGTTAAAAATGCAAGATCAGCAAGAAATTCAGGATCTTGCATTTTAGTTTCCATATCAGTTGTTTCAGATTTTATTTCATTTTTAAGAAAAATGGGAATTTCCATCCGCAAAGCGAAATAGCGCTGCAAGCACTGACCAGCACTTAACCATCGAATTTCTGAGTGCAATAGCAGATCCCCATAGGTTGCGTCAATTTCAGTTAAAAAATTACAAAATTTACGAAGAGTCAGAGCTTTGTTTCCGCCTCTAATAAGATTTGTTATTTTAACAACTATTTTCATGGCATTCATTTGACGCAAAGATTTTCTGCATAAGGCTTCTTGGTGTATGATGCAATGGATTAATGGGCAATCAATGCCATTTTCTTTTAGAAGTCCCGTAAGACCTGTAACGTTTCCTGTTATAGTTTTTGCTCCATTTTTTTGAATTTTTGAACATTTTTGAAATCCACCGTATTCCATAACAGTTTTGTTAACAGCTTGAAAGATATCGCTGCCTTTAGTTGAGCCATGTAGCAGCACTAAATTTAACATTTCCTCTGTGCCCGAAAAATCTTTTCAAATGCAGCGATTAAAAATTATTAATTGACCGATATCTGTCTGGTCGGTACTTTCATCCAAACATAATTAATAATATTCACATTTGGCAATGTAATCATGTATTTTTTTCGAAACATATTCGCCCATATCTATTCGCCGCGCAACTGTTTGATGAGATAAAGCTACAGATTCAACTTTTTCCGCCAATTTCGGTTGCATGAAGCGATGAGCCATGACAACGGCGCATTGTTTTATAAAAACTACATCGCTGAATGGTTTTTAAGCTTTGGCTAATTGCAAACAAACTTCATATGAAGCAGCCAAACTTTGTTCATTGTCTGTATTTACTTTTGAAAAAAAACTTGTCTGTTGCGTTAGTTTTTTCTTAAACTCAGCCACAACAATTTTTCTTGTTTCACCGATATGTCTTTTGTATTTTTCTTCGTGTAAAGTAGTATAATGACGTTTAACATTATATTCTTTATTAACAGACAAAACTTGCGTACAAATCATACACTGAATTTTATTATTATTGTTACAAATAAGTCAAGTCAAGTTCCCACTTCTCGTTATACACACGATGTTCATCACTTAATTTTGGCTTCTTCGTAGACATAATGAAGTATTTTTCTCAAAACTACTTGTTAATTAATGTATAAAATTCAAAGGAGTGTTGGTACGTACAATAGTAGGCGATACGTATTAGTGAAAGCTTAACTTACGTGACTCCAGCAAATACTCTACAAAGATAAAATACGTTTCGAGAATTCCCCGAATAATAGTAAAAGTAGATTCACTTTTAAATATCATGCGAATGGAATGTTACAAGAATAAAAATAAATAAATTATACCAAATATTGATTATAGTCCAAAACTATTTTCTGATTAAAACATGCGTTGCGGGCCGCATGAAAACAAGCCGCGGGCCGCATGCGGCCCGCGGGCCGTTGCGTGGACAGCCCTGACGTAAATAGTCAGAATTCTGTTATCCCATCAGTTGTTATACAGCGTACAAAACCCTTGATGCATTTTGCTGTTATTATGCGATTTGTTATTATTTATAAATACTGATTCGCTGATAGGTATATATATATATATATATATATATATATATATATATATATATATATATATATATATTATTGCTTATGATGGCAAACGGAAACCCATGGACGTTTCCAATACCAAGGGCTTAGGCCGCTGCCTACCAATAAAATCCCCAAAGCCATCCAGTTGAGCTTCCGTCTCTCTCGCTCACCGAACGAAACGCAATAGCACATTATCACCACTCAGACGTCGATCTTCTGCGAGAGTGTGGTACTACCCCGGACGACTGGCCCACCGCTGTAGACAGAGAACTGTCAACAGCGTGGTCCTACCACTATTGAATTCGCACTATGTTGCAAAATTATATAACATGTAAATAAGCCTGCACTGATGGCGTACTGGTTAAGATACCGACGTACCACGCCAGTGTCATGGGTTCGATTCCCATGATCCACAAATTGTTTTAAAACGGGGTGAGATTTATGTCAGTATAAGGATTATTTCCGTTCCGTGTAGTCCCGGTATTTTCTTAAGAAAAAAAAAAGAAAATCTGTAATATTCAACCATATTAAAGTCTATATATATAACGCCAGTAAGAACGACGCAGTATCAATAAATATGAAAAATCGTTGTCACGACAACTGTTGGGACAACAAAATTGATGTATTGATATTTAGTGGACTTTATTAATATTGATATTTTGTATAAACATCAATTACCACCCCATATCTCCCATGGGAGTCGTAATATAACGACTAAGGGATAAAATATGCATATAACCAATAAGTCTGACCAGAGTGGTATAGTAGATCAATTACCATCCAATTGTGAAGGACTCTCAAGCCAGCGTACGTATATGAAGCCAAGATGATATACATATGGGGATTACACAAAATGATTTACTGGCTCTGCTAGTGTATTTATAAAGTTTTACTTAGATAACTAAACAATACATTTCGTAACGACGACGTAAGAGAGCGAGTAGGTATGAAAGAGAGTATTGGTGTAAAGATGCGAAAGGGCATGCTCCGATGGTTCGGATATGTGGATAGAATGCCGAACGAACGTCTGGTTAAGAAGATATACAATGCGAAAGTGGAAGGATGTAGGTACCGAGGGAGACCGAGACTAACCTACCTAGACCAGATCGGTCATGCACTGAAGGAAGGTGGAGTCAAGAGTCTCCGAAACCGGCGAGCGTGTATGAAGAGAATTATGAATGTTGAGGAAGCGAGTGAAGTATGCAGAGATAGAGTTCTCTGGCACTCTGTTCTCTCTGCCTACCCTGCAAGGGATATGGCGTGATGATATGTATGTATGTACATGTACATTTCGTTAGTTAGATACACGTCTTATTGTTCGTGATTTTATTCAAATTACGTATAAACATCGGGTAGGAAATAGCAATTACGTTTGATACCGAGGTCACATCAATCTTCTAATAATATATTATAAAACTGTACAAGTATATGTTCTTATTGTATAACATCAAGTTTGTTTTTTTTTATAATCTCAGACCTTCATCCCTATAAGAGTAAGCAGATATGGAGCAGTCCATTAATCACGTGGGGTTTGAAATTGGGGTTGAAAATTCGTTTGACAAAAATCATAATATATCACCAGGGGAGATGGGGGTCTAGTAAGATATCACGTGTATTTATTTTTTCGTCAAACACTGCGATTTCTAAACTGAAAAGTGGCGTGTAGTGTAACTTCGACTTGCCGTTGCCAGGCAAAGAAAGAAGTTTAAAGTAGAACCTTTTTACGAAGTATAAAAAAGCAAAAAACCAAGAATATAATGAGCTGTGGGCTACTTTTTTGTAGGTACTAAAAATTCACGTGATGTTGGTGGGGGAAGAGGGCTCATAGTCTTAAACTTCACCACGTATCACCAAGGGGGAGAGGGGGCTTAAAAATGCTAAAAAAAAAGATCACGTGATTAATGGACGTCCCCTATGTAGATCATCATCGTTCATTTCAGCTCATATATGTCACACTGTTGGACTCGAGTTGGTCAGGCGTGTTGGTATAGGATTTTGTTTCGCATTTTTCTTCTCTTGCATAGATGTTATATGCGTTTTATATCTCTTACTCGTCTCTTACGATCACCCATGGATAAGATAGGGGGTGGTAAATTGTATTCATACTCTGTCACCACACGTCTAGATATGTAGATACAACCACTAAATTCTTAATCCATGATCCTCGTCACAGATAAATAAAGAATACTGGATCAACAACCATTACTTGCGGGTTGTAATAACTACCAAACCATCAGAAGTACCATCATCTTCTTAGCTCATACGTCATGCTATTACCAAGCTCGAGCACATCCACAGTTATAGACAAGTTAGTATAGGATTTTATTTTGAGTTGCCTTCTCTTATAAGATTCGATACCCAAGCAGGATAATAGTCTATGCCTCTATGGGATTCACAAATTGTTGATCTTAGTTCGAGGGTAATTTATCCGTTAATTGCAAGTGTGTAAAGTAGCTGTGTGCGGCTACGAGTACTACCAACCCTTGCTTTGCTCGTGAACGTCGTAAAAGACGGCTAAGAGCCTAATAACAACCTGGGCCAACTCCATTTGATGCCGTTTAGTCAACAATTACATTCCTAAGGAGGGTTGACGTCTGGCAGGCAGCCGGTCATAAAACTATTGCCAATAACTTTTACAATATGTACTATGAAAGAAAAGCACATATTCTATCGTCATCGTCACAGCCCATAAATGCCCCACTGTTGGGCTCAGGCCTCCTCCGTAATGGGAGGGAAATTAACCTACTATACCACTATACGTGTTGGTATAGGGTTTTATACCGAGTTTTCCTTCTTTCGCATAGATGTTATATGCGTTTTATATCCCTTAGTCGTCTCGTACGATCACCCACAGGTAAGATATGGGGTGGTGAATAGTATTCTTACTCCGTCACCACACTGATATTGTATAATACCAAGTAATTGGGATAGGAGTAGGAGAGTGATGAATTACAAGTTTTTAAAGTCAACAATATGAGAACTATTTCTTTTGTTCAGGGCTTGTATTGTATTAACTACAAACTACATACATACATACATATCATCACGCCATATCCCTTGCAGGGTAGGCAGAGGGAACAGAGTGCCAGAGAACTCTATCTCTGCATACTTCACTCGCTTCCTCAACATTCATAATTCTCTTCATACACGCTCGCCGGTTTCGGAGACTCTTGACTCCACCTTCCTTCAGTACATGACCGATCTGGTCTAGGTAGGTTAGTCTCGGTCTCCCTCGGTACCTACATCCTTCCACTTTCGCATTGTATATCTTCTTAACCAGGCGTTCGTTCGGCATTCCTTCCACATGTCCGAACCATCGGAGCATTCCCTTTCGCATCTTTACACCAATACTCTCTTTCATACCTACTCGCTCTCTTACGTCGTCGTTACGAATGCGGTCGGTCAGCCTAACTCCACAGATTTGCCGCAGAGATCGCATTTCGACCGCATTAATTTTACTATCATACTCTTTTCTGCATACCCAACTCTCGCTTCCATACAGTAATGTTGGGACAAGCACTGCGTTATGTATTGCTACACGTGCCTTCTGGCTGAGGTGGTGGCTGCCGAGAAGTTGCCCCAACGCTCCGTTCACTCTATTTCCCGCATTCACTCTTCGCTCTATATCAGTGGTGTACCTTCCATCTCGGCTAAATCCACATCCAAGATATACAAATTCATCCACTTGCTCTAGTACATCATTATCTATTGTTACTCTTACATCTGTTCTGGTTTTATCTCTTTCAAAGACCATTATTTTGGTTTTGCTCACATTCGACTACTGCTAACTACAAACTAATGAGCCAATATTGGAACTAAACGATCTTCAGTTCAGAACTTCACCATCGGATGTCGTTACTTACGTCACAGAACTAACGAAGCACTTGATCTCAGAATAATTTCGAAATATGTAATAACGGAAATGGTTTCCTATTATCATGATTTGCAATAAATATTGAGGAAACAAATTTCAGTGTACACGTTGACAGTACTTTGGCATACTGCCACTATTTAGAAATTGGTTCATACAATTTAAGAAGAATTTTTAGGACGTTTAAGATGATTATTTTGAGGCGTAGTCATAGGTTCTCTTGATTTATTGCCTATTGGCTATTGTTTTCATCTGATGATGGGGTAAGAATTCATTTCACCACACTCTATCTTGCTTGTAAGTATCGTAAAAGACGCCAAACAAATATTATATGCATACATTTACCCAAGAGTAAGAAAACACTAAATAAAACGTTATACCAACGCGTCTGACCAGCGTGGTATAGTAGCTAGCCAGTGTGAGGTAGGTTTGTGCTTAGTGGGACATATATGAGCTCTGATGATATTTACCTATAAATATCTTGAATATTTCCTTGGTTCGTAATTTTAGAACGTGATTTTTTCGTAAATAATTAAATGTGAGTTAAAATTTAATATCTTATAGAGTAGATATAAATTTCTGTAATAACAATGACATATTGGACGTAAGACACCTTAGTCCTCCTGTGACCATGATCACTGTAAAGTGTTGGAAACGTGGGGAAAATAAAAATCAAATACAAACGCGATAGAATCCGTTAAAAGTAGTTTTATTTCAAATGACACACGCGTAAACATCAGAAATCATGAAAACTGTTTTATTTTAAGTAAGTATTTTAAAAAAATATATGTTCAAAATAATTAATCGTAAAGGCCACAGAGTAGTTCTAAATGGCATTCTCGAAAGGTCTATATCCAACAGTGTACGTACATTGGCTGATGGATGGATAAATGTTCTTACATGAACCTCTAAATGAAGAAATAATAAAAATATATTCATCTTCTTCTCAAAGCTGGACAGCTTTTGAATATATAAAATCATTGATTATCAAAGTCGGGGTCATGCATATAGGTCGACAAATGTCTGGTCGACTGAATATATCATCGTAGGAAGCTCGTCCCTCCCTTTTGCTTACCTCTACTGAGATTCCACCCTATTGTATCTAAGTTTTTTATAGATATATTAGTTCTATATTAGTTTAACACAAAAGGCGGTAAAGTTATCACCATATATTATTTTTCATTGTTTTTTTTTTTTGCTACCGATGACTAGGCTTGGGTGCCAGCATCCCACGTACATAGCGATAGAAATGTATGTATACAGCTTATTATGGTGTTGCAACATTCAGGCGGAACGATATTATATCTGTCCTTGTCATTAAGAAAGGGACAGATATGATATCGTTCCTGTCCTCAAGAAAGAATTAGGACATTTTCGTCATATTGAGTTTCCTTTAATTGCATCAATTTTAAATTTGACACTTGGGAGATTTTTCGCTTTTAATGACTAAATAACTTCTGCGGTGGTGACGGAGTAAGAATACAATTCAACATTCATCTTGCTCGTGGTTGTCAAAAAAGGCGACTAAAGGATATAATATGCATATAGTAGGTAAACTAAATAAAATCCTATACCAAAACGTCTGATCAGCTTGGTATAGTGGATCAATGTCCCTCCTATTAGACAGGAGACTCGTGCTTAGCAGTAAGACTTGAACGAGCTAAGATGGTAACTAAAAATAGTAGTAATAAAATGACGCTAACAATATACTATGTAAAGTCTGGGTGTGACAATAGAGGTTACAACCCATCTATTCGTCACCTATTTATAATCACCATGATAAGGCAAACGCTGCTGTCCACTTCCTTGGAGCTTAAAAGTAGATATTTACGACACAGCTACGGCAAAGTGAATTTTGCTGTAACATAATATTAATAATTCATCATCAAACGCATATATTATGCAAACCATCATCATCAACCTGTTCTTACCCCAATTACTTGGAATCCACGCAAAATATACTTTTCTTACGTCTTATACGCATTCTAAAATTTTGATAATAATTTTATAACCGACCACCTGCTTGACATAAACACTCCTCGGGATGTAATCGCTGACCAGACGACATCAAATGCAGTTACTTCAAATCAATGTGAAGTGTCTTAGTCATCGTAAGTTGGTAGTATTCGTAACCCAATTATTTGGGGTCGACGGAATATGTATTCGTACATATTACAAAAGTTATTGGCAATATTTTTATGATCGGCCGCCTGTCTGATATCAACACTCCTTCGGAATGTAATTGTTGACCACAACGGCATTAGGTAGAATTGACTCAGGTTGATATAAAGTTCTTAATCATCTTTTACGACATCTACGATCAATGTAAAGTATGGTAGTATTCGTAGTCGCTACCACGCGTTATTAGCCGCTATAGTATAGCATACAATTAATAAAATAAATTGACAGTTAGCAGAGTATGATGAATGTTCGATGTTTATCAATTTGTTCCAATTACTCATTGTATTCTATTATAATACGGAGATCGGGATGAAATAGAATCGAGCGATGCATTTGTAACTAAATGACTCATAACATACAACCCAGTTTCAAACTTTAAAAACATGTGAATGCTATAGATATTTTAGACAATAGAAATTTTCAATCGGGACTAAATTTTTTAGAGTCTTGAGTCAGCACTGTCTACGATTATAGTATAAGTTCGAACGCTAATCATAGTAGATAGTTCAAAAACCTCAAATTATACAAGCAGATAAGACTGCCATGACACATCTACACGGCCTCTCGTATTTCAAAATCCGACGTTCGCGGTACGTGATCTACGATGACAACGACAATAACACACTCGCTCAATTAAGAGCTCACACGGCCCGCGAGGCCATTATACGTAAATATCTGCGGTTTCGTTTTCGCCGTTCCCAACAGGGAGAGCCCTTGGGCGATGTCGCTTAGCTTACTTTAATCGGGTTGAGAGCCCTCAGCGCTCACCCATAGTTCGCGTAAAGCTGGCAGACGGTTGATATAGAGTTTTAATTTGAGTTTATCTTCTCTTGCATAGATCTTGTCTATATATTAGTCCTTTGAGTCGTATTTTATGACACCCATTGGCAAGAAATGGAGCAGCGAATTCTTACTGCGCTATTATCTGTATAAATAAGTGATAATAGTAATTAGAAAAAACAAAAACCAAATATTAATTAAATCAGCTATATCTATAAAATGTTGTGTGAGGATGTTTGTATATATGACATCGCTAATTTCGGAAACTATTTGACTGACCATTATGAATATTGGTATGTTTAAATTTTTTCACGGAGAAAGTTTATTAATTCTATATCCATTAATGTAACTCGCCACCAGTCAGCGCTGCGATATAACGACTTCTACAAATAAAACAGCGGGCTGGGTTTGCTAGTATATAATAGTTGCATTAATTACTCACACAGAAAAATTCTTAATACAATACACGGGGTATTGTTGTGTATCCAATGTAATTTGTGCCAATTAATTGTATATTTATAAAACCCTTGACAATACAAGGATTTCTCAACCTTGATATAGAGTATTGGCTCTTATCTATATCTATGTATTATAAAGCTGAAGAGTTTGTTTGTTTGTACGCGCTAATCTCAGATACTACAGCTTGTATTCTAAAAATCCTTATTATATAAGATAGCCTATATTTCAATAAAGGTTTAACGCTATAATAAATAATCCTGCGACAAATATGAACGGTTAACAAACATCAGCAAATCTGAAAGTTCTGCGCAATCACCGTTCCATAGCAACTGCTGAGATAACAATATTGTTGATTGATGCATTGTAGACATTATTATCGATATTGTTATTAATATCATGCGAAAACTTTGGTGTTAAAAAAAAACATTAATATTTAGATACAAAATCCACGTAAGCGATTCTAATGACACAAATAGTCTTTTAATAAAATTAAGCACTTCATATCATAACAATTTATATCATAACATATGTATACAAATACTTGTTTTCAACTGTGATATAATAAATAAACCTCATCTGACCTTGTAACTAAATAATTATGATGAGTGCCCCCGTATTTAATGTATTTAAATAAAAACATACTTGAATTATTATATATCTGATGTTTACTAGTTTTTAAGAATTTTATTGCATTATAATTTTATTATATTTTTTTCTCTGTGTGAATGTTGTAAGAATACAATTCATCGTTCCATTCCTATCCGTGGATATCGTAAAAGACGATTTAAGGATATAATATGGGGATATCTATGCAAGAGAAAGAAAATTCGTAATAAAACAATATGTCACCACGTCTGATCAGCGTGGTATAGTAGGTCAACGATAGACTCGATTTGTAATGAATCTCAAAAACAGCTTATATTGCTTCTATCTGGTATTTTTTATAGCTAATGGTGGCAAACGAACAAGCAGCGCAGGTGATGATTAGTATTACTGCCACCCTATAGCTCTTTGCAATACCAGGGGTATAGCTAGGCCGTTGCCATTCAATAAAAATCCTAAGTTGAGCTGGCTCTCTGGCGATGCGCTGTTGTGACAACAACAGCGCATTATCACTGCTCAGACGTCGATTTTCTGCGAGAGTGTGGTACTACCCTGGATGTACCGGCCCGCGGCTGTAGACAGAACATTCTCAACTGTGTAGTCCTACCACTATGACATCTTATGATATATTAAAAGTGGTCGGCGTAATTTTGAACTTGAGACCAAATAGACTACAAACAGTAATGTTATTCATAGACGCAGAAGTAATTGAAGGAATGCCGGCTCCCATAAGCGCTTGCTTGAGAATGACGGCTCTACAGTCTATGAATCTAGCAAAAACTAAGCAAAGACAGCGCTGCGCACGTATGCCGCGGAGGGAGGACTCGGCTCTCTAAACTAGATATGGCTGCCAAGATTGCAGGATATATTTATAATGAATGGGATCCCCAACAATAGGTAGCAAAGAAACTTCATAAGGTTTTAGGAAGGTATATTTTCTAGGGAGTACGGCAGCAATTTGCCTTCCCAGGAAACAGGCACGCCTAAAGGGTATACGTATGTATCTATATACACATACATAGATATCATCACGCCATATCCCTTGCAGGGTAGGCAGAGAGAACAGAGTGCCAGAGAACTCTATCCTTGCATACTTCACTCGCTTCTTCAACATTCATAATTCTCTTCATACACGCTCGCCGGTTTCGGAGACTCTTGACTCTACCTTCTTTCAGTACGTGACCAATCTGGTCTAGGTAGGTGAGTCTCGGTCGCCCCCGGTACCTGCATCCTTCCACTTTCGCATTGTATATCTTCTTAACCAGACGTTCGTTCGGCATTCTTTCCACATGTCCGAACCATCGGAGCAAGTAAAGGGTCCCCTCGCGAAAATAAGACGCAAAGTAATTACAAAACTTAAAATATATTCCAGGTATTTTCTTGTTAAATAGCTTGCACCATTGTGATATTTTCCAGCGAGTGAAATACGAAGAAACGATCGATGGTATGTAAAACATCAAACGATAAATGAATAATTAGTATGAAGTCGAGTAGCCATGTAATTACAGAGCTGGTGGAATGGTTTAAGTACCAACCTCTCGCTCTGAATGCCATTGGTTCGATATCTATAATAAAACAATTATTTCTACGATCAGCACATCGTTCTTACTTTGGCTGTAATTTTTATATGTTACTCGTACATTTATGAAGTCTGCAACATAAGAATTTTGACAGGGAAAAATAAGATGGTAATGTTTATCTGTAATTAAGATATGTGATTGTCGACCGTTATTTCTGTGTGTGATGAAGATTCGCCCGTAGTACAACGCAATTGGTTTTTCTCCGATTAAGTGGGACACTGCGAATGGTATATTATATAATGTGATTTTTGTGGACTATTACATATAATAGGTAATCACAAATTGTATTGAACGATCACCAGACCGGCTAAGATATAAAAAAAATTCAGCCTCAACAAACGCTGTTCTATACAAGTCTAAAAAAAAATAAAAATCCATTGGGTTCTATTGCAAATCTAAACAATTTTTAAATCCACCTGAATGTGCACACAAAAAGTTTATCAAAATCCAGCCATTTAGGAGTTCAGTCGTAGAAATAATTATATACGGACCCACCCATCTTAGCCGTGGGTTACGTAAAAGACGAACTAATATGATATATAAAAGCAAGAGAAGGAAATATGGATATAAAACACTATATCAAACCGTCTGACCAGCTTTATTTCATTTCCCACTTATCATGGAGGAAGATGAAACCCAGGAGTGGGAAGTATACGAGCTGAGAAGAACAAGTAAGCCAAATCAATTTTAATGCATATATGGCAAAACACAATGTTCGTTAAACTTCCAACCCCGCGCCAAACTCATCTGGATCCCTGCCAAACCCTCGGCTGAATTGATTTCATAATCTTTCATTTCATTGCGACAATTCCTCTTACATAGTTTTATTCGACGCCATTTTGTTTAAATGCTTTTGTTTTGCATGACTACGCTATAAACGCTTTATTTAACAACGATGATACCAGACATAACGGTTTTTGTTTTGTATTATGCTGTGAAACGGCTAGTTATTCATTTTTCTGTAATAAAGAGTCCTCATATTGCTATATACTTTATATACAAATATATGTCTCAAAATACGTTGTTCTCATCATTCTCCTGCTCTTATACCAATTACTTGGGGTCGATGCAATATGTATTCCTCTTCTGACATATTGCAAAAGTCAATAGTTTTATGACGGGCCGCCTGACGTCAACTCTCCTTGGGAATGTAATTGTTGACCAAACACCATCAAATGGTATTGGCCCAAGTCGATATAAGTTTCTTAGTCGTCTTTTATGACATCCACAAGCAAAGTAAGGGTTGGTAGTGTTCATAGCCGCTACCAGACAACAAAAATGTACTGATCTGTACACGTTAAAAAAATCTCTGAATAGAACTAGTTAAGACAAACGGAATGAACCCAAACTTGATGGGTTCATTCCGTTCTAACTAATGAGCAATCCAGTATTTCATTTCCTATGTTGGAGTTTCATCATCAGAGTAGCTTAATGGTAGCATCATAGACTGTTTCAAACGTTATATCACATGTACATATCTTAAAAGTACAGTAAATACTCATTATGCGCCTAGGATCACAATGGCAGCTAAAAAACAGCTGATGACCTTGAAACGCTACATTTACATAAAGACAACACCCTGAACTAAGGAAATAACTCTTGTATTGCGGGGGCTTTACAAATGTATAATTACATGAGAACAAATTACACCCAGACTCAGGACAACAATTTCTGGATCACACAATGTATTGTCCTGTATGGGAATCAAATCCATAGCACTGGCAAAGTAGGTCAGTATCTTAACAACTACGCTATCTGTCTTTGAAATAATGTAGTTGAAATAAAACTATTTTTATGGATACTTATCACGTTTGTATTTTTTAAAAGAACATTTCTTGTCGACCTCATAGTGGGGGAAGATATAATGATATTAATTGCTTAGTTTTTAATTATGACCTTGTTTTTTTTTACCCAAATACTCATGGTTGTATAATGTAGCAGCAGAACGTGTGGCATGTATGCATGTGTTTACGGATATACGTGTGTGTGTGCGCGTGCATATATATATTTTGGTTGTTACCGGGAATGGATTGTAATGTGTCACATACAAATCCGAGAGTTTTAAGTGATACTATATTCAAATTAATTTATGTGTTTTGTTTGGTAAATATATAAATTAAAAAAAAAAATATTTATTACCCCTATTATTTACCCGACGTTTTAAACACTATACAGTATTCATGATTGCGGGACACTTTACAGGACGGAGGAGGAGGCAGTACAGTCTGTCCTGTCTCCTCCTTCGTCCTTAAAGTATTCGAAACGTCGGGCAATTAAAAATCAAATACAAACGCGATAGAAGCCATTAAAATAGTTTTATTTCAACAATCAAAATAGAGCAAAACATTGCAGTATCGATTGAGTATCTGACCTATATTTTGTAACAATGTTGTTCCAGAATAGAAAACAAGTACTGAAAACTATTACACATATTGATGACAACAGTCTATAAATACATAGACACACATTTCCATTTCCCAAAGGTAGCTGTGTGGTACCGGCTAAGAATACTACCAACCCTTACTTTGCTTGTGGATGTCGTAAAAGACGACTAAGAGCCTTATAACGACCTAGGCCAACTCCATCTGATGTCATTCGGTCAACAATTACATTCCCAAGGATGGTTGACATCTGGCAGGCGGCCGGTCATAAAACTATTGCCAATAACTTTTATAATATGTACTATGAAATAAGAGTACATACTGTATCGACCCCAAGTAATTAGGATAAGAGTAGGAGAATGATGATCCATTTACCAAAGGGTTAAATAGTAATATATCGGTAAGGTGAATAAAATATAAGTAAAAGAAAATGGACGAAAACAGTAGGTAACCACATGGAGAGGCCCACCAGGCAAACGCTACAGAGGCAGACCCTACGCTAGAGGGGATGATGACATCAAAAAAATCGCGGGTCCACAATGGATCCAAATAGCCCGGGATAGAGAAAGATGGAAAGCCTTGGAGGAGGCCTTCACCGGAGAGGGTTCCTAATGCATACTAATTGCAAACACAATTAAAATATACAATTAAGATTAGGATTAGTTAAAATGTATTAAGATTAAGTTAAAATATATACCTAGTTTTATAAATGTGTCAGGAAATAAATAAGGCTTAAATATAAATATATGAAACATAGAACCTCCTCCTTTTTGAAGTCGGTTAAAAAGAAAATTACTATATGGTGGAGTAAAAATATTCAACATTCGAAATAAAACCGTATACCAACTCATCTGACCAGAACTGGATTGGAATACTCGAGTGTAGTAGGTACATGGTCCCTCTTATTGCGGAGCAGTCTCAAGCCCAACAATCATGAGCTAAGATGATGAGAAAAGAAAATTTATAAAACTCGTATTTTATTTAAAAAAGAAGCTAATCTGTTACTGAAATAAAAGCCTGTTACATTTTCTCTTTTGTTGTTGTTAAATTTAATGTTATAATTTCTACCTGTTTTTTAGTATATCCAACGATTCTTACTTCGACGCACAATCATATTGATAACTCTTCTTGTTATATGCCTTTCATCTCTTCCTATTACATGTCAATTCGAAGACAATTTCGCGCTCCTAATTTTGGAGAACGCTCAAGTCCATAAATGAGATGTTTTTGAAGTAAAATTAAAAGAAAATACAGCGCAACGGTTTGATATATACGAGTTGAAAAGTAAAAATATCCTTACAGTTTAATTTCGTAGTCCAATAAATTCACACAGCGTTAGAAACCTCAACGGGATTATCAAAGTGAAATTGAACTAGCAAAAGTATATGCTTTAGAAAGGTAGTACTAACCTTTCACAATTCAATACGTGTAATGGAACTATGTAGGGAAAATTTAATTTATAGACCCGCGCCACGAAAAGTAAAAACTGTAGATTGCAAACTCTCGGTATTGGTGCTCCCAAATGTCAATAGGGAGATATTGGATCATGGCCTATCTCAAAAAAAAAAAGATCACAAGCTTTAGAAACAGCATAGATTATTTTATTTAAAAAAAAAGTGTGTGTCAGCTCCGACGCACGACTGGAGTTTACTATTTAAGTACGATCATCAAAACAGGCGCAAAAAAAGCTCATTTGACTAAATTATCTCACGTCAGAAAGTGAAAGGTGCGCAGATTAGGTTGCGCACCAAAAACGTAACGAGGTCATTCGATCACTAGATTTTACTCGTCAATTTTTTCTCATACCTCTCATACTCATAAGGAGTAAACTCCAAAAAACACATCACTCTGCACTAAGGACGTAATCCTTGTATTGCAGGGGAATTTATAAACATGCAATTAACGCTGACAAATTACACCCAGACCGAGAACAACACTTTGTGGATCGCATAAAGTATTGTCCTGCGTAGGATTTGAACTCACGGCACTGGCACGGAAGGTCGGTGTCTTAACCACTAAGCCACGTCATCTGTGAAGTTAAGTATAAAACAATGTCACCACCGTTGCCTGTAGGTACGCTTAGATCTTTTAAACTAGGCAACGAATTTTAAAAGGTTTTTTGTCAATAGACAGAGTGATTTATAAGAAGGGTTTAATTTAATAATACATATGCATGTTATAGTAGAAAGCAGATAATTTAAGCGGCCATAAATTACAAAACTACTAATATTGTGGGTATGAGAGATTATACATATGGGTATGGTATACTAAATTGTGATCTAGATCATTTTCTTACAGAACTCTGACCAAAAGGCAGATTTCATATGGCATTTATCAGAAATCCACATAGGCATCTCATAAAAACTATAAACGCAAATCAAAATGTGGTTTCGAATAGAGTGGGTTTATATCGCACGCGTGGTAATTATTTTTCACTCGCAAATAAATTTTTATAATATAAAACTTTTTAAATATATTAAACGAGTCATTTTTTTAATCTGCTACAGACCACAGAACAGAAAATTATGGCGAATCACATGAGTCATTTTACAGACCTTATAAGTCCTACCGCAATAAACTTACAACCAGCTATGATTACGCGGCTTTTAGGGCTCCGTAAATAGTGTATTAACTGAATCATATTCCGTACATACTTATATTCACCAGATAAATACGGCAAAGTACTATTCTGAAAAAAAATTATCACCAACTAGTATGGCCAATGCGTTTAACGTGACGATTATGGAATAACATAATAATCCAGCTTTGGATAGACCTATGTTATACGACTAATTGATGGCCAAAGCTGAACTGAGAAATCATTTCAATCTAATTTAGATCTCTTCATTATTCTCTGTATAACAGAAACACGTATTTTATTTATGGGCCGTTCATAAATTACGTAAGGGATTTTGAAGAATGATTTGGCCCTCTCCGCCCCTACCGTAAGACATCATAAGATTGTAACTACTCCCCCGTACCCTTTAATAAGATTTTTTGTTAGAAAGGGTCCTATTGATCTGAAAATACCTGTTATTATAATGTTTTTACTACAAGTAGGTATCATTAACACACTACAATAGCATTAATCTTATTAATAAAATCTATCACAGTTTTGACTATAATTTGTAATTTTCAATTTAATAACTTACATAATGTTAGGTTCACTACGCCCAGCCTATAGTAAGAAGTTATAATATTCAGTGAACACCCCCTCCCCCCTAAACGCCTTACATAATTTATGAATGGCCCCCAATAGCTGTGTGGTGGCGTCTACAAATACTACCAACCCTTAATCTACTCATAAAAGACGACTAAGACATTTACATCCAAACTATTTCCAATAATTTTACAATATGTGAGATGGAAGCAGTGTACATCTTGGGTTGACCCCAATTAATTAGGATAAAAACAGGATGATGATAATGAAATAAATTTATACGATGATAAAGAACTATTCCCGAACGATTCTGGTTCACACTTGGCTCTATATTTTTTGATGACCAAATAAATACGTAAAAGGATCTTGCAATATTAAATCTCGGCAGGTAGCTACATAACCTTGAGGCCACCTTGGATACCAGCTCGTAACTCAATGTTACACTCGTGACATGTTTAATAATAACCTGCCCCGGTTATCGTCCGATCGATTTATTGACAAAGATATTTAATTGATTAAATTAGGCTATGCTTAGCGTGTATACACTAGTATACCAAAATGACCCTTAATCCTTACTAATATTATAAATGCGAAAGTAACTCTGTCTGTCTGTCGCTCTTTCACGCCAAAACTACTGAATCGATACATACATATACCTACCATCACGCCATATCCCTTGCAGGGTAGGCAGCGAGAACAGAGTGCCAGAGAACTCTATCTTTGCATACTTCACTCGCTTCCCCAACATTCATAATTCTCTTCATACACGCTCGCCGGTTTCGGAGACTCTTGAATCGATCTAAATGAAATTTGGTACACAGATGGTCTAGAGCCTGACAAAAGACATAGGCTAATTTTTAATGCAAAAAAGGGTTGTAAAAGGTGATAAAAAGTTGTAAGTATTGTCATTTTTAAAGCCAGAAGCTTGAAACTTATTTTTAGGCTATTGATTAGATATAAATAAATATGACAATAAAATTTTGTAAAAATTTACCCTTAAGGGGTAAAATAAAAATAGGGGATGAAAAACTTTAGGAAAGTAACCTTTTACGCGGGCGAAGCCGCGGGCAGAAGCTAGTCTTCTATATTCTTGCCAACACTCGTTCGTGGTTGTTCGTTTTATATTCATTGATATATATGGAAATTGAGAAATGCCAGTCAGAGATTGCTTGAATTAGGAATATTTGTTGCTATTTAAGTAGGTCCCAGTTCTGCTGCTGTACTGTCGAACATAACTCTAGCAATGGACGACACTGTTATGTTGATTTGTACAATTTAAAATTAATGTTTTGAGTTTGGATTTGGTAATTGTATATTTATAAATACCCGATACGAAACGAAAAATGATGTCACAAGCGGGGTTCGAACCCGCACCTATTGGGAATCCGGCCCAACCGTGCTGCCACTTACACCATCGTGAACTATTTTAGGACATGCAAATTTCGAATCATATTATATCTTACGTCTTCAAGGTGACGTATGCCATCTATCGGACAATGTTTACACATTGTATAGACTTAATACTTCAAACTTTACAGTTAGAATTGTATTAAACGATGACACAACCTTGTTATTCAAATTACTGAAATTTTTAGCATTTAATATGCTTAATTATTTATAAATACCCGATACGAAACAAGCGGGGTTCGAACCCGCACCTATTGGGAATCCGGCCCAACCGGTTGGGCCGGATTCCCAATAGGTGCGGGTTCGAACCCCGCTTGTGACATCATTTTTCGTTTCGTATCGGGTATTTATAAATAATTAAGCATATTAAATGCTAAAAATTTCAGTAATTTGAATTGTATATTTGTAAAGGATATGACGCAAAGATTTATCCCTTAATTCGGGTTGTTATATACGTTTAAAACATAAAATTAAGAAAATTAATAATTCATACCTTTAATAAATAATAGCTTTATTTAATGTATTTAAGTTACGAGTACTAGGACTCATTAGTAACTTAATGTAAGTGTTTTTTTAAAGACAACAAAATACATTACGCTGAGGGAATAATCCTTGTATTGTGGAGGAATTTGCACAACAGAATTACCACAGCTAAACTTATAACAACAATTTGCAGATTGTATAAAGTGTTGTCCTGTGTGAAAATCGAACCGTTGACACTGGTACGGTAGGTCGATACCTTAAACACTACGCCATCTGTGCGGTCAAATTATACTAACGTACTTCACAATTAAATATAGGCGATTAAAATAGGGTCTGCTAATAAAAATCCCTTCAGGCACACTTCATGAGAGATATACATAGCAGTATAAACATATATGCAGCCCAAACGATCTGCAATCATGGGCAGGGTGCTGTTGGAATTAGTCCAAAGCTTTTGCACTATGTCGCACAAATTGAAATAAAAAAAAAAAAACAATTCATTGTTTCCTGATTTCTCTTTATTAACCGACTTCAAAAACGGTGGAGGTTCTCAATTCGTCTGTATTTTCTTTTTATTTATGTTTTTTAACTCATAACTTTCTACTGGGCGAAGCGATTTTAATGATTCTTTTTTTTTTGAACTGGTGCTTCCCGTGTGGTCCCAATTTGCTCCAGTTCTGACAATGACATCAATGAGAAAACCATATAAGTCTAAAATTAGCATTATATACACACAATTATCCAGATGGACGCCAAATTTGAACTTTCCAGGTCATCTGGAAGTAGGTTAAGTTTTTGATCTATGTCAGTCAGCCAGTCATAGAGTTTTTAGGACGTTAATATATATGTTTAAACTGTGTTTGTAAAATTTGTGACACAAATTTGTCTAGTTTTCAATAAATAAACCTGGTATGTTTATGTTTAATAGTTTTTAAGTTATGTAGGTGACAAAAGTGACTCGAAATGATTAGTATAAACTTACACACGGTGCTTCTTGTCAATTCTGGTAGCTTGTACTTGACCAGACACCCTGCTGCGTGTTTAGATCTACAAGCCTGAATTGCTGTAGAAGCAAGGAGAGCCTAAGGTACACATAGAACTTTTTTTTAAAGATCACCCTACGCTAAGGAAATAATCCTGGAATTGTGGGCGACTTTACAAACATAATTAAATGGACACAAATTACATCAAGACGTATAACAATTTGTGGATCGCACAAAGTTTTATCCCACATGGGAATTGAACCCACGTCACTGATACGGTAGTTCGGTACCTTAACCACTACACCATCTGTGCATTCGCCTCGATGATTTTTTAGTAAATTATTTTTTTGCAAATATATTATTATATATTAAAAAGTAATTAATGAAATATTTAAAAAATAAAAACGAAAGATCAAAGATCGAAATGGGGCTGTCTGAATTAAGCGACTGCTCGATTTCCCAACTAAGCTACATCTATTTTTAATGACAGTAAAGTACTTACTTTACTACGTAACAAGTAACAGTAAAGTAAGTAATTAATAGTGGTAGGAGTAAGCTGTTTGCTTGTTTGTTGTGACAGTTTTCTGTCTACAGCCGCGGGCCGGTCGTTCCGGGGTAGTACTACACTATCGCAGAAGATCGACGTCTGAGTAATCGCAATGTGCTGTTGCGCTTCTTTCGGTGAGCGTGAGAGCCGGAAGCCCAACCGGGTGAGTTTGGGATTTATATTGGCTGGCAGCGGCCTAGCAATACTCTTGGTATAGCAAAGGTCCATGGGCGGCAGTAACACTTACCATCAGGTGCGCTGCTTGCTCATTTGCCACCAAAAGCAATAAAAAATAAACTATATTTATATTCATATTCTAATTACTTAATTCACTGTTTTTCCCTACTATAATAGGCATGTGTTATATATAAACTCTTGAATTACTATGCCTATTGATGAAACCGTATTAAATCATCGTTTCATCTTTCTTTTTAAACTTAAATAAAAGATCATCTTTTAACCTTAAAAGATCTAACTGTATATATAGGGAAAGCTAATTTGTTTTATACTATGTAAAGATTATAATTTATCTCAGAGACATAAGTTATAGAACCATTCAATATTTAGATCCATACACATTTTGAGATGTATTAAGTCCATTTAAGAGCATACATCATTAATGACTTGAGTCATGACTTGTTATAACCATACATGATTGCGAAATAATTCAAAACCGCTTGGCACTTTCTAGTAACTCTGATGACATCGTATCTTCTAGTAATTTCAACTAAATATGGATTTTTTTAGAACTGAATCTGGATGTTGATGTTGTTAATTGTATATTTATGAAGATTCCTGTGCTGTGTTGAAGCGGCTTCGAATACTACCAACCCTTACTTTGCTCATGGATGTCATAAAGACAACTAAGAGCCTTACAACGACCTAAGCCAACTCCATCTGATGCCGTTTGGTCAACAATCACATTCCCAAAGAGGATCGACGACTTTTTTTTTGCGGTGGACTATGGATGCGTCTCGCCCCGCCAAATAGGTCCGGGGTGACGAAAGAGACGGCGCGTGAACCCATAGACCCACCACGCAAACTCCTCTTTTCGCCGTGCGAGCGGGCCACCGGTACCTGATCTTTGTCTTCGGTGGCCCGCCCGGCAATGAGGATTGACGTCTGGACGATCATAAAATTATTGCCAATAACTTCTACAATATGTGCTATGAAAGAAGAGAACATATTGTATCGACCCCAAGTAATTGAGATAAGAGTAGGAGAATGATGATTTATGAAGTTTCCTGCGCTGATATAATTTTCTTTGTCAGATAGAACCACCGATGGTAAACACTGGCTTCACTCAAGGGGCCCTCACACTTGGCACAGAGAGGTACGGGTACGGCAGGTTATAGAGTCGAGCGCCGTTCCTTCCAAAATTATTTACTAAACTGCTTAAAGTGTTTGTCATGACTTGCGTATATTAATATTATTCAATGAATGCAATAAGAATAGAATGGAGACAATTTCAGTTCGAGCCGTTGCTTGTTTCCAGTAACTAAGGCGAGAGTAGATTACTACTAACGCGAAGTGTTAAAAAGAGCAATACATTTTAAAATATTTAATATAATTTAATAGCGCTCATAACATGTTTAGCTTCCCGCCAAAAACTATCGCATATAAGACGTATTCCATAGAGCAAAATATTTTATATAAATATTTAAAAAAATAACTTAATAATAGCTTCTACGCATAATGATAAACGTGTTTATAATATACAAATTATTGTTATAAATTAAATTCTATTCAAGTCTCAAATAATGATCGATTGTTTTTATTTTATTTTTTTGTATTTTAAAAAGAGATGCTGATTCATATAAATCATAAACAATTATCTTTTGAATGAGTCATAGAGACTTGTGTCATGGCAACTTTCCACGATAAAACTTGTAAGCAAATCGTTACCATGTTAAATATTTCCGCATTCATTAGCAATTTTATTTTACTATAATAAAACTGAAGAGTGTTTTTTTATAAGTTTGTTTAAACGCGATAATCTCAGGAAATAATTTGGATATTAATAAAATTATAATTATCTCAGTCAATATCATCGCCCTACTGCTAGGCTCGGAACTCCTCCACTGTGGGAGAGAAATTGATATGCTATACCAAAATTATTCTTGAATAGATGTTATACGCATATTATATGCCTCAGTCGTATTTTACGACACCCATGGATGGTGAATTGTATCCTAACTACGTCATCACACGGAGAAGCTAGTTATCTTTCTGTCTTTTAAGACACCTACGAGCAATCTACAGTTATATGGTAGTATTTATAGCTGCTACCACACAGAATTTTACAGATTAAAAACTATTTAAAGATCGCCCAAACTATTGCTCTGTGTGGGAATCTAACTGAAGACACTGGCACGATATGGTGGTATCTTAAACAACGGCATCTGTGCAGTCAAATGTAATGAATCATTAAACAAATTAATACAATGCCCAATATTAATTATATCAGTCCAATGCCCTTTTCATGAAGAAAGTCCAACAGTGTGTATCACCATATTTGGGCTTAGTAGTATTGGACGTTAGCAACCCTGTCAATAATCTACTAATTATAGTCAGGTTTAAAATTACAGAACAAGTTAGAAAATTACTTTTTGTGATGTTGCATTCCTGGCCGGCGAAAAGGGCCCTTTGTTTTAGTCTTTGATACAAATATTTTTGGTCGTTATGTTGAAGGGGTCGAGTTTTAAAAAACCGGTCAATCGGAGTTGAACACGCTGTAGAAGGTTTCTATAGCACCGCAAAAGTATTAAATTTACGTACTACGGAATTGTGATAATGTAAAGAAATGTGTTACTAAGTCTTGTTTCATCATTATCATTTCAGCACACATGCACAGATGGCGCAGTAGTTAGGATACCGACCTACACTATTAGTGCCGTGGATGGGATTGCCACGCAAAACAGTACTTTGTGTGACCCAAAAGTTGAGTCTGTGTATGAGTTCATAATTATTCCTGCTCTTATCCTAATTACTTAGGGTTTGTATGTGTAATCGTATATATTGCCAAGTTATTAGTTAAGTTTTATGACCGTCCGCCTGCGTAACGTCAACCCTCCTTCGGAATGTAATTGTTGACCAAACGGCATCAGGTGGTGTTGACCGAGGTCGATGTAAAGCTCTTAGTCGTATTTTATGACATCCACGAATAAAGGGTTGGTAGTATTTGTGTCTCCTACCACACAGCAGTCTGTATGTAAGTTAATTATATGTTTGTAAAGTTCCCAGCAATACAGTGGCAATGTGTTTGCTTTGTTCTGTGAGCGGGGAAACTAGCAGCCTAAATTTTTGGATGAGTTTTGAGACTTTCATTGGCAACACTTATCATCAGGTGTGCTGCTTCTTCGTTTGCCGCCATAAACAATAATAAAAAGAAAGAAAAAAGACCATCACTGGTAAGATACATAAGTTTGGTTCATTGTATTCTTACTCCGTCACTACACGGAGAACTACGGTCATAACTACATAAATTTTATAATTATTGTCGGCTTTGAAAAGTCCTCCATAAACAAAGATCATCTGTACAAATATGTTCTGTGAACGTTAGATATGTTTAATATATTTTTACGACTCTTAAGTCTACAAGAATGTGGAAATATTAAAAGTATATAACATTAGTTCACTCGCTTGATATCCCGTTGTAAATAATAAGATGATTATTTTCTATTTGAATCGCTTATGTATAAACTTTCAGGGGGCCATGGTCTGTTTTTTTATTACCTTTTACTGCTCATTGGACCTCAGCCATACTGAGGGTGGAGCCAATTCGTTGCCTATCGTAAGAAAAGCTCTTCTTAAGCCGCGTTTAAAGAAGATGTCATAGCGCTCGGGAAAAACCACAATATCACATTCATTCCAGAGAAATGAACGCTGAAAATATACAATTGAAACTCTACCGCGCTGTTTGCTGTCTCACTTAGGGGCCGTCCATTAATCACGTGAAGTTTGAAAGGGGGCCGGGGATTTGACAAAAATCACGAAGTCCTAAACCTTCATAGTCTTAAACATCAATATGTGTCACCAAGGGGGAGGGGGGGTTAAAAATGCTAAAAAACCGATCACGTGATTAATGGACCGTCCCCTTACCGAACAAAACGCAACAGCATATTGCCATTCAGACGTCGATTTTCAGCGAAAGTTTGGTACTATCTCGGACGGTCCAGTCCAGAAAGTAATGCGGCCCTACCTAATGGTAATCTATTAAAATAACATATCTGGGTACAGTTACAAGATTATTTTAAGATTATCCGATAATTTCGTTAAGTTAATGAATTGTAAAAGGATAATACAAAATAACGATTCGACTTTATTCTAGACTATTTGATAGATATTACAGCGTTACGTGTCTAATTCAGACTCCGCTTCTATTCATCACCAATAAATTGAAACCTTTATATTGGATTGCGGATTATAATTTCGGATATCCGAATGTTGTAATTACAGTTACGAGGCTTTACAGAGCTTTACTGGTGATTATGGTCTTCTTTTTGGGGCGGGCTATGGAGTGGTGGACCCGCCCTACATGTACCTCTCTTCACCGAGCAAGCGGGCCACCGGATCCCGGTCTTTGTCTTGGGTTGCCCGCCCGGCGGTTTACCCTCCCGGGTATCCTTTCGATTCGATGCTCCGGCAGCTGTCGCCGGGGTAATTATGGTTTATCGCCCTATCATAAGGAGACATGTGTTTATGGTATTATGAGTTTTAATAGAGCTACTACCGCCCATTTTGATTTTTTATATTTTTAAAGACAACACCCGGCACTAAGGAAATAATCCTTGTATTGCGGTGCACTTTACAGACATATAATTTAACGGACACAAATTACACCCAGACTCAGAACAACAATTTGTAGATCACACAAAATATTGTACTGCATGGGAATCGAACCCATGGCACTGGCACGATAGGTCGGTATCTTAACCACTTCGCAATCTGTCCAGTCCACCATTAACCTGGTGCTCCCTTAAAAGGTTTCTAGATCTCTTAAGGAGTAATAAGGAGAATAGCAGTACATTGCATTGGTAGACAGCGGTCTAGCGGTACACCTGGTATTGCCTGATTGATGGTAAGTGTTACACTTACCATCAGGTGTGCTGCTTGCTCGTTTGCCACCAAGAGCAATAAAAAAAAACAAGGAGAATTTATTTCTATCGGGTTACTTTCTTCACAAAATACTTGTTTGGCTGTTTATAGTATGTTAAAAACTAAATTATGATAGCAATGGGATGCTGATCTACCGTGGCAATGGGTTCAATTCCCACGCAAGATAATATTCTAAGCGAGATAATTTCTAGAACTTGTTGTTCTGTTGAGTCTGGTTGTAATTTATGTTCGTTAACTACACTTTTGTTAAGTCCTCCCGCAACATGAGGATTATATCCTAAGGTCTTAGACGGAGAAAGAAAAAGAATCGTTTGCTACTGTAATAATATAATAAAGATATATGTCGGTAAACGTGATAGCATTTCCAAGTGGAGTTGATATCAGTTAGGCGGTCGGTCGTAAAACTTACAACGAACCCTTTCTTTTTGTGGTAATATTTTGTTCTTCCTTCTTAAAATATTATTGCATCGTCTTCATATTGAAAAACTGGCAAATTGCATGTAGAGCGACGTGTTAAAATTAATTTTTATAATTTAATAGTAATGCTTTGCTTTCAAAGCAATAGTGTCAATATTTTATCGCTTTATTTTATTCAACGCATAAAGGTTCTGGGCAAAGGCTTCCCCTACAATGGCAGAGAAATTTATTGAGTTCTTTAGAAAACTTCATGCAACCCCAGCAACATGTTTTGAATGAGGAGTCAAACTTATTACTCGCTTTAACAAAGGAGAGGATAACCTCTCCATAAGTGTAAATTTATGACCACAAATACATATGATTGAAACAATCATCTTCTTAGCCCCATACGTCCTGTTAGGCACATGCCTACCTCTGTTGTGAGAAATTAGGCCAATGCACCAAGCTGGCTAAACGCAATGACATAGGAGTTTTATTTCGTTTTATTTAATTTGCAGTGATGTAATATGTTAACGTATCTTAATAGAATTTTAAAATATCCACTGTAAGTAGGGATGGTGACCATTTTCTTTCTTTTTCGTTTATAAAGACCAACACCCTGCACTAAGGAAATAATTCTTATATTGCGGGGCACACAAATTACACCCCGACTTAGATAACAATTTCTGAATCGCACGAAGTATTTTCCTTCGTGGGACTCCAACCCACGGCGCTGACTCGGTACATTGGTATCTTAGCCACTACGCCATCTATGCAGTCAATAAATTTTCAACAAACTAAACAAAGGAGAAGGTTCTCAATTTCTCTGCATTTTTTTTGTTCTCAGAATGTTTTTTTCTTGGTGAACGGATTTTAATGTGCCATTTTAAAAAAACGGATACTTCCCATATGAACTCATTTTAATTTGATCAGGTTCTGCCTAAATAATACCTATTTCGATGACGTCGTCCACATTATTTTGAGTCATTTTTTTTATTTTTTTTTTGTTATTACTACCGTAACCACACTTATGAACCAGGTAAAGTAAGCTTTCAAACCAACATTCTTACTGCTAACTCGTACGTTTGATTCTTACAGGTAATAACTTGCTGTATATAATACAAACAAGACAGGCAAGAAATCGTTAAACCCTTAGTAAATTTATTGTTATTGGTACAACAAATGTGTTTTCTTAGGATTCACGGGTTATTTACAATTTCGGTTAATTGAAGTGTTCTTTTACTTTTTAATTAAGAATACAATGCCTAATTCTGATGTGGGCGTCGTAAAGTAAAAACTAAAGAAAAGAAGAAGAGTAGCGTGTAGAAACGCTTTCTTAAGAGTGTCATAATATCATCTATAATCGTGAACAAGCGTAGTGATAATGACATGACTTTCATACCCCACATCGATAGGTTATTGTGTAATAAGGGCTACAAATACTACCAACCCTTACCCTTTACGACACCCATAGTGGGTGTCATAAAAAAAGGACTAAAAGCTCTACATAAATTTGGGTCAACTTCATCTGATGCCGTCCAGTCAACGATTATATTCATAAGAAGGTTTGACGTCAGGCAATCAACTATAAAATTATTGAAAAACTTTGCAATACGTACGATGGAAGAAGAATACATATGGCGATTCGATAGGGATAAAAGGATGGTAATGATGATCTATAGATTAACGGATGGATGAAAACAAACAAATTTAGATGGCTGAGCTTTTAACTCACGAAACACAACTCTGACTTATCATACGTATAATTATACGTATCAATTAATTAATTATCGCTTTCCTTAACGGTGACACAAATAGTCAAAGGAATTTTATTTTATTGATATATTTAGTTGTATGGTACATGGCCTATGTAAAATAGTACACATCTTTTGATGCTGATCTTAAAATATAATAATAAATGTATAAAAACCTTTATCACAAGGAAAAAATTATCTACTAGTACAATGGCAGTATTAAACTTATAGGTATATTTTTATATAGATTTATACGTCAAATATATCTACTTATATTTAACCTTTGACGGATTAAATGTAGTGCTAAGGACGGAGAGGATGAATAGGGGTCGAATTAGAACGTAATTTAATGAGGCTATAGCACATTTTTTCAAAGTAAAACTATAATGGAGCCTCCACGCAAAAGGGCGAATTAAGTTTAACAATATTTAAATGTCTGTTTATGGCCATAGCTCCTAAACGTATGAATCGATTTTGATTTATTTTTATTTTAAGTTGTAATATATTTCACATTCCATCTTGCCCGTGGTTGTCGTAAAAACTGACTAAGGATATCCCTTATGCATATAATATCTGTGCAAGAAACGGAAAACTCGAAATAAAGTCTATATTAAATCATCTGACCGGTGTGGTATAGTAAGTCAATTTACTTCCCATCATGGAAGAGGCTCGAGTCCGGCAGTGAGAGGAATGTATAACGACCACCGAAGACAAAGATCGGGTACCGGTGGCCCGCTCGCACAGCGAAGAGAGGAGTCCTTGCACGGTGGATCTGTGGGGTTGCGTACCGTCTCTTCCGTCGCCCCAGACAGAATTGGCGGCACGCGACCACATCCATAGCCCATCGCAAGGGGGGACAAAAAATAGAAAAGAATGTATAAAGATCAAGAAGTTGTATGCTTGTTTGATGTCTCCTATATCGTAGACTTTGACTTGATCGACACAATATGTACCTTCTTTTCCAACATTGTACATATTGCAATAGTTTTATGACCGGCCACCTTCCTAACATCAGCTTGAGAATGTAATTGTTGACTAGATGGCATTAGATGGAATTAGCTTAAGTCGATGTAAAGGTCTAAGGTGCCATCCATAAATTATGTAAGGCGGTTAATTTGGGGGAGGTGGAGTCGTTAGGGTCCGACTGAATATTATAACTTCTTACTATAGGCAGGGAGGGGGTAATGAAAATAATTTTGGTCAAAACTGTGATAGATTGATAAAATTAATGTTATTGCAGTGAGTTAATGATACCTACTTGTAGTAAGAAAATTGTAATAAAAGATATTTTCAGAATAAACGGAGTTATATTTGATTAATAAGGCCTTTTCATACAAAAATTCTTATTAAGGGGCAGGGGGGAGTAGTTGCAATCTTATGATGTCTCACGATAGGGAAGGGGGGACCAAATCATTCTTCAAAATCCCTTACGTAATATATGAACGTCCTCATTCTTCTTACGACATCCACGACCAATGTAAATGTTGATTGTATTCATAGCCGCTACCACACACCAATATCTGAATTAACAGTTATGTGCACATTTTTTCACTATTATTATTATTTCGTATGTAAAACATAATAGCTATTGTATGTCAAGTAACTAAGCAAATCATAGTGTATCGATCTATACATGTTTTCATATTATTAAAGAGGACAAGGACTTTTATCGTTTCTCTTCTAACAAGTAACTGTGTAATTGAAGCAATACATACGCTTTTATAAATTCAACTGGCTTTGTGATGGCGGCTATGGATACTATGAACCCTTATATTGCTCTAGGGTTTCGTAAAAGACAAATAAGAGCTTTATATGGATCTGAATCTTCATCTGATGACGTCTGGTCAATAATTACATTCCCAAGAAGGGTTGAAGGGCAGGTGGCCGTAAGTAGTTTATCTTAATCATAAAATAATAACTTTTGCAATATGTAAAACGGAAGAGGAGTACATATTGCGTCGACCCCAAGTTATTGGGATAAGAGCGGAGATGATAATGATGATCTCAAAGACATCAGACTTTTGTCTTGAGGACAAGCTATAGTTCCGTCACACTCCAAATCGCCCAGGACGGTAGAAGGGACGACATGTAACCCTAATCTGCTGCGTAATTGGCGCCAAGTCTTTGTGGTCAGTGGCCCATCCGGTGGGTTACCTTTTCGTGTACTATCTCCTGTCGACCTCGTGCCGTCATCTTATCCTTCTACGGGTGACGGACTAATTCCAGAGACAAATCAATCAAAAATAGAATTCTTAAAATACCTATTTTATAATAAAGTCTCGGATTATGCAGTCATTTGCATAATATAGAATAGTTTTGAGGAATTTAAGTCTTAGTTTTATGAATATATTTTTTAGTATTACTAATCATTGTGAAGCGTAGCGTGTTTGGTCTAATGAATTTTAGTTTTTGGTGTTTTGTGTTTTATGGTGTTGGCCTTATTTTCGTTATGATTACTACGTGGAGCTGGTTCCCCGCTGAGAAAAGTGATTCACACGTATATATGCAGAAGTATTATATATTATAAATAAGACAAAAATAAACAAATCGAGTTTTTTTACTATGGTTTATAGATATATTAACACAACCACTAGATTTAGTGGTGGGATTCAGAATAATGTAACATCAGCCCTTTTTCTTTAACTGTAGATGTCGCTCTAAGCATATAATCTCATTTAAATATAGGTACTTTGTAATTGAAATTAAAGCATTATGCCAAAACATTAGGTTAGTAAGCTATATTCCCTTTCACTAAGGAGACATAAACTTAAAACGAGGCACCTATTTCAGCTAACAAGAACCCAAATTCTATTTAAAACTAAACGAAATTTATTGCAGTGAAAAACTACTAATTCAACCATTAAATATTATAGTTTTTATTATATAATACAACCCAGAGCGATATCAGGGTGGTATAGTAGGCCAATTTCCCTCCCACTTTAGAGGTGGCACGTGCCTAAGAGCGAGAGAATAGAGGTTGTAACAAGACAATGCCTATGACGGCATATGGATTAGTCAAACAATAGCCACATAGGATTTAATAAAACCAATGAACTTACTAGAACTCTTTTGTACGTGAATAATAAACATAATGATCGCATTTTGTCAAAAAAAAAGAACGTTAGCCAAGCAAAAGCGATAAAAATCTTGCGAACTATAACCACTGATGAATCAGCGTTTAAATGGTTACCCGCACAATTTATGTATGTCATAGGTAATTACATTTACTCCAAGTTGAAAAGTGACGCTTTCCGTCGGCCGCATAATAAGTCGTTGTGAAAGAACCTCGAGCCGATGACGGTAAAAAAAAACAACAACGATGACCCGTCTTGTCTGAGGAATGCAACGCGACAAATTCAAGATGAACCAAAAATAACGTGGAATGGAAGATCGCGATCATACAATTTCACGTATTCGGATAATAACGATAGGCAGTAACTCAAAAGTACATACCATGGGTATATCTAGCTAATATGCCGGAGAGGCCGTTTACAAGGCGCGGTCGTGAACGAATGCAATTATTTCATGCTCGATGTGCTTCTATCCGCCATTACGGTGGACGCATTCGAATTTTGAATATTCATTCAAATGTTAATACATAATTTGTGCATTTCGTTTCACTCCACCATTCTCATTAATTTATCGATGATAAGTGTAAATTAAAAATAATTTACATTTTTCTTATCATAAATTATTTAATGAAATTATATCCATCTATAAGTATAAACAACCTACATATACAAGTAGTTATGCTACTTATATGTTATAAAATAATCTTTCGTAAAATGACGCTTTTATGAATGAAAGATAATGTTATTGACCTTGTTTCACTATTATCAGTCATTTTAATAACAATATTATTATTAGTGAAGACCCATATAGGTACTTAAATAATTATCTTTTAACATAATTGCATTATGCTTTTCATATCTATGCATTTAATTTGCAATGTCATATTTTTTTTTCTAATTATAACTGTGTCTGTATTCTATGTAAATTTCATAAGTTATTATTTTTAATTTTGCTTCGTAATTTACCACTAAGTTCCTATCTCAGTTTAACTTTTATATTCAAAGCATTTCAAGAAGGATATATAAGTAGGCAATTTACAAAGCATTTTGTAATAGGTGCCAATATGTAAAAAGTTAACAACCTAGTTTCTTTTTTTATATGAATGGCTTATAGCTTCAATGACAACATTATTTTAAAGGAATTAATCAATGTATACATGTAATTTAGTACATTGTGCGTTTCATTTGATGACCTAATACCTAGTCAGGTAGATACGTACCAAAGAAAGCACTCAAATCTTATCTCAAAGAACACTTCAAAATATGATTAGCACACATACACACCTATATGTATGTAAACTAGACAACTATACCGTTTAGAAACAAAAAGTGTTCTAAATATAGACATTGCATTGCCTGTGATTTACTAATAACTGCATTACTTAACGTTGCACACCTGGCAACACTAGAAAATAGGGTAAAGCAAGCACACATTTGTAAAGTTTACACAATCAAAGAATGGTAATATTAATAAATAACTATATCATACCTGTATGAAGATCTTTAATAATCGGAATCACTCGGTAAATTGATAGATTATTGAAACTTTCGCAATAGCTGGGCTCAATCGTCACGACAGCTTAGTTAATAGAGACAGATATCAGTTGCAAAACGTTAATAATCGTCGTAACGCGGTGTTAAGAACGCGAGGGACAAGGCTAGCCGCCACTAAAATTATTGATTTACAAAACAACAAAAGATATAAAACAGGCCGGGTACACACCCCCGCGCCGACCGAATCGATCAGAATGATAATTGTCGCGCACAAAGACTACAGACTACTCACCTAGACACTCTGAATGCACACACACATAAAACAAACAACACACAACTTATGTCAACAATGTTTTATGATCACAATGTTCTGTACACACATTACATGTATTAAAACACTTATTTATATTGTTTTTATTATATATAATTGTTAATTAGTGCGAATTAAAACCGATTTGTGTTCGGAGACGCGGGCAATTCGACGATCGCTGGCAAGATGGCTCGCGCGTATGCCGCGCGGTTGGCTCCCCCCGCGCGCCGCGCGTACGTGCAATGAAAGATAGGTGGCCGGTACACGCGCCGTGAACAGAACGGATGCCGGTCCCGAGATATATCTCGAGTTCTACCTGCCGCTATGCAAACAAAGACTTGTGGGTCATTTTCATTTTTGTATTTATAATATAGAGAGAATATACGACTAAATGAAGGGTTATATGGAGGACCTACAATGCGTCTTCTTTCATTCTAAACTCTAAAGCATTTCTATTCTAAATATTTTGCCGCAATTATATTTAAATCACTGAACTGCTTGATTTGGTTATTCTTTGCAGCAAGTTTTGGTTACTAGATAAAATCATCATTGTTCTGATTCAGATTAGGGACATGTTAAGGAATTGTAACGTTTTATCGCCAATACACACTAACCCTAACTGGCCAAATTTAATTGAAATTGAGGTATTGATTATGCAAAATATGTATCGTAAAAAACTACTAAAATGTTATGATACGTAAATAACATCTATGCAAGAGAAGGAAACTAAATAATACTCTATACCAACCAGTCTGCTCTGCAACTTCGAATCAAGAGCCCTAAAATTTACTATTGAAGTTGTTACTATTTTTTTACTGTATGAGTTGTAGTCTTGTATCCTCTTTAAACAAATGAGAAGGAATTAGTCGAGCTAAGCATGATGCATTTTATGTTATTCTAAAACGTACTACATTTTAGGATAATTTTACATTTATATATTATAGACAGTACATTAAACATAACATTAATATAAGGTGGCGACTACTTTTACATGCCATCTTGAAAAACTGAGGGACATTTTATAAAAAATTACGATTTCTACTTTACTGGAATAACTAAAATACGTAAGCGACATTGATTTATGACCAATATATCTCGAGACTTATCGTTGGATGGCACGTACAACGCGGACCGACCGCAGTTCTTTCCCTTCACACCGCTTTGCCCGTGCGGAGTCTCCCCCCGCACGCCCGCCCTGTCCTCTGCCTACCGACCTCTTATATACTGCTCTCTTTACAACAGAAAAAAACACCAATTTCCCAAATTCCCGAAGCGGACCGCTCTCTCGCTCGCGGCAGACCTAAGATGGCCGACGGCTTCCATTTTGATCGCAGATTACATCGCGTCGCGTCCCCGTACGCTCAAAGCCTAACAGATATAGCGTCCTGTAGTTAAAACACGCTTTATACACTTATCACACATGTTTTTAGGCTAATTTTTCGCGTACAATGCGACGGTGGCGTCGTATTGTGGCAAAAATACGTAATAATGGTCGTTTCGATGTCATTGTATTGATTGAACATGAATAAATATACGTCTGCATAAAATGTCGCTTTAAATGCCGTTGCTAACAGTCTATTCTTTTGTCTCTTTTCATCATTATTACCTGACTGTTGCGGATATATCGCAATACTCTTGTTACTGACAATAAAACATATAGATAAGAATAATTAACAACCTATTGCTAATAGATATTTAGTTTTCGCATTTATAATGTAGACACCCTTTTAAAATAACCAAATTAAAACAGTTCTTATGTTTACTTATAAAAAGAATCACACCGTTATCGTTAAAGGTTATATACACGAGTGTTATTCTCGAACAATTTTAGTAATGGTAGGACCCACACTAGGCAGTTTTCTGTCTACAGCCGCGGGCCAGTCGTTCCGGGGTAGTACCACACTCGCTGAAAATCGACGTCTGGAGTAGTGGCAATGTGCTACTACTCTTTGTTCAGTGAGCGAGAGAGCCGTAAACCAAACTTTCTCGGTGGGTTTCGGTTGGTAGGAATCGTCCTAGCTGTACCCCTGGTATTGTAAAGGTCCATGAGCGCCAGTAAAACTTACCATCAGGTGGGCTTATTCATCAAATGATATGTAATATATAGTCCTGTTTAATAGATAACTTATAAATTGCAATGCCTACAAATAAATTCTCGAACTTATTTAATACATTCTTCTCAGTGAATATGGCCCACTGCTAGGCAAACCTCGTCGGGATAAGAATAAAATCATTGGTGGAGTACCAATGATTAGGTAACTTGCCCATACTACGTGACCTCTTTAGAAGAGGGGAGGAGGTTTTCAAAAGTACCACGTTGATGATGCCACGTCAACGAAATTCGGTCTTAGCATACATTTTATTTCACAGGAGGTTAAATATTGTAAAAAATGGGTCACGTAGTATGAGTATTTTCCTAACTTGCTTTTGCGAGTCGTATAGAATCGTTGCGGGTCTTACCAGGAGAGCAGGTGTTACGTGTTCTCCTGGTTCGCTCTTTCAAGTTAAAATAAAACACCTCATTGCGATTGCCAATCTGTCTGCCACTCGTGGCGATTGGCGGTACTATCCTCTTATTTGTGGGGAGCCTTCGGTCCAGCAGAGGAAGGTGAAAGGCTGAATGATAGTAATAACTACTGGATAAGATCCTACCTCACAATGAAAGGGTAATTAGCCTATATAATACTTTTTATAATACTGCATTGGCTAGAGGATTTAGTACTATTTATTATTGGCCACCGAAGACAAAGATCGGGTACCGGTGGCCCGCTCGCATGGCGAAAAGAGGTGTTTGTAGGGTGGGCCCATGGAGTTGCGCGCCGCCTCTTTCGTTGCCCCGGATGGATTTGTCGGGGCGCGACCACATCCATGGTCCACCCTGCAGAAGAAAAAAAAAAGTACTATTTATTATTATTGTATATTATTTTACACTAAATGAGTCCACAACTTCCGTGAGCTCATTATAAAGTCAGCTTACGTATCAATGAAAGTCTCATCAAAATCGGTAGAACCGGTTTCGTAATTTATAACGTTTTTATTTATATTCAGTATTTTTGGTGTAAGAAGACCTTTTGTTTTATTAAGAAAAATAGCTACGTATGTAGACTTAGTTCATCATCAACTTGCTCTTATCCCAATCTATTTGGGGTCGACGCAATATGTCTTCTTCTTCCATACAACTCTATCAGACGTCCTCTCTGTGGTCACTCCTTGTCTATCTATGTCATGTTTCACGCAGTCCATCCATCTTTTCTTCTGTCTTCCTGCCGCCATTTCATCCTTCCCACATCAATTCTGTGCTTCACCGCACGATCCAGGTCGCCATCGCTTTGGATAAGGGAACCGTATGTAGACTTAGTTATAAAATCAAATTAGTTTTGTTTAATCCAAACCGCTGAACCCATTTTTTTGTAAATATATAGTCGGTTTGCACCACGGAGCAAATACAAACTAAAAAAAAAACTTGAAATAAAAAAACTTTAAAACTTTAAAACTTTGTATTTGCTCCGTGGTTTGCACCTAGCACTAGCTGTGTGGTAGCGGCTTCGAATACTACCAACCCTTACTGTGCTCGTGGATGTCGTAAAACGACTAAGAGCCTTATAACGACCTAGGCCAACTACATCTGATGCCGTTTGGTCAACAATTACATTCCCAAGGAGGGTTAACGTCCGGCAGGCGGCCGGTCATAAAACTATTGCCAATAATTTCTACAATAAATGTACTATGAAAGAAGAGTACATATTGTATCGACCCCAAGTAATTGGGATAAGAGTAGGAGAATGATGATAGACGGTTTACAACTATAAAAATTATGAGTCCAAAGAAAGACATAATTATGCTACATAACATAACGCTTGCGACGTATCGAAGTGAAGCAGTGATCTTAAGTGAATCTGTATTAAAAAAGACCTTTTATTTATAAGTCTCAGGAGATATCTGGGTTTACCTAAGCGGTAATAATGGCTTAACGATCGTCCTTACTGTTTATAAGTTTATCAGAAGAATTCTGTTACGCAATCACCCCTAGTTTTATTTCGAATTTTCTTTCTCTTGCATAGATGTTATCTATCCTATCCTCTTTGCCGTTTTTTAAGACACTCAAGGGCAAGAAACTTTATGGTGAATTGTATTCTTACTACGTCACGACATGGAGAACTAATATGTAGTGAATATGAAATAAAAGGGATTTAGGATATGGTTTTTACCTAAATTCTGTTTATTATACTTTCGTGACGTTGTGTGGTAGTGGCTACGAATTCTACTAACCCTTACTTTGCTCGTGGATATTTTGAACTGGATCCACTTCACCTGATGCCGTTCGGTCACCAATCACATACGCAAGGATGGTTGACGTCAGGTGTGATTTTATAACCGGCCAGGCAGGCGGTAAATGGGATAAGAAGATAAAATTATGATGATTTAAGTAAGGTTCACAGAAGACTTGAAAATTAAACTAAGTACAAGAACATTTTGAGAAAAAATTCATTCGCAACTGGCAACAATGCCTCGTGAGTGGAGTGATTGCTGCTTTAGTATTCTGGTTCATAGCCCTCAGCGCTCACCCAATAATCCGGGAACCAGTTGTCATAGCCATCTGCGGCTAACAACTGCCAGAAAAAATACTTTTTAACCCATAATCGGGTGCCACTTGTGGGATCTAGTCTAGAAAAAGAAAGAAATACATCGTGATTCCGAATGGCATCACATTGGAGGTAATACTTAAAAAACGTATTGTATACAATCCTAATTAATATTATAAATGTGAATGTAAGGTTTTTGTTTATTTATTACGCTTTTACGCCTAAACGACTACAACGATTTTATAAATTATTTCACCAATGGAAAGCTACATTATTAACGAGTAACATAGCCTACATGTTATCCGGGTGAGCTGCTGGAGCGTGTCCTCGCTGCCCGCATCGTCCGGCACCTGGAAGAGGTGGGGCCCGATCTGTCGGATGCTCAATTCGGCTTTCGAAGGAGGCGTTCGACCATCGGGGCCCTGCTACGCCTGAGGGAGACGGCCGCGGAGGCTGTCACCGGCGGAGGAATGCTGTTGGCGGTGTCGTTGGACATCGCCAACGCATTCAATAGTCTGCCATTCAGCTGCATCAGGGAGGCGCTTCGATTCCATGGAGTGCTCTTGTACCTGAGGCGGCTGGTGGCAGACTATTTGGAGGGGCGCAGTGTCCTCTGCGCGAGTCCCGCAGGAGACATTGTGCGGACGCCCCGCGGTGTTCCGCAGGGGTCGGTGTTGGGGCCGACTCTGTGGGACATCGGTTACGACTGGGCGTTGAGAGGGAGTCTCCCCCCCGGGCTGAGCGTGATATGCTACGCTGATGACACGTTCGTCACAGCCCAGGGCAGGACACTCGAAGAGGCGGCGAGCCTGGCCACTCTCGGCACCGAGGAGATGGTCAGGCGAATCGAGGCGCTGGGGCTCAGGGTGGCCCTAAATAAGACGAAGGCCCTTCTATTCTATGGCCCCACGTAAGGCTGCCTATCGGCGCTTCGTTAGTCGTCAACTCCATCCACATCAGTATCCAGGCCCATATGAAGTATTTGGGTCTGGTGCTCGACGGGCGTTGGTGGTTCCGGGAGCATTTCCGCAAGATTGCTCCTCGGCTGGTCGGCGCGGCGTCCGCCCTATCGCGGCTCATGCCGAACGTGGGCGGACCCAGCTTCGAGGGCCGACGGCTATATGCGGGGGTGATCCGCTCAATCGCCATGTACGGCGCACCCGTGTTGGCGAGGTCTCTGACCGTCCAGCTCAGAGAGCCATGGCGGTCAGAGCCATCCGCGGATACCGCACGGTGTCGACCGAGGCGGCATGTGCATTGGCCGGAACACCCCCATGGGACCTAGAGGCGGAAATGCTCTCCAACCTCTACCAGCGGGTTAATTTAGCACGCGACGAAGGCGGCTCCCTATCGCTTAGTGAGATAGCCACCTGGCGCGAGGAAGCCCGCCGGGACGTAATCGCCCGTTGGGTTACGCGGTTGGAGAGGCCTAGACACGGTGTTGTTACCGTTGAGGCCCTCCGGCCCGAACTGATGGAATGGATGGAGCGGCGGCACGGAGTCCTCTCTTTTCGGTTGGTGCAGGTCTTGTCGGGGCACGGTTGCTTCGGCAAGTACCTGCACACGGTCGTGAGGAGGGAGTCGACTCCGTCCTGCCACCAGTGCGGTAGTGACAAGGACACGGCGCAACATACGCTCGAGATGTTTACGAGCTGGGACGGGCAGCGCCGTGACCTCGTCGCTGTCATCGGTGCCGACCTGGCGCTGCCGGCTGTGTGTGTGAAAGCGATGGTCGACAGTGTTAGGAACTGGGACGCAGTCGCCGCTTTCTGCGAGGCTGTCATCTCGCAGAAAGAGGTGGTGGAGCGAGTCCGGGAGGATTCCCTCCATGCGGACTCGATCCGCCGCCGACGCCTAGGGCGGCGCAGGTGCGAATACCTGCGCCTAATGCCGCCCTAACCGAGGCTTCGGGTGATCGGACCGGGGAATAGTCCGGTCACCCGAGGTGAGGCCACCGCGTGAGGACGACGCCCCGAAGGCGAAAGCTGTCGGGGTGTCGAAACGAGAGGAACCCGCGAGGGTAAACAGCCGGGCGGGCCACCGATGACAAAGATCGGGTACCGGTGGCCCGCTCGCACGGCGAAGAGAGGTGTTTGCAGGGTGGGTCTATGGGATTGCGCGCCGCCTCTTCCGTCGCCCCGGACCGATTTGGCGGGGCGCGATCAAGTCCATAGTCCACCGCAAAAAAAAAGGCTACATGTTATCCCCTTATTCTTATGGAAACGGGAATTACGCGGGTGACACTAGGAATATGATTTTATTCATCTATCCATCTATTTATCCGTTCACCAGCGAAGCTCACTGCTAGATAAAAGTCCTCATCAGGAGGCATAGCGTCATTTGCTAGCGTATATTCCTGTAGAAATACCTCAGTACAATTTTATTTATTATTTTAAATTAAGCATAGTATAACTATTTTTTTTAAATTATGCTTAATATAAATATAGTAAGCGTAAGCCTATTAATGTGTGCGACCAGCTGGTGTGGTGGCGATTAAGAATATTACCAACCTTTATGTTTCTTGTGACTATCGTAAAATTCAACTAATAATTTTGTATAGACCTGAGTCAACACTAAGATGTTGACCATACGGTACCCAAGAAGGTTTTACGTCAGGCAGGCGGCCTGTCATAAAACTATTGCTAAAACTATTTGCAATATGAATGATGGTAGAAGAGTATATATTGCAACGAATTCAAGTAATAAGAGCATATGAAGTATGTATATATTATAAGCATAATTTCTACCATAATGGTATTTTTTAGTAAGTCTAGATAAAGTAAGCACACAGATTATAAAATGTATAATATCGATAGCAGATTGATTTGCTTGTCTTGACAGCCCGCGGTCACCACATGCGAGGTCAACGCTCCCGTAGAGGTACACCGGCCACATAAAACGACCTCTCGCACTCCTTACTCTAGTTGAACATCATATAAGAAACATGGTAATCAACAATAACGTATGGATCATAATAAAATAGTGACATTTAACGGAAGTTGACAAAGATGAAGCGTGTATTACATTATATTTTTTTTAAAAGATCGTTATCGACATACTGGCTTGAGACATGTTTTCCTTTTTTTTGTATTCAAGTAGGTAATTAAAACTCATTAGAATGGACGGTTTTAAAAATATGTTCTGTTGTCGAGGTATGTTTAATGAATGGTTGTATAAATTTTATACAAGAAATAAATATGTCAGCCGTAGTTTTCCTCGCTTGTATTTAAGAATTATTATCTAGTTTCTTTTTTATTTAATTTTTTTTTATTGTATTTGCTGGCAAACGAGCTAGCAGTACACCTGATGGTAAGTGTCACTGCCGCCCATGGACCTTTGCAATACTAAGGGTATAGCTAGACCGCTTCTTACCAATGTAAACCCACCTAAATGGGCTTCCGGCTCTCTCGCTCACCGAACGAAGCACAATAGCACATCGTCATTTTCATATCGCTCAGATGTCGATCTTCTGTAAGAGTGTGGTAGGTACTACCCCGGACGGACCGGCCCGCGGCTGTAGACAGAAAACTGACAACAGCGCGGTCCTACCACTACTAAATACAGTAATATCCCGCTTTACGCGAGGGATACGTTCCGTAAAAAACCGCGTTAAGTGAAATTCGCGTATATCGGGGTTTATGATTTAATACAAAAAAAAAAATTAAATCATTTGAATCAATCACATGAATTCTAAAACACTTTATGCAGTTATATGTAATAACAAGTTTTTTTTTATAAAAAAATATTCTTCTTCTTTTGGATGACGTTTCTTTTAATTCTTTGTATAATACGTTCATAACACCCAACACTGTTTTAAATTGTTTGACACACGGTCATCATCACTCTCTATGCTCTGCAATATGTTTAAACCGTAATAAATTTTTGAAAGAGCATTTTGTATTTCGCTTGAAGATAAAACTCTCTCTTCTTTATCTTCCTCATCGTTAATGGGGTTATTCTGTAATTCGACCAGATCTTCATTGCTGAGAGGTTCGTCGTGCGTTGCTACAAGTTCTTCGAAATCCTTTACCGCGACATCTTCAAGTTCATCATGATTACGTTACGTACATACATATTTATTCTTACCTATGAATATGTATGTATAATACGTAGTTGTTGCGGATGCTGGTATGCGTGGAGTGGTTGTGGGTTCGAAATGAGGCGACACTTTTTACTTTAATAACACCTTTTTGCCCGTTAACTGACCGCGACGTGTGTTTGCGCGTATCGTATGAGGTGAAGTGAACAGCGCCATCTGCGCGTTAAACTAAATATTCGCACGTCGGTATGCGAGCAAAAGGCGGTGCATTTATTTAAAATACTACAGACATAGGTACATGTAAAATTACAAGAAAGAAGAATAAACATACATATTTTTATATTTCATGAGGTAAGTACAAACATATATATTTAGATATCTTAAATGTGTACATATTAAAGGGGCATAGTCCGGAGCGTGCTCGTTCGCGTCCCCTGCCAGTCTAATTAGACTGCTAATCCGGCTCGAAATGCGTACCGCAGGGGGGCATAGTCCGGAGCGTGCTCTATAGTTGCGACGATGGGGGCCGCCACCCATCACGCCTTGCCCAGTCAGGCGAGTCGAGGAGAGCAGAGTGCCGGGTGGGCACGTGGAATGTAAGAGGTTGTGTGGAAGGTAAGTTGCACGAGCTGATATCCGTCATGGCGGACAAACAGCTAGACGTGCTCTGTGTAACAGAGACCAAGCGAAGGGGCAGCGACGCCTGCGATCTTCCTGGTGGCGGGATGGCTCTGTGGTCTGGTGTACCACAGAGCGATCGAGCCAGCATGGGGGTAGGAGTACTGCTGTCCTCTCGCTTGGCCTCAGGTGTGAAGGATTACGGAATGTATGATCCCAGACTTCTTTGGGTCCGTATAAAACTTGGTGTCACCAAGGTATTCATGGTTGTAGCATATGCTCCCGTAGGATCCTCGGTGGCATCAGACCTAGAGAAGTTTTGGGATAATGTTAGGGAAGTTCTGGATATAGCAGAAACCAGTGAACGCGTGATTGTATGCGGAGATTTGAACGGATGGGTGGGGACCAAGCGTCCCGACTATGAGGACGTACTTGGTCCATTTGGTGATAAGAGAGGGAACGACGCAGGTAGGCTCATAGCGGATGTATGCATGGAGAGAAACCTTATTGTGTCAAACACATTTTTCCAACATAAGGACATCCATATGTATACATGGAGAAGGAATGAACAGAAAAGTATAATAGATTTAATTTTGGTAGACAGTCGCCTCCGAAGCAAAATGTTGGACGCAAGAGCCTACAGGGGCCCCACAGTCGATACGGACCACTATCTCGTTATTGCGAGATTTAGTGGTCTGTTCAGAAAGTGGAGGCACTGGCGAGAGCGTGTCCACTTCGGAGGGCTTGAAAGAATAAAGGTTGAAAGGTTGCAAAAAGAGTGTGTAAGAGAAAAGTATGCAGAGGGTGTCCGAGAACGGCTGACGATGGCAAGCCAGCCGCAATCGGACATTGAAGAATGCTGGAGAGTATTGAAAGAGAGTATGGTAGACACAGCGAAAGAAGTATGTGGAATTTCAAAGAAACATAGAAACACAAATAGTGATGCATGGTGGGATGCGGAAGTGGCAGCTTCCGTAGAGCAAAAGAAGAAAGCGTGGCTGGACTATGTCTCTTCTTTGAATCTGAATGACAGTATGACTGAACAGAAGAAAGAAATATATCGGCAATGTAAGAATGACACCAAGGCCTTAGTGAAAGAGAAACGTGATAGAGCAAGTATGAGTGATAGGCTGACTAAAAACTTCGAGAGTAACACCAAACTCTTTTGGAGGGAGGTGAAGAAGTCTCGGGGTGGTTGGTCAGCCTTCAGAATGAATAAAATAAGGTCTAAAGGTGGAGACATTCTTACACAAACACAAGACGTGTTAAGCCGATGGAGTGAATATTTTGGCGATATGTATGCGGATACTACGGTTGGCGCCGGTGTCGCATGTGGTCTAGTAGATCAACATTCGGCGACGGCGTCCTCCGATGGCATCAGTACGGATGAAGTTGAATGGGCGATAAGAAGCTTGAAAAATGGTAAGGCAGCGGGCATTGATATGGTGTCTGCCGAGATGATAAAGCTTGGTGGCTCCTCTGTCCGGGAGGCGTTCCTGTTGCTCCTCAATTTATGTTGGAGCTCGGGAATGGTTCCCGGGGACTGGAATAGCGCAGTCATCGTGCCTTTGTTTAAAAACAAGGGTTCACGTTATGACTGCGCAAATTACAGAGCCATAAGCTTGACCAGTTTGGCAGCAAAAGTGTATGGTAAAATTATTGAAAGGAGAATGACACCATCCGTGTCCGATGGTTTACTGTATGAGACACAAGGAGGTTTCAGGAGTGGAAGGGGATGCATGAATCAAGTGTTCTCTCTGCGCAACATTGTGGAGAAACATCTGGCCCTAGGTCAGAGGGTTTTCTGCAGTTTTGTGGATCTGGAGAGAGCATTTGACACGGTTGTACGAAAGGAACTTTGTGACATTTTACCGGAATATGGTATTAACGGTAAACTGCTGCAGGCTGTGCAATCCAGTTACATGGGCTGTAGAGCCTGTGTGCGGCTGGATGATGGAATGTCGCCTTGGTTTGACGTCAATATCGGCGTTAAGCAGGGCTGCGTTCTATCAGCCAGGCTGTTTATCATATATCTGGATAAATGTCTCCAAAGGTTGAACGATATGAATGTGGGAGTCCAGATGGGTGACTCAGTGGTCTCTGCTCTGCTTTATGCAGATGACGTAGTCTTGCTGGCACAGTCAGCGACTAACCTGCAGACCCTAGTCGACACAATGACAGAAGATTGTAAGAAAAGGGGTCTACGCGTGAATGTGAGCAAAACCAAAATAATGGTCTTTGAAAGAGATGAAGCCAGAACAGATGTAAGAGTAACAATAGGTAATGATGTACTAGAGCAAGTGGATGAATTTGTATATCTTGGATGTGGATTTAGCCGAGATGGACGGTACACCACTGATATAGAGCGAAGAGTGAATGCGGGAAATAGAGTGAACGGAGCGTTGGGGCAACTTCTCGGCAGCCACCACCTCAGCCAGAAGGCACGTGTAGCAATACATAACGCAGTGCTTGTCCCAACATTACTGTATGGAAGCGAGAGTTGGGTATGCAGAAAAGAGTATGAAAGTAAAATTAATGCGGTCGAAATGCGATCTCTTCGGAAAATCTGTGGAGTTAGGCTGACCGACCGCATTCGTAACGACGACGTAAGAGAGCGAGTAGGTATGAAAGAGAGTATTGGTGTAAAGATGCGAAAGGGAATGCTCCGATGGTTCGGACATGTGGAAAGAATGCCGAACGAACGTCTGGTTAAGAAGATATACAATGCAAAAGTGGAAGGATGTAGGTACCGAGGGAGACCGAGACTAACCTACCTAGACCAGATCGGTCAGGTACTGAAGGAAGGTGGAGTCAAGAGTCTCCCAAACCGGTGAGCGTGTATGAAGAGAATTATGAATGTTGAGGAAGCGAGTGAAGTATGCAGAGATAGAGTTCTCTGGCACTCTGTTCTCTCTGCCTACCCTGCAAGGGATATGGCGTGATGATATGTGTGTATGTATGTACATATTAAATTTAAGTGTTATTAGGTATTAATGTATTTTATTTTATAATTTTAATCTATGTAATTAATAATTTTAATTTTATTTTCAAGTGACGATATTGCAACTAGGGCTGTCCACTTTGAAAAAACATCGATGTTTTTTTCGATTCGATAAATCGAAACTGTACATCGATGTCTTTCGATGTATCGGATGAAAACATCGATGTTTTTAAACATCGAGTACTTTTTCTAAAGCCATATCAAAAGTGTTACTTCTAAAAAAAAAAAGGTCTTTTTTGTGGCATTTATACCTATTCCAATCCCTTATAAAACTGACTTCTAAAAAAAGGTCCTTCTTGTGGCATTTATACCTATTCCACAGTCCCTTATAAAACAGATTTCTAAAAAAAAGGTCTTTTTTGTGGCATTTACTGGTTATCATCGTTTCGATGTTTTATGAAAAATATCGATACATCGAGTATTTCGATAGCTCTTCAAAACATCGGATCGATTCGATGTATCGCATTGTAAACATCGATGTTTTCGATGCATCGATGTATATCGAATATCCCTAATTGCAACTCGTGATTACGTCGTTTACAGTAGTCATGGACTGAAGTCGCGTAATTCGAGGCACGCGAAATTTGTAATTCGCGTAAAAGCGAAACCGCGCATATCGGGGTCGCGTAAAGCGGGGTCTTACTGTATAAACTTTTGTAATGGTAAACGAGCAAGCAGCACACCTGATGCTAAATGTTACTTCCGCCAATGGATCTTTGCAATACCAGGGATACAGATCAGCCGTTGCCTATCAAGCACAACCCATTGAGAACTTGGGCTGCCGGTTCTCTCGCTTACAGAACGAAGCAACAGCACATTATCGCTGCAGACGTTGATTTTCTGCAAGAATATGGTATTACCCTGGATGTACCGGCCCGACAGTGTGGGCCCTACCACTACTATAAATATTTTAAAATATGAAATAATTACATCCTGCATTTATATAATTTACTTCTACACCCCATCATCATCATCTCAGCTCATATATGTCCCACTGTTGCGCTCGAGCCTCCTCCATAATGTGAGGGAAACTGACCTATTATACCACGCTGACGTATTGCTATAGGGTTTTCTTTTGAGTTTTCCTTCTCTCGCATAGATGTTATATGCGTTTTATATCCTTTAGTCATTTCTTACGATCACCCAAGGGTAAGATAGGGGGTGCTGAATTGTATTCTTACTACGTCACCACACGACAAACATCCCATACACCTCTATTATATCGTAGGTACCTAGTAACAGATTGGTATGCCATTTATTCCCTAGTCGTCTTTTATGGGTTATTCGGGACAAGAAGAGGTGATTAACCAACATACTTATTCCATACACATACGAAGAATGTACAATCAACATGACACAAATTATGGCAATTGATATACGTCTTACCATTAAACCGAGAAATAAGCGTACTTTTCCGTTTCTATTCATCTTAATTATCAATAAATTGCCTATATTATATAATTTCACAAAAAAAATGGTATAGCTTCAAATAATGTTTGACTGAACAAAAGGCGTAGTGGTTAATATATCCATATATATTAACCACTACGTCTTTTGTTCAGTCAATATATACCATGCCCGGTGTCATAGATTCGATAACCATGCAGGATCATAATTATTTTTTTTTTAATATTTGCTTGGCTTGGTTTATACCAACATAAGCTATATAAAAAATTATGCGGAAACCGTTGGATATATTTGGATTAAAATTGGCACACATATAGATTATTTTTTTAATTAAATCCTTTTTTATCCCAGTTAGAACACATTACTGGGATAAAAAGGGAGGCTAAGGGAACTCTTGAGATAATAGTTCAACTTTAACGTTATTTCAACGAAACTTAAATGGCACTACCATAGGACGCACTTACACAATACTCGTCTTGAAAGAATTAATAGGTCATTCATGGAGCAATATGGCTTCTATAATAAATTACCAAAAGATGTCTAAGACATGTCACTGAATAAGTTTAAAAGGGCTGTCAAGAGTAGACTTTGTAAAAAAGTCATTATAAAATCTCGGATTATCTAATGCTAAGGCCGCACCTGCGTGTAGCGTCCCGAAGTAATGTGTGGCGAAACTACGTACGTTTTGTACACTAGAAAGTTATCGCGATAAAATTGTGGTCACATTAGCGACTTGGGTACTTTCCACGAAGTATCGTGCAATAATTAAAGATGGCCGAAATCATTTTCAAGCGTTTAACTATGGATGATGAATTGCTTTACTATTACAGCTATATTATGCTAATAATTACATAATGATTTTTATTGGATCCCTTCATGGGTTCAGCTTCATAATGGTGTAAAAATTCTAACACCATTTCATCACTCCACTCCATATTTATTGATTAACTGGAGATCCTCGAACGCGTCTAAACACATCGAAAATTCCGTCGAAATGAAAAACGCTAGTCTGACCACAGAGCGCAATATATTAGCGCGCTAAAACCATAGAGTTATATGTATAGAGAAGCTATCCCGAATAAATATTTTGTTCCATTTTGGTAACAGTTAAACTAAAGTCCGCTGCAGCGCTAAAAGAATAAATAGGTAATCTAACGCGATCATTGAAGCACACAGCGCTAGATCGCTTTATAGTTGTAATTTTCTCGCGACCAAAACGTCGTGAGATGTAGGCATTTCATGCGCACTTACGCGTTTCGTTCAACGTTATCTAACAAAGCGTGGTACTATAGACTTTACACCGCAGAAGTGACACAGTTTTTGTACCTACAAAGATTCATTAGAACTCATACAGCATACTCTATTTCAAAGTGTATTATTAAGTAGTTAAATAAATAAAAATAATAGTAAATTATAAAAGAAAATGAACTATTATATGTTACTTTGCTTTAACATACGACAATAGTTTTGAGTATCTGTGTGATGACGGAATAAGAATACAATTCATCACTACCAGTCTTGGTCGTGGATATCGTAAAAGGCGACTAAACGATATAATATGCATATAACATCTATCAAGAGAAGGAAAACTCGAAACAGAACCCTATACCAACCTGTTTGATCTTTGACAAATAAGTATTAACTGATACATACATACATATCATCACGTCATATCCCTTGCAGGGTAGGCAGAGAGAACAGAGTGCCAGAGAAGATATTAACTGATAACATAAACTAAAGGAAAAAAGAATATAAATAATGGTGTGACATTTAAATGTAGAATATTTTTTTTTATTGTGCTAATTCGATATTATTACCTATTTGTACACTTTAACAACAAAACATTTTACTTAGTTAAATAAAGAATTTTTATTCACATCCATCATGTGCAAGTTTTGATTGGTATTATTCGAATTATCGTATTAACAACGCTGCTCTGTATACATCTACACTCCATGATGGTCGCAGTCACACTAAAGTGAGGTGTACGGATTGCAGTACAGTTTAGTCGAACAAAGCAAGTGTTCGGAACGCGAAATCTAGTACGTAGTACATATATATCGATGTGCTTACTGAAAGGTTTCCTTACGGTAGCTGCGTTGAGCGGGTCTTTCCCTTCCCTCAAAGGTGATTAAGAGGAGTAATGGCTGGTCTAGTAGTTAACTCGTGATCGGGTGCTGCTTGTGGGATCTGATCCAGCTATAATCTTTTCCGTTGTATTTAAATTTTATATTATATCGGAGTTTGAAGGGCATCACACTGGAGCTAATTATTACTATTCAGGTTGAACTACTTTTTTTATAAAAATGTCAAAACAGAAATAATATTAATAGACAAACCCGCTGAATTTTTTGCCGGATCTTCTCAGTAGCAGTTACGTTCCGATCCGGTGTTAGCTTATTCGATTAATTTAAAATATTAAAATTGACAATATGTAAGTGCCCTCTTTTTTTTTACCCGACTGAAAGGAGTGGTATTGTGTTTAACAGTCTATGTATGTATGTTTGTATGTTCCTTTAAAGCACTATATATACCAAACGCCTGGGCCGATTTTTATGATTCGCACGTCAATCGATTCCTCTTAATCCGGCGAGTGTCACTAAAGATATGACGTTATTGAAAATTCAATATGGCGACTACTGGACGCCATATTGTGAAAATTAAAAAAATTAAAGTCAACAAACTATATCGAGTGGGGTATCGTTAAATAGGTATTTAAAAATCATTATTAGTTTTCTTTCAATATTTTTCGATTTGATTGACCGTTTAGGATCTATATCGATTTAAAGTTTCGTAACAACCTTTCTCACATAGGTATAGGTTTTTTAGACAATTAAAATTTACGATGAAAAGACGAAAAATTCATATAACTGGATGTGGATGGACATATACTGAAGTATCTATTAGGTATATTGTCCAATATACCATAGGTAGTCCTACCTAAAGTATCTAATGTCTGACGTCGTCTGATCTGACTGATGTCGGGATCCTTTATTCGACAGCAAATCTAACTTTTCAATGGATCCCTACTGTTCAGTTGTCATGTTCTATTATTAAAATATATTTCATTTTCTGCAATAGTATTTATTCAATAATATATTATGGAATTCTAGACCACCGGACATCTAAGTGCTTGTCTTTTTCTTTTCAGTTTTTTTATTATGTACGTTATAGTTTTGGTGACTTTTTACGCAGTCGGGTTTTTGATTTTTTTAATATTTTTTTTTTTTGTTGGACTATGGATGCGTCTCGCCCCGCCGCATCGGTCCGGGGTGACGGAAAGGCGGCGCGTGACCCCATAGACCCACCGTAAAACTCCTATCTCTTCGCCGTGCGAGCGGACCACCGGTACCCGATTTTTGACTTCGGTAGCCCGCCCGGCATATGTAAGTGCCCTCGCAGGCTTTATACATAATACCTAAATGAAATGCCGAACGAACGCCTGGTTTAGAAGATATACAATGCGAAAGTGGAAGGATGTAGGTACCGAGGGAGACCGAGACTAACCTACCTAGACCAGATCGGTCATGTACTGAAGGAAGGTGGAGTCAAGAGTCTCCGAAACCGGCGAGCGTGTATGAAGAGAATTATGAATGTTGAGGAAGCGAGTGAAGTATGCAGAGATAGAGTTCTCTGGCACTCTGTTCTCTCTGCCTACCCTGCAAGGGATATGGCGTGATGATATGTATGTATGTGTATGTACCTAAATGAATTTGAATTTAATTATAATTCTAATAATGCGTTCTCATGGAATAGTAATTCAATTTTAATGTTATTTTAATTGGGCAAAATTACAATGATTTTAGTTCTAATTATCTTACTAGATGGCGTTAGCGTCAATAGAGACGCGATGGATTCGTTATCATAATTTAGTCATAAAATTTCATCTTGTAAATGTTACTTCTGTTATGTCGCTTAAGGCTTTGTCCAGGTTAAAAGTCCTTAGCGTTAACCCATAGTCCGAGTTAAGCTATGAAAGTCATCTGCGGCTAACAGATAAAATACACTACACGAAAAAGAAGTTTCTAATCACACGGCCGAATCCGAATGGAGGTTGACTATAAAAATAAAAACGTTTAAAATAAAAGAAACAAGCAGTTCTTATTAAAAAAAAAAAAACATATGAGACAAACGTTAAGTATATCCATAATAAATATTCACGTGGGTGTATATTTAGTGTTGATTATGCAACAGAAAATCTTTTAAGTTTTCGTTGATTAGATTTATCTATGGTATTAGAATCATACGTTGTCACATCTTATATTTAGTTCTACTATTAATATTATAAATGTGAAAGTTTGTGATAATGTTTATTACTCAATTACTAATAAACCGTTGTAGATTTGAATGAAATATTTTATCCGTGTGGAGACGGAGTAAGAATACAATTCGCCACCCCCTATCTTATCTGTGGGTGATCGTAAGAGACGACTAAGGGATACAAAATGCATATAACATCTATGCAAGAGACGGAAAACTCGAAACAAACACTATATCAACACGTCTGATCAGCGTGGCGATCAATTTCCCTCCCATTATGGAGGAGGCTCGAGCCCAACAGTAGGACTTATGTGAGCTGAGACAATACAATTTGAATGAACACTGACACAGATAGATAGGCAAACGAGCAAACAGCACACCTGATGATATGAAGTGTTACTGCCGCTCATGAATCTTTGAATACCAGGGCTACAACTAGGCCGCTGCCTACCTATGATAACCCCAAACCCTCACAGAAAGTTGGGGTGCCAGCTCTCTTGCTCACTGATCGAAGCACAACAGTATATTGATACTGCTCAGACGTTGTTTTTCTACGAGATTGTGGTACTACCCTGGACGGACCGGCCCGCGGCTGTAGACAGAAAACTGTGTAGTGATAGGGGCTAATGTACAATTGTAACATTGTATAGGTAAAATCTAAATACATGGATGAACGTAATAAATACATATACATATGTATATTTATGTAATAAATGCTGTGTGGTAATGGCTACGAATACTACGAACTCTTACTTTGCTCGTGGATGTCGTAAAAGACGATTAAGAACCTTATAATGACCTGGGCCAACTCTATCTGATGCCGTTTGGTCAACAATTACATTCCCTATGAGGGTTGACGTCTGGCAGGCAGCCAGGTCATAAAACTATTGCTAATAACTTTTACAATATTTACTATGAAAGAAGAGTACATATTGTATCGACCCCAAGCAATTGAGATAAGAGTAGGAGAATGATGATGCATGTATATTTATGTAATTAATTGTACCTACTATTTCACAGATTTAAACAATCTCAGAGGTCGTTTCGTAGATCGTTACAAAGCCCATTCGCTTATACGGTAATGGGATTGCTATAGTGTTAGGTTTTTCTATTGCTTGTAATTCCAAATTACTAAGATTTAGCATTTAACGTGATAGGTTATTTATAAAAACTTGTTTACGAGCGAAAAATTAATGTCATACGTGAAACATGAACTTAGGATGATAAATGCTAAATCTCAATAATTTGGATAATAGGGTCGTGTCATCAGTGAATACAATCCTAAATGTAAAGTTAAAGTATGAAATCGGTACAATGTGTAATCTTTGTCCGGTAGATGACGCACGTCGCCCATAAAGACGACAAAATTTGATAGACATAATTTGATTGTTTATAATCGCTATTGTTTTGTTAACTTCGTCTGTTCGTCTGTGTAGCGTACCACCAGTTAGGCTAATTTCTTGATCGATCTGGGTAATGATGTATCTTGCGGTTGACCGTAATTCAAATTCAAGTCGTCGGAAGTGGGTCAAATTTTGAATACGTCGTAATATACGAGGTGTAAGGTATAATTCGAGATGTTTCTAATATAATACGGTATTTTACGGGTACAATCAAATACTAGTAGATAACTCTAGATCGGGTGCCGCTTGTAGGATCCGATCCAGCCATGGTCTTTTACATTGTAATTAAACAACTGGGTTCGAAGGGCATCACAATGAAGCTAATTCTTACTAAGCATGTTTTGCTATTTTTTTTATAAAAAAATCAGTAAAGAAACAACGATAATAGACAACCCCGCTGAGTTTCTTGCCGGATTTTCTCAATAGCGGTCTGGTTGCGATCCGATGGTAGTTTATTGGATTAACTTATAATGGTAAAACTGACAATATGTAAGTGCCCTCGCAGGGTTTATACAGCCAGTTAGAGATATCAGTTGTGAAATATCAGTGTCAGTTTAGAAATATTATTATAAATATGTTTCAATAAAATAACTAAATGGAGTAAACGAGCCTTAGCTTTGCACCGCAGAAAATGTATCAGTTTTTATTAAAAAAAAAATGCATTCTACGCCTATCAACAATACGACGCTAAGTCAAAAGCGTTAATTTAATGTAAAGCTTTCAATATTCACACTTAACACTTTTTTCAGAATATTACTTTCATCGTCTGAACACATTTTTTTTATGGCCGGTGGTGGCAAACGAGCAAGTAGCACATCCGATGGTAAGTGATATTGCCGCTCATGGACCCTTGCAATATACCAGGGCAAGCGTTCACTCGTTAACTTATCCGTCACTGGCGTAACTTTCAAACTTTTGCTAGTGCATTTATATCTTATTTTATTTATTCACTTTATACCATACATTCATCCCAATACACATCTCTGCTACATGCAGTCGTCTCTCATCCGTCGCTTTTGTAACCCAATATATACATAGCCCTATACAATAATGGAAGGTTTATTAAAGTTTTTCTTAACAATACTTATATATGTTATCAATTATAATGGTAGGGCCATTTTTTGTTGTTATAAAATTATATTTTGGTATACCATTATTTTGCAACAGCGTAGAATATGGCCTTTTTCCAAATGGTGTCATTTTAGGCAACCATTGGTTTGCTGACGTCGTGGAGAAATCTGTACCTAAAAAAATTATGGTCACACTACGCCCATAAACAACAAATCAAAGTCATAAAGATTCCAAATACGAGTTGTTAATAAAACGTACTTTTTTTTTGGATTCTTGATAACTGGATTTTAAGTCAATATTGTATTCACATTTTAGTATGTATATTTTATTATGATGATATGTAGAAAGTAAATAGTTTATGGAATTGTTAATAACCCTGCTTGGTTATGAGCAAGACGGAGGAATTATGTACTTATACGCTAATCAGATGTTTATCTTTTATAGAATTGGTTATATATTAAAGATAGGTTAAAATAATATTAACCTATCACTAATATCTATATTAGACCAGTTCAAAAAAAAACGACAATTTTTTTTTTCAACACCCGCAATTAAATATCTTCCTAATCATGAAAAAAGAAGCCTGTGAAAACGGCAGCTCTTAATATTAATACACAACATCACAGAGGACAGAAACATCTACAAATAGAAGGGTTTCACCAACAACAAGACCACCAGCGCCAAGAAGAAACCCTAAAAGACATGTCGCTCAACATCTATGACACATTAATTGCGCTCTTCAAGCTTTATCCAATTGTAATAAAGCCACTTCAAGAACATTAATTTTATAAACAAACCACCATAACAATTAAATTAAATATAAAAAGAGCACGGACAAAAAGTCTGTGGAATAACATACTCATAATAAAAAAAAAAAATTAATACTAAGAGGTCGCTCATCGTGAATTTCTATTTTCCATTTAAATAACATGGGAAAAATTTTTTTCAACTTTGGAATTTTATAACTCATTTTTAAATAAGTATATCGGAATGAACGATACATATTTTTTAAGTAAATTGAACGCTCTAAATAAAATGTCTCTTATGTTTTTCTTGTAAGTTCACTCCTTTAATAGTTATTTTAGTTTAAAATTCAACATGTAATCAATTTAACGCTTTTCTTAAATTTTGATATAATAATGAAACTTATCTTCGAAAAAAAAATTCTACAATTTCTAAATTGTATAGTTAAAAGGTCCAAAGTTTAACACGATTATTTACAGTTTATAAAATTTACAATTTTCACTTTAACTATCAAAACCACGAATAATGAAATGCTAATAACAACAACTAAATACCTACAAATAATCCAACAATGACATCTTCATTAAAAGACGACATCTTAGGAAGTCTTTTTTTAATTATTGTAATAAAAATATCTATATTCTTAACGGCGTTGATCGCGAATGAATTTGAATTCAATATTTCAAGCAATTTTTTTTAACCGACTTCAAAAAAGGAGGAGGTTCTATGTTTCATTGTATGTATTTTTTTTTTATGTATGTTCAGCGATGTTTTTGTCAATTGAGGGCCGATTTGGAAATTATTTTTTCTTTCTAAAGGGTATATTCCAGAGGTGGTCCCATTGTCACCAAGTGATGATCTGATGATGGGAAGTCGTGGAAATCGAGGGCAACCCTCAAATTTTATAGTCACATATTACGTGTCTCATATATTTTCATAAGCTCTTTAAATATCTGCATCTGGCAGTGATAAACTCATTTAGGTGAGCTGATGATGGAAGGTACATCTCCTTAATAGTTAGGAGTTGGAGGATAATTCTTTCAGTATCATACGTCTGCATAGACTTTTAGCTGTTTTCTTTCGAGTTAACTCCCGAGTGGTCCCATTGTCACCAAATCATGATCTGATGATGGGAATTCTTGGAAATCGAGAGCAACCCTTAAATTTTATAGGCACATACATATTACGTGTCTCATGTATTTTTCAAAACTATTCAAATATTTGAATCTGGCAGTGAACATTTCATTTAAGTGAGCTGGTGATGGAAGGTACATCTCCTTAGCGGTTAGGAGTTGCAGGATAATTCTTTTAATATCATATGCACGCATAGACGTTTAGCTGAATTCTTTCAAGTTAACACCCGAAGTGGTCCCATTGTCGCCAAATCATGATCTGATGATGGGAATTCATGGAGATCGAGGGCAACCTTCAAATTTTATAGGCACAAATTACGTGTCTCATATATTTTCCAAAGCTATTCAAATATTTGCATCTGGCAGTGAACATTTCATTTAGGTGAGCTGATGATGGAAGGTACATCTCCTGAACGGTTAAGAGTTGGAGGATAATTCTTTCAATATCATACGCACGCATAGACCTTTAGCTGTATTATTTCAAGTTAACCGCCGAGGTGGTCCCATTGTCACCAAATCATGATCTGATGATGGGAATTCATGGAAATCGAGAGCAACCTTCAAATTTTATAGGCACATTTTATGTGTCTCATATATTTTCCAAAGCTATTCAAATATTTGCATCTAGCAGTGATAATCTCATTTAGATGAGCTGGTGATGGAAGGTACATATCCTTAGCGGTTAGGAGTTGGAGGACAATTCTTTCAATATCATATGCACGCATAGAACTTTAACTGTGCTGTTTCAAGTTAATCATGTAAGCTAATAATTGAAGGTACTACTCCAAAACGATTAGGAGTTAGGTAATTCTTTATGTTGCCGATATATGATCTTTGTTACGTAGGTAGAAAATAACATACCAAGCTGGAAAGATGAACCTTTTTTAATTCGCCTTTCTCAAAGTCGAACTGTTGTAAATATATATACATATGTATCATCATCTGAACTTAAGCTTCTCTCATATTTCGCCACAAATTGCCAAACTTTTATTCACCAGCAATTATCAGTTCGTTGAGCGATGTGGCCTGCCCATTGCCTCTTAGTGTGCTAATTCTTCGTGATATGTCGATTACACCCGTTATTCTATGGATTAGCATATTTTGAATTCTATCTTGTACAGAAACGAGCGACCTTACCCCGCTCCATAGTACGCTGAGCGGCTTTGAGTTTTGTTACGAGACCCATATTTAGCGCCCACATTTTCATATCATAAACCATGACTGGTCATAGACGTGTGCCTTCAGACACTAAGATATGTATGGGTGAGAAGATTCTCTTAAGTTTCCTAAACGCTGTCCAACCGTATTGGATAATTGTATCAAATTTTTTTAATTTAAATACTTACCTATTTATAACCGTCTTATTATATGGCTTACGCTTTCTCCTGGTATAGTCTTTTGAGTAGTTTATTAGACCTTAAGTTGCAAAAAGCTGTCCCCTTAAGAGTCTTTACACAACTCAGTGCAATATAAAACTGATCATTGGCAAGGATATTATCCCCATTGCCCGCTTACCAAGCCATTAAGGACAGAGATATTGCATTTTACCATGACTCTGGAGCCTATGTCTAGTTTTAACAATTGCATCAAACCGTCACAATTATTTACATCACTTGGATGTTGGTAGTATCTCATACCTAAGTTGCTGCCTCACGTGACGCATCGATAGCACATTATATGGTGTATACGCGAATTGATTGAAACAGTGAAATTTAAACCATTGGCAATGAGATACAGCATTTCTTTTACATTTTTTCTAAATACGTTCTTTATTTTTTATTTTGATTCCCTACTTCTATTCTTCCTTATGCCACGTGCATTTTTAGTCTATCTATTCATAGTGCTATATTTAATAAATAATTTAATTTATATGAACTAGTTAAAATTATTACTTAACTACGATTATTTACACTAAAAAATAAAAAAATAATTAAACTGTTAATTAATTATATTGTTATATGCAATTTATTAATTTTATAATGTTTTTTAATATTTACGCGAGTATTGCTAATTATTTATTATTTTTAATGTTATTTATAATATATGAACAACATAATGATATGACATAATGAGGGGGGCATAGTCCGGAGCGTGCTCGTTCGCGTCCCCTGCCAGTCTAATTAGACTGCTAATCCGGCTCGAGATGCGTACCGCAATGCGGGTTAGGGCGTCCCCCGGAGGCGACGCGTACCGACCCGCCCCCGTCGGTACGAACATCGGCAGTTACGGCGATGGGGGCCGCCACCCATCACGCCTTGCCCAGTCAGGCGAGTCGAGGAGAGCAGAGTGCCGGGTGGGCACGTGGAATGTAAGAGGTTGTGTGGGAGGTAAGTTGCACGAGCTGATATCCGTCATGGCGGACAAACAGCTAGACGTGCTCTGTGTAACAGAGACCAAGCGAAGGGGCAGCGACGCCTGCGATCTTCCTGGTGGCGGGATGGCTCTGTGGTCTGGTGTACCACAGAGCGATCGAGCCAGCATGGGGGTAGGAGTACTGCTGTCCTCTCGCTTGGCCTCAGGTGTGAAGGATTACGGAATGTATGATCACAGACTTCTTTGGGTCCGTATAAAACTTGGTGTCACCAAGGTATTCATGGTTGTAGCATATGCTCCCGTAGGATCCTCGGTGGCATCAGACCTAGAGAAGTTTTGGGATAATGTTAGGGAAGTTCTGGATATGGCAGAAACCAGTGAACGCGTGATTGTATGCGGAGATTTGAAAGGATGGGTGGGGACCAAGCGTCCCGACTATGAGGACGTACTTGGTCCATTTGGTGATAAGAGAGTGAACGACGCAGGTAGGCTCATAGCGGATGTATGCATGGAGAGAAACCTTATTGTGTCTAGCACATTTTTCCAACATAAGGACATCCATACGTATAAATGGAGAAGAAATGAACAGAAAAGTATAATAGATTTAATTTTGGTAGACAGTCGCCTCCGAAGCTAAATATTGGACGCAAGAGCCTACAGGGGCCCCACAGTCGATACGGACCACTATCTCGTTATTGCGAGATTAAGTGGTCTGTTCAGAAAGTGGAGGCACTGGCGAGAGCGTGTCCACTTCGGAGGGCTTGAAAGAATAAAGGTTGAAAGGTTGCAAGAAGAGTGTGTAAGAGAAAAGTATGCAGAGGGTGTCCGAGAACGGCTGACGATGGCAAGCCAGCCGCAATCGGACATGGAAGAATGGTGGAGAGTATTGAAAGAGAGTATGGTAGACACAGCGAAAGAAGTATGTGGAAGTTCAAAGAAGCATAGAAACACAAATGGTGATGCATGGTGGGATGCGGAAGTGGCAGCTTCCGTAGAGCAAAAGAAGAAAGCGCGGCTGGACTATGTCTCTTCTTTGAATCTGAATGACAGTATGACTGAACAGAAGAAAGAAATATATCGGCAATGTAAGAATGAGACCAAGGCCTTAGTGAAAGAGAAACGTGATAGAGCAAGTATGAGTGCAGAAGATAGGCTGACTAAAAACTTCGAGGGTAACACCAAACTCTTTTGGAGGGAGGTGAAGAAGTCTCGGGGTGGTTGGTCAGCCTTCAGAATGAATAAAATAAGGTCTAAAGGTGGAGACATTCTTACACAAACAAGATCAAGTGTTCTCTCTGCGCAACATTGTGGAGAAGCATCTGGCCCTAGGTCAGAGGGTTTTCTGCAGTTTTGTGGATCTGGAGAGAGTATTTGACACGGTTGTACGAAAGGAACTTTGGGACATTTTACCGGAGTATGGTATTAACGGTAAACTGCTGCAGGCTGTGCAATCCAGTTACATGGGCTGTAGAGCCTGTGTGCGGCTGGATGATGGAATGTCGCCTTGGTTTGACGTCAATATCGGCGTTAAGCAGGGCTGCGTTCTATCAGCCAGGCTGTTTATCACATATCTGGATAAATGTCTCCAAAGGTTGAACGATATGAATGTGGGAGTCCAGATGGGTGACTCAGTGGTCTCTGCTCTGCTTTATGCAGATGATGCAGTTCTGCTGGCACAGTCAGCGACTGACCTGCAGACCCTAGTCTACACAATGACAGAAGATTGTAAGAAAAGGGGTCTACGCGTAAATGTGAGCAAAACCAAAATAATGGTCTTTGAAAGAGATATGATAGAAGAGAGATGAAGCCAGAACAGATGTAAGAGTAACAATAGGTAATGATGTACTAGAGCAAGTGGATGAATTTGTATATCTTGGATGTGGATTTAGCCGAGATGGACGGTACACCACTGATATAGAGCGAAGAGTGAATGCGGGAAATAGAGTGAACGGAGCGTTGGGGCAACTTCTCGGCAGCCACCACCTCAGCCAGAAGGCACGTGTAGCAATACATAACGCAGTGCTTGTCCCAACATTACTGTATGGAAGCGAGAGTTGGGTATGCAGAAAAGAGTATGAAAGTAAAATTAATGCGGTCGAAATGCGATCTCTTCGGCAAATCTATGGAGTTAGGCTGACCGACCGCATTCGTAACGACGACGTAAGAGAGCGAGTAGGTATGAAAGAGAGTATTGGTGTAAAGATGCGAAAGGGAATGCTCCGATGGTTCGGACATGTGGAAAGAATGCCGAACGAACGTCTGGTTAAGAAGATATACAATGCGAAAGTGGAAGGATGTAGGTACCGAGGGAGACCGAGACTAACCTACCTAGACCAGATCGGTCATGTACTGAAGGAAGGTGGAGTCAAGAGTCTCCGAAACCGGCGAGCGTGTATGAAGAGAATTATGAATGTTGAAGAAGCGAGTGAAGTATGCAGAGATAGTTCTCTGGCACTCTGTTCTCTCTGCCTACCCTGCAAGGGACATGGCGTGATGATATGTATGTATGTATGTAATGATATGACGAAGTAAGAAACATTTACTTTTCATTTAGGTACAACTCAAGAACCGGAGAGTATTATAATAAAGTTGAAATCAGCTTAAATAAGAAACATCTAGAAACCTTCCATTGGCTTATAATTTTTTTTCAATATAACGTTTAAAATACGACCTTAAAACTCATCGTAAATATGGTGGCAAAATCCACCAATATAGACATTTATAAAATTTAAAAAAAAATTTAAAAGATTACCATATAAGAACTAAGTAAGAATACAATTCATCACCCTTTTTCTTGGGTGTCGTAGAAGACCACTAAGGTATGTAATATACATGTAATTATTATTTGTACAAGAAAACTACTTGAAATAAAACCCTATACCGCCACGTCTAACCATCGTTGTATAGTATGTCAATTTGCCAGCCATTGCGGAGAAGAAGAGCCCTAAAACTGTGAACTATACGAGCTGAGATGATGGTGATTATAAAACGTTTGACTGCAGAATCAGAGAACGTTCAAAACCTAAAGTCTATAAATTGAAATACGTCGACTGCACAAGTAGAGCAGTAGTTTAAGTACCGAACTCTCAGTAAGACTGTTCTGAGTTTGAACGCCAGGCAGACAGTTTACTTGTGCGATTCAGAAATAATTGTTACGTGTCATTTTCAATGAGTGTCTGTTACTTGTATGTTGATAAAGTCTATTTTCCCCTCAAGATTTTATTCCATAGTACTGAGGGTAATCATTAAAAAATATATATCATTATAAATTATGTGCCTTCTATTGCCAATCATTATCTCATTCCATATATGTTTGAAGTATAAGAACGCAAGCATAATAACATAATAACGCAACTCATTAAAACGGTTTCATCTTTTATAACCTCGGCGTAAAAAGAGGTCTGTTTATCACCCCTCTCTTAACGCATTTGTGTGTATCAGTATGTCTGTCTGTGGCATCGTAGCTCCGAAATGAATAGACCAATTATGATGAGGTGTTTTGTTTGAAAACTGACGTGATTGAGATGATTCTTAGCCACAATTTGTAAATATCTATTCAGGCGTTTCAAAGGCTCTTTTTTTAGTTGCCGTAAAAATCATAGACGTATAATGGGAATTTTACTTACAAACGTATGCCTATTGGATTTAATTGTCAAGGAGGATTGACGTCAGACAGGCGGGCGGTCGTAAAACTATTGTGAATAACCTTTGAGATATGTACGATGGAAGAGGAGTACATATTGCGTCGACCACAAATAATTAGGAGAAGAGCAAGATGACGATGATGGTTGGTTGGTTCTTTTCGTCCATTCGGACAGGCAAAGGGTTCAAATGCCATACAGCCAAGTCTTATTTAATTATTTTTCATATATTGTTCATCATTTCTTCATATTATGTAGTCTTAATAGTCATCACCACCGTGACTTATTGTAGGACATGCAAATTTCGCTTCGTATCATATTTACGTCTTAGGGAAGATAGCATACGTACCTTGGGGTACGTAACAGGGGTGCTCCCATACAACAAACGTGATTTTGGCTCCTTTTTGCTCGATATATTTTGTTGGTTTCTATTTTTACTTTTTGATTTTTTAATTTATTTTTCATTATTTTTATTATATTTAAATATATCTTCCAAAACGCCAGATATTATAATATAATACAAGATAACATTTTTATATTCACGCCAAAAGGCCAACAAGTACAATAATTTAGGGCACCACATTATTTTTTTTTTCTTATTGTAAATCAAACAATAATACTCAAATGATATTTTTATATCTCCTCTCTTCTCTTTTAGGATATATTGTCTTAATATGGACTTATGATGAGGAAGGATGAAAGGCAAGAAGGTTCGATCGGGATCGATATGATTGTGAATCCAGGTAAGCATCGTGAGAGATCTAAAAATAAATGGAACAATTGTGTGAATAAGGATATGAGTCTATGGAAGATAAGGACGTGTTGAGCCAACCTCACTGATGTGTGGGATGAGGGCAGGCTAATAATGAATGGTGATTGCCTATTCTTTAAGAATTTATCACGTTAGCTGATATACAATACTCGTATACCATAGTAGCGGTAGGGCAAAACTTCGTCAATTATCTGTCTATAGTTGCGGTCCGATCCACCTAGGATAGTAGTGGTGGAGAGTGTGGACTCTCGCAGGAGATTGACTAAAATCTAAATGGCAATGTGCTGTTGCGCTTCGTTAGGTGAGCGATATAGCCGGAAACCCAATTTTCTGGGTGAGTATCAGTTGATAGGCAGCGGTCTGCAACTTTAGTATTGCAAAGGTCCATGGGTGGCAGTAACTCTTACCATCAGGTGTGCCGCATGCTCGTTTACCACCATAAGCAATAAATATATATATACATACGTCACAGTGCAGGGTTGGGGCCTCCTCCTCAATACTAAACAAATTATCTACTTGAAATATAGAGTAATCCTAAATGTATCTTACACTATTCGAGATAATTTGGAGTTTCTTTATCATCACGCTGGGCAAACGTGTATAGGGTATTATTTCGATTTCTCCTTCTGTGGCATAGATGTTGTATACTTGGCAATTTAGCATTTTTTTTTTGTTTCTATGTTTTGGGACATTAATACAAATAATTATAAAAAAATGTATTAGACCGGGTTATAAAAATCATTATAATAAACTTCATTTCTATAATAATACGCATATTATATCCACTCGGGGTTGATGTATTCTTACTTCATCACGGAAAGAAATGGAGTTTCTTATAAAATTATATTAAAATTTAATTATTTAAATTAATTTGTGAATTAAATTAAATTTTATTATATTCGTGTGGTGACAAAGTAAGAATACAATTCACCACCCCATATCTTACCCGTGGGTGATCGTAAGAGACGACTAAGGGATATAAAACACATAACATCTATGCAAGAGAAGGAAAACTCGAAACAAAACCTTATACCAACTCGTCTGACCAGACTGATATAGTAGGTTAATTTCCCTACCATTATGGAGGAGTCCCGAGCCCAACAGTGGGACATATATGGGCTGCGATGATGATGATGATGAAAATTTTATTAGAACAAATCACACAACTAAATATAAAGACAAATACATAATGATTCCTTGATGTTTACGCGAGTATTATACATATAATAAAAAAACTATTATATATTTACGGCTTTTACCGGACTTCAATTAGATTTTTAAATACCCAACATTTAGTACAACATTGAGCGTATATATACACGATAGGAGTAAAGTATTTCACGTCCAACAAATCATCGTTATTAAAGAAGCGATAAAGATAATTCCGTAAGAAATATTTTCATCAAACAAATATATTTACAAAGGTATATATACAATAATAGTTTGAAGATAATCGGAGGGCTAAATTGGTCGCCATATTAGCAGTTATACTAAATCGATATGCAATAATGTCCATAAAGAGAGACAGTGCGAATACATCTAGAGTGGAGGTGAAACGGCGGCCTCTATAAATATTGATTTTATGTGAGAGGGACGACCACGGTAGGGTTGACACAGTGGTGTAAACTTTTCTTGCTGTATTGTAAAACCACTAATATTTTCTTTATGGTGATGGAGTAAGAATTAACCACCAAATCTTGCTCGTGAGCGTCGTAAATGATAACTAAGGAATATAATACGTATATGACATCCATACAAGTAATAAAATCCTATATTAATTAGTTTGATCAACGTAGTAGTAGATCAATTTCCCTCCTCATTGTCGGGTAGATAGCATACCGTCACCTTAAGACGTAAATATAATATGAAGTGAAATTTGCATGTCCTACAATTAGTCACGGTGGTGTAGTGGCAGCACGATTGGGCCGGAATCCCAATAGGCGCGGGTTCGAATCCCGCTTGTGACATCATTTTTCATTTCGTAATCGGATTTTATAAATAATTAAGCATATTAAATGCTAAATTTCAGTAATTTAAATAACAAGGTTGTGTCATCGTTTAATACAATTCTAACTGTAAAGTTTTAAGTATTAAGCCTATAACAATGTGTAAACATTGTCGGGTAGATAGCATACCGTCACCTTAAGAAGTAAATATAATACGAAGTGAAATTTGCATGTCCTACAATTAGTCACGGTGGTGTAGTGGCAGCACGATTGGGCCGGACTCCTAAGAGGCGCGGGTTCGAATCCCGCTTGTGACATCATTTTTCATTTTGTAATCGGTTTTTATAAATTTCCCTCCTATTTTGGAGGAGGTTTAAGCCCAGCTTTGGGTATGCTGAGATTTTCATGATAATAATCCATCATGTACATAAAAAAAGCTGATAGCTTATTTCGGGGTTGACGAGAGCTTGAAATACCGAAACTTAATACCTGAAATTTTGACAGTAGTTTATTTTAGTGACGTAGAAATCCATCGACATAGTCTCTGTGAGAGAATTTTACGAAATTCGACACTAAAAATATGAAATGCAATGTCAAAGTTTGTATGGAAAGGAAAAATCTATAACCATTGCTTTCAAATTAAGCCTAAATGTTTAGCAATCACTATTCCTTACACATATTTAAATATATATTTCTTAAAAGTGCGCGGACTTCGGTATGAGATATAGAAGGAATCACTGGGGCCCTTACACTCGTCTATGCATCAGGGCTCTTCTGTGACGTCCACAGAGAGTCATGGCGGTCAGAGCCATCCGCGGTTACCGCACAGTGACGACCTAAGCGGCGTGCGCATTGGCCGGAACTCTCCCGTAGGACCTAGAGGTGTAGATGCTCTCCGATCTCTACCGACGGATGTCTTCTGTAAGCGACGAAGGTGGCTTCCTAACGCGCAGTGAGCTGGCCACCTGGCGTGAAGACGCCCGCCGGGACGTCATTGCCTGTTGGGTTACGCGGCTGGAGAGACCCCCATTTGGGGTTCGTACCGTTCAGGTACTCCGGCCCGTATTGATAGAATGGATGGAGCGGCGACACGCTGTCTTCTCTTTCCGGCTGGTGCAGGTCTTATCGGAGCACGGTTGCTTCGGCAAGTACCTGCACACGGTTGCAAGGAGTGAGGTGACGAAACGAGTTCCGGGAGAACTTCCTCCACGTGGACCCGGCGCCTTGGGCGGCGCAGGCGCAAGTGCGTGCGCCTGATGCCGGCTTAGCCGAAGCATCAGGTGGCCGGACCGGGGATCAGGCCAGTCACCCGGAGTGAGGCCTCCGCGTGAGGACAATGCCGACGGCGAAAGCTGCCGGGGCATCGACTCGAGAGGAAACCGCGAGGGTAAACCACCGGGCCACCGAAGACAAAGATCGGGTACCGGTGGCCCACTCGCACGGCGAAGATAGGTGCCTGCAGGGTGGGTCTATGGGGTTGCGCGCCGTCTCTTGTCGCCCCGGACCGATTTGTTGGGGCGCGACCACATCCATGGTCCACCTTGCGGGGGGAAAAAAAGGGTAAACCATCGGGCGGGCCACCAAAGACATAGAACGGGTTCCAGTGGCCCGCTCGCTCAGCGAAGAGAGATACATTGCAGGGTGGTTCCATGGGATCGCGCGCCGCTTCTTCTATCGCCCCGGACGGATTTAGCGTGCTGTGACCAGACCGCCACAAAAAAAAAACGCTCGTCTGTACAAACGCCTACAAGCAAGACGCGCATTGTTAAAGCTCTGTAATCCTTACTAATATTATAAATGCGAAAGTAACTCTGTCTGTCTGTCGCTCTTTCACGCCAAATCTACGGCATCGATCTAATTGAAATTTGGTACACAGATGGTCTAGAGCCTAAGAAAGTACATAGGCTACTTTTTAATGCGAAAAAAGGGTTGTAAAGGGGGATGAAAAGTTGTAAGGAAGTATCGTCATTTTTAAAGGCAGAAACTTGAAACTTATTTTTAAGCTATTGATTAATGATTAGATATAAATAAATATGACATTAAAATCTGTAAAAAATTTACCCTTAAGGGGTAAATAAAAATAGGGGATGAAAAACTTTAGGAAAGTAACCTTTTACGCGGGCGAAGCCGCGGGCAGAAGCTAGTTGCCTATATTTGGAATAAACATGTTATTTTGAATTGACTGCATAGATGGCGTAGTGGTTAAGATACCAACCTTCCGTGCCAGTTCCATGGGTTCGATTCCCCCGTAGAATAATACTTTGTGCGATCCATAAAGTGTTGTTCTAAGTTTGGATGTAATTTGTCTGCATTAGTTGCATGTTTGTGAAGTCCCCTGCAATACAAGGATAATTTCCTTAGTGCTGGGTGGTCTTTTTAAAATAAAAAGAAAAACATTATAGTAAAATCTGCGTTGGTTTACAGAATACTGTTTGTACAATATGAATAAAACAAATAAAAAAATCGATATTCATTAGACGTCTTTTCAAAATTGTATTCTTACTGTGTTACCACACGGAAAATATGTATGAGGTACCATAGGGTCTGTGAGAGAGCTGGAAGCACAACTGGGTGGGTTTTGAGGTTTGTAATGATAAGCAGCGGCCTAGCTATTACAGAGGTCCATGGGCAACAGTGACACTTACCATCAGGTGTGCTGCTTGCTCAGTTACCATAAGCTATAAAAAAAAAACGTCGGCTAATTTTATATAAGAAAAATAAAAGAAATAGAGTACCGCTGAAACAAAATTAAAACCATTGAAAGACACCGAGTGCCACCGAATGCGCGGCTGAATCTTGGAGAAGGACATAGGCTACATTTTTATCAACAAACCATGCGGGCGAAAGTTAGTCTATTAATATAAGTGAACGTACTTATTGACTGTAATATCTTCGACGGTATAATTTGCTTAACTTGTAAATACTTTTTTTTTCTTGGCGGTGGGTTATGGTGCGTCAAACTTGTAAATACTGTACTTAACTTCAACCTACCTATAACAACCCGCCTGTCCAGCGTGGTATCGCAGGTCAATTTTTCTTTTTATTATGGAAGAGGAGTTAGTCTAACAGCTGCAGTGAGACGTATGAGATAATAATGACTGATTTATTATTAAAAAAAAACGATGGCGGAACAGTTGCAATGTGCTGCTGTGACCGAGAGAGCCAGAAGCTCAATTTTCTGGGTGGTTTTGGAATTTTCTTTGATAGGCAGCGACGTAGCTGTATCTCTGTTATTGCAAAGGTCCATGAGCAGCATTTACCATCGGGTGCACTGCATACTCGTTTGCCACTAAGAGCAATAAAAAATAGATTATTCTGATTATTTATTATACTGATAATGTACTCCAAAAAGCACGTTTAGATATTTGTTGATTTATTATTTCCTATTGCACAGGAAATCCTGATTACACCGTTATATAAAAAAATCTATGATATTTTCTTAATTATCTGATTATCTTAAGTTATAAATTTAATTACAGCATAGATACCATAGTGGTTTGAGTTGTGGTCTCCGGTGTCGTGTATTGTGCATTCAATACCCACGCATGACATTTTGTACATCCTACAAATGTGCCCGTTTACTGTATGTTTGTAAAGTACCCGCGATAGTAAATTCCACAGTGCAGTGTTCTGTCTTTCGCGAGTACTAGTGCATGATGACGGCCCTTTTTTTTGCGGTGGGCTATGGTGTGGTCACGCCTCGCCAAATCGGTCCGGGCCGACGGAAAAGACCCGATCTTTGTCTTCAGTGGATAATGGCGCTCTAGCCGAGACCGCGAGTGATCGGGCCCAGGATTAGATGGTCGTCCGCAGCGTTTGACACATTTGCGATGCTGGTGCATCGACAGGAAATGGTTTTGGACTTGGTGCCGGTGGCCTATCCAAGTGGCGATAGAGAAGTACGTGCAGCGTAGGCGCCGTATAGGGTTGCACGTCGTCTCGGACGTTTCGAGTGAAGTGTGACCAGACCATAGCCCATTTGCCAAAAAAGGGTATATATATCTTTAAAACAAAATTAGCATAATTAATACATAAAGAGTCTAATATGGTTCAGTATAGTACGGAACTCTAAAGCAATAGATAACCGGTTCTATTCCCACCTTTCCAAACACGAAATAAAACCAAAACAGTTTATTTGTTACTCCCTAGACGTTTAAAAACCATAAAGCACAACCCTGGAGCATATTTAAAGCCCGCGGGGATGTCACATGTCTGAGGGCAGTGAGATGTGAGAAAAGGATCCCAATGCTTTCCTAATACATTAGAAAGAGACAAATATAAATCTCTCGGTTCTACCATAGACACGTACTTAGGTAATTCTTTTTATTCAATAGGTAACGGCAGGTTTTATACTTTATTATTCTTTTGTTACGAATTTTTGGCGGGATTTAATTACGAGATACGTAAATTGAGCCTTTTTTGAATAAGAAAAAGAAAGACTTTTGATGTTAATTTTTTCTTTTCGCATATCTTTTGGCACAGTTGTAATGTATTTTGTTTTGTATAAAGTAATTTAATCTGTTTAAAAGAAATGAACATTTGATAACAATTCTTAAAGAATTTTATGGCATGGTTATTAAGACTTATGCCAAATCTTTATTTGTAAATCCATTCGTAAGTTAAATAGTCGCTTTTAACAGCTATACCATAGCTACATTGTTAATAGTAACTTCAAAACACTGGTGTAACAGATTTACCAACGTTTAGTACTTCCTCCGCATCACATTACATATATATAATGCCATCAAAATTATTTAATATAACACGTTAAAACACTAAGCTATTGAATATAATACAATACCACAGAATATTTGTCCGTTCCCGCCCAAAATCCCTGATACCATTTTAATGTGATCTACGGATAGAAGCGTAATTTAATTAAAGCAAGATTAACGACCATTTCAGATAGATTATAAAATCTATGCATGATTACAGATACTTTGTTATCCTTAATTAACACTACCTATCCATGTTTATTACATAACTCTTCTATACGTATGTGAATTTCTTTTAAAAATTTATTAATGTGTTATATTATTACTTTGGATTGACAGTTGGAAACAGACTTTTAATTTAAATTTCAAAATACTTGAAGAAGACAACGTCTGTCATAATCCTTAGTAATCTATAAATATATTTATTCTATAATACAATTTCAACGTTTACATACACAATATTATTAGATTTATGAATTAAAATCTCCATATATGACCGAGACTTTACTGAGTGAAATGGCGGCGGGAAAACTCAGTGGGCATGATTTTAATTAAAATGCCACATCACACAGTGAAACATTAACAGAAACCAGAATTTAATTTGACAATTATCTTGGGATCTGATCAACACAATAATCATAAGAAATGCTAACCATTAATGTCGTATAATATTTGAAATGTCGGCATAGTAAAAGCAATATAAACCTAGATAATATCCGTAAAAAAATACTGTTATTATGATTTTAATCTAATAATAAGTTTTAGACATGGATACTGTAGAATATTAAAACAGTATAATAAAAAAATAATAAAAAAATACAATCTGGAATTTACAAAGGGTTGCTTCAAATCATTATGTTTTTTACGCCCATTAATTATATTTTAGTTAAATTTATTAATCCATGTGGTGACGGAGTAAGAATACAATTCACCACACCCTGTCTCGCCCGTGAGTGCCGTAAAGGCTCGTACGTCGTAGGCGTCGTAAAATAAAATATGTAAATCGACCCAAGAGAACAAAAACTCGAAAAAAAAAAAAACATATGTCAAACCGTCTGACTCATTTTGTTTTGTATGTAGGTCAAATTCCCTCCCGTTGTGGATGAGGCCCGAGCCCAACAGTGAGACTTTAGATAGGGCTGAGTAAAAAAAAATCCATAAGGTAGTATTTTTCATTTCATGCGTTTTGTTATACCTATATTTAAAAATAGTTTTATTTAATATTATTTATTTTATTGCTAGGCTCTGTTATACCGATATGATCTGAATATGGTGACGGTTAAGTATACTCCAAGGGTTACATTGCTTGCGAGTATCGTAAAAGACAATTAAGAGTTCTACATAGACCATGGATATTTTCTTCTGATGACGTCTGATTAATAATTACATTCCTAAGGTGGGGTTAACCTCATCAGGTACCGGTGGTCCGCTCGCACGGCGAAGAGAGAGGATTTTACGGTGTGTCTATGGGGTCACGCGCCGCCTTCTCCGTCACCCCGGACCGATTTGGCTGAGCGAGACTCATCCATAGCCTACCAATAAAAAAAAAAAATATGGTGGAGTTAACCTCAGGCAGGCGTACAGTAATAAAATTATTACCAAATTTTTTGGAAATGTACGATAAAAAAGGAGTATTTAATGCTTCCACCACAAGTAATTGGCAGAAGAGCATGATAATGATCTATTTTATTCGTAGCAAATGGGAATAGTCGAAGTAAAACTCTATATCCATTTGCTTTTTTTTATGGCCTATGTTGGCAAACGAGCAAGCAGTACACTTGATGGTAAGTGATGCTGCAGCACATGGATCTTAGCAACACCAGAAGCACAGCCAGATCGCCTACCTTGAAAAACTACTCTTCTTAAACCTCGTTTGAAGAAGGACATGTTCTAGCACTGGGGCAACACAGTAAGTAGGTAGTTCATTCCAGATCTTGCACGTACGTGGGAGAAATGATCATTGAAAACGTACAGTCGAGGACCGTATCGTTTTCAGGTGAAATGGATGAACCCTGCTACGGTGGCGAGTGGTATCAAGTCAAATAGTTCCTCAGAGCTCTCCCCGTGAAGGTAGAGTATACAGAAAGACCGGGGCCAGAGTGATACAGCTAGTAGACCCATTGGCTCATGCTCAACAGTGGAACGTATACAGGTTGAGAAGAAGTAGAACCAGTCTTTTAGTCCCAAGAAATAGAGAAACAAGCCTATGATCGCCTAGTATTGTCTGATAGTAAATTTCATATAATTTTGATAAGCACAGGACTCCTAACTTCATAATAAGAAATGGTATATAAGCCACTGGCCAAAATAGGCATTATCTAATTTAAATGCCAGGGCTGTTTTAAATTTCTTGTCTGGTAGGCAATAAAGATTATAACCTAACCGCGTTTTTGACCGCATTGCGTAATATGCCTGGTACATATTGTACAAAATTTATTTAAGCTATCTTATATTTTGAATATTATCCCATCTGGTGAAGGAGAATACTAGTTACTACCACTTTTCTTGACCGTGAATGTCGTTAAAGACGGCTAGTAGATATAATATGCATATACAATCTATGCAAAAGAAAAAAAAACTCGAAATAAAAAAAAAAAACAGCATTGATCCGTGTGGTATAATAGGTCAATTTCTTTTCCATTGTGGAGAAGCTTTCAGTCCAGCAGTGGAAAGTATATGAGCTGAGTTAATATTCACAAGTCTATGATGCTTTTTTTCATAATAATTTAAAGTTTTTAAGGTTTAAATGGTACCCATCTACTATTAAACATTTTAAGGTGTGTAGTTGTAGGCATAACTGTATAATCGCTTGATAAGCGATTCCTTGCCGTTGCTGTTGGGAACTATCTAGAAAAATGTTGTCTTTTATAGCCTGGGTGATATTTGAGCCGGTTTTTACGACTCCCGTGGGAAGGTAAGGTGATGGTAAATAGTATTCTTAACTATGCCGTTAACTCATAGTCCATCAGAAAGTAAAGAAAAGTCATTCAAGTGAGACTCGAAAGCGTTCAAAAAAGATTTCGTAAAAAACAAGACTTATCTTCATAGGTACTATTTAATGATTGGGTAGTCAGCGGCCTAAGCTACTCACCCCTTACTCTTATACTATACCCTATACCCTTACCCTTCCTTGGTCTGCAAAGGTCCATGGGCGGCAGTGACATTTACCATCAGGTGTGCTGTTTGCTCGTTTGCCACCATAAGCAATAAAAAAAAAAAATAATATTTGTAATATCGGATACAGATATACCAATATTCAGAGACCCTTTTAATTATCTACTTCCAAAAGAGTTTAATCTTCGTATTTACCTCCTCCTCGTTTTATACACGTAAGAATTAGCTAATAATAGTAAAACAGTCTAATTATAGGCAAAAAGAAAAATTGGTTACGACGCATTCAGTTTATAGGACAAAAAGATTATGAGAAAAATCATTGGCCATCATATTAATTTTTGTTTGTTTCACTAAATAGATGGTCTATTTACCTACCCAGCTAGGTACCACAAGTAATATATATTTTTTTTAAAACAAAATCTATTGTAAAATAGTCACAAATTAATTTAAATATTGCTGTGTTATCATTTATGCACCTGTGCATGAGCGCAATATATTCAATGCTAATAAATACGAATCCATTTAACAATCACTCACTACCTAGGTAAATCATTAACGGTATCAATAGTAACAAAATCTGGTGACACATTCATTATAGATACATGTACGATAAAAGGCTATTGAAAATAGCTAACTACACAAATAATCCACTCGCTTGTTAGTTGTTTTAAGCAAAATCTGTCTTATAATTTAGATGAAAACAGTTAATAGTTTTATGATACAGATAAAATGTAATAAATTAACACTTAGACACTTACCAATGCTTCACGTACATGTAACATCCACTTACATTATTTTCTTTTCACTAATGTTGGAATAATACTGTTTATTCACGAATAGTCACGAATGGAAACGAAATACAATTGATTGAGCGATTCGCAGACAGTAAACAGAAAAAAGATAGGTACAAATATAACAAGTGGCCAATAATGTTTATTGAAAACTAGCATCACTGCGACATCTTGTGATAAAATGTGAAAATAATTACATTGTATAGAACTGTCACTCTGTAACAGTTGTTATATAGTTGCATCTATATGACGACTAGGTGGCAGCACTACCATATGACCAGAATCTTCTACTAGATGTCGCTAGCATAAAATAATACAAACCTATAGTTTTATTAATGATGTTTTATTTCCAAAAGTTTTCCAAACCACTCTTCTTAATATCCCATAGCTATAGTGAGCCGTAAGTTAATGAAGAACTTTAAGGAATTTAGATGCCGATTGAGATGCTGTTTGGTGTCACATTTTATAAAACTGACAAATATTATTTTATAAAATTACTAGGTAAAATATTTATTCCCTCACTCTCGGGGAGCGTTATGTTCAAATGTGGACGGTGATAAGCTAATTAATGGACAGAAAATGTTTGAAAATGGTGACGATTTGGGAAAACAATGTGGCATAGCCATTTATTTACCCATGAATCTAATTAAATCGGCTAAGGTTACCCCAGAAGAATGGGCAGTGACATTTACCTGCTAAACTTATAACATCCACTGTAAATTTCAACTCATCTGCCTAGCGTGACGGCCCTCTTACATGGTGCCACTTGTCTGCAACAGTGGACGGCGTTAAACTAATTTATGACTTAATTCTTTTTATATAACCGTAATTATACTGTTGATTTTTTAATATCTATGCTAAACACGCGTGAATACATATAATATCCGTGCAAGAGAAGGAAGACCCGAAATAAAACCCTATATCAATAAGTCTGACCAGCGTGGCATAGTTTGTCAATTTTTTAACAACGGAAGATTGTAAGTTGCGTTTGTAACAGAAAAATTAAGAGACGAAAGCTGGACGTGATATGGACATGTGATGAGACGGGATGAAAGTAATGTTTTGAGGAAAGTTTTAAGTATGAATGTTGAAGTCTTTAGGGAAAACCAAAGAAAAGATAGAGATTGCGGATGATATAGATAGACAGAAAGTGATCACAGAGATGGCGTCTGATAGGACTGTATGGAAGTAGAGGACATATTGCGTCGACCCCAAAAGACAAGAGCAGGATGATTGTGAATGGTGATGACGATGTTGAGGACGCTCGAGCTTTGGTGTGAGACTTAAATGAGCTGAGATATTGATACACTCTAATGAAGATCATTTTTTATTTTAATAAAGTATTTCCAGCTCATATGTGGGATATATTTCGGGTCAGACGTGTTGGTATAAGGTTTTGTTTCGAGTGTTCCTTTTCTTGCACAGATGTTATATGCGTTTTATATCCCTTAACCGTCTCTTATGTTTACCCGGGTGTAAGATAGGAGGTGAATTGTATTCTTACTCCGTAACCACACGGAAAACATATTACTACTTAGGTATCTGAATAATAAAAAATAATATGTTGTTATATATTTGAATATACACAATTTTACATAATGTAATGTAAACCCTCGATGCATTTTTTTAAATGTAAAAATATTATGCTATTATAATAATAATAATAATAATAAAGACGTGGAATGTCAACGGTAGGTGTCCCATCCCAATATTTAGATTAAATTTCTCTAAAGGCCTCTGCGTGTTGGATCCTTATCCCCATGTAAGCCTACCAAAAGACCGGTTATCTTCCCTACGGAAGATCCCGTGAATAAATGGAGATACAATATAATAATAAAGCTTTATTTTCATATATTAAGCTTTATTTTCATATATTGGGGGGCATAGTCCGGAGCGTGCTCGTTCGCGTCCCCTGCCAGTCTAATTAGACTGCTAATCCGGCTCGAAATGCGTACCGCAATGCGGGTTAGGGCGTCCCCCGGAGGCGACGCGTACCGACCCGCCCCCGTCGGTACGAACATCGGCAGTTGCGGCGATGGGGGCCGCCACCCATCACGCCTTGCCCAGTCAGGCGAGTCGAGGAGAACGGAGTGCCGGGTGGGCACGTGGAATGTAAGAGGTTGTGTGGAAGGTAAGTTGCACGAGCTGATATCCGTCATGGCGGACAAACAGCTAGACGTGCTCTGTGGAACAGAGACCAAGCGAAGGGGCAGCGACGCCTGCGATCTTCCTGGTGGCGGGATGGCTCTGTGGTCTGGTGTACCACAGAGCGATCGAGCCAGCATGGGGGTAGGAGTGCTGTTGTCCTCTCGCTTGGCCTCAGGTGTGAAGGATTACGGAATGTATGATCCCAGACTTCTCTGGGTCCGTATAAAACTAGGTGTCACCAAGGTATTCATGGTTGTAGCATATGCTCCCGTAGGATCCTCGGTGGCATCAGACCTAGAGAAGTTTTGGGATAATGTTAGGGAAGTTCTGGATATGGCAGAAACCAGTGAACGCGTGATTGTATGCGGAGATTTGAACGGATGGGTGGGGACCAAGCGTCCCGACTATGAGGACGTACTTGGTCCATTTGGTGATAAGAGAGTGAACGACGCAGGTAGGCTCATAGCGGATGTATGCATGGAGAGAAACCTTATTGTGTCAAACACATTTTTCCAACATAAGGACATCCATATGTATACATGGAGAAGGAATGAACAGAAAAGCATAATAGATTTAATTTTGGTAGACAGTCGCCTCCGAAGCAAAATATTGGACGCAAGAGCCTACAGGGGCCCCACAGTCGACACGGACCACTATCTCGTTATTGCGAGATTTAGTGGTCTGTTCAGAAAGTGGAGGCACTGGCGAGAGCGTGTCCACTTCGGAGGGCTTGAAAGAATAAAGGTTGAAAGGTTGCAAGAAGAGTGTGTAAGAGAAAAGTATGCAGAGGGTGTCCGAGAACGGCTGACGATGGCAAGCCAGCCGCAATCGGACATTGAAGAATGCTGGAGAGTATTGAAAGAGAGTATGGTAGATACAGCGAAAGAAGTATGTGGAAGTTCAAAGAAGCATAGAAAAACAAATGGTGATGCATGGTGGGATGCGGAAGTGGCAGCTTCCGTAGAGCAAAAGAAGAAAGCGTGGCTGGACTATGTCTCTTCTTTGAATCTGAATGACAGTATGACTGAACAGAAGAAAGAAATATATCGGCAATGTAAGAATGACACCAAGGCCTTAGTGAAAGAGAAACGTGATAGAGCAAGTATGAGTGCAGAAGATAGGCTGACTAAAAACTTCGAGGGTAACACCAAACTCTTTTGGAGGGAGGTGAAGAAGTCTCGGGGTGGTTGGTCAGCCTTCAGAATGAATAAAATAAGGTCTAAAGGTGGAGACATTCTTACACAAACACAAGACGTGTTAAGCCGATGGAGTGAATATTTTGGCGATATGTATGCGGATGCTACGGTTGGCGCCGGTGTTGGATGTGGTTTAGTAGATCAACATTCGACAACGACGTCCTCCGATGGCATCAGTATGGATGAAGTTGAATGGGCGATAAGAAGTTTGAAAAATGGTAAGGCAGCGGGCATTGATATGGTGTCTGCCGAGATGATCAAGCTCGGTGGCTCTTGTGTCTGGGAGGCGTTCCTGTTGCTCCTCAATTTATGTTGGAGCTCGGGAATGGTTCCCAGGGACTGGAATAGCGCAGTCATCGTGCCTTTGTTTAAAAACAAGGGTTCACGTTATGACTGCGCAAATTACAGAGCCATAAGCTTGACCAGTTTGGCAGCAAAAGTGTATGGAAAAGTTATTGAAAGGAGAATGAGGATGGTGTCCGATGGTTTACTGTGTGAGACACAAGGAGGTTTCAGGAGTGGAAGGGGATGCATGGATCAAGTGTTCTCTCTGCGCAATATTGTGGAGAAGCATCTGGCTCTAGGTCAGAGGGTTTTCTGCAGTTTTGTGGATCTGGAGAGAGCATTTGACACGGTTGTACGAAAGGAACTTTGGGACATTTTACCGGAGTATGGTATTAACGGTAAACTGCTACAGGCTGTGCAGTCCAGTTACATGGGCTGTAGAGCCTGTGTGCGGCTGGATGATGGAATGTCGCCTTGGTTTGACGTCAATATCGGCGTTAAGCAGGGGTGCGTTCTGTCAGCCAGGCTGTTTATCATATATCTGGATAAATGTCTCCAAAGGTTGAACGATATGAATGTGGGAGTCCAGATGGGCGACTCAGTGGTCACTGCTCTGCTTTATGCAGATGATGCAGTCCTGCTGGCACAGTCAGCGACTGACCTGCAGACCCTAGTCGACACAATGACAGAAGATTGTAAGAAAAGTTTTTTTTTTTTATTTATTTTTTTTATTTAATGCAATTTTTTTTTTCTCTTGTTTTTATTTCTAATGCGCCGCCACTTTGGTGGCTTTGATGTCTGACGTCGGAAAAAAATAAAATAAAAAGGACATTGCTGAAAATCAGCGTTGTGGTGTTACATTGACATCACAACAAATGCTGAGCAATTATCCTTTTTTCTGCCGCAGCCGAGACGTTCACTCGATGTAATTATTATTATGTTCTCCTATTTAGCTTATAGATTTTGTGTTTTCATTTATTGTAAGGTTTATTGTTGTTTTTCTCTGTGTTCCTAACGTCTCTCCTATGTGGCACTAAATAAATACTTTCTTTCTTTCTTTCTTTCTTTCAAAAGGGGTCTACGCGTGAATGTGAGCAAAACCAAAATAATGGTCTTTGAAAGAGATAAAACCAGAACAGATGTAAGAGTAACAATAGGTAATGATGTACTAGAGCAAGTGGATGAATTTGTATATCTTGGATGTGGATTTAGCCGAGATGGAAGGTACACCACTGATATAGAGCGAAGAGTGAATGCGGGAAATAGAGTGAACGGAGCGTTGGGGCAACTTTTCGGCAGCCACCACCTCAGCCAGAAGGCACGTGTAGCAATACATAACGCAGTGCTTGTCCCAACATTACTGTATGGAAGCGAGAGTTGGGTATGCAGAAAAGAGTATGATAGTAAAATTAATGCGGTCGAAATGCGATCTCTGCGGAAAATCTGTGGAGTTAGGCTGACCGACCGCATTCGTAACGACGACGTAAGAGAGCGAGTAGGTATGAAAGAGAGTATTGGTGTAAAGATGCGAAAGGGAATGCTCCGATGGTTCGGACATGTGGAAAGAATGCCGAACGAACGCCTGGTTAAGAAGATATACAATGCGAAAGTGGAAGGATGTAGGTACCGAGGGAGACCGAGACTAACCTACCTAGACCAGATCGGTCATGTACTGAAGGAAGGTGGAGTCAAGAGTCTCCGAAACCGGCGAGCGTGTATGAAGAGAATTATGAATGTTGAGGAAGCGAGTGAAGTATGCAGAGATAGAGTTCTCTGGCACTCTGTTCTCTCTGCCTACCCTGCAAGGGATATGGCGTGATGATATGTATGTATGTGTATGTATGTATGTTTATTTTCATTCCACAATAGTTTGATTAAAATGATATACTGATATAATATAATTTAATTTACATTCCATTTCTTTAAAATGATAAAGACTACAGGATCGAATGGTAATTGTATAGAATTATTGTTTAGAATAATAATTAATTTTAAAAATAAGTAATAATATAATAATAAAAATAAATAAATTCATTCATGCAGGATATCATTAGGTATTTTGATTATTTCAATTTAGGTTATGTGGACCCCCTTAGGGTAAAGGCCTCCTCCAAACGACCATGCTATTATTAAGCTACCAATATTTTTGAATAAATCAGTATCTGAGGTGTAGATTTACTTCGTATATCCTCAATTATTCTCCCATGGAAGTTGTAAAAATAGGTTTAGGAATCATCAATAGCATAAGCAGTATTACCTTTTTTTTTGGTAGGTTATGGTCTGAACACACTCCACCCATTCCGTTCGAGGCGATGGGCCCGATAACTCACCGTGTTCCCTCCCCATTGCCATCGGGCTGGTCACTGGTACCGCTTTCTTGACATCCGTGGCCGGCACAGCGGGTTTCGGGTATTGTCTCCGTTGATACTCCCGACAACAAACAAAAATGTTGCCGGGCCATCGCACACTCGCAGTAGGTAATACCTAGCAAATTTATTTTACTAATTATAATGGTCATTCTGTTTGCCAAGCGTGGTGATTATGTTTCTTAAGAAAATGTATGCTGATTGATGGATGGTCGAAGCACTTTCATTCATCTATCCAATAGCCCGTGGACGTCCACTATTTGCCAAAAGACATCCCCCACGAGAATACTACTTAGAGCGGTACTGTGCCATCTGCGTTCCTGAGAGTCATAGCTTTATTTTCATCTATATATTTGTGGAGGAATAATATTATCGCCACGCTTAACAAGCGGATTGGCGATCGTAGTATGTGATATAAATTTCATAGGATATAGCTGCTTTCCATTCTCCTGGTGAGACGCTTAACCAATTTTTACAATTTTCACGTCACCACACGGGGGATAGGCATAATAACTCAATGAGCTCCATCTGAGAATCATTATCATCGTCATATTTTTTCTTGAGGAATTAACCAGAAATCGAACTTGGGACCTCGCGTTAAACAGTCGTGTATTTATGTTACTAGAACATCATCATTCTCCTACTCTTTTCCCAATTACTTGGGGTCGATACAATATGTACTCTTGCTTCATAGGACATATTGTAAAAGTTATTGGCAATAGTTTTATGACCGGCCGCTTGCCAGACGTCAACCCTCCTTGGGAATGTAATTGTTTACCAAATGACATCAGATGGAGTTAGCCCAGGTCATCATAAGGCTCTTAGTCGTCTTTTACGACATCCACGAGCAAAGTAAGGGTTGGTAGTATTCGTAGCCGCTACCACACAGATTTATTTGTGTTAGTAGAACAAAAAATAATAATAATTAAAATTACATATCGCTATGGGTCTCGCCTTTATACAATAAATACGTGTACATACTTCAAAGTTGTAAGCTATTTACTGCTACGTAGTGGTTGCTACGAATACTACCAATCCTTACATTGTTCAAAAGTGTAGTAAAAGACGACTAACAGCTTTACATAAACCTGGACCAACTTCATCTGATGCCGTCTAGTCAACAATTACATTACCAAGAAGTGTTGACTTAAGGCCAGCAGTCTGTCACATATCAACTACACCAGGTAATTAAGACAAGAGCAGGAGAATAATGAAGACGATGACGAGGTGTAAGGTAACATTTATCCATCCATTAATCAGCTTCTCCCCAGCAAGATATTAATTGTTCCAGGAGAATGCTAAGTAGTGCGGGTGTTTGATTTTATTTTCTGTCGGATTTTGATTCTTTACAGTCTAATATATCTACTATCTTGTAGGTATATGTTGGGGGTTCGTCATACATGAAGTGGCCCGTTTCCCTTACGAACTGTCTTCTCCAACGCCTACCGGGTCTTTTCATACCCACTTTAAGGATCTAATCCAGTTTTCTACGAATTACCGTGTCTCGAATTTTATCTTGAATAGAAATGCTGGGACTCAAACTTAGAACCTTATGATTGCCAATCGTATTTCATTCAGATATTTGTAAATAGAAGTATAACTTTAGTTGAGGTTTCAAAAACCAACTAAAACTTTTAAAATATAATTTTATGTTACAAAAATAAATACTTTTTATTGATTTCATTATAATATTTAATATGATAATTAATGAAATATAAAAAATATATTAATTATCCATTTCCTACTAGAAGGCCATCTATTATCAAGTAGGAACATTAAAATGACGTCACAGCAACGTCGACCGACCGGTTCAGACAAGTTGCACGGTACCGTTGGGTTCAACGCCCTGCTACGCGTTTTGTTTACGCGGGAATAATCCGGAAGATAGTGTATGATTTTGTGAGATTTTTAAAATTCACACGTATTATATGGCTTGTAAAATCAAAATTAACAGTTTTAAACGTTAGTTTTAAGTTTTGCGAGTTCAAAAAACTTCGCATAACTGTTATTTATTACAAATCCTTCATGTAATATAACGCAACAATTAAAACATTGTACATTTTAATTTTAGTCAATGAAACTACTAACAAAATTAGGATAGGTAATAATGGCTATTCTATTGTCCGGTTAGCTTTTATTTTAAATCATAATACCTACATATATTGAGTCATAATAAATCAGTATGCTCAAATCCTACAGTTAGATGTATAGCCAATTGTAATATTTTTTTTAAATTCTTTATACGTGCTAAGGTATCTTTTGAATTTGCTATTAGCTTCCATAGATAATTCATAAATCATCATATGCCCATCATCATTATCGATATTGGGTATACTCATTTCAGCTCATATACATCGCGATGCGGGGTTCGAACCTCCACATTAAAAGGAAAATTGACCCAGTGTTCGGAATGTAACGGCTGCATAACCGTAACCGAAACTATGGGATATCCGAAATGAAATTGTATCCGAAACCGAAACCGATATAAAATTTTCGAACAATTTCGGATAGGGTTAGTACCTACCTGTATGAGACACGCTACAATAGATTTTCTATGAACTAACCGAAGTGCGAACTGACAGCTTCTGGTTAACTAAAACTAGCCTCTCTAAAGACGATTAATACAGTAATAATCAACACATTTAGCTTTTTCCTTTTACGATTTTCTAAAAATATAATATTATATAATAAATACATACATACATATCATCACGCCATATCCCTTGCAGGGTAGTCAGAGAGAACAGAGTGCCAGAGAACTCTATCCTTGTATACTTCACTCGCTTCCTCAACATTCATAATTCTCTTCATACACGCTCGCAGGTTTCGAAGACTCTTGACTCCACCTTCCTTCAGTACGTGACCAATCTGGTCTAGGTAGGTGAGTCTCGGTCTCCCCCGGTACCTACATCCTTCCACTTTTGCATTGTAAGTATATGCGAAAGTGGAAGGATATTCTATCTATATTATATTCTATCATTATATATTTATATGATAAAATTATCGGATAATCGAAATAATTTTATATAACGATATTCTAATATTCGTATCTGCACCCAGAACCGAAAATTCGTATCCATAACTGGATAATTGGTATATTTTTATTTAGAATTTTTCTTTTCTCATAGATTATTATAGAATGAAAAATGAAAATTAACGCTAGTTTCTATCATCAGCAATAAATGTTCATTGTTAGGCTCAAGTTTCCTTACTATTCAGAGGAAAATTGGAATAATAGATACACAACGCTGGTCAATATAGGCTTTTACTTTTAGTTGTCTTGCTGTCGTCCCGAACGTCCGGGCGGGGCGTGATAAATACATAGCTTTTTCTGCTAGGTGGTACATTGTATATAACCTTATGGTATCAATAGTCCTCTCAAAAAGCGAAGAGAGGCCACCAGCATTATACCAGCATCGCGTATCAAGATTGCAGCATTGTTACATACATTGTTACTTCTATGTTCATTTTGTATGTCCGTCACAATAAATGTATTTCTTTCTTTCAATAAAAAAAATAAATATTCTAGTCCATATATTATATAATGGGGGGGCATAGTCCGGAGCGTGCTCGTTTGCGTCCCCTGCCAGTCTAATTAGACTGCTAATCCGGCTCGATATGCGTACCGCAATGCGGGTTAGGACGTCCCCCGGAGGCGACGCGTACCGACCCGCCCCCGTCGGTACGAACATCGATAGTTGCGGCGATGGGGGCCGCCACCCATCACGCCTTGCCCAGTCAGGCGAGTCGAGGAGTGCCGGGTGGGCACGTGGAATGTAAGAGGTTGTGTGGGATGTAAGTTGCACGAGCTGATATCCGTCATGGCGGACAAACAGCTAGACGTGCTCTGTGTAACAGAGACCAAGCGAAGGGGCAGCGACGCCTGCGATCTTCCTGGTGGCGGGATGGCTCTGTGGTCTGGTGTACCACAGAGCGATCGAGCCAGCATGGCATCTGACTCTAGATCAGAGGGTTTTCTGCAGTTTTGTGGATCTGGAGAGAGCATTTGACACGGTTGTACGAAAGAAACTTTGGGACTTTTACCGGAGTATGGTATTAACGGTAAACTGCTACAGGCTGCGCAGTCCAGTTACATGGGCTGTACGACGTTAATATCGGCGTTAAGCAGGGGTGCGTTCTATCAGCCAGGCTGTTTATCATATATCTGGATAAATGTCTCCAAAGGTTGAACGATATGAATGTGGGAGTCCAGATGGGCGACTCAGTGGTCACTGCTCTGCTTTATGCAGATGATGCAGTCCAGCTGGCACAGTCAGCGACTGACCTGCAGACCATAGTCGACACAATGACAGAAGATTGTAAGAAAAGGGATCTACGCGTGAATGTGAGCAAAACCAAAATAATGGTCTTTGAAAGAGATGAAACCAGAACAGATGTAAGAGTAACAATAGGTAATGATGTACAAGTGGATGATTTTATATATCTTGGATGTGGATTTAACAAGGAATTTAAGAAGGTACACCACTGATATAGAGCGAAGTGTGAATGCGGGAAATAGAGTGAACGGAGCGTTGGGGCAACTTCTCGGCAGCCACCACCTCAGCCAGAAGGCACGTGTAGCAATACATAACGCAGTGCTTGTCCCAACATTACTGTATGGAAGCGAGAGTTGGGTATGCAGAAAAGAGTATGAAAGTAAAATTAATGCGGTCGAAATGCGATCTCTGCGGAAAATCTGTGGAGTTAGGCTGACCGACCGCATTCGTAACGACGACGTAAGAGAGCGAGTAGGTATGAAAGAGAGTATTGGTGTAAAGATGCGAAAGGGAATGCTCCGATGGTTCGGACATGTGGAAAGAATGCCGAACGAACGTCTGGTTAAGAAGATATACAATGCGAAAGTGGAAGGATGTAGGTACCGAGGGAGACCGAGACTAACCTACCTTTTTTTTTTTTTTTTTTTTTTTATTTTTTTTTTATTGGTGGGCTATGGGTGCGTCTCGCCCCGCCAAATCGGTCCGGGGTGACGGAGAAGGCGGCGCGTGATCCCATAGACCCACCGTAAAATCCTCTCTCTTCGCCGTGCGAGCGGACCACCGGTACCCGATCTTTGTCATCGGTGGTCCGCTTGGCGGTTTACCCTCGCGGGTTCCTCTCGTCGACGCCCCGACAGATTTCGCCGTCGGGGCGTCGCCCTCACGCGGTGGCCTCGCGTCGGGTGACCGGACAATTCCCCGGTCCGATCACCCGAGGCCTGGGTTAGGGCGGCATCAGGCGCAGGTATTCGCGCCTGCGCCGCCCCGGCCGCTGGCGGCGGCCCGGGTCGCGGGAGTCCTCCCTGACTCGTTCCGCCGCCTCCTTCCGCGAGATGACAGCCTCGCAGAAGGCGGCGACCGCGTCCCAATTCCTGACGCTGTCGACCATCGCCCTCGCGACAGCCGGCAGCGCCAGGTCGGCACCGATAATAGCGACGAGGTCGCGGCGCTGCCCGTCCCAGCCCGAGCATTCCTCGAGCGTATGTTGCGCCGTGTCCTCGTCACTACTGCAATGATGGCAGCCCGGAGTCCACTCCCTGTACACGACCGTGTGCAGGTATTTCCCGAAGCACCCGTGCCCCGTCAACACCTGCACCAGTCGGAAGGTGAGGACCCCGTGCCGCCGCTCCATCCATTTCATCAATACGGGCCGGAAGGCTTCGACGGTCACGATACCGTGTCTAGGCCTCTCCAGCCGCGTAACCCAACGGGCGATGACGTCTCGGCGGGCGTCCTCGCGCCAGGTGGCTATCTCGCTCAACGATGGGGAGCCACCCTCCTCGCGCACTGAGGTAACCCGCCGGTAGAGGTCGGAGAGCATCTCCGCCTCTAGGTCCCACGGGGGTGTCCCGGCCAATAGGCACGCCGCCTCTGTCGACACCGTGCGGTACCCGCGAATGGCTCAGACCGCCATGGCTCGCTGTGGCCTCCACAGAACCGCCCTGAGCTGGGCGCTCAGAGCCCTCGCCCACACGGGTGCGCCGTACATGGCCATCGAGCGGATGACCCCCGCATACAGCCGTCGGCCCTCGAAACTGGGTCCGCCCACATTTGGCATGAGCCGAGAAAGGGCGGACGCCGCGCCGACCAGCCGGGGAGCAATCTGTCGGAAATGCTCCCGGAATTACCATCGCCCGTCGAGCACCAGACCCAAGTACTTCATATGGGCCTGGATGTTGATCTGGATGGAGTTGACGACTAACGAGGCGCCGGTTGGCAGCCTTACGCGTGGCCCATGGAATAATAGGGCCTCCGTCTTATTTAAGGCCACCCTGAGCCCCAGTGCCTCGATTCGCCTGACCATCTCCTCGGTGCCGAGAGTGGCCAGGCTCGCCGCCTCTTCGAGTGTCCTGCCCCGGGCTGTGACGAGCGTGTCGTCAGCATAGCACACCAAGCTCAGCCCGGGGGGGAGACTCCCTCTCAACGCCCAGTCGTACCCGATGTCCCACAGAGTCGGCCCCAGAACCGACCCCTGTGGAACACCGCACGACATGGGCGTCCGCACAATGTCCCCTGCGGGACCCGCGCAGAGGATACTGCGCCCCTCCAAATAGTCTGCCACCAGCCGCCTGAGGTACAGGGGCACTCCATGGAACCGGAGCGCCTCCTTGATGCAGCTGAATGGCAGACTATTGAATGCGTTGGCGATGTCCAGCGACACCGCCAACAGCACTCCCTTGCCGGCGACAGCCTCCGCGGCCGTCTGCCTCAGGCGTAGCAGGGCCCCGATGGTCGAACGCCCCCTCCTAAACCCATATTGAGCGTCCGACAGATCGGGCCCCACCTCCTCCAAGTGTCGGACGATGCGGGCAGCGAGGACACGCTCCAGCAACTTACCCACATCGTCGAGAAGCACGATGGGCCTGTAGGCCGACGGCAAATCCGGGGGCCGTCCCGGCTTTGGCAGGAGAACCAACCTCCCCTCCTTCCAGCACTCAGGGAACCGTCCAGACGTCAGACAGGCGTTGAACAGTTGCCTGAGGCGAGGCTCGAAGTGCTCGAGGAGCGACGTCAACACCCGGACTGGTATTCCGTCCGGGCCGGGGGCCGTGGTGGCGGAGCGAATCCGCGCCACTGCCGCTCCCACTTCCGATTCCGTCACGGGTGGAACACTCTCGTCGTCGGCCTCCCGGTCTTGATCTGGCGAAGCCATGACCGGAGACTAACCTACCTAGACCAGATCGGTCATGTACTGAAGGAAGGTGGAGTCAAGAGTCTCCGAAACCGGCGAGCGTGTATGAAGAGAATTATGAATGTTGAGGAAGCGAGTGAAGTATGCAGAGATAGAGTTCTCTGGCACTCTGTTCTCTCTGCCTACCCTGCAAGGGATATGGCGTGATGATATGTATGTGTGTATGTATGTGTATATTATATAAAGAATTATTTTTTTTTCTTCTGGCGGGAACGTGAAAGCGTCATATGATGATCTCGTATTATATTCAATACCTTAGTGTTTTAACTTGTTATATTAAAAAAACATGATATATTACGTAATTTGATGCGGAGGAAGTGCTGAGGGGTAGTGAATATGATATAAAAGTGCTTCACAAATATATTTGATTTTCACCAATGCTCCCAGAAGATGGCATTATCAGTGTAGCTATGATACTGTTGAAGGCGACGATTTGGGTTAATAACAGACAATAATAAATTTGAAGAAACTAAAGATTGAAAGAATCTCATAACTTGTACAGAAAATTGTAACTCGACATTTGCAACAATGGGCTCTGAAGCTGATTGAATTAGAAGCTGATTGCGTATATAAAAAAAATCGACCAAGTGCGAGTTGTACTCGCGCACCAAGGGTTCCGTAAAACTAAAAAAATCAAGTTTGTTGTATGGGAAAATAAATAAATATTTATATAATAAATAAATATTTATTTTATTTTATTTTTAGTATTTATTGTTATAGCGACAATAGAAATACATCATCTGTGAAAATTTCAACTGTCTAGCCATCACCGTTCTTGAGATACAGCCTGGTGACAGACGGGCGGACGGACGGACAGCGACGTCTCAGTAATAGGGTCCCGTTTTTACCCTTTGGGTCCGGAACCCTAAAAAAGAAATAATATATTTTTTCGTTTAAGGAATTGTCTTTTAAGTAACAAAAGTGTAACTATTACGTTTTTTCATCTCAAAACCACACGATTTAATCAAAAAATACTTCACTGACCAATGTACTCTTAACATTAATGTATTCTTCCATTCTATTCCTTTAGCCCATTAGCAACCGTTGTTGGAGACAGATATCTCTAGGAATCGATACACAAATAGACAGATATCTCTAGACGGTTTGGCTATTGTAATTGGTGTTATAAGTTTCTTAAAAGACTATTACTCGTATTCTTCGGCTTCACCTTCAAAAATCACTTCATCTTCATCATTCTCTTGCTCTTATCCTCTTATCTTATTTATGACTGGTCTGCCTGACTTCAACCCCCCTTGCGAATATAATCGTTGTCGAGACATCATCTGATGGAGTTGATTCAGATTAATATAATGCTTTTAATTGTCTTTTACGATATTCACAAGAAATGTATGGGTTGATAGTATTCGTAGCCGCTACCACGCAGCAATGATCCTCCAAAAACAAACAACACAATTGTCTGAATTATAATTTCAACTTCACTACAGTAGTATTGAGGTTCAATATTCCGTTTAAGTCATATGCATAAGTTAAACGGAATATTCTAGATGAATATCGACTTCATATATATTTTAATAATAGCAAAATGATTAAATAAAATAAATAAATACGATTAAATTGAAGAATTGGATTTAAAAAAAAAAACATATAAAAAAGTTAACCATTTTAATCAAATCTCACAGTATTCAATTAACTAAATTCATCTGTAATTTTTCTAATCTATGTAGGTATATCTCATAATATTATAAAAAGATAGAAGTTGTATGTTTATAGTTAAAAAAATTGATTGTTGGGGGACTTATATCTCTGAAATTGGGAGTTTTGGCGCGAATGTGGAAATGTCATGTCACGCTCTTGTATTATATTCATTTCTTTAGTGTTTTGTGGTGTTATATTGAATAATTTTGCTGGTATTTTATGCAATATGGTACAGTTAACGTGCTGAAGTGTAGTGAACATGGTATAATAGTGGTTTACGTGTATTTGCATATTTTCCCAAAATTCCCAAAGAAAATCATTGATTAGGTTATCAGCGCCCGATTAATGGTAACGACTTGACTTACTGACAGACAATGACTATTAAGGCTACATATTATGAAGAAATGAGGAACAATATATGAAAAATAATTAAATAAGACTTGGCTGTATGGGCTATGATCCCTTTGCCTGTCCGAATGGACGAACAGAACCAAAAAAAAATATCTCTGAAATTATTCTTTCGAGAAAAAAGTACAATACTTTTTTTTTAATAATAAAAGTCAGCATCTTACACTGAAGAAACAATCTTTTTAATGCAGGGGGACTTTACAAACATATATCTCCAAAGTAAGCAAAGATTTCCATCACACTGTCTTTTCTTCTACGTAAGAAATGACAAGTCAAGTTCTGGATACTTCTATTTAGCTGCTTAGAATGTCCAAAGAAATTAATCTAAAATCGAGGAAATATATGGAAAATACAGCAACTCTTTTATTTCTAATAGATAATATGACAAGACATTTGGTCTCCGTGTGCTGACGGAGTAAGAATATAATTCATCACCCCTTATCTTACATGGAGGATCGTAAGAGAGGACTAAGGGATATAAAATGCATATAACAACTATGCAAGAGAAGGAAAATTCGAAATAAAGCCTTATGCCAATTCGTGACCACTATGGTGTCCCTCTTATTTTAGAGGAGGAAAGAGAAGATGAGACAATTTACAATTTTCTTTTAGAAGTAGGTGTGTAAGTTAACATCATCGTCTTCTTAGCTCATCCACTGTTAGGCTCGAGCCTCTTCCATAATGGGAAGGAAATTGACCTACTATTAGCAAGGTATATATACCTTGCTAATCGGACGTGTTGGTATCGGGTTTTGTTTCGAGTTTTCGTCTCTTACATAGATGTTATATCTGTTTTAAATCCCTCCGTCGTCTCTTACGATCACCCACTGGCAAGATAGGGCATTATAAATTATATGCTTACTCCGTCATCATATGCAAAGTCAACCTGGTGATAACTAATAACTCTCAACGCATTAAGCTTTGTAATACTAGGGTTATTTTTTTTTGGCAGGCTATGTTTGGACAAAAAAAAAAAAAAAGGAAAATAAAGGGCGGCGCGTGACCCCATAACCAATCGTACTCCCTCCCCATCGCCGGCCATTGGTACCGCAACCATGGGTATAAACAAATCTCTGACTATCATAATATTGAGTTTGTATCTTTGGCTCTCCTGCTCTTTCAACGAATAATTATACATCGATTTTCTGCGAGAGTGTGTGTCACTATCCCAACTGATCTGTTTTATTAATGGCTACAGATAGAAAATTGTACTGTTGTGTGGTGGCGGCTACGAATACTACCAACCCTTATATTGCTCACGGGCGTCGTAATATACGACTTAGCGCTTTATACGACCTGGCTAACTCTATATAACGTGGTCTGGTCACTGGTACAAGGATTTTCTTTTATTAATCTTGGTGGCAAAGAGCAACTAGCACAACTGATGATAAGTGTTATTGCTGCTTATGGAACTTTGCAATACCAAGGGTACAGCCGAGTCACTGCCTACCATACAACACCCACCGAGAAAGTTGGATTTCCGGCTCTCTCGCTCAACGAACGAAGCGCAATAGCACATTGTTGCTGCTACGACATGGTTTTTTTACGAGAGTGTGGTACTACCCCAGACGATCCAACCTACGGCTGTAGACAGAAAACTGTAAACGGTGTGTTTCTACCACTATAAATGTTGGCAGAATGTTGGCAAAACATTTTTATTTCTCGCATAAGCCAGAAATAAAATGTTGGCGTTTCGATGGGAAATGTTCAGGGCACCTGATGGTAAGTGTTACAGGCGCCTGTGAAGATTTGCAATACCAATGGTGCTACTAAGTCGCTGCCTACCAATGAAAACTCCCAAAGCCGCCCAGAAAGTAAGGCTGCCAGCTACCGATCGAAGCGCAACAGGCGATTTCGTCGACCATTCCGCAGTTGTAGATAGAAAACTGTCAACAGTGTGGTCCTAACCCCCTTTTATTGCGGTGAGCTATGGTGTGGTCACGCCCCGTCAAATCGGTCCGGGGTAACGGAAGAGTCGGCACGTGATCCCATAGACCCACCCTGCAATGCGCTTCTCTTCGTCGTGCGAACAGGCTACCGAAACCCAATCTTTGTCTTCGCTGTGGCCCTAACCCTTTAGGCTAGTTATAAAACTATTGCTAAATCTTTTGCAATATATACTCGTTATATTGCATCGACCCCAAGTAATTAGTATAAGAGCAGAAGGATAATAATTATATTACGTAGAAACTACGAGAGCAGACCCGCGTTTAAAATCTAGTATAAAACATCCAATAGACGACTAACTGTTGCCTTGTTATAAACGCAATGATATTAAAAGATCAATGTAACCATAAATGGGGTTTTGACTTTTGGCTTTTTAGTTGATTGTTTTCTTCTGTTAAACGAGTATCGTAATGGTGTCGGATTAAGAATATAGCAGCAAGGGCGCCTAAATCGCTGGAGATTTCACATTGCATTGTAAATTTGAGATAATTTAGTATTAGGACCACGTTTCGATTAATTTAAAATTATTAAGTTATTTTTAGCTGTGTGGTAGCGGCTACAAATACTACCAACCCTTACTTTGGTCGTGGATGTCGTATTAGACGACAAAGAGCCTTATAACGACCTCGGCCAACTCCATCTAATGCCCTTTGGCAACAATTACATTCCCAAAGAGGGTTGACGTCTAGTAGGCGGCCGGTCATAAAACTATTGCCAATAACTTTTACAATATGTACTATGAAAGAAGAGTATATTGTATCGACCCCAAATAATTGGGATGAGAGTAGGAGAATCAAGAATAAATATGAATAATATATAAATTCAAATAATCAAGTATTTTAATAACGTGCCAGCAAGACGAAGAATTACCTTGTGTTATACGACATTAACCTTCATATGCGTTGAAAATAAACTAATTATTGATCTCTGAGATTTGTTCGACGATTTCGCATTGTCAACAGCACGGTCTGCCTCGCTTTACTCTTGTGATTAAGAAGCACGGAGTTGGGCCATATTAACGTGGCGGTCTTCCCGTGCAATAAATTGTTCTTCTGCCATTGGTTACGTTCGTTATGTTTCGAATTCTAACTGCGTTACGGTTTTGTTGGGAAAGATTTGATTTTATTGGTCGCGATATTGTTGATGACAATATAGACATAATATGTTTTATTATAACAATATTCGTAAAAAAGCGTAACACTCGCACAAAACGAACTCTGACCGATCAAATTTTGCACGCTTGCTCTACTCTCGATATATGAAAATCAAGTACTTTTCAAACCTAAAAATGATTGTATTTTTCTCACATTGCACTTATAGGATAATATTATCATGCATATGTCAAGAAAAAACATTCATTTAAACGTATTTGATATTTTTTAAAGCAATTATTTTGTTTAAAGTAAGAAAATAGTTGATTAAAAAAAATATTCGAAGACATCGGATAAAATATTCCGTATCTGGCAAGAATACGACCGTAAAAATTAATATATCAAAATATTTCTTTTTTTAAAAGCTTCATAATCGCAACGCGCGGTTTCCTTTCGAAAATGGTTTGGTAATTCTTTGTCGTTTAATTGCAATTAATAAAATAAAAAACTAAACTGCTTAATCATTAGTGTACGTATACCTTACGAAAATTGGGTTCGTTTACATTTTTTTGTTCGTCCTTTCAGACAGGCAAAGGAAATAGGTCCCATACAGCCTATTGTAAACGAACAGCTATGTTTAGTACTGCGTCGAGAATGGCACAAATTATTTTTCTTTTTCATTTATGGCATTGACTAATAGTAAATGATAAATAAAATAATAAAAAATTGTCACATGTCTGTTGACTTTAGTATCTTAAAAATATTGCATTTTTTTTTGTTTCTCTAACTTTTTTAAGTGAAACTTTTTATCGACGTATGGGAGAAATTTTATATTGTAACGTGCATGTATAAGAATACAATTCGCCACCCCCTATCTTAATCGTGGGTGATCGTAAGAGACGACTAAGGTAAGGGATATAAAACGCATATAACATCTTTGTAAGAGAAGGAAAACTTGAAACAAAACCCTATACCAACATGTCTGATATAGTAGGTCAATTTCCCTCCCATTATGGTGGAGGTGCGAGCCCAATAGTGGGGCATATATGAGCAGAGATTATAAGCGCATGAAAGTAGAGAGAAGAGAGAGAGAGGGGATATAGAGGGAGAGAGAGGCAGAGAGGGGCGAGAGCCAGAGAGGGAGAGAGGATTTTTAATAGTGGCAGGACCATGCTGTTGAGGGTTCTCTGTCTACAGCCGCGGGACGGTCCGTCCGGGGTAGTACCACACTCTCGCAGAAGATCGACGTCTGAGTAATGGCAATGTGCTATTGCGCTTCGTTCGGTGAGCGAGAGAGCCGGTAGCCCAAGTGGGTGGGTATGGGGATTGTAATGGTAGGCAGCAGCTTAGTAATACCCTTGGTAATGCAAAGGTCCATGGGAAGCTGTGACACTTACCACCAGGTGTGCTGCTTGCTCGTTTGCCGCCATAAGCAATAAAAAAAGGCAGAGAGGGAGAGAGAGAGGGAAAGAGAGAATGAGAGGGAGAGGGAAAGGGAGAGGGAGAGAGAGGGAGAAGGAAAGAGAGAGGGAGAGAGAGAGAGAAGGAAAGGGAAAGAGAGAGAGGGGAGAGGGAGAAAAAGAAGGAGAGGGAGATGGAGAGAGAGAGAGAGAGTAGTTAGCCAAAGAGTCACTTCTGATATGTGTACGTACTTTATACGCACGCATAATTTTTTGTTTTTTTTTAAAGTGCAATTTTATTTAATATTACTACCAGATCTTACTCAATCAAATAATTAAGACGCTTTATTTATCGTGCATATTATAGCATTGACTAATAGTAAATGCTAAATAATATAAAAATTATGAGGCGTGCACTATTGCATTTTCCAAATTATATAATTTTAACTTTTCGAGGTATTTTCCAAACAAACCACGTGGTTTATAACGTTATGACGTGTGCTGTCAGTTGCCATGGTTACATCATCAACAAATGAACGTTTAGAATTAATGTTTTTTTAATTTTCTTTTTTTTTTGGTTATTAATATCATATTTTAATATCCTATATCCTATTCCCGACGACAACAAACTCAAAAACATAAAAATCATAAAAATTGGTGCAGCCGTTCTCGAGTTATAAGTGTTGTAACTAACACAACTTTTTTTTATATATATATTACTATTATATATAAGTATTTGCATATGAATAAATCTGATTACTATTAAATATTAATTTAGCATTATTACTACTCACTATCACATAAGTATTTGCACATGAATAAATCTGATTACCATCATATATTAATTTAGCATTATTAATACTCACTATCACATAAGTATTTGTATATGAATTGATCTGATTACTAGTATATAATAAATTAGCATTACTAATACTTACTATCATATAGTGTTTGCATTTAAATGAATCTGATAGGGGTGTGCGAATAATTCGAACTTACGAATTATTCGTTCCGAATCGAATATTAATATTCGATTCGAAACTCGAATCGAATAATTCGAAAGTTCCCGAATAATTCGAAAAATTTCGAATAATTCGAAAAATTTCGAATTATTCGAATAATTTCGAATTTTTCGAAAAATTTCGAATTATTCGAATAATTTCGAATTTTTCCGAATTATAATATTATTCGCAAATTTTTATTGTATTTTAAATTCGGAGTTTGTTATGTTCGATATTCAAATATGACATTAATAATTAATAAATATTTTATTTAAACCATGAAATATAACTACATGAATAGAACAATGAGTATCAACATTTGCTACAAATTTTTGTTTAAAAATAATAAATACGATACTGAATCTGGTGATAATGAAGTTCGTTTATCAGATACAATATCACCAGCAGTGGAAAATAATCTTTCACTTTCAGCAGAAGTACAAGGTATTCCTAAATATCTTCTCGCCATAAGTGACAATCGGGGATATTTATTTTTTTCGAATTATTCGAAATTTTTCGAATTATTCGATTTTTTTCGAATTATTCGTCGAATTTCGAATAATTCGAAAATTCGAATTATTCGAAATCTTCGAATTATTCGAAATTCGAAAATATTAATATTCGATTCGAATTCGAAAATTCGAATTTCGAATCGAATATTAATATTCGATTCGATTCGATTCGAACGATATTCGCACACCCCTAGAATCTGATTACTATTATATATTAACGTAGCATTATTAAAACTCACTATGACAAAAGTATATGCATATGAATAAATCCGATTACTTTTATATAATAATTTAGCATTCTTAATACCCTCCATCACATAATTATTTGCATATGAATAAATCTGATTATTACAATATAATAAATCAGCATTCTTAATACTCACTATGGCAAAAGTATTTACATATGAATAAATCCGATTACTATTATATATTAATTTAATATTACATATATAGCAGTATCTAGTTGAGAAAGTTAGTGATGAGAGTTTTGGCGCGAATGTGGAAATGTCATGTCACGCTCTTGTATTATATTCATTTCTTTAGTGTTTTGTGGTGTTATATTGAATAATTTTGCTGGTATTTTATGCAATATGAATTTTAAGAATAAGTCCTGAAGTGTAGTGAATATGGTATAATAGTGGTTTACGTGTATTTTCATATTTGCCCAAAATTCCCAAAGAAAACCATTGATTAGGTTATCAGCGCCCGATTAATGGTAACGACTTGACTTACTGACAGACAATGACTATTAAGGCTACATAATATGAAGAACAAAACCAAAAAAAAAAAAATAAGTTAGTGATACATACCTGCACAAACATCACATAAGTTTTCTTGTGATATAAAGTTTAAATGCCTTTATATTACCAGCAACTAATAAAAAACATTTTGATACATGTACGAATAATACGATAAACATATACTTATTGTTATTATAATTATTGAATAAAGCTGAAAAAATAAAGAAATAACTCATATAATTCTTTGTAGATCGTCTTGGTGTTTTATGAAAATTTTTGGTGACAGGATATCTTTTCTTACAATTTTTTTTTCCATCGCGTATCCAAGTAAATTGATAGTTTTCCGCTTTTGTCTTATCACGGGTACTTTTATATAGCATTTTATTTATATGAGTTAAATGCTCATTTATGAATATTCTAGACACAGAGCCAGACATCCCGATGTCGGCAATAGTAATACCTTTTTTGTCGGGTATTCCTGATAATATGGCATCCCGTTGATTCTTCGAGGATAGTTTACAAATAATCATTTTAGGGCGACCTGGTATTTTTATTTGGATTCTTGTAGCATAAATTATGTCTTCAGTTGAGAGAGGACTACCTGCATATTGAGCTATTGATGTAATTAGCATGTTTAGATTTTCGTTGGATTTCTCAGGTATACCAGAAATTTCTAGGTTATCCGCTCGTTCACGTTGTTGAATCATATTCAGCTCGGACGCAAGTTTAGCGTTTTCTAGTTTTAATAGCAAGCACTCTTGTTCTATGTTAGTTTTAAGATCCTTATGTTCTTTGTCAAGGAAGCTTAGAGTTTCCTTCAAATCCGAGACATCAGTATACAGCTCGTTCTGTTTCGTGTTTATTATCTGAATATCTGATCTGATAGACTCCAGATCCTTTTTAATCATAACATTAATATCTTGTTGTATTTCGGCGATTTTGGCGCATAAATTGTTGTTAAAAGAATTTAATTTTGAAGAAATATCCGTCGTAAATTTCTCAAAGGATTCCAATAAATCATCCTCTCTTCCTTTTCTCTTCGCGCGCCGAGAAATGGTTATATTTGTAGAATTCTCCAAAGTGGGTATATCGGAGCAAGAAGATTCGGCCGTTTCCATAGCTATGAAATAATGATGATACGACGATGAAACAGTTTATTTTATTATAGTTACCCTATGTTATAGTTACCCTATGTTAGTTCAGTTGGTTGTAAGAAAACCGTAATGTGTCTTATATAGACATTGACTTCATTTGAAATAAAACTACTTTTACGGATTCTATCGCGTTTGTATTTGATTTATAATTTCCCGACGTTTCGAACACTTTACAGTGATCATGGTCACGGGAGGACTGATTTCAAATGTGTAATACTCGCGTAAACATTAGAAGTCATTACATTAACTTCATCCTAAATTATTCTAAACTTTCATGTCGAATTAGGTTGCGGATATACTATATCCGTTTCCCTTCTATGCAAAGCGGAAGATATGATGCAAATTTGACTAATAAGCTAATAATTAAGAGAACTTACGGCAACGCTACCACGAATGTGACGTAGCTTAACGGGGCCTTAAGATCGATTGCAATAGTAGGTACGGTAATTAGCGCCTGAACACATTTTTTTAACTACTACAAAGTCCGTAAAACATTGAATTTACACTTTTCTAATCAATTGATTAAAATTGGGTAAACTTAGGGACTTTCATATTTTAAAGAAAATATTTCTTTCTTCTACGCAGGAGAGTAAGTTCCTTCATTGAAGGTTGTTTAATTGTTTTTTAATAGTTACTTTAATACAAATTATTTATAAAATTTACATAAATACATTTGAAAAACTAAGTGAAACGCTCAAGGCGCGAACGAAGTCATGCTGTTCGGCGATCTCTCAATAGCATAAGCAATAATTGTATTTTTAAGTAGATTATTTTTGAATTATAATAAAATTTATTTACAAAAAGCAATCATCATCTTTATCATCATCTCGGCTCATATACAAGTTTGTCTCCCGAGACTCGAGTCTCCGCCATAATTGGATAAAAGTTGACCTACTATACCACGCTGCTCAGGAATGTCGATATAGGGTTTTGTTTCGAGTTTTTCTTTTCTTAAAAGCAATGCTATTAAAACATAAATATGAAAATGGGAGCCAAGTTTAACATTATAATAATTATTGTGTGATTGTCGACATCACCGACTAAAGATTTGTGATCTAAATGGGTGCCAAGTTCTATAGATCATCCTTAGAACAGAATATTTTGTTTATTTTGTACTACAAAAATATTTTCGCGTTTACGCGTGAATGTGAGCAAAACCAAAATAATGGTCTTTGAAAGAGATAAAACCAGAACAGATGTAAGAGTAACAATAGGTAAAGATGTACTAGAGCAAGTGGATGAATTTGTATATCTTGGATGTGGATTTAGCCGAGATGGAAGATACACCACTGATATAGAGCGAAGAGTGAATGCGGGTAATAGAGTGAACGGAGCGTTGGGGCAACTTCTCGGCAGCCACCACCTCAGCCAGAAGGCACGTGTAGCAATACATAACGCAGTGCTTGTCCCAACATTACTGTATGGAAGCGAGAGTTGTATGGTATATGGGTATGCAAAAAAGAGTATGATAGTAAAATTAATGCGGTCGAAATGCGATCTCTGCGGAAAATCTGTGGAGTTAGGCTGACCGACCGCATTCGTAACGACGACGTAAGAGAGCGAGTAGGTATGAAAGAGAGTATTGGTGTAAAGATGCGAAAGGGAATGCTCCGATGGTTCGGACATGTGGAAAGAATGCCGAACGAACGCCTGGTTAAGAAGATATACAATGCGAAAGTGGAAGGATGTAGGTACCGAGGGAGACCGAGACTAACCTACCTAGACCAGATCGGTCATGTACTGAAGGAAGGTGGAGTCAAGAGTCTCCGAAACCGGCGAGCGTGTATGAAGAGAATTATGAATGTTGAGGAAGCGAGTGAAGTATGCAAAGATAGAGTTCTCTGGCACTCTGTTCTCTCTGCCTACCCTGCAAGGGATATGGCGTGATGATATGTATGTACAAAAATATTTTATTTATTTTACTTTCTAAATTCTCATAGTTGAATTATTTACATAAACCTAATAACTTATGATCTATTGAATTGAAACCGAAGGGGATTTATATGATAATCATCATGCTCATTTAAAATATCATCATCATTCTCCTACTCTTATCACAATTACTTGGGATCGATACAATATGTACTCTTCTTTCATAGTACATATTGTAAAAGTTATTGGCAATAATTTTATGACCGGCCGCCTGCCAGACGTCAACTCTTCTTGGGAATGTAATTGTTGACCAAACGACATCAGATGGAGTTGGCCCAGGTCCTTATAAGGCTCTTAGTCGTCTTTTACAACATCCACGCGTGCTCATTTAAAATAATAACCTTAAAAATACTGAAATATTATTGATCATGTTATACATAATAAAGTATGTAATTTGCCGGCAAAGGTAACAAACTCAGCATAAGCTGGATGACACGACATCCGGCGTTGATTTTTAACCATATGGGTTCACAATATAGTTGGAGTTACAATTCACTGATGAAAAAAACTATAGAACTATGATAAAATCAGGGTGAATTGAAGTAAACAAGTATATTAATAAGATTAGAACAATAATACTACATGGCTGAACAACTAGTTATTTAAATAGCTACAAAGTATCATATGTTAATATCTATAGATTCTATACATATGTATACCTTACAGTTTAAAATATATAATTTATTTTTAAATTTCCCATGATTAGTGAGAAATTGTGTCACGTATTTGGTACATCTCCGACTATATTTTCTGCATCTTCGTTGTTACAACTCGCCTTTCCTACTATTAAATCAAGAGCTCTTAGTACATGACGGATGTACATGCGGTAAGCAACTAGAATATTATCAAGCAAAAGTTTTTTTAAATAACCAGTTATTTTTTATCATTACATTATCTGTACACTCAATATTGGCAGTATTCGGTTCTAGAATCACCTATCACATGCAAATTACGACAATTATCCCTATTGACATTTTTAATCAGTTAATTTTTGGCTGATGCAAAGATAAAAATGGCAGGTGTACGTTTTAACGAAAACATAATATAATACATATGTCTTTTTAATAGATTCTTACTCGTATTTGTCATTATACACCTTGCCGTTATAAAATAAAAAAAAACGAAATATGTTATTACTATCAATTAGATAATGGTCTATGATTTTTTGGCTGTATGGGCTTTGTCCCCTTTGCGTGTCCAAATGGACGAACATCTATGATTTGGGACTTTTGGCGGGAATATGTAAATGTCATGTCGCACTATCCAATTCCTTTTTTTAATGTTTTGTAGGTCATTGCCGTCATTGGCGGAGTTAGCAGGATCGCCATTAACAAACAAATGAACTATTGTTTTGTAGCGTTCGTTATATTTAATAATTTGGCTGGTATTTTAAGTAATATAATACAGATACAATGCTGAAATGCAGTAAGTATGATATGGTTTTCGTTTATTTTCATATTCTGCCAAATTTCTCAAACTAATAATTAACTGTTGGTTTTCAATATGAATGTGTTTATAATATAATAATTTGTGATGTGTGAATTAATGGAAGTGTGAAATTATTTATGAAGAAAATTGTATAAACTCGGTTAAATGGTCTTTGTTATCTTTGTCTGTCCGAATGGACGACCAGAATAAAAGAAGGTCTATGGTTCGTGTTATGGAGTTATTACATTATAATTCTTCTGCTCTTATGCCAATTACTTGGGGTCGACTCAATATGTACTCGTACATATTACAAAAGTTATTGGCAATAGTTTTATGACCGGCCGCTTACCTAATGTCAACCTTCCTTGGGAATGTAATTCTTAACCAAACGGCATAAGATGGAATTGACCCAGGTCGATATAAAGCTCTTAGTCGTCTTTTACGACATCCACGAGTAAAGTGAGGGTTGGTGGTATTCTTAGCTGCTACTACTAACATATGAAGTTTTAGAACTAAAATAGTGAGACACTAATACCGAGATTTTGAGTCCAAATCCCAGTTAAACATCGACATTTGAAACCAAGCTACGCATTACTTTTACTGCACAGATAGCATATTGTTAAAGTCAGATATTAGCATATTGTTAAAGTTAGATTCCAACGCAGGATAATATTTCGTTCGATCTATTTGTGGCCGTTAATTATATGTTTTTCCATATCGTATCCCTCCTACCTTGGATCGACGCTCGAGCCCAACTGTGATATATATGAATAAATTATATAAAAAAATTTAATAATTTCTAAAATTGCGAAATACTTTTGGCATCAATTTCTGGACCATATTTTATGTGATCTGTTTGTGGTTATCTGTCAATTGTATATTTTACATGTAGTGTCAAAATAATCTTGCCCATGGACGTCCTAAAAGATTGCTAAGTATATGATATGCATGTAATATTTTGCAGTAGAAAGAAAACTCGAACTAAAAAAAAATACCTTTCTAAATAGATATGGTAGTTCAATTACGCTCTTATTGTACAGAAGGTTTGAGCTGCACTGCTGGGCAGTGGGACATATATGGGCTGAGATGATGATGAATTGTTTCTGATGTTTTAATTAATTACGTAGACACCAACAAGGATTAGTTACCTTACTCTTAGACAACACCTAGTGTCTGAAGAAAAAGAATACATTCATCTTTCCATCACCCTATGTGTTCGTTGTTACGGTCATAGGTCTGCCTATATTATTAAAATTGCCACATTTGGCATGGTTGTTCACAATAGTATTTATTGTTATGAGTTTAACAGGAGAGCACGTTACAGACAACTCCTTTTGTGGTCTATAAGCCGATCCTTTTTTTATATATAAATAATTTAATGGCATGGTGATTGGGACTTTTATGCCAAGTCTTTATTCATTAATAATCATTTAATATAAAGTAGTCCGGCAGTAAGTCAAATCGTCGCCTTCAGTAATGCTACAGCTGCACTGTTAATATCTTCTGATAATTTTGGTGAAAAACGAAAATATATGTAAAGCACTATTATATTATTTTCACTATACCCCAGCAACATTCAACCTTCCTTCGCAACATATTACATAACATGTCAATGAAATTATTTAATATAACAGGTTAAAACACTAAGATAATGAATATAATACAAGAATACCACATGTCACTTTCCGTTCCCGTCAAAAGTCCTTAACGTTTTCTCTATTAGGCGAATTTTAGGAATATGGCAGAAAAGTAATGATTAGTGATACAGTTTATTCTTCTTTTGTCTTTTTTTTAACTTCTATCAGCATACGCGGATATTGTACTAAGAGGATATCTTTCGCCAATTATTTTTGGTTGTGGCGATGTGTCACCAACAAAAAAAAATTGGCAAAAGATTTACCAAAAAGATAACCGTGACCCACTCCCTTAGTATGAAATATAATATGTAAATAAAATGTAATAGACAAGAGAAGGAAATCTCGAAACGCAATCTGATTGGGGTAATTTAATCTCTCTCTTATTATGGAGGGTGCACGAGTCCAGTGAGACATATATAAGCTGAGATGATGATGATCATTATATCAGCGTGGACAAGATACAGTACAGATGGTCCAAATAGCGCGAGAGATACGGCTAATTATGGGGTTGAACGCTGTCCCTGCCGCCAGTCGCGGCTTTGAGCGAAATGTGAGGCGTCCAAAACCATTCTACAAAAAAGGATCATTATGTTATTATTGCGTTTTATTATTCGTGATCTATATACGTTTCATTGTTATGCTAGGTTTTTGCCTATCTCCTTCTAGAGCCCTTTTTTACATCTGATCTGGAAACAACGCGAACAGTGCTCCCCTAACTGTTATCGTTCACTCCTCATCGTCATTGGGCCGACACTGGTACTGATTCCTTAACATACGTAGCCCGAGGGCAATTACCCTAGGATGCAAAGTTGGACGGTGATTTGGTTTTATTTCGAATATGGCAATAATCCATATTCTTGTTGATTTTATTTACTAGGATATATATTCTTAATTTTCACGATTTTCACGGGAAATAAAGTAGTATTCAAAATTGTATTTTTACTTTTTTCAATATGCAAAAATGATTTTTTTTATTTCGTCATAATCATCTCGGCTAATATATGTCCCACTGCTGGGTGCTTTACAATACGAAGGAAATTGACTACATGGCGTTAATTAGAGAGGTTGGTATATGCTTTATTACGATTTTTATTTGCTCTTGCTTAGATGTAGTCAGCATATCATTCGTAAAACAAAAACAAAGAAAACACATTTTAACTGACTCAGAGCATAAAAGCTAAAAAATAATATGAATAAAACATTTTTTTTTTACATATTTTAAAAAAGACTAGTGCAGAACTAAGGAAATAATCCTTGTATTACGGGGGACTTTACAAACATTTAATTTAAGCAGATAAATTACACCCAAACTCAGAATAGCAATTTGTGGATTGCACAAAGTATTGTCCTGCGCAGGGATCGAACCTATAACAATATTAACCGGAATTTAGTACAGAAGGTTGGTATCTTAACTACTACGTCATCTGTGCAGTCATTTAACCCAATTTCGTAACTTTAAAAATGTATTAATATTATTCGTGTCAAAAGGGCGAATGGCTCAGAATTGTATTAACTTGCTAAGTTTCTACGCTTAACCCAATCCTAATGTTGGTGTGCTAATTTTAGCTAAATTCGTAAATTATCACTTGATTTTTATAGAGAGTTTAGACTTCATGTAAAGCCTTCGGATCTGCGTCCAAGGTTTCGCTGATTTTGCTTAAATATCTTCGTCTTATAAGATTATAAGGTTAAGAAAATAGAGTCTGTGTCTCTACTTACGTATAAAGTTGTAAGCAAAGCGAGGTTTGTATTGGTTCGTTAGTGTTCGTCAATCCAAAAAATGAATAAGAACGTTTAAGATGCAGTTTATCTATTTATTGATTCGCATAAGAATAAACTTATTGCTAACATTTTTCTTACATTTTTTTTATTACATACTAAATAATTAGATTACGTATATAAAAAAAATTTTGAAAATAATTTTCAAAGATATATAGCATTTGTTCATGTTCATGGGAAGACTGAGTCCTTCCGTGACCATGAACGCTGTAAACTATGCGAAATGCCGGGGAATTAAAAGTCAAATACAAACGCGATAGAATCCGTAAAAATAGTTTTATTTCAAGTGTGTAATACTCTCTTAAACATCCCATTCCCAAGGAGGGTTGATGTCTGACAGGCGGCTGGTCATAAAACTATTGTCAATAACTTTTACAATATGTACTATGAAAGAAGAGTACATATTGTATCTTCCCCAAGTAATTGGGATAAGAGTAGGATAATGATGACTTGCGTAAACATCCGTAACCATTAAATATATAGCGCAATTAAGACTTAACGCGTTCAACGGAGCTAAGGTCTTAGGGTGTAGAGATTATTTAAATGATGCCAATATTTGAGTGATTATAGAAATTGAAATGAATTACTTGACAGTTCGTTGAGAAGCCCATTATATAGCTTATACGGTAAGGAGGCTGCTATTTTGGGTTGACAGTAAGGTAGATCTCGCAAACTGCCCATCTTTTGATGAGAATTCTGACTTCGTGGGTATTTAACTTGTGTATCCCGCAATAGCTTATAAACCTGTAAATACTTTGTGGCTATTATACGTAATCATGCAGTGTCTAGAATTTAATAAATTTTATTGAAAGTCAAAATTGGTCAATTCAAAATATTCGCCATACTAAAAAAGTAATTTGTATAACGATCGGACAGCTATGAGATATTTTATTCTATCTGCTCATGCGAAATAACTGCAACCCATTACTTTTATGAGCACAACAACCCTAGCAAAAAAAACCGGAAAACTGGAATCATTGACAGCAATCAGAATCGACCGTAAATCGAATTGGCTACGCGTCCGAAATCATCGTGGTAGAAGAAGATGCGAGTGGAAGAACCGGCCTTAACACCGTTACCGTTCGCATCACGAAAAAAAAAATACAGTTAGCCGGAGTCTCTGGCGCGCGCCACAACGAAAAAAGCACAACCCGCTGCTACACCACGTCTCTAGGACGTATGCGATTGAAAGCGCGGCAATTTTGACTTTGACAGCTGAGTTGGCGCGAAACCATTATTTTCAAATTGTGCATTATACTGTGCCGTGAACTCGTGCTATCTGTGTTTGTTCAAGTGAAAATGTCTGAATTTGGATAATACAATATTTCATTGTGGCAACTGTGAACAATTCATATTGTTATTTAGTGCTGTACTGTATAGGATTATTGACAAAATGCCCAGCACAATCAGAGGTAAGTTTTAAAAAGTTTGTATAGACAGATTTAAAAGCGATTCTGATTTCTAATAAATTATCTGTAGTAGCAGATACTTAATTCTTTTTATTTCGCAAGTTTTTTTTATCATACAATAGCTTAAGTGGCTTCTTAATAGATTCATAACGCAATAATTAAGAATGTTCTAAGTAGAATTTTAATTAATTCTTATAAGAAGTTAACATTTAATTTCTTTAAACGTTATAAGATTTAGGAGTGCCAAAGGTTAATGCACCTTTCCGTTGTGTTGACGGAAACATTGCGATTGAGTAAAAAGGCTCAATTTGAATTTCATATGATAAAATCATGTTTTTAATTTTAAATTCGCTTTTATCACTTTCTACGTTTACATCATATTGTTTAAAAAGGTATTGTTTCTTTTTTAAATTATGGCTCACGGCATCACTATCTAAATAGTTCTTATCATTTATTAAATGAAATAGATATATAAATAACTAAAATATGGTTAGAATAGTTTGAACAAATCAAAACAATAAAAGTGATTAATTTAATATGATTAATGATTGTACAACTTTTAAAAAAACCTTTTTTTTTATTATTTAAAACAACTTTTTATTATTTAAAAAAACCTTTTTTTTATTATTTAAAAAAACCTTTTTTTTTATTATTTAAAAAACTTTATTGTTAACTAAAATATTTTTATAACTTCAATGAAACACAAAATCAAATTTGAAAACACATACTAAATTAGAATTTTAAAACAAATTAATTCTAATGTTATTGTGGTGAATATAATGTTTTTATAATTCCATATAAAAGAACACAGCTGCTACAGGATTCTTGGCGCGAAAAATATTTTGGAGCGCAAGTAATATTTGAATCTGAGACAGTTACGTTTTTAAATGATTCTATTTTCTGTTAGTAGTTTATTTTTTAAATTAATATATATATATATATATATATATATATATATATATATATATATATGAAGGCTCTATTTTTCATGTCGTTCTTTATTAGAAGTAATTTTAATACTTTTTAAATATTTATCCAAGCGGTTATTTACTTTTTACATAATAATAATTTTCAAAAAAAATATTTTGATATCATTGGAAGTATACTGGAAAGATCGAAAACTACTAAAGTTGTGTTATTGAACTTAATTGTATGACAAGGTGCGTTTGAACTTTAAAGTAGCCTATTTCTAGTTTATCGGAATAATAGTTTGATATTAAATCATATATAAAGTACTTGTAACGAACATAAAAAGAAAATAACGTGAGGCAGTCTGCATGCCTGAGAGATTTTCTTAACGGCGCCGCGGCGTATGAACTCTACCAAGTCGTTTATCTTTACTTCATTAAGTAGTGAATATATTGCAAACTGAAAACAGCAGTAATGATTAATATCTAAAATTGGTAAGATAAATTAAAAGATATTCGAAATATATACTATAATTTTTTTTTATACTCTAGTATAAACAAATAAAGGAAGGAGGGGTCAAGAGTCTCCGAAACCGGCGAGCGTGTATGAAGAGAATTATGAATGTTGAGGAAGCGAATGAAGTATGCAAGGATAGAGTTCTCTGGCACTCTGTTCTCTCTGCCTACCCTGCAAGGGATATGGCGTGATGTTATGTATGTATGTATAAACATGTGACTTGATTATTAAGGTAGAAAAATAATAATAAGTTACTAAAATACTGTCAAACCTAATAATGCTGATAGTTGCCGTTGAAGTCGACTAAAAGCTTAACATTGATTTGTAGTAATTTCAACCATTACCACGCTAAAGAAGTGAGGTAAAGACCGAAAGAACATTAGTGTACAAAACCTCTATGAAAAAAAAAGTCCTAAGAAATCATTACTACTAAAACATTTTCTAGAATGTACCAAACATAAAAAGCTACTGAATAATCTAGTTGTAATTAATTACGATAAAACATTTCAAAAACTAAAGATATTTATTAAAATTATATTCACAAAATATAATAATAAAAATATTATTTTAGATACTTCTTAAACGTAGACAAAGTGAAAGGCCTAATACTTAACGGTTAATTAAAAAGTTAAATAAAAATGTCTAATTTTAAAAAAGATATTCTTTTAAATTGCTTTTTGTAAACATAAACGTTCATAGAGCGGTCAGTAAATATAGCATTCGCAAAGCTGCAGTGCTGACCATAGAGTAACTGTGCGGACGCGCGCCGGAAAAGCGACAGTAGGGCGGCGCGGCCCTGTGTACCGTTCTACCGCAATCCCTTTCTTTGTGACGTAGCCAACGGTACTATGGCTAGTGATGTGACACGCAACACCATTATCGATTATGAAAGTTTATCAATATTTATTTAATTTTAAACTATTGACTAGTTAAAATTTTATAATTTAATCATCTTTGTGATAAAATTTTTATTGGGAGTTTCACGTAATAATTCAAAGGGCAAGAATTATTGTTTATTTTCTTTTCTGGTTTAGAGCAGAACTGAAAGTAAGAAAACATGTTGTTTTGAGCCACAACTGCTAAGGTCTATGTTATGGATTCCAAACAGCGATCAATTTCATCTTTAACTCCTAAGTGTAGACGTGAAAATTATTTTGTAGGTAACGGTTTAATTGTATGGCAATTTTCAGGCTTTCCCGTATCATTAGAAATTATAAGTCAATTAGTTTAATTAAAAAGTATTAAAAAAGTAATAAGAATTCTATTACACATTTTCAGATACTCATCATTAAGGATAACTTGATTATTTAACTATAGTTACTCTATAAATAGTTGTATTTACAAGAAAACGAAATTAAAATTCCGTATTCAAGTTTTGGTTACAAATCACCACATTTGGATGCCTTCACCTACAACAACAGACGTTATTTTTACGTACTGATCATACTAATGAAGTTACTAAGTATCGATACCTCCACTCCCCCCCACTAATGCTGTGACGTAGCTAACGGTGTTCGCAGTTAGCCTCACCCACATACTGTGTAACTGCGCTTGCACCCGTTATATGGACGCGTTCCGTGTATACGACGCCGTGGGACCGGCTGTACGCACAACGCCATAGCTTTGATAAAAATTTATATGACACTTTGCAGTTTGCGCGGGCTGTCACTTGTCAACTAATAAAAGCTTGAGATATTGTAATGGCTTCTAACGGTTATTTTTTATATTCACAGATTATAAAAATAAGCCATGTTGTCTGTACGAAATTGTTATTAAAATATAATTATTATTATATTACTATATTTAATGGTATTGTCCGTGTTATGACGGAGTAAGAAAGCAATTCACGACCGTCTTTCTTGCCTTTTTTTATTTTTGGACCATGGATGTGGTCGCGCCCCTGCAAATCAGCCCGGGGCGACGTAAGAGGCGGCGCGCAACCCCATGGACCCACCTCTCTTCGCCGTGCGAGCGGGCCACCGGTACCCGATCTTTGTCTTCGGTGGCCTGCCCGGCGGTTTACCCTTACGGGTTCCTCTCGTGTTGACGCCCCAACAGCTATCGCCGTCGGGGCGTCGCCCTCATGCGGTGGCCTCACGTCGGGTGACCGGACAATTCCCCGGTTCGATCACCCGAAGCCTCGGTTAGGGCGGCATCAGGCGCAGATATTCGCGCCTGCACCGCCCCAGCCACTGACGCCGGCCCAGGTCACGGGAATCCTCCCGGACTCGTTTCGCCGGCTCCTTCCGCGAGATGACAGCCTCACAGAAGGCGGCGACCGCGTCCCAGTTCCTGACGCTGTTGACTATCGCTTTCGCGACAGCCGGCAGCGTCAGGTCGGCACCGATAACAGCGACGAGGTCACGGCGCTGCCCGTCCCAGCTCGGACATACCTCGAGCGTATGTTGCGCCGTGTCCTCGTCACTACTGCAATGGTGGCAGGACGGAGTCCACTCCCTATACGCGACCGTGTGCAGGCACAAGCCGAAGCATCCGTGCCCCGACAACACCTGCACCAGCCGAAAGGAGAGGACTCCGTGCCGCCACTCCATCCACTCCATCAGTACGGGCCGGAGGGCCTCAACGGTAACAACACCGTGTCTAGGCCTCTCCAGCCGCGTAACCCAACGGGCGATAACGTCTCGGTGGGCGTCCTCGCACCAGGTGGCTATCTCGCTCAACGATGGGGCGCCACCTTCGTCGCACACTGGAGGTAACCCACCGGTAGAGGTCGGAGAGCATCTCCGCCTCTAGGTCCCACGGGGGTGTCCCGGCCAATAGGCATGCCGCCTCGGTCGATACCGTGCGGTACCCGCGAATGGCTCTGACCGCCATGGCATACAGCCGTCGGCCCTCGAAGCTGGGTTCGCCCACGTTCGACATGAGCCGTGATAGGGCGTACGCCGCGCCGACCAGCCGGGGAGCCATTCGTCGAAAATGCTCCCGGAATCACCATCGCCCGTCGAGCACCAGACCCAAGTACTTCATATGGGCCTGGATACTGATTTGGATGGAGGTGACGACTAACGAGGCGCCGATTGGCAGCCTTACGCGTGGCCCATGGAATAATAGGGCCTCCGTCTTATTTAAGGCCATCCTGAGCCCCAGCGTCTCGATTCGCCTGACCATCTCCGCGGTGCCGAGAGTGGCCTGGCTCGCCGCCTCTTCAAGTGTCCTGCCTTGGGCTCTGACGAGCGTATCGTCAGCATAGCATATCAAGCTCAGGCCGGGGGGGAGACTCCCTCTCAACGCCCGGTCGTACCCGATGTCCCACAGAGTCGGCCCCAGAACCGAGCCCTGTGGAACACCGCACGACATGGGCGTCCGCACAATGTCCCCTGCGGGACCCGCGCAGAGGACACTGCGCCCCTCCAAATAGTCCGCCACCAGCCGCTTCAGGTACAAGGGCACCCCATGAAATCGGAGCGCCTCCTTGATGCAGCTTAATGGCAGACTATTGAATGCGTTGGCGATGTCCAGCGACACCGCCAACAGCACTCCTCCGCCGGTGACAGCCTCCGCGGCCGTCTGCCTCAGTCGTAGCAGGGCCCCGATGGTCGAATGCCCGCTTCTAAAACCGAATTGAGCGTCCGACAGATCGGGCCCCACCTCGCCCGGATGCTGGACGATGTGGGCAGCGAGGATGCGCTCCAGCAGCTTACCCACATCGTCAAGGAGCACGACGGCCCTGTAGGCCGACGGCGAATCCGGGGACCGTCCCGGCTTTGGCAGGAGAACCAACTTCTCCTCCTTCCAGCACTCAGGGAACCGTCCAGACGCCAAACAGGCGTTGTACAGCTGCCTGAGGCGAGGCTCGAGGTGCTCGAGGAGTGACGTTAGCACCCGGACTGGTATTTCATCCGGGCCGGGGGCCGTGGTGGCGGAACGAATCCGCGCCACAGCCTCTCCCACTTTCGACTCCGTCACGGGTGGAACACTTTCGTCGGCGTGTGTTCCGACTGCCGCGGAAACAGCTCCTCGACCACCCTACGGAGGAAGTCGGGCTGGAGGGTCTCGGTGAGGGGGGGCCCTGCGCGCAAAGCTTGTTCAGCGACGCGCGACCCCAGGGGTCACGGTCGAGATCGTCCAGCATCTCCTGCCAACTCGCACCCTTGGCGGCTCGGATGGACAGCCATAAGGCAGTCCGCGCACTGCGGTATGCCTCGTACAGCTGGCCCTCCCGCTCAGCGTCACGGTGACGCCACCGTCTGCGGGTGTAGGACCTTCGGGTACTGATACACGCCGCACGAAGGTCCGCCAGTCTTGGGGACCACCAGTAGACCCCTACCTCGGAGGTAGACGCCGCCGCACCCTGGGCATGGCCACATCGCAGATCTGCGTTAACGCACCGCGGATGCGGACAGCCTCGGCGTCACTCCGTCCGCTAGGGGTGGTGCGGACAACCACGTGTTAACGATGGCCGCCTCCGCCAGTAGGTCCCTATCAAGACGACCCACAGCCCACTGCGGAAACGCGGGAGCTCCGTCCGCCCTGTGACCCCTACTAGGGGTCCCGGGGGTGACCTCCATCCGGATATACCGGTGGTTCGACAGGGTCTCCGCCTCCTCCAGGATACTCCAGTTCCTCACTCGTGGCGCGACAGTGGGGCTAGCGAATGACAAGTCCACTATCGACCCGCCCTGCTGCCGCACACACGTGTTCACTGAGCCCCTGTTAAGAACACAGAGGCCCAGTAAAGCCGCCCACTCAACGACCGCCACCAGCGGTCGTCCGTCATAGGGGATCCCCACACCGTGGATTTGGCGTTGAAGTTCCCCAGAACCAGGACGAGGCCCGGTGCCAGTTGCCGTATTGAGGCCTCCAGGTTGGTGAGGGAGGCCCCCAAATCGTCCATTCTCCTAGTAGGGGAGAGGTATACGCTGTAGAGCGTGACCCCTCCCCATTCCGCCGCGACAAATCCTTCACCCCTATCCAAAAGGGACAAGGACGGGAAGTGCCGCTGCGTTGAGACGACGATTGCCGCAGTTCCGTTTCGGCTGACCACCCAATTGGCGCGATCAGGCACGCAGTACGGTTCCGCGACTACGGCTGCACCAATCGACCACTCCGCCATGGATTGAAGGAGGAGATCCTGCGCACCGGCGGAGTGGTTGGTGTTGGCCTGCAGGAGGTGCATGGATTCTGTAGCCATTAATGGGCTGTATCCATGACCTCCTCCTCGCCGGCGGGCGATCGGACCGCGCTAGGAGCGGCAACGGCCGTGGTCGGAGGGCCACCCCGCGCCTTTGGGGCCGAAGCTGGAGGTTTGCACGCCCCAGAGCCCATGCGGTGCTTGGCGGGCTTATTGCCCGCCGCGCCACGCGGGGCAGTGGGGCGGAGCGTCCCAAGATGCCGCCACGGAAACACAATCTGCCGCAGTCGAAGCAATTAGTGCACGTTGGTCGAGTATGTCCGACCGCCATGCACTTATAGCACCTCGCAGACCGGTGCTCAAGCACGGTTACCCGCGCCGAGCTCCAGCCCACGAGGAGCCTGCCTGAGCCGGACCGTCTTTCTTGCCTTTGGCTGTTGTAAAAGACGCCAAAGGAATATAATGTGCAGATAACATGTATACAGGGAGAGGAAAACTCCATGTATAATCCTATACTAATTTGTCTGAACCAATGTTATATAGTAGGTCAATTTCCCTCCTATTGCGGAGGAGGCTTGAACCCAGCAGTTTGATGTATGTGAGCTAAGATGAGATAATTATTATACATTGTAATAATTATTATAAGATCTAATTTAGAAGCGAAACGATTAAAATATTTTATTTAATTGTTACCGGAAGTCCAACTGGGGTGGGTTTGGGGTTTGTATTGGTAGGCAGCGGCTTAATTGTACTGTATTGCGAAGGTCTACGGGTGGCAGTGACACTTACCATCAGGTGTGCTGTCTGCTCGTTTACCACCATAAGCAATAAAAAAAAAAACAAAAAAAAATTAAACAGAATCCCAAAAATTAAATACGAATGTGAATCTGTTTATATTTTTCCTCCTTAACTACTTTATCGATTGTTTTAGAATTTTCCACAAAGAAAAGGCTTATCTTTTATTCAGGAAACAAGTACACTTCTTTTATAAAATTTGGTTAACAAAATTTTTGGGTAATATAAATTTTAAATATGTATAATTACGAATTATGAAATATACGGTTATTGAATTTCTATACTGCTGCCATATTTTTTCCTGTGGGAGTCGTAAAACCCCATTATGAGATGGAAGTAAAGCACATCACTGTATTGGAAGAAAAACTGTAAAGAAGTCTTCGTGGCAACAGATCGAGAGACTATGAGGGATATCCTCCGATTTCCTTATTATCTTTAAGGAGACTATCAACAAGACTGGGATTTATATGGACTCTTATATTTGAATTTTATAAATATACACTATCTGATGATTTAAAAAGTTTCATATTTAAAAATAATTTAATTAAGAGTAAAGCATTTTTGAAGGCATGCCGTGATAAGGAAATAATCCTTGTATTGTAGGGGCAACATACAACTCATGATCATCATCATCATTCTCCTGCTCTTAGCTTTGCACTCAATTATGTACTCATACATATTGCAAAAGTTATTGGCAATAGTTTTATGATCGGCCGCCTGCCTAACGTCAACTCTTCTTGATTATGTAATTATTGACCAAACGGCATCAGATGGAGTTGGTGCAGGTCGTTAAAAGCTTTTAGATATCTTTTACAGCATCCACGAGCAAAGTAAGGGTTGGTAGTATTCGTAGCCACTACAGAGCAGCAACTATAATAATATACATAACAGCCAGACTGAGAAATATCTAGCATATGATTGCGTAGAATCCAATTCACGACACTCTTTAATTTTTTTTTACTAATTAAGCCACTAAACCATTTTTACAATCACCAATATGGGTTTTCTGTAATATTATTACGTTTTTAATTAATAAAATAAGCTTTTTAAATATATATCTTTATTAACCGTCGTAACGACGACGTAAGAGAGCGAGTAGGTATGAAATAGTGTATTGGTGTAAAGATGCGAAAGGGCATGCTCCGATGGTTCGGACATGTGGAAAGAATGCCGAACGAACGTCTGGTTAAGAAGATATACAATGCGAAAGTGGAAGGATGTAGGTACCGAGGGAGACCGAGACTAACCTACCTAGACCAGATCGGTCATGTACTGAAGGAAGGTGGAGTCAAGAGTCTCCGAAACCGGCGAGCGTGTATGAAGAGAATTATGAATGTTGAGGAAGCGAGTGAAGTATGCAGAGATAGAGTTCTCTGGCACTCTGTTCTCTCTGCCTACCCTGCAAGGGATATGGCGTGATGATATGTATGTATGTATGTTAACCCATATAACCAGCATGGTTTATTAAGTCAATTTCCTTCCCGTTCTGTATGAAGCTCGAACCTAGCCATTGGACGTAAATGAGCTGAGATGATTATGTACAAAAATTTATATATGAAAGAAGACCCCACACAGATTGTACCATTTATTATGAAAAAAAAAATGTTTTTCTTACCCAGGAATCAAACCTTTCATATTCAACTCGGGCGGTTATAGACTACAATGGATACTTACAAATAATACACACGAAAATTCTTTAGCACTCATCTCAATTTACATTATATTGTAGATTTTCAATTGTATTTTTGTATTTAAGAAGGTACTATAATAATAATCTTCAGCCTATATACTTACTTCCCTTTATTGTGCACTGTGGTTACCATGGAAGAATACAATGGTTTAAGTTTCCCGTCACCACAAGGTTACTCAGAGCTTTGAATCAGCCATTTAGAATTCCTTGATACAAAAAAAATGTAATAAATCTGATATCACTTTTTCTCTAAACTATAATTTGAACCCTTGACTTTCATGATTGAAATGACTTACGATTAGACCAAACGAGGCATTCAAAATTATTGCATATATTAAAACATGACCCAAGTCAACGTTCCCTTGCAATCACCCCAATATCAGAAACGGTTTCACCAACTTTTGATATCGTAAAAAAAAAACCAGTTACCTACGAGTCCATTGACCCGTCACCGGTCAGTTCAATAGATTTAAAGATACGATGTAGTCTAGACTTTGCATGATTTTGGGACTTTATTATTTTTAATTTACAACTAGGACATTCTAGGTAAGGATAATTTTATGGGGAAGGTTCGTGGAATTAAAACTTGTTTTCTTTTGGCCGTTTTATATTTCGAAATCACCATGTCTGGACGATTGATAGCAGTGATACATATGGTTTATCATTCTACCATAGGTTTTCTAGCTGCTTTTTAAGCATACCAGGCCCTGGTTATTCAACTTCAGTATTTCACAGTTTAGAAATATAAATGCGAAAGTGGAAGGATGTAGGTACCGGGGGAGACCGAGACTCACCTACCTAGACCAGATTGGTCACGTGCTGAAAGAAGGTGGAGTCAAGAGTCCCCGAAACCAGCGAGCGTGTATGAAGAGAATTATGAATGTTGAAGAAGCGAGTGAAGTATGTAAGGATAGAGTTCTCTGGCACTCTGTTCTCTCTGCCTACCCTGCAAGGGATATGGCGTGATGATATGTATGTATGTATGTAGAAATATAAAATAATTATTTTTCTATTGATAATGAATTTATATCAAAAATGTGGGTCTAAATTTTGTAACTAATACTGTAGCGGATAGATGAAAATCGTTGTAATAACGATGACGTGATGGACGTGAGACACCTTAATCCTCCCGTAAACTATGAACGCTGAAAAGTTATTAAAACTCCGGCAAATTCAAATACAAACGCGATAAAATCCGTTAAAATAGTTTTTGTTTTATAAATTGTTGAGTATCTAAATTACTGAAATTTAACATTCGATATGCTATATTTTTGCTTTGCATAGGAGGGGAAATAAATTTTTTCAACTCTCTTTTTTTCACCCTGTTTTTCTTTTCTAATTAAATTTGTTGCGGATCCTAAGACAATTAAAAGTGCTTCCCAGGACTGCCTGAGGGTCAAACCTCGGTTTCTTTTACGGAGACCATTGTGGATTGTAACTTATAGGAATTACAGTAATGGGAATGTGTGGTGGGATTAGCCCCAATAAAAAAAAATATGCTATAGAATATTAATAACTTTTTGTTCGCAAGTAAGTTTTTGTTGACTGTCGCTTACTTTAACAATTAACTAAATATAGTATCGTTATTATCATATTTGAGTATTCCATAAAAAAAGTTCTCGAATCTATAGAAAATTAATTTTACAAATCAAGTTAAATGGTCAGTGTTACTTGTCAGGTAAGATTAATGTAGGGAGAGTGAGTTTCCTTAAATATTTTGTTTAAGCTATATATAATGAATTTATAACAGATTGATGCTTGTGCATTATAGATATTGAAGAAAACGAATTATTAGAACTACAGTAGCCGTAATAATTTATTTTTTATTTTTTTGTGTATCTGTGTATTTATACACGCATCATGCAAAAACTACTGCATGGATTTGAATATGGTTTTCACCATTGCATGCTAGAGAATCTAAATTAAAACACGATGTCTAGTTTAAAATAATAACTAAATAAATCTCAAAATAATAAATACGTAAGTAGGCAACGCAAGAAAAGCAACAAAAATCAACAGCCCTCTTATTATTTTAGCAAATGTTTATGCTATGAATTTGCTTTAATTATATGCAAGTTTCTGCACATATTATTATGTTTATTAAGTTAGCCCTTTGAGTATATTTTAACTATACAATTGTATAATTGGACTGATTAAAGCACATTTCAAAGGTAACTTGACATTAGCGGCTACACTGACAAAAATCCCGCAAAGAAAACTCGGTTTAAAAGCTGCTAAGTAAATATTTAAGCAAAGTTCTGCTAAGTAATTCTTGTCATTTATTATAAAATTTTAATTTTAAGTATTATTTTGGGCTTGACACAATAAGAACTCGCAGTGTGCTACAGTTTTGTAGCATTCTATTTGGTTTTACTTCTAATTATATTTTTAAAACATGTATCTATGGATTAACGATAATGGCGGATTGTGAATGAAAGAAAGATTTAACGTCTTTGCTAAGTATTTGTGACTGTCTATGCTTTATAATACTATAAATAACCATAGTATAAATATTTGGACAAGATTATACCGCTATTTCCGCATGTCTCAACTATATTTGATTTGGTAAATGAGTCAATGACCTTTATGTATTATAGACAAGCATTGCAATATAAAAAAGAAATGATGGTAGGCACAAGCTCATAGGCAAAAACTAGATTTTTTATCCTTTATATATTTTTAAGAGCACAACACCTTTTCGATAAGAGCTTTTCGATAATCAATAATGACGTTACTAACTAAAAAGCAATTCTTTTTATCATGTTTATATGTGGTCTGTGGTCAATATTATCAAGTGATACGTAATCTGTGGTGCTTGTCAAAATTGCTTAAACTACCTAAAGTCTTGGCTATGAAGGGACTTTTGGCGTGAATGTGGAAATGTCATGTAATCACGCACTTGAATTTTATTTATTTCTTTGGTGTTTTATATTCAAGAATTTTTCTGGTATTTTGTATAATATATAAAACAGATAAAGTGCTGAAGTGTAGTAAATATAATATTACAGTGACATGTTCTGCATAAATTCCCTTACAAATCATAATTTGGTTATCAGCGCCATATTAATGGTAACGACTTGACTTAATAATCGACAGTGACTATGAATAAGCTTTTCAATATGAAGAATGTTACATAATCTGTGAAGAAAATTGTTTAAGTCTTGGCTGTATGGGTTTCTCTCCCTTTGTCTGTCCGAATGAATGAACAAAATCAAAAATATAACTATGAAGGATTTCATCTATCCTCTGTAGATTAAAGTTTTCTATTTTATTTCAGAAAGTCTCAACGGGAAAGAAAAATTTTTGTGTGCTCTTTTATAATGTTCAATATCTTAGTGTTTTAACAATGTGGCAATGGCACAGATGAAGGTGACGATTTGACTTACTGGCGGACGATGACTTTAAATGAACTTAATTTATAAACAAAGACTTGGCTTAAAGGTGGTTACCTGGAGCTGCTAAGCTTGTTTCCCCTGATTAAATAGATCAGCAAATGTATCTAGATAAGATGATTTCAAATAAATTCACTAACATTAATACATTATATGTTAAGATGTTGAATCCTTTTTTAACCCTGGATGCTGAAAGAGAAGTGTTATGAGTTGAATGTGTATGTGTATATGTCTGTGTGTCTGTGTGTGGATGAAACCAGAGTTTAACGATGCGACCTATATGAGCTGAAATGATTACAATAACAACATTGCAGCAAATTAGGAAAAAAAAATCTTATATTAAATAAGTATGACATTCTGAAATGCTACTGAATAAGTCACAATGTTGGACGCACAGATAATCAAGGGTAAATAGAGGTTCTCGAGTGGCGCCCATGTCCTTCACACGACGTAGTATGGGATGCAAGATGGACCAACCGCTTGGTGATAGTTTGTAGCAAACTATGAGGGAGCAGTGTTTAGCAGTGGACAGCAAAAGGCTGAATGATGATAACGAAAGGTGTAAAAAATAAATACAGTATCACCTTTACTTAGAAGTATGGAATTTTGGTTTCTTCAAAAAAACTGTTCGTTCTTCGTTCATGATCTTCTTTTTGGGTTGTTTATGGTCTGACTACTAATCAGTTTAATTATCCGGTCTGATGGAAGGACGGCGAAGGTACCATATCTGGCTGTCTTTCCTCTCTCTGCCTATTGAGCAGACTATTGGAATCGGAATTGATTGCTAAACCTATGTGATTTTCCCGTTGAGTTACTTTTTCGGGTCACTATTCGGGTTGACGTCGTGTAATAACGGCAACTCTTTACACATTAATAGACAAATCCCCGAGGCGTTATTCAGCTCCGTTCAGATTTCCTAAATTAGTAACATGCCTGCTAGGTATGTTTTTTGATAGCAGCGTTCATCTGAAGTATTATTTTATTTCACAAAATCATATTAAACAAAACCGTTCGTTCAATTAAGTACGATACCGTTCGCAAGGTTCAGAGGCTAGATTTTATAATGTACCGTAACTAATCAATTAATGCTTCTGATTGCAATGCAGAATAAAAAATGCCGTATATATCTAATACATCCAAGACCGAGAGGGTGCTGATTTATGGTCTATTTTCCCAATTTTAATTTTTAATCATTGAATTTTCGTTAAGATTTGGCTTGAGAGCCCTCAGCGCTCACCCATAGTCCGGGTAAAGTTGTCATAGCCATCTGAGGCTAACAACTAAGTCACACAAAAAGAAAAAGAAAATCGTTAAGATAATTTTCAAAAAGTTCAAACAAAATTATAAAATAAAACTATTATTAATAATTTTATCCTGTTTTCGTTCTATTTTAATTTTTGCAACGTGTCTAATAAATAATACTGTAGAGGGTAAATAAAAATCATTGTAAGAACGATAGCTTGTTGGGTGTAAAACACCTTAGTTCTGTCTTGAGCAAGAACATTGCAAAGTTTATGGAATTTCGGACAAGTAAAAATCAAATACAATCGCGATAAAATCTGTAATAATAGTTTTATATTATATGTGTAATACTCGCTTAAACATTAGGAATAATTATTATGAAGTTATCTTCCATTAATTAATTCCTATAACCAATTTGCCCCATGACCATTTAGACCAGATTATACCATATTAATACATTATCATTTAAGTCAAAACATGTACCTAATTTCAAGTTAATTCAATGCCGGAACTATTTACATGTGGTGAAAGAATAAGAATACAATTCACCACCCCCTATCTTATTTATGGGTGCCATTAAAGTCGAGTAAGGGTTATAATATGCAAATAACAATTATGCAAGAGAAGGTAAAGTCGAAATAAAATCCATCCATTTACCCAGTGTAGTGCAGTAGATCAAATTCCCCGCTGGTTGTGACCATACTGTAGTCATATACATACATCACATAATAAAGCCTCGTCTAATGGTGCGACGGGCAAAGAGTACAGTTGACGTCACCCTTTAGTCGTGAAAATCGGCTCAGTGTTTCACTTGACGAGTGGGCGACAGTTCTTCCTTGAAAATGTTTAACATCTAATTGTGATCCTCAAACCGTTTACCAAGCGTGGCGATTACGGCACTATTCCCTCATTAGTGGGGAAGGCTGGCCTCCAGCAGTGGGCGACGAAAGGCTAAATAATAATATAAATATATGCATTAAAATATTGAATGGCAATTCTCAAATAATTAATTACTAATGATTGTATTATTTAAATTTTGACAGATGCCATTTAAATTTCCAAGTTCGCAATGTTGTAAGTCCGTTTCGTATATAGATAGTAAAATTCGCCTAATAACATCCAATCACTCATTAATGGCCGGTCATTTAAAGAAATGGTGCCGAATGCGGTCATTCAACTCTACCGGTCTTCGACCACATCTTATAAAAAGTATTTACTATAAGAGTAAGACCGTTATATTTGCCGTGTCATAATAACACTCTATTTTTATAATATAATAAATTTTAAAGTTGATTTATAACAATATTTATTTATTACTAAAATTACTACCTTTAGTTATCGAACGTTAATTTAGGTATTTGAAATTGGCAAAGGGTTTCATGTGGATGAAAAGGCTTAGAGGACTTGTTGTATATAAAAACCTAACAGTTTAACATAATGTTGTTATGAAAATCGACTTAAACCTAAAATTCAGAACTTGTAGCGAATGTGGTACGTCCATAAACATTACTATGCCTTATGCAACCATTATTAACGGCCTTGCTCCCAGAAATATAAATTCGAAAAAAAAATACAGATAAAAATAAACCGTTATAGTACGAAGTATTCATATAAAATGGCGACCTATATTCGCAAAGTAAATTTTAAAATTCGCGCCACGATTTTGTGAATACGTGACATTTTGAATTCGGAATTCGTGAGTCGAAAGTTGCGCAACGAATGCTTGAAGTGGGTTCATTGAACGCAGTTCGGCTATTTCCCGTTAGCTGGCGCACGTGACCGCAGTTTTACTTTTAAATTTGCAATTTAGTACCGCTATTAGATAATAGAGTGCGCTAGCTAACATTACTGTTCTTGCAGTTCTAAGCACAAACGTTCAATCAGTATTTATTTTTACGAGGCTATTTTTATTAACTATTCAGCCCAAGCCTAATGATGGATACAATTAAATGACTCATAAAACTAGCCTTAAGTAATACTTACATATGCCTTAAAACAAAACAAGGTTAGCATTAGCAAACGACTACTTAACTTTGATGTTATTAATTTCCGTACGGAAACAGCCCTTTTTTTTTTTTCCGCAGGGTGGACCATGGATGTGGTCGCGCCCCGACAAATCCATCCGGGGCAACAAAAGAGGCGGCGCGCAACCCCATGGACCCACCCTGCAAACACCCCTTTTCGCCGTGCGAGCGGGCCACCGGTACCCGATCTTTGTCTTCGGTGGCCGTACGGAAACAGCCTATGGTTCACAGTTTCAACACTGGTTACATGCAATTAAAAATATAATAAAAAAGTTACCTAGATAAAATATATCTGCTCTGTGGGCTACCACACACTGTATTCATAGCTGCTAGGCTACGAATACTATCAACCCTTACTTTGCTCGTGGATGTCGTAAAAGACGACTAAGAGCCTTATATCGACCGGGGCCAACTCCACCTGATGCCGTTTGGTCAATAATTACATTCCCAAGGAGGGTTGATGTCCGGCAGACGGTCGGTCATAAAACCATTGCCAAACTCAGGAAAGAAAGAAATACAGAATAGAATGGTGGCTAGGTGGAATATCATATTGCCATTCATCATTCTCCTACTCTTATCCCAATTGCTTGGGGTCGATACAATATGTACTCTTCTTTCATAGCACATATTGTAAAAGTTATTGGCAATAATTTTATGACCGGCCGCCTGCCAGACGTCAACCCCCCTTGGGAATGTAATTATTGACCAAATGGCATCAGATGGAGTTGACCCAGGTCGTTATATGGCTCTTAGTCGGCTTTTACGACATCCACGAGCAAAGTAAGGGTTGGTAGTATTCGTAGCCGCTACCACACAGCTATTGCCATTATCCTGGTCTTATTCCAATTACTTGTGGTCAACGCAATATATACTCCTTTTCCATCGTATATATTGCAAAAGTTTTTCGCAATAGTTTTATGATCGGCCGCCTGCCTGACGTAAACACTCCGTGGCAAATAATTATTGAAAATAGGCATTCCGTGTGGTAACGGAGTAAGAATACAATCCACTATACCCTATCTTACCCGCGGGTGATCGTAAGAGACGACTAAGGGATATAAAATGCATATAACATCTATGCGATAAAAGGAAAACTCGATACAGAACCCTATATCAACACGTCTGATCAGCGTGGTATAGTAAGTCAATTTCCCTCCCATTATAAAGGAGGCTCGAGCCCGACAGTGGGACATATGTGAGATGATGAAGGCATCAAGTAGGATAGACCAAGGTCCATATACTGGTCTTTAAGATATCCATCAGCAAAGTAAGGGTTGGTAGTATTCGTAGCCGCTGGAACATAGCAAAAAGAATCAAATTGGAATGTGATATAAGGAAAATTTTTATTCGTATATGAAGAGCCACATTCAGAACTTAAAGTTGCAACTTTCTGTACAATTCCAAATAAAGATTCTAGATGTATCCTCTGAATCGGGCACCCTCTACGTCTACAGTTCAGCTTCAAATACGGATTTGAAGTATTCCTTTTTTTTTCTTGAGATAAGAGGTATATTGAGTAACAATGGCAAAAGGGGAAGTCTACCTTCCAATCAATTTCAAAATAGTAATAGTTATCGGCTATGTAAAGACAAATTTCATCAATGACCTATACATATCTCTAACTTTCTTCTTCTTCTGAGGTCATGTATGTAGGTCTTACGCTTTCCCCACAATGGGAGGCATATTGGCATACTATATGCTGGTTGGTTTGTATAACCAGTTGACGAATTGTAATAAAGTTTTATGCCGTTTTTTCTTTTTTTTTGCATCGATATTTGAATTTCGTATACTTTATTCGTGTTTCGCGGTCTTTTACGATACGTAGGGTGATGTTAGTAAGATAAAAACCTATGCCACCACGTCTAAATAGTGTGGTATAGTAGATTAATGTTCTTCCTATTACGGAGAAGGCTGGAGCCCAGCAGTGGGACATGTACGAGCTGATATCAATCCAACAACTTCCATATTAGCACTGAATGTAAAATGAAATTAGTTTTTAAGTTTCAATAACATTAAGAAAATAAATTTTATTTATTTTGCTTTTATTTTTTAATATTTCCATTATAATTTTATTATATATATATATATATTTTTATTAACTGCTTATCACGTGTTTAGCAACGCGCCATAAAGACACGTGATTAACACGACCCGGTGTATATTTACAGGCAAAATATTAACAGAATGTATTAGCATTAAATTTTAAAAATTTGAATTTGTCTATGGTTCATTTTAGATTTGATCGGGAGTTTGTCCATAAAATTATTTATATATATATATATATATATATATATATATATATATATATATATATATATATATATATATTATTATTGTCATATTAAGCAGACGGGTTGGTTCCCTTCATGTTATAAGAGAAAGCTTTTACTTTCTCTTTAACTTATAGTCCTTCAGCCAGGTTTTGCGACTGCATAAATGATGTAGTGGTTATGGTTAAGATAACTTCCTACCGTACGATACACAGATTATTTACTTTTCCGAAGGTCTAATTTGCTCTCCTTATGTTTGTAAAGTCTCTCGAAATACAAGGATTTTTAGTAGATTAGGACGATCATAAAACTTTTATCAAAACTATTGCAATATCTACGATAGGAAAAGAGTACAAGAGTCAATGCGTCGGACGTATAATTCGAGAGAAAGATAAATACGGTAGCTTTTGGAGCACCGTTCCACCATAACGTCGCTTCCGACATTTTGGGCCAAGACTGGCCAGATTTGAAAAAAAAAATACTCATCTATTTTGCTTTCATAAAAGCCAACGCAATATGTACTCCACTTCCATCATACCTATTGTAATTGCCAATAGTTTTATGACTGGCCGTCTGCCTGATGTCAATTCATTATGAATATAATTGTTGATCAGACAGGATCATTTGTAGACCCCGGACGAAAACTCTTAGTCGTCTTTTACAACACAAACAATGTGGTTTCGATATTATTTACAACAAACTTTATTACAAAAATAACTAATAACATTTATTACATTAACCGTTTGTAATATATTTTTCAAATTACATTAAACAAACCCTTCAATGTATTCGTAATACTGTGACATAATGATTAGAAAATATAAAGGCATTATTCATTGATGTTTTATAAAGTTATCATGAAAAGAGTTTTCTAAATAAAGTAAGCGATGTATGTCGAATAGTCTGTTCTCATTTTGAGTCGTTCACCCGCATTGTGAGCCCTGTCTGGCCTTGAGCGGACTCCGCATAGCGTACAAAAACATACGTACGTATTATAAAACCGTATAGAACGAGACACAAGGACATTTAGTAAACCTAGGTCATATACAGCGGTCTATAAGAAAGCTGACTATGAGTATTAAGGAAATTTTAAAGATTTCTTTTTATAGAAATACATATTTTAAATTGAAATATGAATGTTAAATAGAAATAGAATAGAAATATTAATTTAATTTGTTAAAATTAATTTCTATGTTAAATTGTTGAAATTATGTTAATTTAATTTGTTAAAATATATGTTAAATCGTTGAAATTGTATTAATGTATTTTGTTTAAATATGTATGTTAAATCGTTGAATTTGTATTCATTTAATTTGTTAAAATTATTTTTAATAGATATAATTAATTTTAATAGAGTTTTGATTGACTAATAGGTTGTGTTATGATATTTTTGATCATTTTTATTAAGAACAGCTGCTTATACTTAACGTGGGGTTGTCATTTACGATTGTCAAATCTATGGTGTGCGTGATTTCAGTGGTTTAGCGAAATTTGTGGTAGATGTTATTTAATTTTCGTATCATCACGCTTACATCTCTATAGGGGTAAGTCCAAGCATAATAATTTAATTATTTTATTATTTAACTTTATAATGTAACTTTTACTCTAACGCAATTAACTTATTGCTAATCGGGTTCTATCGCGTTTGTATTTGATTTATAATTTCCCGACGTTTCGAACACTTTACAGTGATCATGGTCACAGGAGGACTGAGGTGTCTTACGTCCAATATGTCATTGTTATTACAGAAAAATTATTTATATCTACCCTATAAGATATTAAATTTTGACCCACATTTTTATACAAAATTAATACAAATTCATTGCCAGTACAAAAAGAGAATTGTTCTATATTTAAAATTTATGTTGTTTATGATTTGCTATTATTAATGTATTTAATTTATGATAGTTATTATTGTGGCAATTTTAAAAACTATTTAGTAGCTGAATAGTTTTTGTTAACAAAAACAAAAAAAAAGTGAATAGTTTTTGGTAAAAGTAGTTTTATTTCAAATGTGTAATACTCGCGTAAACATTAGAAGTCATTATGTTAATCGGGTGTTTTTAGGTCCTCTATTAATGAAAATCCGTCCATAATATTTAAATAATTTTTCATAATTATGCACTACAAGTGCACAAATGGCGTAGTGATTAAGATACCGAACTACGGTGAAAGTAGATTCGATTCCCATGCAGGACAATGTTATAGATTGTTTTGAGTATGGGTGCAATTTGTAATTAGTGTGTAACGTTCGAAAACTTCGCCATACATTTTGATTATTGTCGCATCGCCCGTGCGCGACAGCCGTAAAGGATCAATCGTGCGTGGCCGTACGGAAAAGAACCTTTAAAGGAATGACATAGACTTGCTCCACGCCGCTACAGCAAGCAGATCTTTCAGTGAGTAGAGCAGAGTTTAATAAGCAATGATATCCGCTTCAAATAACTAGTTTCATAAATAAATACTATTCATAATCCCGCTTATTACAATGTTAATATAATTCCCTTTAATATCGAGTATATACCGTATTCTAATTTTAAATTTTAAATTATGTCGTTGCGCATGGCGCATGATGTAGCACGTGAACGCGGGAATTGTCTATGCGCATTTTTTTTTAAATATTTTATCTGACTTAATCTATATATTCAGCTCTTTTAAAGTGTTTATGTTTTAAATAACTAATTTAGGAGTTACGTAAGTATTTAAAATATTTAGATTTTTATGCGCCTTTTAAGTGTAACCGTTATATAAATAAAAAACTTTTTGATTTTTTAAATATTGAATTAAGATTTAATACTTGAATTAAAACTGATAATTATATGACTGCACAGATGGTGTTGTAGTTAAGATCGACCGTGCCAAGTATTATGGGTACGATTCCCACGCAGGACAATACTTTGTGTGTACCAAAAATTGTTGTTTTGAGTCTGGGCGTAATTTGTGTCTATAAAATGTATATTTCTGAGATCACCCGCAATACAGAGAATATTGCCTTAGTGCAGGCATATTATTAAAAAAAAATAATATTTAAAGCCTAACCGTTCTGAGTATGCCGCGTTTAGAGGCGAACTACATGCCGAATCATTATTTGCATTTCTGCGACAAATTGCAAGTTGAAGTTCTGGAGATGCTCATCACGTAAGGAGTAAATTTTACTTGCGGCCTATTCCACATTGATCCTGTCCCCTTTTTTTCTTGAGGTGTGCGGTATATTTATTAACCATGGGAAAGTGGTGGGAATTCCTTCCTTTACTCCATTTAAAAAAAAACCCAAATTCGAAGGATCTGATTCCTTTCGCCAATATGAAGACTTAAATTGCGGCTAAAAGTTATATAATAAGATTTTTTTATAGAAAAGCTTAATAGTAAAGATGAAATCTTAAATCGAAGATTGATACCGGTGCCTCGCTCAATAATGAAAAGGGGAAATACTGTTGTCGCCACACGCCCTTTTTTCGTCGTCCTTGACGTTCAAGCAGGGTGAGATTGAACCATAGCTACCTAAAAAAGGTTCGATAGACAACAATATGGGGAGCTCTATGGGCTTGAAAGTATGTATATAAGCGAAATAGAGTTATTTCATTTCTGTTAACGTCCTCGAAAATAAAGACACGAAACTATAAAAAAATATCCCTTAATTTCCAATAAATTTTATCTAAGTTATGACTTAGTCGCGGTGGTGTAGTGGCAGCACGATTGGGCCGGAATCCCAATAGGCGCGGGTTCGAATCCCGCTTGCGACATCATTTTTCATTTCGTAATCGGATTTTATAAATAAGTTATGACTCTCGGTTTAATTATAGTAGAATCGATGATATAAAAACTATGTATTGAAATTCATTGTGATTTGTTTTTGATAATTATATATCTCTAAATTGGCCGACGATACGTGAAGATAAAGATTTATTACTTAACGCGGTGTGTTATTATTTTAAAAAATCATTCATATTATCATTTAATTATCCTCTCAACTCATATATGTCGGATTGCTGCACGTCACAAGCTAGTCAGACTCATTGGTTTAGAGTTATATTTCTAGTCTACTTTCTTGTATAGATGTTATTTGGAATATAAAAATATTCCCTAGTTGCTTTTTACGACACCCACGAGTAAGAAAGGGAGTCGTGAATTGTATTCTTACGCTCACTGTTAGCCTGACGCCTCTTCTGTAATGGGAGAGAGATTGACCTACTATACCTTTCTGGTCAGACGTGTTGGTATAGGGTTTTGTTTCGAGTTTTCCTTCTTTTGCATTGAAGTTATATGTGTTCCATATCTTAGCCGTCTCTTATGATCACTTATGGGTAAGACAGGGGGGTGGTGAATTGTAATTTTTACTCGGTCACCACACCGAAAATCACGATTATTTAATAACACAAATAACAGTTATATTGATATATAATATTTTATTGAATGATAGCAATCTATAAATGAATGATGAGGCTCCTGATTTGTCCTCCATCTATTTTTATTAATATTTTCGTGTAGAAGCAATGTCGTTGCCAGGCGACGTGGCCGCTTCAATTCCCAATATCCTTCTAAAATGGTCACGTCAAGGAAAATCAATAGGGATGTCCCTTTACGTGATAATTTAGCTTGAATGATGGCCATAGACAATGAAGATATTCTTTATTTTATCTGAAAGTTTGATTATAAGAATTATGTATAACTTGTAGCGGGAATATCAGTGTGTTCTTGTATTACATTCAATATATTAGCGTTTTAACGTGTTATATAAAATAACTATACATGGTATTTTATGAAATGTAATGCGGAATAACTGCTACGGTAGTGAATATGATACAACAGTGCAATAAAAATATTTTCGTTTTCCACTACTAATTCTTAGAAGATACCATTAACAGCTAGGCCATAGACTGTTTGGCCAGCGAAGATAAAGATCGGGTACCGGTGGCCTGCTCGCACGGCGAAGAGAGAAATTTTGCATGGTGAGTCTATGGGGTCACGTGCCACCTCTTCAGTCACCCTCGACTGATTTGGCAGGACGAGACCACATCCATAGTCCACCGCAAAGAAAAAGGACGTGGATTTGACTTACTGACAGACAGTTACTAATATAATGAAACTAAAGATTCAAATTAAACTCAAACTAAAAGGTTCAAATTATAACTCAATTTTCATTGCCAACACAAAAAAAAAGTGTAGTAGTACACCAGCTTTGTATACTAACAAATATGTATATATGAGTAGAATGGCATCATCAAAGTACTGATTTTTTTTTTTGGAGTTTATGGCTTGGTTACTTAGACCTTTAAGCCAAGTCTTCATAGTTTAGACACTTCGTGCCTTGTATTCCGTATTATTGTTTACCACTTCTTCAAATTGTAATTAGTCCTTGATAGTCACTGTCCGTCAGTAAGTCAAGTCGTTACTATCAATTTGGCGCTGATAACCAAATTCATAGTTTCGTAGGGAATTTTGGGTGAACACGAAAATACACGAAAACCACTATTATTCCATATTCACTACACTTCAGCACTTTAACTGTATCATATTCCATAAAATACCAGCAAAATTATTCAATATAACACTACAAAACACTAAAGAAATGAATATAATACAAGAGCGTGACATGACATTTCCATATTCGCGCTAAAACTCCCCAAAGAACTGAAAAAAAAATTCTAGTAATAGGGTTGGGTCCACACTGTTGGCAGTTTTCTGTCTACAGCCGCGGGCACTCCGTCCGGTGTAGTACCACACTCTTGTAAAAAATCTACATTTGAGCAGTAGCTATATGCGCTTCGTTTAGTGAGCGAGAAAGACGGTAGCGCATGTTGGGTAGGTTTTCATGGATAGTTAACGGCTATACCTTTGGTATTGCAAAGGTCATTAGGCGACAGTAAAACTACCACTATTAGCAATGAAAAAAGAGTACTAAAAATAAAAGAGTACTAAAAATATAATTAAGTTATTATTATGTAGGCAATAAATCCAAAGTAAATAATTACGTACAATGCAAGGGGATGGGTATAGAATTTAATTTTAATTTCACCTTCTCTTGCTCTGCCTTTATAGATGTTATATGTGTAGTCTTTTACGTCATCCACGACCAAAGATATGGGAAATAGACTAGAAGTCGACCAGTTCTACTAAAATGTATATATATATATATATATATATATATATATATATATATATATATATACTTAATACATGACACAGTTTTGTCGAAAAAGAAATCGTTGTGTATGTTTGCATTACATGTTTTGGCTGTCATCATTCCACGTTACATAATGAAGCGTAGTAGCGTTAGCAAAAATCACGGCTGAAAAAAAAACCTTTATTTTAATATTTTTTTTCATCAATAATTGTTTTGGGGTGATACTCCTAAAGGTATGGGTTTGAAATTTGTATCTGCAAACTTTTTTGTGACGAAACTTTTTACTTTAAAGTGTGTAGCAAGAGCTGAAGCTATTTTTTCGTGAATGCAAGAAGAGTGTAACATAGACTTTTCTCGCTTTATTTTCTATTCCTTTCAAAAGTGAAGGATATCTGAAAAAATCTCCATACAACCCAAAATCTAGTCCAATATCAATCCTATTATGAAAGAAACTAGTATAAAATCCATTCATCAGCCTTTCGACGACTACAGTGACTTGTAGGTTTCCCTAAAATCGATAATTTAAAATCACCATGCTCTATAAGTAGATTGGCGATAGTTAGTGTTATAAGTTTCTTAAGAGAGAGCTGTTTTTACAAACCCTATAGAAAAAGAGGTACCATTATAATCTTATTCTATTAAGATACGGTGATAGTACGCAATATAGACTATTAAGGACTATTAAGGAACATCTGTTACATATCTACCTATCCCTTTCAGGGTAAAAGCCTTATATTAAAAACACTAAATATTATCTAAGTCACCTTTTGTTTTTAATAATTAAGAGAAAATGTCTTTTAACAATTAGAAGTACTTTGACTTCTATTACATAGTCAACCATCTGTGTCCCCCTTTTTAAATAGTCCACGTTTCAAGGCCACTAGGCAACATCCTATATATTTTTGCTGTCTCTACACACCAACATAAATTCGATTATATGCTTTTTCGTCATTCTGAAACGATCGAAGCGTGCAGAAAGGGACGGAGGTGTACTGCCAGAAAGGGATGGGAGATGCGGCTGTAGCGCGCAGGCGTAGGCACGTGCCTACGAATGAGGGACGGCTACAAACGGAGCGGATATGCTCGGATATATCTTGGGTTTTTATTGGAAGTGTATATTTGTGTTGTTTTTGTTATCTCATAAATAATGACAGATGTTACAATAATAATAAAAAAAATGCGGCCTCGTTAATGAATGACTCGTGTAATAAATTTAGGACTTAGGCCGACTAGTACCACTATTCTAAATTTAGTTCATTTAATTTTTTCTCCTTGCCTTCTTTTTAACTCATATACGTCCTAATATTAACACATAACTCTTTTCCTAAAAGAAATTATGCTAGCCTACTATTATATATCGGTCATAAGAATTGGGAGAGCGCTTTCTTACAAGTTCACCTTCATTTTTAGTGTACGCTTATATTTATTTACCTGAGTTTAATCATCTATAATCATTATCATTATCATTATGGACTATATGTGATATTTATATTCGTAAGTATAGTGGCCAATTATGATTTTAATTTAATGGGCTTTTATGGATCGAGCAATTTTCAAAGTAGTGAAATATAATTAAATCAACGATTTAATTAGAATAATTTATAAAGCAGTGAAATAGTTATTTAAAATTGAAAAATTATTTCAAGAAAACAAAAGAAAACATATCTTAAGAAATATCCCGCGACAGGAACACGGAAGCGCGCTGTGTAGCGGGCCTACGCGGCTCCGGCGTAGCTACGTCCGTAGGCCTCGCAGTGACTACGAGCTACACCGCGCCTACGTTGTCCCGAATTAGGACAGAGAACCGTGTCAATAGACTAGGACACAAACAAACAATGTAATCCCTTACCGTGCCTCAAGGAACCACCACTGCCGTATATCTAATAAGTTAACCATATTTATAATAACCACTTTTCGGTGGGACGTTCACCTTTGACCTACTTTCGATGCATCTGCGCGGTGCAACCGTTCAGGCCCGCAGTGGGCCTTAGAACAGGCCCAAACAAACTGGATCTCCATCAGTAGTGTGTTCAAAAACTGTTCTAGTGATACTTGTGTTCAATAGTTATAATAAATAGTGTACCTTCTGCTATAGCCCGACTGACATCTAGACTGATTATTGTTCTACAAAAGTGCGTGTTATATCGATGTGTTAAGATTTGATTTAAAATGGCGGGCAATAGAGATTCATTGGAAAGTCAATTGACTCATGTCATTCAACATCATATATCACAGAATGATACTGACGCACAAGTCAGTGTACATCAAATACAAAGTCCTTCTGGTAGTGGAAGTAAAAGGCATCAAATAATAATTGATATTAAACAAGATATTGATATAGATGAATTATCAACCAGATCATTAGCTGAAAGTGTTATGGAAACGTTAGGAGCTCGTTCTGCAGCTGTTTATATAAATAATTCACAGTTGGCTGCTGAAAATACTGGTGATTTGGAATCATTAACAACTGTGAATGTGATTGTGGCAAATGATTTGAGTCAAGCGACACCTAGCCCGCAGGTTGTTGAAGAGCCTGATCCTCAAGTTGTTCAGGAACCAGCTGAGAGTTCAGGTATACTGCCTGGTAATCGTATAGCTGTTGATCGGATAGTTGAAATGGCGCAGGCTGCCACATCGGGAGAGTCTACTTCTACCACAAATACTGTAACAACAGCTACGACCACTGCATCAGGTAATGTCTGCGGACATTTTTTTATATTCTGCTGACATTATGCGACAAATTTATAATAGACAAAGGAATATATATTATAAATATATTTTCTTATTGTTTAGATTTTAAATGATTTTATGCAGTAATATTTCATATATTCCAAAGGATTCTGAACCTAATAATAATTGTAAATGAAAACAATTCCAACCCTCATATAATTATAAATTAACAATTTTAAGCTTGCACCCATTTGCCTGTATAGATATATTTTACCTATAAGTATACCGCCCAGAATCGTCCTATGCTATTCTTTATGATTTTTAGTATGTTGTCAGACAATCAGTCCACCATATTTTATCATCATCATCATTTTACCTCATATACGTGGAACTGCTGGGTCGAGCCTTCAAAATAATAGGAGGAAAATTTAATTACTATACCATGCTGGTCAGATGGATTTTCTATTCTTCTATAGTATAAAACATCTTATCAAATATTATCTCCCTTTATAATAGAATTCACCATCCCCATTTTTCTTCTATCTTGTAAAAGATGACTAAGAGATATAATATAAAGATAAATTCGATGTATTAAGAGTAAGAAAACTCAACTTATAACCTAGGCCAATCTGTTTCATCAGCCTATTGTAGTCCAATTCTTTTCCTGTTGCGGATGATGTTTAAGCTGAATAGTGGGTCATATATCAGCTGAAAAGGAAACGAAAGGAAAATTAAACTTTTAAATAATAATAATATTTTTGGTTTTTTTTTATTGCTAGTCGTGGCAAAAGAGCAAGCAGCACACCTGATGGTAAGTGGCACTGCCGCCCATGGACCTATGCTATACTTGAGGGACAGGTAGGCCGCTGTCTACCAATATAAGCCCTAACCCACCCAACTGGGCTTCCGGCTCTCTCGCTCACCGAACGAAGCGCAATATCACATTGCTATTACTCATACGTCGATCTTCTGCGAGAGTATGGTACCACTCCGGACGGACCGACCCGCGGCTGCAGACAGAGAACTGTCAACAGCGTGGTCCTACCACTATTAATATTATTACCATAATAGCAATACAAAAATATATAGGAATCTCTGGGTTCTACGTTAATTATAAAACTGTGTTGCTGCAGTCAGTGTCCTCTCTATTTGTAATAATATGAGTTACTTTTTTATATTTTTATACTTAACAAAACTCTATGTAACTAATCAGGCAAATACAATTTAAGCCATCTCTAATATTAAGCACCGTTTATGAGACCTTTTCTTTAATTGCAACTAATCCCACCACACATTCCTATCATTGTAGCTCCTGTAAACCAGGATCTCTATGGTCTCCATAGATGACACCGAGCTTTGTCTCTCAGGCAGTACCAGCAGATGCTTTTAATGGTCTCGAGACCCCGCAACAAAGGGGTTGGAAAAGAATGATTCCACTTCCCTCCTAGGCAATGTGGGAGATAGTTAACAAAATTGACTAGTCAGCCAATGAGTAGGGTTGTACAGCTACGATAAGCGCAGCTGTACGACACCATGGATACTGGATGTAAATAAATAGTCATTCTTTATCGATAAAGTAGTACTTGACACTTAAAGAATTTTACTTACCTGATGTTTCGAACACTTTTCAAAGTTAATAGTTACACGAGCCCAAACGATTAAAAAAAAATCTTAAAAATAGTTTTATCAAATATTTTCATAAAAGACGACAAAGAGCTTCACATCGACCTGAAGCAACTCTATCTAGTTACCAAGTCAACAATCAAATTCTCAAGGAGTGTTCACGTTAAGCACCGGTATAAAACTATTGCACACAATTTCAGGGTCAGGCGATATTTTGCACTCGCTTCATATTTGTTCAAGTTAATAAGGGGTAAGATTTATAATGCTGATATTTTACAGCGGGTGGGTCTATATGTACCTGATAGGTATGTGTGGCGAAGATGACGACCATGCCTGCTAGATAGGTATGTGTGGCGAAGATGACGACCATGCCTGCTAGCAGTGCCTCGCGCGTAAAAGCGCGGAAGGGGGCTGCTGTGGTTTTAGTGGGTATTCTGGTTTGACTAGCCGGCCGGCGAGTCCCACACTCCCTCTAAGAGTAGAATAATAATGTTGTTGTGTACTTGACATTTAATCCTGTCTTTAAAACGTTGCCAGAGTTTCATAATATCACTAGGGATTTTATGGATCTACGTAACTATAAAGTATATTAATTGTTGGGCATAGCGACTAGCGAACTAAATTTAAACGTAACAAAACTCTTATAAATACTTTTTTTGCACCTTGCATTAAGGAAATAACAATTGTATTGGAAGACTTTACAAACATATGATTAAAGGACATAAATTACAAAAACAATTTTAAATTTTAACGTCGAGGTTTTGCTAATATTTTTAGCATATTATGTATATGACTTGGAGTATATATATATATATATATATATATATATATATACATATTACCATCTTCTCGGTAGCCACCACCTCAGCCAGAAGGCACGTGTAGCAATACATAACGCAGTGCTTGTCCCAACTTTAGGAAGCGAGAGTTGGGTATGCAGAAAAGAGTATGAAAGTAAAATTAATGCGGTCGAAATGCGATCTCTGCGGAAAATCTGTGGAGTAAGGCTGACCGACCGCATTCGTAACGACGACGTAAGAGAGCGAGTAGGTATGAAAGAGAGAGAGAGTAGAGTATTGGTGTAATGTATATATATAAAAGAGAACACCCAGACTTAGGAAAACAATTTATGGATCACACAAAGTGTTTTCCTATGTAGGAATTGAACCCATGACACTGAAAGCCGGTCTTATCCAATTCGTTATCTATGCGTCTATTTGAAACTCAAGTTTCTATATGACTTATATATATCTCCTAAGTGTTTAATTTCAAACTATTACTTCTATATATCATAATACAGAAGTACAGTTCAAAACTAAAGAATAGGGGATATTTTTTTCTAACTTGAATAACCTTGACAGATGGATTATAGAAAAGGGGCGTAGTCAACCAAGGCTTTATTTCGTAATTTCTATATATATTTTAGAGATGGAAAGAGATCGCAAATGGCCGTTATCGTCAATAATATATTCGAAGGGCTGACGTCATTGGGACCGTTAGATATAACTGCATAAATCGTGCAATGCTATTAAACTCTTATGCGAAGTTTCAATGCTTTGGATCCCACGCAAAACATTTTTTTATATCATTTACAAGTGATTTTTCCGAGTTCGGATGTAATCCATTTCAGTTAGTTGTATGTTTGTAATGTCCTCTGCTACACATCGCTATCCATTTTTAGTTTTAAAATTACGATGTACTAATTACTCTATAGATTATCTTTTGTTGGCGATGGGATAAGAATACGATTGTCGCCAAGTAAGGGTATGCAAGTAAGGGTTACTTGCTTGTATCGTAAAAATCAGCTACGAATCTGAACAGGAAAATGAGCATTATTGCTTGTGAAGTGTATAACACCTATCTATATAAATACAATCAATCCGTCTGCCGAGCCGAGTAGATTACTGCACTATCTCCTCAATTTGTAGCGGAGGCATATGCTTAATAGAGAAGAGCAGAAGGCTGAATGATGATGATGGTATATTAGGGCTATTCCATGCCAACTTCATCTACCAATTAAATTTGCATCTCCAATTTGGCGGAAACTTGGGCATCTTTTTGTACCGAAAAAGGTTTCTGTGATTTTTTTTTATCTAGCCACTTCGGAGATAGGATTTTTTTAAATTTCGGAAGTTTTTTTTTGAATAGCCGTAACTTTATGACAAATTGTCCAACATGGGTCTTTTTTTTAAATTCGTGTTTTTTAATGGATTTCTGAAAATTTCATGAAAAACATTTTTATGATCATTCTGATCGGTTTTCATTTATTTCAAGGTTAAAACATGAATTTTGAAACTGTTTGTATCCTTAGATTTTTTTTAAACTTTCATGAATACTACTCCTAAAACACAAATATTAAGCCTAGTCTTATCCTAGTAATTGGATAATGACAGGATTTTTTTTTTTTAATTTTAAAAATTAACAACTTCTTTTTGTTTTTTTTTATTGTTTTTATTTTGTAGAATACTCTACTTATTGCATAAATAAACAAAAACATTCGAAGTCACTGAAGTTTTTATTATTTAATCATTCAGCTATTTTGTGGCGCTACCTCCGCCTGTCATATGATATTTGTTTTGGTTCTTAATCTTATTCCAGTCTAGTCAGCCAGAGGATGGATTTTTATTTGTACTTGAGGTGTACTAAACAATCATAGGTGGCGATGGGATAAGAATGCAGTTGTTAATCCATTACTCCTCACTTGCCCGTGGGAGTCGCAGAAATCGGTTATGTGGTTATGTTAACAGGAGAAGAGGTAGTGGTGGTTTTTTACGTATTAAATCTTTCTACGATTATCAACGCGTGTACCATGGTAATAATGGCTATAACTGATTTAATGAATGACTGTGTCACGTCACAGCTGAGGTATACATGCTAGGAAATTAATCCTTGTATTGGGTTGGACTTTATAAACAATTACCGTACAGAAATTACACCCACACTCAGAAAAACGATTTGTGGATTGCACAAATTATTATCCTGATTGGGAATCGAACGCACTCACACAGTATCTTAACTACTACGCCATAAGTGTAATTTATTCTATTTTATATATCGCCTCTTTGCTTCAATAATGTGTTGTCTTGAAAAGTGACATTTTAGAGGAGTGTTTTTTAAGTTTCAAAAAATAATTGTTTCGCAACGAATATTTTTTTATCAAGTCTGATTTAAATCATAGATGATTTAACTATAGAATAATTAAATAATTAAAATCATAGCTTTAAATATCAATTATTTTTTGAAATTTGAAAAGTCTTCTCTAAAATTTCAGTTTTCAAGATAACACGTTATTGCCGGTGGTCCGCTCGCACGGCGAAGAGAGAGGAATTTTACGGTGGGTCTATGGGGTCACGCGCCGCCTTTCCGTCACCCCGGACCGATTCGGCGGGGCGAGACGCATCCATAGTCCACCAAAAAAAAAAAAAAAAAAGATAACACGTTATTGAAGCAAAGAGGCGATATACAATTACACATTGATATTATAATATTTTGAAATTAAACATTTTATAGGAATTCTATTTTATGAAAAGTAGGATTTCAAAGCCCTGCCATAAAATAAAACCTTATTGTTTCACTTAAAGTAGTGGGAGATAAACACTGTGTCGGTTGGAGTAGGCATAGTGTCTCGCTTAACTTAGGTTGCAAGGAAAGAGTAAGACATACACCCAACTCGCTTTTATAACTTTTTGTATATAAATTAATGATTTTCCAATATGGGATAGATTAAAAATACAATTCATCATCCGCTCCCTTACCCGTGTGTGTCATAAAGATAGATGACTAAGAGATATATTTCGAATTTAACATCTAATACAAGAGAAGCAATGTCGAAATAAAATGCTATACCAATCTATCTCTGGGCTGGCCACAGACGTCAAGGACCAGTAGCTGGCTCAATGGCGATGGGGAGGAAATACGGTATGTTATGGGGCTACACCTTGCACTTCCGTCGCCCCGGATGGAATGGACAGCGTGTGTCTAGACCATAGCGTGCCAAAAGAAAAAATACCAATCCATCAGAATAACATGGTATAGTAGGTCACCATCATCATAGCCAATAAATGTCCCACTGTTGGGCTCGGGCCTCCTCCGTAATGAAAGGGAAATTGACCTACTATACCGCGCTGGTCAGACGTGTTGATATAGGGTTTTGTTTCGAGTTTTCCTTCTCTCGCACAGATGTTATATGCGTTTCATATCCCTTAGTCGTCTCGTACGATCACCCACGGGTAAGATATGGTGTGGAGAATAGTATTCTTACTCCGTCACCACACGGAAATATAGTAGGTCAATTGCCTTTTATTATGACTCGAGTTCTGTAGTGAAATGCATATAATTTGAGATGAAATTAATGATTAATATATTCCATCGATGGCAAGTAATTGGGGTAAGAGTAGGATGATGATGATGATGATGACGAAAAATTTAATGTTAGAATAACTCTAGCTCTGTATTATATACAAGCGTTCATCTCAGGGTTTATTTATCTACCGTAAGCAGATCTGGGTCAGCCGGTCTAGGTTTGATTGCATCTTATTTGCGTTACGGTCGATAATATTTGTAAATACGTCGCATTCATTAATTTCCTTATGGTGATGATTTAATGGTAAAAATATAATTCATCACTCACTCTCTTACTCTTGGCTATATAATCGCGACTAAGAGATATAATATATAAATAATATTAGTATAAAATATAGAAAAGTCGATGTAGATAAAACCCCATTCCAACCCCTCTGGCTAGTATGGCATAGTAGGTCACTTTTCCTTTAGTAATAGAGGAGGTCCGCGCTGAATAGAGGGACGTATATTTTAGTTGTTTTTTTAAGATACCTACGAGAAAACTAGGGGTTGGTAGTATTCGTAGCCGCCACCATACAGCACTTCATATTAGTCACTGTCCATCAGTAACTTAAATCGTTGCTAACAATAATACTATGGCCAAACTGTTAATGTTATGTTCTGGGAATTTTGATGGAAAACGAATACGTTAAGCACTTTTATATCATATTCACTACGTACTAGCAGTTCCTTCGCATCACATTGCATGTCAATAAAAATATCAAAATGTCAATAAAATTATTTAATATAATACTAAAACTTCCTAGAATTTAGGTACCTAGTTCCCTTATCTATTAATCTAAATTGAGTTATTGGCGAGATCTTGTGAATGCCATTAAAAATGAAAAAAAAAATCACTGCATTACACTTTTATATTCCCGCCAAAAATCAAATGTTACTTATTTGGTTTATTCTTCTTCTTCTTCTTCTTTTTATGTATTGGCAATCAGCTACTTATACGAGCCATTTTTGCCAGTGTCGAGTTATATATATCTTCACGTTCTTAATCTCTTCAGGTTAGTCATTGTCTGTCAGTCAGTCGAATTGTCGCCATCAACAGTGCTATAGTGACACTGTTAATGGTATGTTGTAGGAATTTTGATGGAAAACGAAAACGTTGTAAAGCACTTTTATATGATATTCACTACATCCCAGCTGTTCTGTCACATCATATTACATAAAATACCATAAAAATTATCTAATATAACACGTTAAAACACTAAGATATCGAATATAATACAAGAGCACCACATGACGTTTTAGATTCCCGCCAAAAGTCCTGGTTTATTCTTATAGATGTATTAATTAAAATGTTGCCTTGTAATATAAAAGTTTTACTTCTATCGTAAGTAATTTCTATACGACAAATTCTTAATTTTTTTTTGTGTTGAAACGCCTCTTTATATAGGTATTTTCAATCGTCTTGCCAACCAACAAAAAGCACCTGGACGCCATTTTATAATTAGATTTATTGTGAATATTAAAATTTAACATTTGCCTCAATTGATTTCTTTGCTTAACATCTGTTTTAACTTAGAAATTATTGGATATATGCACCTGTTTTAAAATTAGACATTTAAAACGAACAAAGTTCACCCGCATACCATATACTTTTGCCCAATGCTTAACAATATACTTTAAAATAAGCTGATGGTTGGATAAACCCGTTATGTAAATAAATTTTTATGACCAGGGTGTATTAGAGCCACTGAATACAAAGATTCGGTACCATTCGCCTGCCGTCGCCGTCTCTTTTATCCTGGACGGTTTAGGCTGAGAATAACCGTACCATAGCCTGCTCACTAAAAGAGGCTGTCATAATCATCCTCCGAAGGGATTGACTATGTACTCTTCTTCTGTTTTTAAAATAGCTTTTATGATCGCCCACTTGCATGATCTCAACACCTGTTGTGAATGTAATGGTTGATCAGGCGGCATCAGATGTAGTTGACCCAGTCCACGCTAGTAATGATGTTTTGGATTTGCCTCCAAACAATTTCACTATTTTAATTACTCGTAGCTGACGTAATATGTACTTCCACTATCATATACATTGCTAAAGTTTTGGTAATAGTTTTATAACCGGCTAACTGTATGACGTCAAAATTCTTTGGGAATGTAATTGTTTGCGAAATGGCATCAGACGAAGTTTCCTCAGCTCTTAGTCATCTTTTACGACGATTTATGTAAGGTAGTAGTATTCGTAGCCGCCACCACACAACGAATTGCAGTATTTTAATATCTGATGAAATAAATAAAAATCTGTAATAGGTTAGATGTATAATCTTGTCATTTTACATAACGTCTTGGCTTTATAGCTGCTATGTTCTCAAGCACTACCTTTTTATTAAAAAAAAAGATGATAGGTGTTACCATCCTCGTATATTCTCGTGGGAATCCACGTAATGTAGTTATTATAATTTTGTATTTAATAGCATGAGAATTGGAGTGAGTAGCGACATCTGTTATTGAATAGGAGGTAACTATCTTTTAATATAACATAATAAACAATTAAAGCAATTAGAAAATGTAGAGGGCGTAGTTAATTTTTATAGGGATATAATATTACGCATTTCGTTTTGGAATTAGGATTAATTGTCACTGTAATTACAGTATTTTATTTCATTCAATTCCTGTAAGCCAGGATCCACAATGGTATCCATAAATGACACTGCATTTGACGCACGGCAAATGTATCGAGTTGCGACAAGGTCCATATTGTAGTTACTACTCCAGACTTGACTTTTAAACTGTCTAACATAAGGTCGCGCTTGATGCGCCAAAGACTGAATTCCCAGAGGATACGGTGAGCTATTTTTTTATAATCGCAGTCGGATGTAGACCATAGGTATAAGTTTAAAATAAAAAAGTTTAAAGTAATTATAGTATATTTTTCCGTGTGGTAACGGAGTAAGAATGCAAATCACCACCCCTTACCTTGCCCTTGAGTGATCGTAAGAAATGTCTAAGGGATATAAAACGCCTATAACATATACGCAAGAGAAGAAAAACTCGAAATAAAACCCTATACCAACACGTCATACTAGCGTAGTATAGTGGTACCTTCCGGTTATGGAAGAGGCTCGAGCCCAACAGTGGGATATATATGAGATGAGTTGATAATGATAGTATATTTTGTATTGCTGAGGACGGTCTTACTGGATAAATGAAGCTAATTGTTTTATTTGGAGCTCATAAATCCCAGAGTTGGGTTGAAAGCCCTTGAAATTAAATTGAATTTAGTATTTTACATAGCGTGGTCCGTGGATGTCGTAAATGTTGACTAAGGGATATAATATTCAGATATTTTTGATGTGAAAGAAAGAAAGTTTGACCAGCGTGGGTAGGTAAATTTTTCTACAATTATGGAGAAGGTCCGAACTCAATAGTACAACGTATGAGGGTCTTGAAATATTATATCTACCTAATGGTAAACTATGTAATCTTTGGATTTCTTTTTGCGTCTGTCTTTTAGCTGTTAGCCTCAGATTGCTGTCACAGCTTAACCCGGACTATGGGTGAGCGCTGAGGGCTCTCAACCCGGATAATCTTTGGAATGTTGGTTTCAATTTATACTAAGAATCACACTTTTTAAAATTATATTTTAATTTACATTTGCGGTGACCATGAATTGGACGACGTAGTGCAAGATGACTCTCCACTAGATGGACTAACATCTCAAAGATCGTAGGGAGGTGTTGGATACAAATACTAAAGGACCTTTCTGAATGGTATTCTCGTAGGAAGGACTATGTCAACCGTGGTTGTGTTATAATATTTTTAGATCTTGAGTAAAAATTTCGCTAAATGCATATCTAGTACAATTATGTACGTATTTCTATAAGTAATGAACCATCCTATCGCCATCCGTGTTAAGGCTTTCCAATGGAGGGATAATACTTCGGGTATTCGACATGCTTGGGTACAGGTTAACAATCGCAGCCATGTTGTAAAGTTTCTTAGGAAAGTACCGCTGCTCAATCTTCTCATACTCCTTTACCTGATTTTTACAACTTCCTCAATAAGGTATTCGTTTTTTTTTAAACAATGTGTCTTTATAAGTATAGTTGTGTTGTAATTAGTTGTAAATTATATGTAATTATGGTTAAAATTATAAAAACAAAGCCATCTGTCGTGGAAAAGCTGTACTAGTTTGACACTGACCTATCGCATAACGGTATTCCTATATAAACCTTCTGTTGGGCAATCGTCTAGCAACATGAATAGGATGTTCAAAGTAATTAAATTATTTCAATTATACTCGTTTATTTAGCAATTAAGCTCCCAGCTGTTCTGGGGTCATTGACATTTAATGACATCTAGCGGTACAGAATGTAACTAACTGTAAATTTTAACATTTTAATTTATTCTTTCATTAAAAATAACGTGTTTGTCAGTGATAACATTCTAATCAACGAACGTTTATACAAATAAATAGCTATCTATATCTATGAAGCGTATTGCGTCTAGACCAAAGTGTTTTTATCAGTGTGACCTAAATAACATAACCAACGATCGAAAGCAATAGAGTGTATACCAAATCTGCTAGCTTCTATAGCAAAAATATATAGATAATTGTATCATTACAATTGACTAAAAAGATTTTGCAAATATTACCACGCCATCTATGGAGGAGTAGTAACATCAATTTTTTGCTTTGTACCGTTGCATGGGACCGCTAGCTACTGACACAGTTTTGACTCAGCTGATGTCATTTGTGTGTGTGTGACATACGTGGGAACATTTTAGATGTGTGCGCAGAATCCGGGATGCACCGTTCCGTTAGCTTTAGGCTCTATAAAGAACTCGTTCTGAGTGCTTTTGCCTGTTTACTTCTTTTGTGTTCGGTCTTTGACTGTTTATTGTTTTGGTGGATTTAAATTTCGAACATAGAAGACTTTTGAAAATAGAATTGCTTTTCTCCTTCTTTTTTTTGTATTGGCAATCAGTTACTAACACGAGCATGGACTCGTGTTAACTCAAAGCTAGCAACAATGGTGTTGCTAGCTTTCAGTTTTAAGTCTCTATCTATAAATTATCACTCTATTTAAAGTGACTATGGCTTGCTTGGTTACAACACTGGTAATGGTATCTTCTGGGAATTGTGGTGAAAAACGTAAATATTTAAAAAGCACTGTTATATCATTAAATCTCAGCACATTGCCCGCATTCCATTACATAAAATACTATCAAACTTATTTAATATAACACGTTAAAATTCTAAGATATTAAAATACAAGACCATCACAAGACGTTTTCACGTTTCTGCCAAACTCCTTATTGTTTTTAATGAAAATTCTAATTTTTTTGGAAGGACAGCCTTCTTTGGCGGCCGCATGTTATGGTATGTTATGGTCACACCCCACACGATCCGGGCCACCAGCACCCGGTCCATGTCTTTGGTGGCCCGTTCGGCGGGTTACTATTTCGGTTATCCTTTCCAGTTGACGCCCAGACAATTCAACCTAAGTTTTGCCATTTGGGCATCGCCTGTCTCTAGTCGACGCCTCGACGGCTTTCGCCCTTGAGGCGTCGCCCTCACGCGGTCGGCCTCTTCTCAATGGACGGCCTAATTCCCGATCTAGACACCTGCTGCCTTGACTAGCGCGGCATTGGCCGTAGGTATGGAAGGCAGGACTATAATATCATCACATCACGCCCTGTCTGACCGGGGCGATGGTAAGGCCGTCATGGAATCCTATAATCTGCTGTACACGTTAATATTATATATTTATCGCCATATAGGCGAGCCAACGGTCAAATGGCAATCCTACATAGTCTATTTAATGTAGCAGTTCCCGTATAGCGACGGATTAATAATAAAATCAATCACTACTCCTTACTTTTCTGTAGCAGTCATAAAAAGCAGCTAAGTTATTAGGAGTATGGGCAGTACTCCTCTATGAAAGGATATATATGTAACGTATACTTGGTTAACAATTATTATATTACCACGAGCAAAGTAAGGGTTGGTATTATTCGTAGCCGCTACCACACAGCTAATATATATTTGTGTTATTATCAATATTTTTTTTAAAGCAGTGATTTTCTGAATTATCATAAATTAGGTATAATACTATTTTAGTCTTAATGTAAAAAATAACATTTATTTTTATTTACGAACGGACACAAATTACCTACACCTAGAATCTATTTGAAATGAAACTATTTTTACAAATTCTGTCGCGTTTGTATTTGATCTTTAATTTCCCGACGTTTCTTTCTCTGAAATCAGTTAGGGTGACAAAAGTGTAAGGTGGGACTCCATAACCTCCTGGATTTACACCTCACCAGTCATTAAGCGAACCATCGGAACCCATACCTGCGGTGACACGCTCGGCGCAGTATCCTCTCCTAGTAATTAATTTCATCATTTTGTCCTAAGTCTTATTTGTTTTTAGAAACTAATCCTTGTGTTATATAACCAGACTAGACTCAAAAACACTTTTTTGCGAATATCACAGAGTATTGTCTTGCCTGGAAAAAGATCCATGACATTTAGCATGGTAAATCCATATTTTACCCACTAAACCGCCTGCGCAATCAATTAAGGGGGTATTCTCATGTATCCACTTCGAAAAATCGTTTTTTTTTTCATATTTCATTAGTAAAACCTATCGAAAATATGCTGTGAAGAATTCAGAATAAAATCCAGGCACAGCAGATTAGTGTAAGTATAAATTTTCCACAAAAAATCTGCTCTTGAAACTTTAAACGCATTTTTCTGGAAACATCATTTTCTAAAACTGTCATGGTCCTAAAAAAAAAAGTGTTCAACCGATTGCTTTGAAATTTATACATATTCTTCTACTTATTAATGGTTATCGGCCGTAAATTTGGCCGCAAAATTGTTTATTTTCGAAAATATTTTCTTATTTTTTTAAAACAATTTTTAACAAAAAAATTTACAAAAAAAAACAATTTTTTTTCTACAGTCCGCCCGTCCGTATTTTTTTGTTTTTTTATGAAATTGATTAATTCTGGTAGGGCACCGATAGCGACAGATCTACTGAACAATGATCCATTCGATTTTTTTATTTCAGACAACATAAACAGCCGCTATTAACATGACCAGTGCATGACCTCCTTTTTTTTGGTGTCTAAATTAATTAGAAAAAAATTATATAAAAAATGTAAAATAAGAAAAAAATTTTTTATGCAGCTTAAAATACATATAAAAACCTAGAAAAAAATAAAATGATTGAATTTTATTGTAGGTATTATGAAAAAAAATTCTCCAAAAAGAGGTAAAATTTATGCGTTTACATGAGAAGCCCCTTAATGCAGTCACCATATCTTCTTCCTTTAACAGAATTTAACAGAAGTGGAACAATTGTAAAATATGGAATTGGATTTTTGTAAAATTTTAGAATAGCTTATCTTAACTCAACCCTTATTAGGAACACAATCTTTGATAATAAAATACTACCTGGTATAGGTAGAGGTCGATATAGAGCTCCTAATCAGCTTTTACAAAACCTAAGACTAAATTAATCATAACCACTTCAATATTACTCATACGAAAGAGAAAGCATGACGTCATATGCCGCAATCTCTAATATATCCCAAACAAATTATCATTTTGCAAAAAAAAAAAGGATAAATATCATTCACGAGTGGTGAATCTTGCACTTGAAATACGATTAAGGGAAATAATATCCAAATAATATCTATTTGAGAGAAGGAGATTTCCTTCCCATCCGTTTGGTGATGGGATAAGAATATAATTCACCACCCCCTTTCTTAACAATGCGTGATTGTAAGAGACGACTAAGGGATGCAATTAAATGACATCATTGCAAGTAAGAATAATCTATATAAAACCGTATACCCGTCTGACCAGCGTGGTACAGTCGATCAATTCCTGTCTCAGCAGTGGGCCATATATGAGCTGATTCGAGAGATGGAAATCTTGAAGTAAAATCCGATACTAAACCATTTGCCAACATAGTATAGTAGGTCAATTTCTTTACTATTGTAGAGAAGGTTTGAACTTCGTAGTAAACGTATATGAACTGTGATGAATGAATGAAATGATGGAATGATGAAGATGATGATAATACGTGGGCTAAAGATAAGGACCTAAACACTCGACGAGTCGTCCTTTAAGACACCCACGAGCAATGTAAGGATTGGTAGTATTCACAGCCGTTATCACACAGCTAATATATATTAATTTACTAATTTATATTAACTTACTAATTTATGTTAACTTACTAATTTATGTTAACTTACTAATTTATGTTAACTTACTAATTTATGTTAACTTACTAATTTATGTTAACTTACTAATTTATGTTAACTTACTAATTTATGTTAACTTACTAATTTATGTTAACTTACTAATTTATGTTAACTTACTAATTTATGTTAACTTACTAATTTATGTTAACTTACTAATTTATGTTAACTTACTAATTTATGTTAACTTACTAATTTATGTTAACTTACTAATTTATGTTAACTTACTTATTTATGTTAACTTACTAATTTATGTTAACTTACTAATTTATGTTAACTTACTAATTTATGTTAACTTACTAATTTATGTTAACTTACTAATTTATGTTAACTTACTAATTTATGTTAACTTACTAATTTATGTTAACTTACTAATTTATGTTAACTTACTAATTTATGTTAACTTACTAATTTATATTATCTTACTAATTTATGTTAACTTACTAATTTATATTATCTTACTAATATATATTAACTCACTAATTTATTTTGTGGTCCCTAAATGTAGGCCTCATAACCAGGCTCAAAGTCGCTCAGCGTGCTATGGAGCGGGCTATGCTCGGGATTTCTCTGCGAGATAGAATCCGAAATATGGAAATCCGCAGACGAACGGGTGTAACCGACATAGCGCGAAGAATTAGTACGTTGAAGTGGCAATGGGCAGGCCACATCGCTCGAAGAACCGACAACCGCTGGGGAAGAAAGGTTCTAGAGTGGCGACCACGTACCGGACGACGCAGTGTGGGACGCCCCCCCACTAGGTGGACAGGCGACCTAGTGAAGGTTGCTGGGCGTCGTTGGATACAGGCGGCACAGGACCGCACTCTGTGGCGTAAAATGAGGGAGGCCTACGTTCAGCAGTGGACGGCAATAGGCTGAAATGATGATGATGATGAATTTATTTTAAATTTTTAATTTATGGTAACTTACTAATTTATATTAACTTTATTATCATCATCATCTCAGCTCATATATATGCCACTATTGGACTCTAGTCTTCTCCTAATAGGAGGGAAATTGAGCTATTATACCACGCTGGTCAGACTGGTGTTGGTATAGGATTTTGTTTCGAGTTTTCCTTCTATAATTTGATGTTATATGGGTTTCACATCCTTTAGTTGGCTCTTACCTCCCACGGGGATCGGGACGGATCACCCACGGGGAAGATAAGAGGTGCTGAATTGTATTCTTATTCCGTCACTACACGGAAATATATTAAATTACTAATTTATATTAGCTTACTAATTTATATTTACTTACTAATTTATATTTGCTATACACTTTACTCATTTACATTTGTTTTTATTTTCAGGTAAGCACCACAATTTCTCATTGGATCTATCGGTTAGTTTTCAATTTTATATATCGATAATAGGCACAAGCTTAAAAATTTCAGAGAAATGTCAAGAAATAATTGATTTTATTTTGTGATTAGCTATGTTCCAGTCACAATCCGCCTAAATCGTGAGGAACAGTGGCAAGGACTGCGTGCAAACCCATAATCTATCATAATGTACCTTCTCTATCATCATTTGGATGGGCCACCGGTATCTAGTGGCAATCATATAGGGTTAATGAGAAATCGAAGAATAATAATCCAAGTCTACTTATTGAATACTTCAAGAATGAACTTCTGCAAAACACAACATAGTTCCACACATATGGTTTTATATAAAAAAAAAATGCCGCATTATACTGAGAAATCAATCTTTAATTTCTCTTTAAAGACAACACCTTGTATTAGGAAAACAATCCTTGTATTGCAGGGAATTTTACAAACACAATATTACAGAATCTTCTATTACTACAATTTTAATAATTCGGCATCGAACCTATTACTTTCGCACTGTATGTTAGTAACTAAACCACTATGTACCTGTGCAGTTAGTTACCTTACAATTTAAAGACATAATTGTTTGATTGAATCATCATTCTCCTACTCTTATCCCAATTACTTCAGGTCAATACAATATGTACTATTCTTTCATAGTACATATTGTAAAAGTTATTGGCAATAGCAACCCTTGGGAATGTAATTGTTGACCAAACGGCATCAGATGCAGTTAGTACAGGTCGATATAATGCTCTTAGTCGTCTTTTACGACATCCACGAGCAAAGTAAGGGTTGATAGTATTCGTAGCCGCTACCACACAACCAATTGTTTGATTGAATGAATTACCCTAATTGGGTATCCATGTCCAAACAAATATTTTTTTATCGCAGAAATATTATTATTGACTGAGAATTGGACCCACTACACTCAGCTAGTAGACCATTATTTACAACATTAAGTCATAAGCGTAACATTTATCATGATTCAAGTTTGAATCTTAAAACAGTACTTTACCCAATGACAGTGTATATTTATCATTACGTCCGTATCGGGCAATGGCCGAGATTCAACTGATAACATATCGGACTGATATAAACGAAATTGGGTTACTGTATCATACGATTCGGTGAAGGAATACATGTTTTGATTATTTTTTTTTATATTAAAATCCCTTAAATAAGGAAGCACGTCTGATCAGTGTGGTATAGTAGGTCAATAGCCCGCCCATTATGGGGAAGGCTCGTGCCCAATGGTGAGACATATATGAGCTGAAATGATGATTGATAAGGTAGCAATCCTTGTATTGTAAAAAACTTTACGAGGATACAATTAAAGGATAAAAATTATATCGAAACTTAAAACAGCAATTTGTAGGTCGCATAAATTATTGTCGTGTCGTCTCGGGAATTGAACACGTTACAATTTTTTTTTTGTCACCACCTTGTATCTACTAAGGAAATAAACTTTGTATTGCGGGGGACTTTACAAACATGCAATTAACGCAGCCAAATTACACCCAGACTCAGAATAACACTTTGTGGATCGCATAAGGTATAGTCCTGCTTGGGAATCGAACCCATAGCACTGGCATGGAGGGTTGCTATTTTAACCACTATGCCATTTGTGCACACCAACTTGTTGGGACGTTAAATATCTTAAACACTGCGCCGATAATGACCACTTCTTCGTTTTGACGATTTATTGACCTAAGATGGATACATAGTTTGGATTTCTTTGAAAAATATCTATAATGATACTTTTATTTTTTTAATAAGTTTTACCTTTTTTTAAGCATTTGAAATAAAACTACTTTTACGGATTCTATCGCGTTTGTATATGATTTTTAATTTGCCGACGTTTCGAACACTTTACAGTAATCATGGTCACGGGAGGACTTTTTTAAGCAATTATTGTTTTCCTCCCATAATTACAATTACGAATACAATTCCTAACCCCCTTTCTTCTTATATGCTGATAAAATCTCATCGTTAATCTTTAAAATAAAATAATCTAGCAACATATGGTTGGGTGTCAAATCTCTTTTTTTTGGCCATCTCTTTTTCCATCTTTTTTTTTTGGTCTTCCCGCTTATAACCAGGGATGACAGAAGGGCGGCGTGGACCAAATAACCTGCAGAATTTCTCATCTCCGCTTATTAAGATGGTCTTTATAGCCAATTCTTTAATTTCGATGGCCCAACCCGAAATATTTGCTTTACTTTAGTCAATTTCTTTTATATTATAAGCCATACAAGTAGATAGGGCATCCAGTTCATGACTGTTCTCTCCCTTTGTTAAAAAAAGAAGCTGGTTTATCATTCTCACTGGAAACGAATTAAAATAAGCTGTTTTGAGTATAAATTTTTGCAAGATATTACCTGTTTTTTTGTACCTTAATCGTATTCGATAAACTTTAGAAAGTAAATTGGGATAACGTATTCTTATTCAGCCTCCATATTGATTAGGAATCATAAATATCATTCAATATGTTCTTTATTAGTTCTTAGTCTAACTATTAAGCACGGGGTTCCACCAATAGGGAAGATAATGGCCTAATAATAAGACGGAATTAACCCGTGTTCATGAATTTTGGAAAGTATTTGAAACGTTGGGACAGTCAATAGTGGTAGAGCCACACTCTTGACAGTTTTCTGTCTACAGTCGCGAGTCGATCCGGCCGGGGTAATATCACAGCCTCGCAGTAAATCGTCATCAGAGCAGGAGCAATGTGCTACTGTGCTACGTTTGGTGATCGTGAGAACCGGTAGCACAACTTTCTGGATGGGTTTGGAGTTTACATAGATAGGCAACAGTCCAGCTGTATCCTTGGTATTGCAAAGGTCCATGGGCGACAGTAACACTTACCATCAAGTGTATTGCTTACTTGTGTGCCACCATAAGCAAGATAAAAAAAAATTGTAAAAATAATTAAATCGCGTTAGAGATCGTAAAAAAATACTTTTTTGTCCTGCAATTTTAAAAAAAATAAAAACTTTTTTTTATTGTCATCATGACAGTTGCATGTAAAATAGACTATCTGACAATCGCTTTGATTTTTTTTTTCACACAGTAATCTAAAAACAAGCCAACCCTCCTTCTGTTTTGTCCGGTTTTTCTGCACAATGGATTTTACATGTCCTGTCATTTCGCGAGGGTCGGACATGCCGACGAAGGGCTTAAAATTTGCGGGTAAAATCCTCAGCCGAGGGGATGATTGTCATTTCAGATTTTAAAATGACCTACATTTATTTATTGATTACCATTATATCTGAAACGTTATTTTTTTTATTTCATTATTACTTTCCTACCAGGGCTAATAGCGTTGCTTTCAGAATAATACATTCCATCTTTTTCTGTTCTTCTTTTCAATTCATGTCTCTTTTTGGGAGTTCTAACTCCTTCATAATGGGAGGGGCATTGATTTTCTATACTGCGCTGATTAGAATAGTTGATTTAGAGTTTTTTTGAATATACGTATCTTTGCTTTCATATTATACCCACGATTATAATAACAAAACGGCTTTCACAGTTTAAATATATTTCTGTTGTCTATAGGCTCTTTTTTTAAATTATAATATACCTAATAGTATTCGAGTCGACTTTCTAATCAAAGCAATTTTTGTAGAATACCTATCATTTCTTCTGATGATAATTTTCTAGGATTATAGTAGGATGGTTAAGGATATTGACTATGCATTTGGAGTAAGTCATACCTTGCTTTTTCAATTGCAGATTTCATATATCCTGGGTAACAATTTTTGATGAAGGAATTTCCTACGCGTTGCTCCTCCAAAAAAGCATTAGAAGTGAAACGTGAATCTTTAGGTAGAGCCTTAATATTTTTAACATTAACAGGTATATATAGATAGTTTATAATAGTTGACATGTTAATTATGTTGAAGAAAACAATCTCTTGTTTTATTATATATTTTTTGGGCATTTTCCTCTGGTTGAACATAAAATAATATAAAAACAATAATCTTTTGAAATATTCTGTCCTCATTTATTATTAGAAAAGTATTTAAAAAAAAGAACTACTTAACAATAATATAAAATATTTGAAAAAGTTATTTTTAATATTTTTAAGGAAAGTTATATTATACCGTACCAGGATAAGTATTATTGAAAGTACCAACAGATACAGACCATTATATAGGTTCTAAAACAAGTTAGATACAAACTTGCAAGCAAAGATATTTAGAATCAACAGCCTCTATTAATACCGTCAAGACAGTCGATGTTTAAAAGTCTTCAATTTAAATGCTTGGGCCTGACACCTTCACAGTCCTGTACCGCGTGCGGCAACATTCGCTTACAAAATTCAGTTAGACTTGCAAACCGCGCGCGCACGGCCGCACAACGCGCCCAAACTTTAATTTGACTCCGCGAACTTCTACCATTTTGAAAAAAAAAATAAAGTCATAGTTGCCGCGCTTTTTCTTATCTGTCAAAATTTTAGTGTTCTTTTTTTTTAAATATAAATAAACTTTTGTGTTTTGCAATTTTGTACTCGTGTTGTGGACTTTTTGGATTGTAATGCATTGCGTTGGATGTGAGTAACTGGTATTTAAATTCTTGTATATATATATATATACATATACTACAAAATTGTTCGTCCGTCCATGCGAAACATATTGAATTTACTCTAAATTATAGCAACAGATGGGTCTCTATTATTTATATTTGTAAGTAATTAAAATGGGTATTTGAATTCATAAAATTTAAAATTACTCATCAACCAAAAAAAATAAAAAATGTCACTGATCCCCAAAAAAAAAGTTCAAATAATATTTTGTTTAAGTCTATTTACATACAGAATATGTATTATATTTTTTTAAATATTTTTTTTTTAATAGCAAAGGCCCGTATATTAAACACCCGTATAACAATTATCTATCACGAAACTTGCAATTTATCAAGGTCTCTAGTTGCATGAGATCTTGTATTGCATACTGAGTGAGAGAGACAAAAAGATAACGACCTTGCGTTAGAAAGAGAGGGCGGACGGTTGGGAAACTCTTGGGAAATATTATTTTTCTCTTTCGGCTATTGAAGGGCACTTTTTGTGAATATTTGTTTTTAAGATAATAACCATTGTTATCAAATAATTGTTTAATTTGTATTTGGGTCGATGTTAAAAGGATTGTGTATGTAATTAAACGGATTTAATGCCATATTTTATTTATCTAAATGACTTAATAGGTCAAAACATTTGTAGATAGCGTCTGTGTTAGTTATAACTAACAAAATATTTTATTTCATACATTCACATAGATTAATATGAATTAATTTAATGGTGTAATTGAATACTAATAAATAATTATGGTTAGCTCATTACTAATCAATATGAACTAAAGGGTCCATGACCGTTAGGTAAGTTTTTTTTTTATTTTTTTTTTTATTACATTAATATGCTAAGAACAAATATATATGAGGTTTACGGTTTTAAAAAAAAATCTAATTTTGGTTTTATTGTATGCCTGTATGTATGTTAGGTAAAGTTATTTAGATATGCATATATGTATGAGACATAATTGTTTAATTTATTTATTTATTATATTCAATTAAAAATAGAGTATTATGAGCAGGATGATGATAAAATTTACAAGAAAAATATTAATAGTTTTTTAATTTAATCTCATCATCACCATCATTCAGCCCTTTGTCGTCCACTACTGGATGTAAGCCACCCTTATATTTCACTACAAAATACGGTCCTGGGCCACTCGCATCCAATGACTCCCAGCAACTTCCATTAGTAAGTCGGTCTACCTGGTAGGGACTGTGCTGCACTGAAATTAATCTATAAAGAGTTAATTATGGATATGTTATATGAAAAAAGAAACAATAGAAATACATAAAAGTACAGGTTATGCCGTCATTTTGGAAAGTTCATCATCATCTCAGCTCATACATGTCCTGTTGGGCTCGAGCCTCCTCTATAATGCGAGGGCAATTGACCTACTATGTCACGCTGGTCAGACGTGTTGATATAGGGTTTTGTTTCGAGTTTTCCTTCTCTCGCATAGATGTTATATGCGTTTTATATCCCTTAGTCGTCTCGTACGATCAGATAGGGGGTGGTGAATTGTATTCTTACGCCGTCACAACACGGAAAATTGGGAAATCAAACATTTTGGCAAGTTGGAAAATAAAAATTATAAATATCAATATCATACCACTTATTAATTAAACAAAGTCCTTCTTTTTCTTAATTTTCACTGCACAGATGGCGTAGTAGATTGAGACGCTGATCGCAAAACAAATACTCTGTGCGAATCATAAATTGTTATTCTGAGTCTGGGTGTAATTTGTGTACATTAAATTGTATCTTTATAAAGTCCTCCGCAATACAAGGATTATCTGCTTAGTGCAGGGGGTTTGTCTTTAAAAAAATGTATCCTGTATAGGAATCATAAACCCAAAACTAATATTGCAGTTAATGTCAATATTTTTTATGAAAAGTACTTTCAACTTTCACATGCCTTTCTCTTCGTATTTAAGACCATATCAAGACTTACCAAATACCTAAAAACATAGTAAACTGATAAAGTCTTATCTACATCTATTTCTTCCATATCTTTGATTGTACAGATGGCGTAGATACCGACCCACCATACCAGGAGTCGTGGTTTCCATTTCCAAGCAAGACAACTTGTACTAATCTGGTCGTAATTAGTGTCTGTTAATTACTTATTTGAAAGTCCCAAGTACAAGGATTATTTCTTTAAAGTGTTGAAGGAAAAATTATATGTATTCATGAGCCCACAATGTAAACTGTTGGACACACATAGCTCTTCCCAAAATTAGAATAATGTTTTAATTGCCACGCTATCACACGGTTGGGTGGTTGTAAGCGACAACATAGTAATTTTCAAGGAGAATTTTGCTGCCTAATCACTTTTGCCTGTAGAAAAGCAAGGGATGATGATTATGGTATTATGCCCCTTTAGGGAGGCCTATATCCAACAGTAGGTGATAGAGGAGATATAGATGGATGGATAGACATTGAATGTTTTATTTGTATAAATCTGTACTAATATTACGTAGGTTCGAAGTGCAATACAATGAAGCTAATACTTACTAAACATTGCTGCATACATTTTTATATAAAAAGTTAGTAAAAAAAAAAAAAATGTCAAACCTGATGTGGCTTGTTGGATCTTCTCAATGGCACTCACGTTCCAATTCGGTTGTAGTTTACTGAATTAATTTAAAAGTTAAATGTTAAAATTGACAAAACGAAAATGCCAAATTTATTATTAAAAAAAAATGTTTGGATATAGTTAGCTCTGAGATGACATACTAATTTTCAAATAGATAAATCTTCGAGGAGAGAACCCTAAAAATCCATATACTAAATTAAATATTCAATAAATAAACGAAAATAACGTCATTTTATTTCAAATCATAATATCTTTGGCTAAAAAGCCGAACAGTGAAAGAAAAGAACAGTGTAACGAGTTCTAAGTTTTTTTTTTAATTTTTAACCTAATTATCAACGTGTCAGACTCAACCCGTTACCTCCTTGAGGCAGGTCATAACTACGTATTCGTTTGATGTGCAAGTAGTTTCGTGGCTAGCGTGTACATACCGAGGCCGATGGAACTTATAATTGTTCATAAATATTGATACGCCACCATTTTTATTCTTATCCCACTAACGTTAATGAATTGTATTTGTACAACCACACAAAAATTATTTTATCTGGTAGTATTTATTCAAATAATAGCAATGAAATTATAAATCCGTGTGTCTATAGGTTTTGTAAATATGAAATTAATGGACAAAACAATCGTTTTTACATTGCACCATTTAAAATTAAATGTTTTTTTAAATATTTTTTGTGAAAAATTAAATAGAAAAAAATATTGCTTATAATTATTTTTTTTTTACTTAATGGTTAGTGTTATTGCCGTTCATGGAAATTTGCTATACTAGGAGTACAGACACGCCGCTGCCTACCAACCAAAACCTACCCAGAAAGTTAGGTTTCCGGCTCTCTCGCGTACCTTACGAAGCGTTGCCACAAATTTAAATTCATTTATTATGCATAAACCCTGCGAGGGTACTTACATATCGTCAGTATTAACATTTTTTTTTATAATTTTTTTTAATATTTTTTTATGTAAAAGAATAATGGTAGATGTTAAGTAAGAAATAGCTTCAGTGCCCAGTAAGAATAGCTTGATGCCCTTCGAACCTAATAGTTCAAATGCAATGTAAAATAACCAATTAATGGGCCAGATCCCACAAGCGGTGTCCGATCACGAGTTAACTACTAGAGCAGCCATCACTCCCCTCAGCCACCTTGGACGAAATGGAGAGACTCGCTCCACGCAGCTACCGCAAGTAGACCTTTCAGTGAGCATGACCAATACCATGTACCACATTGCCATTGATCAGACGTCGATTTTCTGCGAGAGTGTGGCCTCGAACGGACTGGTTGGCTGTAGACAGATAATTACCAAAAGTGTGGCTCTACCAATAATAAAAATAAAAAGTAGTTTCATTTAATATGGATCATCGCAATCTAAAACGCCTTTTAGACAATGAATTTGTCTTCATGAATTTCTGTCACTCACAGCAAATATCAGGTATTTTGTTTTTGGTTCAGGCGACGGATAATGATAATGATTTTTTTTATTGCTTATGGTGGCAAACGAGCAAGTAGCACACCTGATGGTAAGTAAGTGTTACTGCCGCACATGAACCTTTGCAATACTAAGGGTATATATAGCTAGGCCGCTGCCTACTAATACAAACCCCATTCTTTTGCAAAACTTAAGAAATAGGCAGGCATTCTTAATATACTCGATTATTCTTAATTTTCGGTGTGGTGACTCGGTAGATCTTGGCTTTTCCATATTTAAGAACCTAGATAAATTTGAAATAAATACAGCTTGTTGTATTTATTGTTAACTAATAACTTTTGTAAGCCCATCACTAGTGGTCTCGCAACTGGTTTTTTTATATTTCCATAAAAAAGAAATGGATGATGTATCATATGTTATATTTTTAACCTGTTACCACACGGAAAGTGGACTACTGAGCCATGTAAATTCAAAAAAGTGACCCAAGTTTGTAATATTTTTGTTCACAATGGTAGATAGAATAAGGGGAATCATCATTCTCTTAATCTTATCCCAATTACTTGGAGTCGATGCAATATGTACTCTTCGTTCATAGTACATATTGTAATAGTTATTGGAAATAGTTTTATGACCAGCCGCCTGCCAGATGTCAACCCTCTTTGGGAATGTAATTGTTGACCAAACGGTATCAGTTGGAGTTGGCCCAGGTCGTTTTAAGGCTCTTAGTCGTCTTTTACGACATCCACGAGCAAAGTAAGGCTTGGTAGTATTCGTAGCCGCTACCATACAGTAGGGAATAAGAGGAATATGCCTATTATAATATTCACACTAAAGGAACTATAATTGCAGGTCTTTTTTTTTTATTGGTTGGCTATGGATGCGTCTCGCCCCGCCGAATCGGTCCGGGGTGACGGAAAGGCGGCGCGTGACCCCATAGACCCACCGTAAAATCCTCTCTCTTCGCCGTGCGAGCGGGCCACCGGTACCCGATTTTTGACTTCGGTGGCCTATAATTGCAGGTCTAGGAAAGTGTCTGGAAAAGCTTTAATATTAAAGGCTTCTTTTAAGACTGATTAGTAACAAATTATCTAAATCCTGGGACTTTCAAAAGAAATATAAAAATGTCCCATGGCAGGCTTATTCAATATTTTTCTGCATTATGTTGCTATATTATATAATTTTGATAATATTTAATGTAATGCAGAGAAAGTGCCAAGCATAGCATATATGTAATAATAACGCAACACGTGTGTTGTCATGTTCTGCCAAAGTTCTTAAAGATAACTAGCAAAGTAGTTATCGTTATAATAAACCATTTTTTTTGATTTATAAAAAAAAACAAATTTAAAAAAAGAAAGAAGAAAATGAAATACCATTCTATGATTTGTAAAGAAAATGTCAAAGGTTTGGCTGCATAGGTTTTTCATGGTATTCCTTTTGCCTATCCGGACGAACGATTTGAGTAAAAATATGTATCTGTTTTGGTTTTGCCGAGCCTAAAAGCGGTAGTTATTATAACTAGCAGGTGGGCAGTTGCTTCTTATTACGTAGGCGCGGCAGAAAGTATACATTAATTGCTTGAAGCCATATTACAAAATAAAAGCCGAAAATATTTCTTAACGGTGGTAGTTGTGCAGGCTTGTTTGTATGAGTAAGCTGACATTCACTTACTTTCTAATGTCACAGGTTTTTTTTTAAAACCGTTTAGCTTTGTTTATGATTGTTAAGACATCATCGGCGTGATTAGTTTTTCTGACATTGATTTCATTCTTAAATTCTATACATCCATGCCCTTTGCTAGAAACTAATAGAAATATAAATTTGTAGCTAATATCACTATGGATATATGTAATAGTTTTTAAACTGGCAATAATTGTCTCGTTAAGGTTTAAACTATATATCAATTCTTATAGCCATCCACAAATAATTGTGAGAGTTATTGACATTAACTGTATATTTGTGAAGTCCCCAGTGCTTCAAGGATTTATTCCTTAGAGCGGTCTTAAAAAACACGTATAAAAATCTATACACAAGATTTATTCTATAATTTACAAAGTTTATATAAACTGGCCACATAATAAAATATTTATAGGCGAGAATGAGACGGCACGAGTTCTTTTAAATATTTTGTTTACATAGAACGAAATAGAATTGCTTAATCGTGTTAATATTGAAATTCAAATTTGGAATAAATTGTGACTGTCATCTGAATTATGTCTTATTATGTTTTAATTTCTAGAGAACTACTTTCGAAATTAAATGAATGCGTAGTACTATTCATATTATTTTATAATATTATGTTTAGAATTAAAATTATGAGTCATTCATAAAGCGAAAGGTGTGATACAATCTGGATATTATTTTAATGTTTGCCTCCATTTTATTAGTCCATTAGTGTATCGGCGTCCAATGTTGAGCATAGACCACGTTAAGTGTGAATAATGACACAATCGCCACATTTGGAAGGCGGTTTGGCGATTGCAGTTTGTTATAAGTTTCTCAGAAGAATGCTGTTTCCCATTGTCCTAGTGATCCTACAGTGTTAACCTACATTTCTATGGTAATAATAATAATATTGATGGCAAGAATCAATATTCATCCATTTTTATGTGTCAATTATAATTAAAGAGTACAAAGGAGAATGAAAAGAAAAAAACATAGGTGCAAACAAAATTAAAGGGAGAAGCAATAATTCATATTTTTTTTAAATTCAGAATATACTAGGCTGTATATGATTATCTATGCCCGATTAGTCATTTAATAAGTGAATCCAAGGACTTTTGGCGGGAATCTAAAACGTCATGTTGTGCTCTTGTATTATATTCGATATCTTAGTGTTTTAACGTGTTATATTAGATAATTTTTATGGTGTTTTATGTAATATGATGTGACAGAACAGCTGGGATGTAGTGAATATCATATAAAAGTGTTTTACAACGTTTTCGTTTTCCATCAAAATTCCTACAACATACCATTAACAGTGTCACCATAGCAGTGTTGATGGCGACAATTCGACTGACTGACAGACAATGACTAACTTGAAGAGATTAAGAACGTGAAGATAATTATAACTCGACACTGGCAAAAATGGCTCGTATAAGTAGCTGATTGCCAATACATAAAAAGAAGAAGAAGAAGAAGTGAATCCAAGATGGCAGCGTTTGAATATAATATGTCACTCACTTTCAATATTATAAAAAAAAATAGCATTTAAATTTAGCATTCTAGATTTCTTCATCGATACCAAGTTCCGGCTCGCTTTTAGCATATCTCTTATAATGGTAATAATAATTATGGCATCGATCAACTCTCAACTTTCACGAGAGATTTCGGCAACTACTTTCACTCAACGATGTTTGGTACAAAGCGGAAGCAGGGGCGGAAGGCTTTCGAATATTGCGAACGTATGACGGTATTCAATATATATGTATCACCATATGGTGATGGAATCCAATTTATGAACACCCACTTTATTATATAATTATAAAACTTGGAGAATGAGCAGTAGCACTCAAATGTAATCGCCAATCCGCCTTTAATTTTTTTTACAATCTGTCCTTCAGAAGGCCTATTGTCAAACAGTGAACTTCGATGGGCTAATGAATGAATATATTTAATTCATTTGAGAAAGCTGGTATGACATAATGGATGTAAATCCTTTTCTAATTCAGAAGATGTTCTTCTTTTTCTTGTTTCCAGTCTGTATATATCCCACTGTTGAGTACTGTGACCTTCACAATGAGAATGAAATTGACCTACTGTACCACGCTAATTACAGTTAGCATATGGTTTTTCTGTCGAGTTTCCCTTCTCTTGCATTAATATTATCTGCAAAATAGTGCTTATTCTTTAGTGTTTTTTTAAAATGTCCACTTGCGAGGAAGTGATGGTGTCTTGTATACTCATTCTGTCACCACATGAATAATCATGTGAATGAGTATATAAGTCAAGCCAAACAAGCAAAGCTTAACAAAGCCATAGTTTAAACAAATTGGACTAAATCCATATTATAAACGATCTTGCAACGGAAGAGCGTTTGATCATCAATGATCTAACTTACGTATGATGTACTAAAATTAATGCCATCATTAATAATATAATAATTTCAATATTTTATTTCCTGTCAATTATAAAATATTTTTATTAACAGTTATTTAGATAATAATTTGTTTATATATTTACATAATATTATGTATATATAAGTAATGAATGACGAATTAGCGGTGATATTAAAGAAAGGTTTTTGTTTTCACTTATATATGGATATTATATAACGAAATAAGTTAATTTCACTGGTTAATTCGCAAGTCAAATTTGTTTTGCAAAACATTCACAATTCTTTTGATATTATGCAATATACAATATTTTAATATCAATTAAAATATTCATTTATTCGTACGTATTATTAAATAATATTATCGTATGGTTTCGTCGACTAGCTAATACTATAATATTGTTAAAAACCACTCAAGTTACTTTATAACAACATTGAAATTCCACGTGCCCTTCGATGCACAGAAATGCTAATTTTATATATTACTATAAAAATTGTATCAGGTACTTTGAGAACTCTTTAAAAAAAATTTAATCGTAATAAGATACTTTACAACATGCAATGGAATGTATTATCATCAAAAATGTCACGTATATGGGGATTTCTCTACAATGAAGACGAGCTTCCACAAACGATGTCCACAGTATCCGCCCTGCCTAGTCCACCACCTCTGTCAAGTGAGTTCGTATTTAAATCATCCTAAATATTTTGCAAATCTATGTGATGATATGCTTTTAGTCGATAAATAGCCATTTCATGACATTATCATTTCCATTATATATATTTTAGATAATCTTTAGAAATCATTAAATAAGTACGTGTTTAATAATTAATCAATCACAATAACTATTTTACATACATATAGTATATTCTAACGACAAGAATATCAGATTTATTTAATATATGCAGTCATGGTACGTATTACGAATTAAAGAATGAAAATGAAGCTAAAAGTCAAATAATTTCATTGACTGCAAAACTTAGATCGAATCTCTGTAAGATCTGACGACAATGATTGATTGAATTTGCGTCAATAAGGTCTGTAGCGTACGCTTGACGCAAATTCACACCTGTTTATAATGCAGTGGTTTATATTCCAAATCACGATGTAGTTTTAGTTTCCAAAAAAATAGGAAAATTTTCTGGCAGCTTGACATATAATGTACTCTGAATATATAGTACAGGACTGACAAAATAACAGCATAAAGAATTCATTATACACCAGTGCGTTATTTTTTATTTTAAAGAGGACATAATTTTATATACATAATATATTAGTAATATTAAATAAAATTATATGGTATATTGGTTATATAAGTAGGATTAGTAAAGTTTTAGCGGTAGGACAGTTGACATTTTTCTGTCCAATAAACGCGGGCCGGTCCATCCGGGGTAGTATCACACTGTCGTAGAAAATTGACATCTAAGCAATGGCAGTGCACTGTTCCGCTTTGTTCGGTAAGCGAGAGATCTGAAGTTCCAAATTTCTAGGAGGGTTTGGGTTGGTAGCCAGCGGCCTAACTGTACTTTTAGTACACGTATATCAAGGGTTTATGAGCGTCAGTAACACTTACCATCAGGTATGCTGCTTGCTTAAATTCTATACTTTATAAAATAACATGGGTTCTAACTTTAATTAAAGTATAATAACGTAATTATATCAAAACATTTATAAGTTATTTCTGGTGTGGAGTCAAAATAATTTAATAGATTATTTAAAATTAGTCGATTCTTTAACTTAAGCTTCAAAAATTATAAATATTTAGGTTTCCAAAGCTTTACTACTTCATTAATATAAATTCATGATTTTTGGCTTTATGCTTTGCATAAAAACTATAGCTTTATTTTATTTAGAAGGTACTGATTATAACTTTTTCATGATTTATTTATAAGTTACTACATTATCCAGTACGAAAAGACTCAAGTATTACAAATGACTCAAAAAATAATCTCAGAACAACTGTCCGACACTCACACGTATATTTATTATTCACGTAATTTTACTACTGACTTTACAGACATGGTTTTTGCTCATAACAATAAAATAGTAAACTATTCGAGGACACTGAAACTTCCTCATAATGAATAAAAATTAAAATCAGATCGGTATTGACAAAAATTACTATGATACACTTATATTTAAATTTACGAAATATATGTAATATATTTAACTAGCTGACACAATTGAAAATCCCTTTAAATCAACTGCAGCGCCCCTTAAAGGGTCTAATTGTTGGTCAAAATCATTCTAGAAATCACTCAAAATAATCTTCAAAATCGATCCAGCCGTTTAGGAGTTTAGTCACATATACATATCAAAAATTGATACTAATATTATAAAGTCGAAGAGTTTGTTTGTTTGGTTGAACACGTTATTCTCAAGAACTACTGGTTCGAATTGAAAAAATCCTTTAGTATTAGATTACCTATTTATTGAGGAAAGCTATAGGCCATATGAAATCATGCAACGACTAATAAGATAAAAAAATAAGACTGTTGTTATATCAATAGACATAAGAAATCACAAGTTAAATATACATAAACGCTATCAATAAAATCACGTCCGCTTCCGCTTATAAATTGTACGGTTACTTATAAAAGACGACTTTCATCGTTGTCCGTGTGTGAGTGTATATTTTTATGTGTGTGTATGGACATGGAGTCGTAACACGCATTGCGTAATTTGTCGTACTGACTCGCACGAGACTCATTTTTAATGCACAGATGGTGAATTGGCTTAAGTAGTGACTTACCGTAACAAGTGTTATAAGGTTACAGTATATGTGTGGACTTTACGGTTTGAGAGCCCTCAGCGCTCACCCACAGTCCGGGTAAAGTTGTCATAGCCATCTGAGGCTAACAACTAAGTCACACAAAAAAAAAAAAAAAAAAGTGTGGACTTTTTTAATCTAGATTTTGAATCTGATTATTATTTTACGTCATTTAGGCTCTTTGATGTACACTCTGGAATGCAGGCTCTCATAGAAAACCACAGAAAGTTTATTGATATTTTTAAACAACAATTGTCACTTAGGAAATAATCCTTGTATTGCAGGAGATTTTGAAAACATATAATTAACGAAAACATAATACACTCGGACTCAGAACAATAATTTGTGTATCGCACAAAGTATTGTTCAGTGTGGGAATCGAACCCATGACCATGTTTTTGTATTATCATTATCATCGCAGTTCATATATGTCCCAATGTTGGGCTCGAGCCTCCTATACAATAGGAGAGAAATTGACCTACTGTACCACGCTAGTCAGACGTGTAGATATATTATTATTATTTATAATAGGTTTTTAATTCAAGTTTTCGCCCTTTTGCATAACTGCTTAATATTATATACATATATATTGTTATATAAAGAGAAAACAAAATTAATAACGATGGAATTTTTAATCTTAAAACAGACTTATATAAATTTACAATATATATAATCTACGAATCATAAAAAATACTCTGTGCGATTGTAGAAAAAAAAACTTCATACCGCATTCATTAATAAATTGAATACTCAATTGAAAATAAATACCGATCCTAAATCAACTCAACCGATTGAAAACCGTTTCTAAACTTGTATAAGCATAAACAACCAGTACATCCAGTGTTGCAACACTCAATAAAGACCGGTCAACAATAGACAGACACCTACATACAGCCTAGCAACATCAAAGAGTGAATGACATAATAGGCTGTATATACCTATACCCATGCCTCATTTCCAAACGCTATAGCAAAGTAAGAAAAGTAGTGTTTTAGTTGGTATACCTCAGTGGGCATACGGGATCGATTCCGGGCATGCGCACAACGGCGCACCATATCCTCCCGCACGTCTTTACCCCCTTCTGGAAACTAGCTGAAACACCCCCACGCTGCAATTGCATTTCAGTGCATACAAGAACGTGATCAAAGAAAAACTGAAAAAAATATAACGCTGAAAAAAAATATATTTTTGAAGTCAAATACTTGACAATTTTGTTTGAAAACGTGAAAATAACTTATTGTGTGATAAAATATGTTAATCTGTGGACAATTTTAGACCAGTCGCAAGTGACATTCACACGCCATCAATTGCGCGAACTATGAAGAAAAAAAAACGTATGCACGTTTCAAGAAATATACAAATCCAATATATAATATTGAATACAAATCATTTCGTATGAGCTACGACAATATAACAATTATATAAAGCATTTAATTCACACGTTTATAATAAAATTTATACGCAAATATAATCACAATTAGAATATAAATATAAAAAAAAATAAAAACACAAATTAGTAATATATAATTATAAACTCCCAAAGCAAATAAGCCCAAACCTTACGATCGAAATTCTAGACTGATATATAAAAATCCATGAGTAGTTTTAATTATTAAACAAAAAAATATAGTATTTACATTAGTTGAGAATTTGAGAAAGTTTATATGTAGCATATTTAAAAAAAAAATATTTAAATATAAATTTAAAATAAGCAATATATAATTATAAATTACAAAAAATATAAAACCGGGGATCAGTGACATAGGCCTTAAGAATTCTTAAGAATTTTTTACGCAACGGTCGAACGATTTTGACAGTTTTTTTTATTCATTTGGCATAATTTCAGTGTTTAAAAATGGATGATTGTGTGTTAACTGTGTGTTGAGTGTGTGTTACGAGAGTGTTGGGGGGTCCTTTAGGGCCACAATGTTGAACATGTTTGATATGTGGAACTCGGTGAGCACGAAGTTGGAGCAGGCCAATGTGCAGCAAACCCAGCAGCCTCACACTTCAGGTGGGAGTATTAAAGGTAATTTCCAGTTAAATAAAATGTTTGGGGCAAGCTTTATAAATCAATAACTTTTATGAGAAAGAAAAAAGAATAATAAAATCAACATTATCATAAATAATTATGAAAAAAGAAATTTAAAAAACATATATCAGTATTTTTTATAATTTTAGTTAGAATTCAAGTTACTAGTAATCACAAAGATTACTAATTGCGTGATATGAAAAAAAAGTCATAGGAAGTGGAACTTATCTGTATAGAAAATAGAGCATGGCCTGTATTATATTTTTTTAAAACAAATCTTACTACTTAATTATGCTATTTTTAGGTTTATTTTTATAATATTTAGTCTAGTTAGATCTATAAACGATATATTTGATAGTTATATTAAAATATTTCGTTGAAACAAGTTTGCCCCAAACGGAATAAGAATTCAATATACATGACTGTATTTTTTGAATATCACCGTATTAAAAATACGAGTGAAATATTCGTATTTTTAATATATTATTAAAATTAGTCGATCTAAAATCGATTTTTCATCATCATTATAACAAAATGAGATCTTTATTCTGTTTTAAATATTTTTTTTAAACTGTTTTCAGCTATTGTTCCAAGTTTATGTTTTTAATTTTTCGAAGTTTGAAGTATTTGTAAGGATGGGACGCCCTTTTTTAGTGTATGTATAAAATAAAATATTGATTGTAAGACTTAGCGTGTTACTATGCCTAAAACTCCTTCTAAAAGCCTAACAGTGTCATTCTAAGTAATATGAATATTTTTGAATACTTTAAAGAATATTTTAATGATTATTATTTGTTGATTACATATAAAATAAATTTTCAACATCTTATGTAATTATCTGTGGTCGTACATAGTACTTTCGTTGAGTGAGCAAAGATGATTATTATACATGGACATTTCACTAAAAAATATCATTCTACGTAATAGGAGGCTTATATTTTGATATATAGTGAATATATCTAGTGTTTGGTACATTATCTTCTGTTGAAAATCAGAGACATTTCTTTCACCCGATCCAGAACACGGGACATCACGAATGCCAGTTATGCCAGTGATGATGCAACATTAAATTATATTTTGCTTTTATTTTAACTTATTACATAACTATAATAATTTCATTCGCTAATTTGTATTATACAATAATTAAACACTTTTATATTAATATTAATGCAATAAATATCAAATATTATGACAATTATTTCATATTTATGAATAAAGAGATAATATTTTTAGTCATTAAAACAATACCTAGCTATTCTAGGAGATTCACATTAGTTTTATAGCTAAATTATATAATATAACGAGCGAATTCAAATGTTATTATAATTAATTAACAAACGCATATGTATGAAAAATGGTCGCCCATCTTGCAAAAAAATATGCGACCGAAAGATTCGCAAATTAAATAATAAAAACTGTTGCGTGAAACAAAACTATAATAAAATAAAATATATATAGAAAGCGAGGGTCCGAAAAAGATGTTTTCCGGTATATATATATACATATACATAATTGTTTCATTTAGTTAGCGTTATGTAAGTTTAAGAAAGTAACCAATTATAATTCGGCTCTGGTCTCTGCCGCGTGATATTTCGTAATTATTTTATTGCCTTTTGTCTTAAAAATAATACTTTTTTTATATAAGAATGAATTCGTTTACGTACACTCTATATTTAATTAATGATTCTATAATTATCATTGCATTCATGTATTATAAAAGAATATTGGAAAGTTATTAGCTAAAGACTGAAATCTAGTTATATTTTTAGCTTATTTTTGTAGTGATTACCTAAATCAATAAATCATTTAGTATCATAATCGTGCTCTTATTTGAATTGCTTGACGTGACGCAATGTACTCTTTTTCTATCTTAAGTATTGCAAAAGTTTTGGCAAGTTTTATGACTAGCAGGCCTGCCCGACGTCTACTCTCTTTCGGAATGCAAATCTTAACCAGACTGCATCAAATGGAGTTGGTTCAAATTGATATCACTTAGTCGACTTTTACGATACCCATGAGCAATTTAAGTGTTAGTATTCGTAGCTGCCGTCATCACACAGCATGGTGAGTTAATTCAGTGTGATGTAGAGATATTTATCTTCTCAATCAATTAATGGTGAATACTCCAGTAGTAATGCAAAAAAAAAATCAAATTACAGTTTAAATTTAGAACGCATATATATATATATATATATATTAAATTAAACGAACCTTAATTCATTCACTCAATACAGTCACGGATAAAAATATAATACATTCTAATTTCAAAAATACAATGACTATGTGTGAACTACTTGTATTCCCACACAGAATTCATTTTTGCAATATGTCTTGCATCATTTTTTTGTTGAATATGCTTGAGGACGAACATTTGCGCCATTTTTTTATGTTTCATTTCGTTTTAAAACAATAGAAATATATTTTTTTTAACGTTTTCACAAATAAGTTATTTATTGTAATTCAGTTTAATCAGGAATTATCTTTATTTAAATTCTAGTTGGTGGTAATTGATAGAATTATATCACATTTAATATATACATACATACATACATATCATCACGCCATATCCCTTGCAGGGTAGGCAGAAAGAACAGAGTGCTAGAGAACTCTATCTCTGCATACTTCACTCGCTTCCTCAACATTCATAATTCTCTTCATACACGCTCGCCGGTTTCGGAGACTCTTGACTCCACCTTCCTTCAGTATATGACCGATCTGGTCTAGGTAGGTTAGTCTCGGTCTCCCTCGGTACCTACATCCTTCCACTTTCGCATTGTATATCTTCTTAACCAGACGTTCGTTCGGCATTCTTTCCACATGTCCGAACCATCGGAGCATTCCCTTTCACATTTAATAGATGCCCATTATTATTTTAAAAACACAAAGTAGTATTTTTGCAATGAATATTTAATACATTCGTTCTACTATAAAGTTGATGTTCTATTTTTTTTATTTTATTTTATAATTATCATAACCATAGATACTCTATAACTGAGAAAAAAACTGCGTTCTAAAATAATTTAACCACTGCAATATATATACATATATTCGCTATTATCAATTTCGTATACAATATGATGAGAAATAAATTTATATTTTATTTAGATCAATGACAATTATGCTGACAATTTTGTTGATAGTTCGAAGTGTAAACTATATAAACTGCTTTATATTCGTTTTAGTAAAACAACTGATATTACAACACATTCATAGTGCACGCAATACGCACAAGTCCAAAGATTACTCAGAATAAGCGGTTTTCCTTCAACAGTTATGAATTATCCATATTTTTTTAAATTTATATACCATATTGCTATTATATTGCAGGCCATTGTATTTTGAAAAAAAAAAGAGCATCTATTTATCTGTGCCTTTTAGTTGATCGTTACGAGGTGAGGTTAGTAATACTAAATCTCCCTAATTTTCATCATCATCATCACAGCCCATAAATGTCCCACTGTTGGGCTCGGGCCTCCTCCGTAATGGGAGGGAAATTAACCTACTATACCGCGCTGGTCGGACGTTTGGTATAGGGTTTTGTTTCGAGTTTTCCTTCTCTCGTTAGATGTTATATGCGTTTTATATCCCTTAGTCGTCTCGTACGATCACCCACGGGTAAGATATGGGGTGCTGAATAGTATTCTTACTCCGTCACCACACGGAATGTGTTAATTAATTTTAGTTCCATATTAATAAAGTCTGTGTGGTGACGACTCCGTCACCTTCTTACTCAAGAATACTATTCACCACCCCATATCTTACCCGTGGGTGATCATGCGAGACGACTAAGGGATATAAAATGCATATAACATCTATGCAAGAGAAGGAAAACTCGAAACAAAACCCTATACCAACACGTCTAGTATAGTAGGTTATTTTCACGACCGTTACGGAGGGGTTCCGAGCCCAACAGTGGGACATATATAGGCTGTGATGATGATGATGATGACGATGATTAATAAAGTAATACGCTGTGTGGTAGCGGCTACGAATACTACCAACCCTTACTTTGCTCGTGGATATCGAAAAAGGCGACTAAGAGCCTTATAACGACCTGGGCCAACTCCATCTGATGCCGTTTGGTCAACAATTACATTCCCAAGGAGGGTTGACGTCAGGCAGGCGATGGGTAATAAAACTATTGCCAATAACTTTTACAATATGTACTATGTAAGAAAAGTACATATTGTATCGACCCCAAGTATTTGGGATAAAAGTAGGAGAATGATGATTAATGAAAGGTTTTACTTTAAAGTGTGTTTTTAAAATTATATTGATCATATTATTTAGCTGTATTTATATATATTTTTTTTAAAGTTGCATTTGACATTTGACCACTACTTTCACGAGTCGTTTTGTTATTGCACAGAAATTTATAAAGGACATGTTCAACGTTTACAGTATTGAGAAAGCTGATTAGGGTTGTAACATTCGAATGAATCATATAATTTGCTAAACGTGTTCACTCATTATAATTAAATTAATCGAACCAAAATCCGTGTGGTGATCGAGTAAGTCCATGGTTGTCGTAAAATACTACTAAGGGATATAATAGGCATATAACATGTATGTGAGTGAAGGTAATTTGGACGTAAAAGATTTATGGGATATCAGCCTATCTGATCAGCGTGGTATACTTTGTTAATTTCTTTCCTATTGTGGAGAAGACTAAGCCCAAAAGTAGAATGTATATGAGCTGAGATTATGAGGATGATGAGGTATCAATCCATTACTTTAGTGAATGCTTTTTGAATGAGAGTGAACCTTATCTATATCTGTATTTGTGTGGTGACGGACTAAGAATACAATTCACCACCCCCTATCTTACCCGTCGGTGATCGTAAGAGACGACTAAGAGATATAAAACGCATATAACATCTATGCAAGAGAAGGAAAACTCAAACCAAAACCTTATACCAACACGTCTGACCAGCATGTTATAATAGATTAACTTCCCTCCCATTACGGACGAGGCCCGAACCTAACAGTGAGACGTATATGGGCTGTGATGATGATGATGATGAACGTTATCTTTTAGTGGGTTTGTAGAACATTAGTATATATTTTTTAGATTCATTTTAGTATTATCATCACCATGTCGACTCACATATGTCGCTTTGGTAGGTTTCTCCTCTAAAATAGGAAGGAAATTGATATACCATACTGCGTTAGTCGTCTGTCTAACCCGTTTGGGTTGATACAGAGCTTTATTTCGAACTTTTCTTCTCTTGCATTGATGATGATTCTTTTGAATATGCATATAAAGCATATCATATTCCTTAGTCATTTATAAGACACCCACGGGAATAAGAGGGGGTAGTAGAATTATGTATTACTCCATCAACACGCGGAGATTGTTTTTTTTTTATTACTTTATGGTAAGTGGCTATGCAATCTTGGATAGTGTTACACAATATGTAAAACCTTTTCACTCATACTTTAAAAGGCGTAAATTAAATTGTATCGCATAGACACTCTCTACTGGCAATTTTTTCTCAACTCTGTATTAGAGAAAGGTATAAAATATTTAGTTTTTATTGCTAATGGGACGTTTACAGTATTAGATATATTTTTCTTTGATATTTTTGTTATTTTTTTCGGGACGAGAATACATTTCACCATCCCATTTTTTTTTCTTTAAAAGTCTACATTAATACGGAAATAATCCTTGCGGCGGACTTTAAAAACTTGAAATTTACAGACACATACCTACTTCAAACTCAGAACAACAATTTGTGGATAGCACAAAGTATTGTGGAAAAAAACCCGTGATAATTGGTGCAGTAGGTCGGTATCTTAGCCACTAAGCCACCTGTGCAGTCAAATTTCTCTGTCTTTTTAAAAGATATCTGCCACCACATTAATGCAGAATAGGCCCAGACGTATTTATGGCCCAAGATCAATGAATGCACATTCTTCTTTAAGATAAATATATTTACTAACGTTATATGAACAATAAGAAGGAATATGGATTTTAATACCACACTTGCCCGACGGCGTCACGTTTTAGTTCAAGTTTCCTTTCTATTGCTGGGAAATTATCTGCTTAAGTCTTTTAGTCTGCCTCTATTATTTCTATGCAGAAGCACTTATTAGTGATATTTTGTGATCTTAATAACTCGAAATGAGAATAGATATAATTATCATCATCTCAGCTTATATGTGTTCAATTGCTGAGCTCGAGTTTCCTCCTATGGGAGAGGAAATGACCTACTGTAACCATGGTCAGTCGAATTAATACAGGCTTTTTATTTAGAATTTTCCTTTTATAGCACAGGTGTTATAGGCATATCACAAGCACGAGATAGCGGGTGGTGATTTGCATTCTCACTTCGTCATCACCGGAAATAAGAGAATGCATATTATATTAAAATACTAACTCATGCTTAACAACTTGTATTTCAAGTGAAAGTTTTAAAATCTCAACATCTACATTGTCCTGTGTAGATTTCTTTGTATAAATAAATCATCAGCGAATGTTTAAACAAAAGATATTATTTTCACAAAATTATATAAATCATAACCTATTGTTTAAATAGTAATATGTAAAAATGATGAGATTGTGTTGTAATCTTAATATATATTTTATTTTAAGGCTATCATAATCATTTCTCATCATTATTACAAAAAAAAAAAATAAGTCAGTGTCGTAAAGGCAAATGAAAGAATTGAAACTCTTTTTTATTACAAGGAAATATTTTAATTATTCATTAATCACTTGTGCATAGCGTAGATTGTGTTTATTATTTATTTACATAAAATTTTGAAAGTGAGAAGACCGTATATCTCACTTTTTGTTTCTGTTCGCGTGAAAGAAAATTAAGTTATATACTTCAAAGTTTGTGACGAAGCATAGGTAAGTATTCGATTTAGCAAATACTTAAGCTCATTATGTCGTGAACTTTTTTTCATACAAAAAATATTACGAATTTCAAAATTCTACCATAAAATGAATCTTTTGCATTTCAAAAAGACGTTTACAACTTGATAATGAAATATTTTACTTTGTTTTGTGTGAATTTAGTTAATAAGTTTATCTTTTATTGCAATATATTGACAAAGATATATATTCGATGCCCTGGAACAATTATTAGAGACTACCGAAGGCAAATCGGACGCATTTCAGCTATACGTTCCCTCTGAAGTGCGAAGACAACTAATTTTAAAGGATTATTCATATAATCTGATTTGCCAAGCTTATACATAAACTCATTATACTTTTATCTTAGCTTATGTAATCTATTTTCACTGAATCTACACGTAAAAGAAAGATGATATTGATTGTATTTTTACCCGTCTAGTCACCGTACGGAGTACGCTCATTAGGCTAGTAAAATAGCTTGGCTTTTTATTATTATTAATCTGTCATAAAAAGAGACATGTCTATTGTCTTCTATTGGGTGAAATTATGGAGACACATTCTTGCCCCGCAAACCTAATAACTATTTTCGAATCCAAAACATCGCTATCACCACTCAATTGCTTACATTACTGTTCCAAGGACGCAATCATTTTAATTAGAGTCAATTCGTCTTTCGAAATTTAAACGTGTACATTCTGAAATTTTAAATACCTACAGATTATTCCATTGCAATTAAAACTTTCTCGAATTAAATTCGTTGTCAAAATCAACATTATTTTATTGAAATTATGAATGTTAAACAAACAAACAAACCATTCATTCATTCACTCAATCATCTGTCAATTTAAAAAATTAATTTGCACGTTTTTTTTGTGAAGTGAAAACCCTAAAGTTGATTTCTTTTTTAATACCAACTTGCGCAAGACATTACCAGACCAGTTTATTTTAGTATGTGTGCTGTTATTGTTATCCACGTTTAGGATATTAATGGGAAATTTTAATATTTAAATACGCCGTTAAGTGCATTTCGATGTGTTAAATTACATAATTAAAAATTTATTAAAAAATAAAATTAGCCATAATTTATATTTAAAAATTTATTTAGTAAATATTCTTAATAGAAAAGATAGTTAGCTTTTAAGCAGGCATGTTCAATTCAATTCAATTTTATACACAAATTAAAGTACCAATTTTTTTAAGGCCTTGCATTAAGGAAATAAACCTTAACCTTAAGGACCTGAAGGAAATAAACGTAAAATTGAAGGCCACAAATTACATCCAAACTACGAACAACAATTTCTGGATTGCACAAAGTATTGTGTGCCTATCGTAACCACTACCTCCTCATCTGTCAGCCTAAATTGTTGTCTAAATAGCAATCTACATAAAATACTTATTTCGCCTACTTCATATAAATTAAGATAACTTTAGAAATATAATATTTAATTGGACATATATCAAGTACTATGTACTGTTTCTATGTTGTTAGACAGACTAGACTGCCTGCCAGTGCAGGCAATAAATAATTTGACTAATTCAGGCTCTGTGGTAAGTCATTTACTGTCAAATAATTTCTGAACGTAAGTTTGCAAGTTGTATGACGTAGTTTAATATATTAATGATAGTAATAGATATTAAAATATTATATGTATATATTAATTCTATTTTTAGTATACATCGAACTATAATTATTATGTATTACTTCTATTCGTCTGTGATGATAGGCAAAGGGAACAAAGGTCATGCAGTCAAGTGTTATACAATTTTCTTCAGGAATTATTAGTTTCTTCACATTTTGATGAAATTAACTGCTTTGTGCCAAGTCTGTATTTATAAAATATTACTTCATTTAAAATCATTGTCTGTCAGAATGTTAGAATAAATCGTCGCCTTTACAAGTGCCATGACCACATTGTTAATAATATATTATAGGAATTATAGTAGAAAATGAAAACATGTATAAAGCACTGCTATATCATATTCACTTCACCACAGCACTGCCTCTGCTCCGCTATATAATACAAGACCACCATATAACGCTCTCTCATTCCCGCTAAAACTAACACTTATTTTATCTAATATCTTATTATATAACTTATTATATATTTAACTATGTTAAATTTATTATAGGTTATAAATACTACTACTATTAATAGACAGTTATAGTTTTCTTAATTGAACTGGCCGTATATAATAATCATTCAGTAGTTCTTTTTTCAAATTTTATACAAAGAAGTTAACACAGATGCAAAATTTATTTCACAAGGGGACGTCTCTCGTTCGCAATTCAAATCACAGCCAACTTTTTTTAAGGGTATGAATGGCTTATTGAAAAAAACTTGCCCAGCCAGCACAATGGCTAAATTTGCTAACTGGCAATACTAGTTGTTGCTTACTAATCATCGTGTTATATTACCGAACATACTAGTTTCACTTTTAAAAAAAGTACCTAAACAAGGTTTACTTGTAAATAAAAATAATGTTTGCAATATTTTCGTTAATATGGACTTTAAATCTTGCTGTATCAGCAACTTTTGGTGTAATAACACATTTTTTTTTAATAATCTCACGCAGGCAGGCACTTAGTCAAAATTTTATGTAAAATGTTATGATCCTTACGTGGTCAGTCTTTCCGCGAGTGACGGACTATTCTCCGATCCAGTCACCCGGCAACTATCACACTCATAATATTAGTAGGATTTTCGATATGAATCCGCTATTCTAATAATCAACAGTAATTTACTTACGCCACAGAACTTACAAGATAATAATATAATGCAAAATCAACACATTTATCTTCTACGCTAACTCCTTAAGTGGTTTTTATCATACACTTATCGGAATTAGTTGACTCAAATGTAGACGGCTACTCAATTATATCTAGTAGTGCTTACCGATATACTACTAGCCTCTGGGCGGCCCATCAAAGTCAAGAAATTGGTAGCAGTAGTTCGCTTCATTACGTTAATATGTACAATATTAATTCCATACAATGATGGAGTAAGAATACAATTTACCTCCCCCTATCTTACCTGTGGGTGATCGTAAAAGACAACTAAGGGATAAAATATGCGTATATAACATCTATGCAAAGCTGGAAAACTCCCCTAGACGAGGCCGCGGGTGACTGGATCGGGGAATTAGTTCGTCCCCCGCCGAGAGGCCGACCGTGTGAGGAAAGACCGATCCTCCCCGAGAGGGGACGTCGGTCGAGGAGAGAGTACTCCTCAGGGGGTATTCCGTCGGGCCACGGGCACTGACGTCAAGTAACTCTGCTCCGGTGGTCGGCCCAACTACGAAGGCAACGTCACGGGTGGGTTACGGGTGTGCGTTCTGCGTGCGGAGTGGTGCGAGAAGTGCGCGACCGTAACTCACCCCAAAAAAAAGCTGGATAACTCGAAATAAAACCCTATATTAACATGTCTGACCAGCGTGGTGTAGTTCAATTACCCTCCTAGTATGGAGGAGGCTCGAGCCCAACAGTGGGACATATATGAGCTGAGATGATGAAGAATACAATTTACTACATCTTACCCGTGGGTCTCTTAAAAGATGACTAAGGGATTTAATTTCGGCTTATATACCTACATCCCCTTAGTGGATTAGAGCTTTCTAAATGGAATTTGATCTACTCTACCACTCTGATCAGAAGGATTGGTACAGGATCTAATATCCATACCTTGTACTAACCCGTCTGACCAAGAAGTACTGTAGATCAATTTCCCTCCTATTGCAAAGGAGCATCATCATGCCCAGCAGTGACACATATAAGTGCATTCATCATATATTTTCTTGCCCGTGGATTTTGTAAGAGGAATATAATATGCAGATAACAAAAAAAAAAAAGAAAAAAAAACATATATACAAAAGAAAGAAAGCTAGAAATGAAACTGTACCAAATATTTGATGACTTGAATTCAAAAAGGCGTTCCAACAACGACTTTCCAATAGATTTAGAATTAAATCCAGTAATAATTTTAATAAGTTTATTTTAAATGTTTATCTTAGGGAAAGCTTATATAACACACAAAGATAGACAGGTCACAGATATATGACGATGATAGTGGATTCACTCTTTCCAACTCCTCCTCTTTAACCTTTTCTAATTCAAATGGTTGCGGGTCTCAAGACAATTAAAATCATATCCCGGAACTGCCTGAGAGTCAAACCTCGGTGTCATTTATGGAGACCATTGTGGATCCAGGCTTATAGGAGTTACAATAATGGGCGTGTATGGTGGGATTAGGTCACAGATATATCGGGTTGAGAGCCCTCAGCACTCACCAACAGTCCGGGTAAAGTTGTCATAGCCATCTGCGGCTAACAACTAAGTCACACATAAAAAAATGTCACAAATAATGAGAACCGGGTACCAGTGGTCCGTCTACCTGGTGATAGTGGAGCCATACCGTAGCCCATCTACTAATAAAAAGGAAACACTCATAGTAAAAGTAACGCAAGGTAAATAATCCCCACAGGGGTAGGCCCTTAGGCGATGTCGCTTAGCTTACCTCAATTGGGTTGAGAGCCCTCAGCGCTCACCCATAGTCCGCGTAAAGCTGTCAAAGCCATCTGCGGCTAACAGCTAAAACACACACAAAAAAGCAAGGTAAATAAATAGAAGAGATCCTGTTGTTTTTAAACAAATATCGAGTTATAGAAAAGAATAAAAGAATCTTAGAAAATCGATCATATTAATGAGTAAACTACTTAAGTAATTACAAATTATCAATACCTACATTGTAATAATAATTATCATTTAACATTTAAAGAACTAATTATTGAATAGCAATTAATATTTCAGCCAACAATAGATATCAAATTATAAATTTTCTGTTATAGTTTTAAGCTTTAGAAGTAAAAATCAATTAGCAGGACAGATTAATATTGCCCTTAAGAGGTCTCATGTGACTGTGTCTCATGACTTACAGATTCTTCTATCGTTATCTAAATTTTTATGGAATCGGCATAATATGTCTTCGTTCTAACATAGGTTGAAAAGAAGAAGATAAACAAGGTTATTATTTATGACCAGCGTTTATAGTCAATTCTTTTAACAAATACAACAATTAACTTCATAGAATTAGATGCAATTGGTCCAGATCTATTTAGAACTGTTAGTCAGCTTTTGTGACATCTATAAGTAATGTTGGTATTTAGTTGTAACCTTATTTTATTGCTTGTTTTATGGGTCAAAGAAAATATCATATCCAAAAGTACTTGTTTTAGAATTTTCAAAATTGTTTCTAGAATTTATTGCTTCGCACGTTTTAATTAGACCTATACATTTGTGTAGGAGGCCTGTATCTAAAATATAGCATTGAGAAGAAAGTTTTTTTGCTTAGAAAGTTCCTTTTTAATTCTGACTGCCTTGTTTGTCTAGTGCTGTTTTCGTACCTTTTTTGGGCATAGCCGTATACCGTCCGGGCCAGCGGCAAAAGGTACGATATGTAATCTATATCACCATTTGGGGGACCCATGGAACTGAATCCTTGTCTTCGGTGTTGTCTAGATACCTGGAGATCCATCTATATGATATGGAAGTTGGAAAATTAAGTCGAGCAATAAATTAATTGGGTATTCTGCTTTATTTAAATATATTAAAGTTTGCTTACCCCCTTTTGGGGATATAGTATATGAGCGAAAAAAAAATAAGCAACCTTGTGAATAAAATGTAACTTTAAGTTATTAAGTTTAAGCATAAAACCACTTAAAACATAACTACAAATTACACACATCGGGTATTAAGGTACTAGGATAACAGAACATGTGACAGGTCGTTTTAGTACTAAAGTACGCAAGAAAAAGTTGCCTGGCCAAGACCCATATATCGTGGCTATGCGGCGACTAATACATTTTGATACTTTGTTAACGGCTATTTAAGTTCAAACGTTTTCGCCAATCTATCAACGTTTACCATTGTAAAAATAAATAAATTCGTTAGATGCGGGCGGCACAGGACTACGCTTTGTGTTGTTCTATAAGGGAGACTTACGTCCAGCAGTAGACGGTAAAAGATCAAATGATAATGATTGTAGATAGCTTTCCCCATGATTTACGTCACGCTTGGCAAATGAATTTGATCTTTGCAGTTCATCTTATAAGTTTTGTAGGAAAGTAATGCTACCTTTCTTAGTCTATACTTTCTTAGCAAATTTGGTATTTTTAATCCGCCGTCACATAGAATGGCACTCAATCGTATATTTAACCTATTTTTTAATTTTTTAATGGCTACTAAAGGTTTTGTGCATTTTTCTTCTTATTTATTCACTCTTGAGTATGAGTTTAAGAACGTGCAGTATCGTAGGTTCAATTATCACTCAGGAAAATTCTTTGTACGATCCACAAATTTGTTCTAAGTCTGGGTGCATTTTTAGCGGTAAAATACAGCTTTATAAAATTTTATAATCGTTAATTTGTCAAACATATAGTTTGTCAAATATCTCGCAGTAGAAGATTTTTTTTTAATGTAGCTGTCTTCTAAAAAAAAAATTTCCTTCATGAGAATGTAATTTGGACTAACTATATAATACTAGTCAGATAGCTTGATACGATACTTTGTTTTTAGTTTAACTGGTTTTGCTGTATTAAGGTCTATAGTCGTTTTTTACAATACCTGTGTAAATGAAAATGATAACAGATTTTATTTTTAATCAGTCACTGCATATTATGATTATCTGCATCACAGATGACGTAGTGGGTAACATATGACCTACCGTGCTAGTTCCGTTCAAATCTCACAGAGGATAATATTTTTTAAGGTCCACAAATAGTTGTTTTAAGTTTGGGTGTAATTTGCGTACTTTAATTATTTGTTGTCTATACTAAAGTTCCCCGCAATCCAAGGATTATTACTTCAGTGCAGAAAGTAATATAAATTTCATAGTATATCAATGGATTTGTTCGTAATCTACCATTATAATCATTAAAAAATTGATTATAATATAAGTTATAAATTAGATTAAATCTCAATTTGATTGTGTCTTTTCGTTTTATAATTATGAAGCAAGCGAGACTAGTTATTAGTTAGTATTGTTATTGTATTTTTAAAAAGCATGGTTTGTAAATACACATACTCTGTATATTTATTAATGACATTTTTTTAAAGTTGAAGTAGATTGAAGTTAGTTAAGATACTTTTAAAGCAATATGTAATAGTGGCCATTTACTAACTGTTTTTAATATATGTTTGCATAACGGTTGAGATTAAATTAAAAATAAATTTAAATATAAAAACAATATAATACATTTTATAATTTTCATTTGATAGGAATGATCATCATCATTTAGCGTTTCGCTGTCAATTGTTGGCTACAAGCCTTCCCCCACAAATGAGGAGATAGTGTCGGCATGTCTTCCCAAGTGAAAGCTGCTTCTCACTCTCCTAGTGTGGTCCTTAGCCGATATGAACAATTCCTTCGGACAAGTAAAATGTGTCGCCATACAGAAAAATTAATAGGGATAGAAATGTATTTTTTTTTGTTTCTCATTTTTATATACTTAGGCAATAATTGTACTTATATTCTAAATAAATATACCGTTATACTTCACAATTTAAATTATAAAACGAGTTTGAGATAATATAACATAACGGATTTGGACTTTTACTTGTGAGAATGGAGCCATAAATTCTTTACTTCACAGTATAATAAAAATGTTATAATTTAGGAAAAAAGAATTGTCATTTTTATAATAATTGTTGTATAACGGTTGTTTAATATATTCAAGGAAATGTCGCGTTTAAATAATATAACTAATTGCGGAAGAAACATTTTAATGGAATAAATTAACATTAGAAAGGTTTTACAATTTACTTCCGTAGATAAAAATATAATTATTTTTTCTAAACTGCCTAATCGTCTTAGTTTTGATATATAAAATCTTTTTTTTTTAAGTTAACTCTTTATTGTTCTTACATAATAATGCAATTTCAACTTCATATAGCAGTTAAAAATTAAGAACATAATGCTGATATCTCTATACCATTTATATATAAATTCCCCCATCTACCAATCCTAAATGGATTAGTAGATTTATAGATAGGCCTTTGATATATAAATTAATGATTTTAATTATATCATGGTATAATTGATGATGAGTTAATTATGTTCAGCAATAATTTAACAAAATTAAATATAGCGCTAACTTTATTATTTGATAGACTATAGTCTGTCCAGTCCGTCCAAATTAACCAATTCCCATAAGCTACCCCTTTATACTTTTTTTTGTCTGAACATATCTAGTCTGATCTGTTCGATGTGCGAAGTTGAACCCATAACTGCTGACTGTAATTTCTTGACCTCGATGGTACCCTCACCATTAATTAAGTAATTAAGATCAAAAAAAATTAACTAAATAAAATATTCAAAGTATCAAACATATCTGATCGTAGTATACACATTTACGTATGCGCATGCGTGGAGCGTGCACTCAGGTACTCGGCGACTGATATGATAATATTAGCAACATGTGTGTGTGTGTACAGTGCCGCGTTTAGCGCACCTAGTCTAGCGCGCCCAGTCTACACTGTAATAGTTATGGTTACTAGTGTTACATGTATTATGCTGCGTTTAGTATGTAAAATTTGGTTAGTTGCTATCACGTACAGTCATTCATATATATGTATTTGACGATTGATTGACATTTAACATGATCTTGTTTGCACTAGTATAGTATTAGGCTGACATCTTTGTCACAGCAGACTCTAAGATATAGCTTTAATTTATACAAATATTACATAAAATAAATCAAATTAAATAATAAAAATCATTTAATGTTTCACCGCTCACTGTTGAACGTAGTCCTTCCCCGCAGATAAAGACATAATGCCGTAATCGCCACGCTTGGCAAGTGAGTTGAATCAAATAATATTTATATTAAAAGTATTCTTCTTTATCACTCTATTTTTTTTCTTTACAGCTCATGTAAGTTTTGAATTTAAGCACCTGAATCACCCACAATCAGTGCGACATTAACCACCACGAGGCCCAGATGAATTGGAATAGGATTGTTCTGATTTATTCTTCTTTTACAGCGTTCTTATCAGCTTAAGTCCATTAGTTTTTACGTTATCCGCGGGCAAGTTAGAGGAAGTGATATATTGTATTCTTACTCGGTCACCGAACTCATACTTTATTAGTCAAGTAAAATAAACAGAAGTACTTATATGTTTACAATTTTTATTACAGAATTTAACATATAATATCCATTAGATGATATTAATTGAAATCTTATAAACACATAATGTTCATACTTAATTTTAAAGGAATTAACATAAAAGTATTCTTGTCTTTTAATTTCTTCACTTTCCTATTTTCAACTACTTAACAAAATTTGTTCCAATTTTATTATTTCGAGATACAAATACTTCTAAAATATTTCGTTAAAAACTAAAAACGAGATTTATGTGAGAATGATATAATTAACTTTGACAGTAACTATTTTGATCGAGTTAGTTGAGCAAACATGAATATTAATAGATCGCTCTCATCGTTCAAGCATAATGCAGTCACATATTTAGTGCCCATTTTTCGTTAGGTTTTCGGTGTAAATATTTATATTATATAGGTATATGGACAGTGAGAAAGAAAACGAGTAACAAATTATAATAGTAAAACTTTTTGTTTCACTTGAAATAAAATATTTTCAAATTACTTAAATTTAGCGTTTAACATGCTTGATTATTTATAAATACTTGATTACGAGCGAAAAAATGATTGTCAAACATGGGATTCGAACCCACACCTATAGAAAATCCATGCCAATCGTGCTACCACTTACACCAGCGTGAGCTGTCGTATGATATTTAATTTTTGGCTCGTATTATATTTTCGTCTTTAAAGGAGACCTGTGACCTGTGAAAATCGAACTTTGCGGTTCGATTGTATTCAATAATGACTCGACCCTGTTATTCAAATTACTGAAATTTAGAATTCAACATGCTTGATTATTAATAAAAAGTTTTTTATAAATATTTTCAAGATAATTTTATTGTAGCAGGCTGTGGTCTAAACACACTCCAATGGATCTGTTCGGATGGAAAGGCGACGGGCGTCCCCGTAACCTGTCGTACACCAAGTCCTTGTCGTTAGTAATCTATATATAGCCGGCATGTTATAATAAACTGATTTCCTCAAATAGAGTCCGCAACGTGGCCGTCATTGGCACATATTTGAGCTTAGAAGAAGAGAGAAAAGAATATAATAGTCTATTTTATGAAATAGAAGTTGCACATAGCTTATTATTTAATAGTGTAATCCTAAGTGATAAAGTACATTGGATTAATAAAAACTTCCTCTTGAGTTAACGATTGTAATCATAGGCAAATAGCGGCGTGAGCGATAAAATATTGTTATGCGTCTTGTTTATTCGTAATGGAGCAATCTGTGTTCAACATTGGTAATACTTTCACCTGATCACGTCATTCCGTATTACAAATATAGATTTTATAATAGTATAACTATCTATTGATCACTTCCGATTAGAAATTACTTCGTTATTTAATAATATTTCGTTTATATTAAATAAAATATATGGTTGTAGTTTGCTTATTTACTATTATGGCATCTCTAGAACTGAAGAATTAATTAATAGCTATATTCAGAAGAATTATTAGAATCATAATTAATACCGCAATTGACTAGTGTAGCCAAATTGTTTGTTTGTGTTAGTTAATAGTGATGGACGATTGAATAAATAAGGACCTATTATTACCTGGGTAGACCAATATATTTTTACAAATTAGAAGTATGGGAATTTATTTTTAGACTTCACAGATGGCGCAGTAGATAAGATATTGACCTATTGCGCTAGTGTCGCGGGTTCGATTATCACGCAGGACGATACACTGTACTATCTACAAATTGTTGCTCTGAGTCTGGGTGTAGTTTGTATTGGTTAATTGTATGTTTATAAAGTCCAATGCAAAACAATGATAATTTAGTTAGTGTAGGGTAAAGAAAATCGATGTTACTTAAAAAGCAATTAAAAAATTGGGTTGCTAATCTAAATTGTTAAAATTAAATAGAAAAAGAACTGGCTGCAAATAGCACTAATTCTATATATAATAAGTGCTTAATAAACAATAGAAATTTGAAAGTTAGAGATTTAATAAGTATACATTGCAAATAATAATAACCTTTAAACAGTAATATCGTAACAATCGCGCTGTTACTTTTCGCACAATTGCAAATTTCAATCGATATGTAACTAACAGCTCTATGCAAAATATAGACAATTTATTATACTATTATTTTCTAAGTACGTGACAACTAATTTGAACATGTAGCGAGTTACTGAAAGCTTATGAAATAAAAAAAAACAAATTAATTTCAATGCTATATAGAGGTGAGGGTAGATTTTTTTTACTCTACAAAACAAAGTTTTACTCCACAAAGTATTGTTCTACGTGGAAATTGTACCAGTGACATTTGGCACGGTATGTAGCAGTGCGTCATCTGTGCAATCACATAATTATGAACATGAACTCAGTTAAAGGGTATCCCTTTAACGTATACGTGTTGATATATTACCAGTTTATGTAACATTGTTACGTGATTTGCTATGTAGTCATGGAGTAAGAATACAATTCATTATCCTTTCTTTACCTGTGGGTGTTCAAATTATTTTTCATATAAGATTTAGTTAATAAAATTTGGAAATATATATCGTAAAATAAAAAAAAAACTTAGGAAGATATAGTTTTAACAGATGTATTTGGTAGTTAGATACAAATGTAACTGATGATGAGTACAAACTCATCATCACCTCAGCTCATAATCTCATCTCTCAATGTAAGAATGCGAGCCTAATCACCAATAAGAAGGGAAATTTACCGAATTAATTAAATGTTAGGTTAGTCAGACGAGCTGTTATAGGATATTATTTTGAATTGTTCATTCTTCTCTTTTCAGAATCCCTTACTAATATTAACTTGTTTTAAATAAGAATATATTATGTGCAATAAAATATATACTTTTTATGGAAGCAGAAGAAACAACGTGTGGGAGCCAGTAATATTATAAATTTGACACTAGTACAAGTCTAGGCAAGTAACTAGATCTAAAGCTCTCTATTCAAACGCACAACATGCAAGTGTTCAAACGGTCACGTGCGTGTGTGTGCGCACGCATGGCGCGTTTATGCATAGTGGTGACGTCATAGGCATTCGACGTTCAAATCTAATTGGAGGGGGGGGACGGTAATTTAATTGCACATGTGAAGTTGTTGCAAAATTTGAATTTAGAATGTGAATTTGGCGGACTTTATTTTTTTTTTTTTTATGAAATTTACTTTTAAGTTATTATTTTTAAATTGATTTTTACAACAGATTATATCGTGTTGGGAGACTACTTAACTTGAGTCACACTCAAAATATGGCATCAACTGATTTATTAAAATCTATATTGAAGATATAGTAATCAATAGTATAGTAAAGAAGATAAATAATATCGGTTTTATTATCTACATATATTTTTCGTTCTCTTCGCAAATGTTTCATTTATAAACTGTGTTTTTTATTTCATTTTAATTCTAACGCGTTTACATACTGGTAAATTAGTACAAGTAGTTTTTTTAATCATAAGTTTTAAATTATAAAAAATATTTTGCGTTATTAGTATAGTAAGGTTCGTGTTGTGAATCCTCAGCGCTCACCCTTCTTCCGAGTAAAGATGTTATAGCCAGCTACAAGTAACAACTAAGTCACACTAATAAAAAAAAATATTGAAGAGGATTGAAGGAATTGCATAATCATTTGATTCTTAAAGCCTCTTCGCCGAGATATGCTCTATTCATATCTTACCTGGTTATTTAGTACAAAGCAGAGCAGCCTAGGATATCATAAATGGTCTTCTATCCACTCTTCGACTTTTAATTAGAACAGGAAACCACATAATCTTTTTCTCAATTCATAAATATTTCATTCTTGCGAGCAGATATTAGGAGAAAAATTAAATTACTTTTAATATTATTCCTGGTCACATTTGTTGACATAGCTGTGTGGTAGCGGCTAGGAATACTACCAACCCTTACTTTGCTCGTGGATGTCGTAAAAGACGACTAAGAGTTTTATAACGACCTGGGCCAACTCCATCTGATGCCGTTTGGTCAACAATTACAATCCCAAGGAGGGTTGACGTCTGGCAGGCGGCCGGTCATAAAACTATTGCCAATAACTTTTACAATATGTACTACGAAAGAAGAGTACATATTGTATCGACCCCAAGTACCTAATTGGGATAAGAGTAAGAGAATGATGATGATTTGTTTACAAAACCATTTCCATTTGATTTCTTGCAATGACGTTATGATTACATGCCTTTTATTTGACAGCTTTTTGTTCTGGTCTCTTCATCACTTTAATGGGCCATGGCAACCGCTTCTTTGAATACAATAGTCCGGCCAGCGGGTTAAACTTTACCGCCTTATTTTTATTACCTGTTCATTTTTTACGATATCAGCAGAAGAGGAAGGGTTGAATTATATTCTTAGTCTAAATAAAATTGAAAAAAAAAATTAATAATACAATAATATTAATACAATTGGAATTGTCGAGGAGAAATTCAACCTTCCACCCGATTTCGTCACCAGTCAGATATCGAGCCGCTTTTACATTTTGCAATGTCCCTTCAAGGTGATAATGGCCTTTTTGTTGTTCTGATACCCGAAACGGGGTCAGCAGAACTCAGCCATATGTCCTTGATTAAAGAAAAACTAATGGAAAATTGCGTAATTATAATAATTAATTATTAGATCATTTTAACTGATTCTCTAAGAATCTAATGTGTTACCAATCACTGAAATTGATTATCTCAATATATGTCTCCTAAGACATAAAGAGACATACATATATGATAATCCCTTGATTGAAGCAAATATTTTTCTATACATATCCATATAATATTCCGTGTGGTGACGGAGTAAGAATATTATTCACCACCCCATATCTTACCCGTGGTTGATCGTTCGAGACGACTAAGGGATATAAAACGCATATAACATCTATGCGAGAGAAGGAAAACTCGAAACAAAACCCTATACCAACACGTTTGACCAGCGCGGTATAGTAGGTTAATTTCCCTCCCTTTACGGAGGAGGCATGGGCCCAGCATTGGGACGTTTATGGGCTATAATGATGATGATGATCCATATAATAACGTTAAAGGCCCAATTTTGATCATCATTATCCTGCTCTTATCCCAATTACTTGAGGTCGACGCAATATGTACTCCTCTTCGTACATATAGCAAAAACTATTGGAATATTTATATGACGGGTCTGAAATCATGCCTCCGTGAAAATATAATTATTTGACCAAACGGCATCAGATGGAATTGTCCTAGGTCGATATAAAACTCTTATTCGTCTTTTACAATATCCACGAGCAAAGTTGGTAGTATTCATGTCCGCTACCACACAGCATACATAGATAATAATTAATATGGTTAATAATAATAATAATAATTTATTGCCTTTTTAAAACAAAAACTAAAAAAAAACAATTATAACAAAAAAAAAAATGTAGAAGGCAAAAGGAATGGCTCGGCTTCTGCTGTCACTAACTACAGCGCTGATTTTCATTAAAATTGTTATCAACTATTTTATATATAGATTTTCCGTATGATGAAGGGGTAAGAATACAAATCACTAACCAATTTTTCATATGAGTGTCATAAAAAACGACTATTTATATAAATATACATTTAATATCTATGCAAGAGAAAGAAAACTCCAAATAAAACCCTATACCAACACGTCTGACCAGCGTGGTATATCGCACCTGGTTATTTAGTACATAGTAGTAGGTTAATTTACATACATACATACATATCATCACGCCATATCCCTTGCAGGGTAGGCAGAGAGAACAGAGCGCCAGAGAACTCTATCTTTGCATACTTCACTCGCTTCCTCAACATTCATAATTCTCTTCATACACGCTCGCCGGTTTCGGAGACTCTTGACTCCACCTTCCTTCAGTACATGACCGATCTGGTCTAGGTTAATTTCCCTCCCATTATCGTCATCCTCAGCACATCTGACCAGGTATAAATAAATCAATGTCCTAATGATTTCTGATATAAATCTCTGTAATAACAATGACTTGTTGGACGTGAGACAACTTAATCTTCCCGTGAACATGAACACTCTAAAGTGTTCGAAACGTCGGGAAATTAAAAATCAAATACAAACCGCGATAGAATCCGTAAAAAAGTTTTATTTCAAATGTCCCTCTTATTTCAAAGGAGGTTCGAGCCCAACTGTGGAACATATATGAGCCGAACTATTAACGTAAGAACGTATTAACACTATTTACTCCCATGCGCCGCATCCCTATACCAATACGTCTGATATAACGCCTCTATAGTAGGTCGATTTCCCTCCGATTACGGGGGAGGCTCGAGCCCAATAGTTGGCCAGTGGCTCCAGATGATGATGACTCCCATGCGAAGGAGTCAAAGATAATTAGTAATCCTTACTACGAGTAATATTATAAATGCGAAAGTAACTCTGTCTGTCTGTCGCTCTTTCACTCCAAAACTACTGAACGGATCTAAATGAAATTTGGTACACAGATAGTCTAGAGCCTGATAACGGACATAGGCTACTGCTTTTTACTGCAAAAGGGGGGTTGTAAAGGGGGATGAAAAAGTTGTAAAGGAGTATCGTCATTTTTAAATCCTGAAGCTTGAAACTTATTTTTAGGCTATTGATGTGGTAGATATAAATAAATATAATGATAATATATTGTAAAAAAATTACCCTTAAGGGGGAAATAAAAATAGGGGATGAAAAACTTTGGGCAGTAACATTTTACGCGGGCGAAGCCGCGGGCAGAAGCTAGTATTATATAAATTATTATACCCTACAGAAAATGTTAGGACCGTTTCTAATATCTCTATTTGATTAGGTCATATGATAAATAATAAATTTAATAGTTGAATATGGACTTTGATATCTGTTTAGGACTATGTTAGAATATAGTGTGATAATATACTTAGGGGTTAAGTGATAGCTACGAATAGATACTAGCAACGATTGTAAGCTATATATTAACCTGAGCCAACTACATCTGATAGCGTCTGATCAACAATTACATTCACAAGTAATGCTCAGAAACTAATATTGTCAAAACTTTTTCAATATACGATGGTGGAAGAGTAGATATTGTCATAATAGTAATATTTATAAAAAACACACGTTCAGACATTCATAAGTCATATCCGCCTTCTCCGAAGAGAAACACTTGGTATCCATGTACCGCCCAAATGCCTATGCCAAGTTGTAGGCTTCCACAGCGTCTTTACCTTCACTCTGAATGGGTAAGGTATGGCCGAACCTTAGATTGTTACAAATAAAAAAAAAAAGGTTATCTTTGTCAACAGCAATAAAACGTGTAAGAACTACATCATTCTCCTACTCTTATCCCAATTACTTGGGGTTGATACAATATGTAATCTTCTTTCATAGTACATATTGTAAAAGTTATTGGCAATAGTTTTATGACCGGCCGCCTGTCAGACATCAACCTTCCTTGGGAATGTAATTGTTGATCAAACGGCATCAAATAGAGTTAGTCCAGGTTGTTATAAGACTCTTAGTCGTCTTTTACGACATTCACGAGCAAAACAAGGGATGGGTAATATTGGTAGCCGCTACCACACAGCTCACGTGTAAGAAGTACATGGTAAGTGTTACTGCCGCTCATGGAACTTTTTAATACGAGTATCAGAGATGTATCTAAGCTAACTATAAAGATAATGCTCTTCTTAAACCTCGTTTAAAGAAGAACATATCATAGCAATCGGGAAATACAGAAGTAGGTAGTTAATTACAAATCCTGCACGTACGTGGGAGAAATGATCGCTGGAAATGTGCAGTTGAAGACCATGACGGTTCAGGTGAAATAGATGAACCTTGGCACCGTATAGGGTACTTATTGCCTATATGGTTTTATTTCAAGTTTGCCTTCTCTAGCATAGAAGTTATATGCACATTATATCTCTTATCTTTTACTATGGTCTTTTCATACGGACAAGATAGTGTGTTGAATTTTATTCCTTTCAGTCATTATAGGGATAAATTGTATATACAAGTCTTTATTTCTATTGTGATAATGATAATTAATTGTTTTACTGCGTAGTAGTCTATTAAAATTGTATATAAAATATATATGTATATATATTGGTTTATATGCTTCCAATTTGGGCATCATTTTTATTGCTTATGGTGGCAAACGTGCAATCATCAAGTATACACCTGATGGTGTGTTACTGCCGCTCATGGATCTTTGTATTACTAACGGTATAGCTAGAACGCTGCTTACCAACTAAAACCCACCAAGAAAGTTAAGCTTCCAGCTCTCTCGCTCACTGAATCAGTCAGCGCATTGCGATTGCTCAGATGTCGGTTTTCTGTGAGAGTGTGGTATCACCCGCGGCTGTAGACTGAAAACTATCAACAATGTGGGCCCTTCTTTTTCTTTCTTCCTAAGGAGGGATAATTACATAAAGGCTACGCTTTACGGGTAAGCAGGTCATTAGTAAGTACTAGCTGCTGATATAAGCAGGTATGATACGGAGCTCTATAACCATAAGTGAAACCATCAGATATTCGAAATAAAAACTAATATATGTATACCAAATCGTAAAATCCATATCTGTAAGAGAGGTTGTTTGTATATATGACATTGCTAAAATCAGAAACTATTTGACCGATCATTATGAAAATCGATAGGTATATGTATTTTTTCACGGAGAAGGTAAATGCTATACCCATTGATGTAACTCGCCACCAGGCGGCACTGTGATATACCGACTTCTACAAACAAACCAACGGGCTAGGTTTGCTAGTCCAATATACAAGTTTCAAATAATTTCGGATAGAGGCGGATTCTGAAAGAGACACGTTAAGTTGCAGGATCTATTAAATATTAACCTAGAAATTAAGTCAAATGCGTTACTTCATATTTTCCTCTTTAACAATTTGCTAAAAAATAATTATAATATAAATATTCGTAACAGAAGCTATCGAATAATTGGGAATATGTTTGGATTATTTGTTAAAGAATATAATTGAGAATATTTGTATTTGTAATCCGTATCTGAAATCAATATAAAGTTTTTCTAAAATCCGTATCCATAGATCGGATATGTAATCCGCAATATCCCTAGTCAGCCCTAGTGAGTAGTTAGAAGAGTAAGTTATTTATGGAGTCATGATTATAATTATTTAGATATATGTATTTCTTATCTTTTAATATTCACTTTTTGAATAGATTTTTTATGATATGGTTATTAAAACTTTTTATACCAAGCCTTTATTTTTTCATTGATCACTTATTTTAAAATAATTATTAGTTAGTAAGTCAAAATTTCGTGTTTAATAGTGAGATGATCCACACCATTTCTTATGAGAATTTTGATGGTACACGAAGACACGTGTAAAGCACTTGTAATATCATATTCACTACACTATAGCACTTTGCCTGCATTACAATATAAAACGCTCTTAAAATTATTAAATATAACGCATTAAAATACTGAAATATCAAACTCAAGACTATCAGATTTTCACGTTGCCGCCAAATCCCAAAATTTGCTCAATAATAATTACCACAGATGAAAAGTTTACCACACAGGTAATATGTATGGGTTGGTATAGTAATTTTGTTCCGAGTTACCTTTCGAGAGAGAAGGTAAAACCTAAAATTCTTTTAGTCAGAAGCAATTTTTTTTCCAATATGATGGCAGTTGTAATTGTTGATTATTAACAGCGTTGATTATTTTCTTACTTATCACCTTTTTTCGAGGCATACCCATCGAAATACAGACATATCCAAGCTTGCTTCACTTCATTATCTAAATCAACCCACTCATTGGCCAAGAGCGACTTACAATAGATGCTTTCCATTTAACCTTTTCTTCAATCTATTTATATGTCATTGCAATGATGATTTTGAATTTAGAATAGTTAAACACATTATTGTTTTTGAAAACGCATTAAAATAACCTTGAAAAAGTTTAAACTATAACACACCCTGCTTTTTTGCGTCCTTTTTTAATACGTCACTTAAATATAACAGCAATTCGCTGCGATATTTTTGTCGCAATTTATTTACGGTTAAATAAAATGACGATTCTGAATGCAGATACTAGTAACATCCGTGCTTTTGAACGCGCATTCATAGATAGATCGGCCTTGCGAGTGCTATTCAACTCGGTGACACACTTTTGAGTTGGCTTCAAGCCGTCATATAAAACAAAGCGAAACGAACCCTATTTAATAAAAAATAAAGTTTATTTTTCATTAAAAGGTTATAACATAAAGTTTTAATTGAGACAACGCACCGTCCTATCGCGAATTTCGAAATTTAAATTTCGAATTTGGCGTTTTTAATATATAACGAGCTCAATTTTAGTACGGATACCTTGCAGTGACAATAAAATGTTGTTTTTAATTATCGGATATATGCCTTTTTAGGCAATTTAACCATAGGTTTTGCCATAAATATAAAATTAGGTGTATTGATTCTAAAAGAAGAGTGTATTAATAAATAAAATAAAATAAATTAATATAAGTAACAGGGCAAACCAATGCCTGATGAGTTTTATATTACATAATACCATATAATGTACACTTTACATTTTGCCATATTTCAATAAGGGTTGGATATATCAGAACATCTTATTCTAATTAGTAAATGAACTCCATGTCCATGTTAAGGAACTCAAACTCTTAAAAAACAATTTTATGTATGTGTTTCGTTTACAGATGACTTATGTGTTTTCCTGTGCCATTAAAATTGATATATTTCTATTTAAATACCAATAAAAATGTTTAATGTATGTCTAAATAGCTAGTCGGTGATTATTATTCTTTCTTGGTTGTATAAGTCTTTGTAAAATATAGTTATTTTGTATATTTTATTTTGTGTTTAAGACTATTTATTACCCAAAAGTTCTTAATTTGGCAGTCAGTGCTCAATATAAATTAAAAGCTAATATAGAGTTAGTCTGTTTTTTTTTCAAGTTACTTTAAATAAGCTTAGAGTTAGCCTATAAATTTAACTGCCAATCTAGCACTACCAAATATCAGTAAAAGTAAAGGAGGGAGGTGGACCTTGAGATTGATGGAATAGGTAATCTAAAATTGCAGAACTGCGGTTAGAACTAGCCTTCATAATAAACGTTTTAATGTTTTTTTTTTTTTTTTTTAATATAAATAACGTAATCAACATGGTAGGTACGTACGTAGCAACTTATTGATTCGTATAATGAAGTCGATTCCTACTTCGATCATTCTTTGTAGGAACGTAGAATATTGTCTATGCTAAAAAAAGTAGCAAAATCCTTTATTGAGACTTAACATCTTGGTACTATGTAAATAATTTTTGTAGAGAAGAAGTATTTGTTTGTTTGAATGCGTTATGTTAGCAAATCAGGAAAACGTTAATAACCACTAAGTACTATTATTGCGTTACTAGGCAATCACCATTATCAACAACTATTGATTTGACAGATTTGTTTTTAATTGTCATTGAATTATTACATTTTTTTATTTGAAACTTCGGCAACGGAGCCATCAGCTTAAATCAAATTACAAAATTTACTATCTTATAATCATACATTAATTAAACTTAAAAGAAATCGAAATGGTAATTTACTCATTTGCGTTTAAGTATTATGTTTTAATAACAAATAAACTAATTAAAAAAATATATGTGTTTTCGAATTAATAAGGATGATGACGAACGAACGAGCTGTGTGGTAGCGGTTACGAATACTACCAACCCTTACTTTGCTCGTGGATGTCGTAAAAGATGACTAAGAGCCTAACGATCTGGGCCAACTCTATCTGATGCCGTTTGGTCAACAATTACATTCCCAAGGAAGGTTGACGTCTGGTAGGCGGCCGGTCATAAAACTATTGCCAATAACTTTTACAGTATGTACTATGTAAAAAGAGTACATATTGGATAGACCCCAAGTAATTATGAATAGTAGTATAATAATATAAACAAGTAGAATGATGAACGATAAATAATTAATCTACGATAGTAGAATAGCAAGTTATTATATACTTAATGTCTGTATATTTAAATATATTTTAGGATTATAATATTTAAAACATACTGTGCTTACCACATTTAAAAAAGTAGAGTCGAGGGAATATTTGAAAACTCCTTTCATTTTTTTTATATTAGGTTTTTTTTATATATAAACATTGAAACAATTTATAGTTCTATAAGCATGCTCATTAATATTTGAAAAAAAAAAATGGCCGCCGTAGGATCGTGAACGCCGAAAAGTGTTCGAAACTTCGAGAAACTAATAATCAATGCTTGTAGCATTATAAATACCGTAAATATATTTTTTTATTTCTAATATATAATGTATAAACATCAGACATCATTATGTTCTTTAACTTTATTTAAAAATTGTGCTTTGGTTTTGTAATTTATTAATTATTGCAATCCGTAGTATATGTCTACCCCTATCGTAAACAGGCGTGAGTCTATATATTCATATTTTTTTAAACTTCATTATTTTAATTCCTTTTCAGCTAATGTTTAAGAGATTTTTTTGTATACATATTTCAACTGTCAAAATTGACAATGACAGTTTTCGTTGTTCGGGACGCTGACATTTTTGTTTTTTTTTGCGATTAATGCACAGATACAAATTACCCAACGAACATTGGCAGATAGGTGACTCATTTAAACTACAATAGCTATTAAAGCAAGAAGTCAGATACAAATTGTACAATTGCAACTGATTATGATCGTTTTATTCGAATGCGATTATTCTATAATATTAATACACAAAATACCTAAGTTCATATTTATCATCTCAGCGCAGAAACCTCCCAGTGCAATGCTCAAACCTTTCCCACAATAGTAGGGAAATTGACCTACTACGCTGGTTAGACGTGTTGATATAAGGTTTTATGTCGTGTTTTCTTTCTCTTGCATCCTACATCCTAACATCTATATACTATCTGCATATTCCTTAGTCGTCTTTTACGAAATTTACGAGCAAGAGTGGCTCTTGCTTGTATATTTCGTTCTAGTAGTGAATTGTGTACTTACTTCGTCACCAAAAGAAAAGCTAATAGATAGCTTTAAAATGTTTATAAAAGATTTCATTTTCATAAAAAGTGTGAGCCGGAAGCTCAACAAGGGTTTGGGGGTTTGTATTGGTAGACAGTGGCCTAGCTATACCCTATATAGCAAAGGTCCATGAAAGGCAGTGACACTTACTATCAGGTGTGCTGCTTGCTTGTTTGCCACCATAATCAAAAATAAGTAATATTTTTTACCGCGAAGTCTTTACATATGTAAAGCTAACGTAAACGTCTTAAATCATTGATAGATCATATTTAAACAAATTTGACGGTCACCATAAGCATATAATTTGTACAATCAATTCACTCCAAATAGTTACGACGTAAAAAAAAAACTATAAAAATATTACATTCTAGCTCACTGTTATTGTCCGATAAAGAAAAAAGAATCTAATCGGGACATCCGCCGATTAAGGAGGTTATCATTATGCCTATGCCTGTTCTTTATAATAAAAAAAAAAGTAAAAGTGTTGCCATTTTCGAGAGAGATATCCGAACGTATACCGGTATCATGAACGTTACGTCATAATATTCGAGATACGAAGTGTAAAAGCAAACATGGCGTGTAAACGCTTGCGCAAGCAGGGCTCGCTCAACCAATTTTACTTTTAACATGTATCTATGTGTATAAAACTATTATTTAAATACACTTACGGTACTAGAGATGGTAAAAGCACGGATGCTGTAATAATTTAAGTGGCGAATTTCAAGTTGGTTTGATTGATCCGTATGAGGACTCTTTTTGTGACAATTCTTATAAATTCTAAGTTTTAGACTTGTTTGCTAGATTTATATTTTAGAAATAGTATTTTTAATTGAGTAGCGTCATGGTCACGGTCGTAAGTTATTTTACGTCTAATAGTTCATCGTTATTATAGAGTCGTCTCATATCTTTATGGTCCGTTATTCTCTTTCTATTCCACATGGCGTTTAGATCTCTTTAATAAGGAAATAGTTGTAGATCACAGTTCTCCAGAACGAGAAAAATTAAATTAATATTTTTTCACGACATGTCGAAAACATCCAGGTACGCATTTTGGAGACATGATCGGTTTTATTTAATACTTTAAGCAAAACGTAATTTTTAATTAAAGCAATTAATTAACAGTCACATTTATAATGTTTTTAGCGCTAGCCTTGAATCCAAAGACCCTTTGACTTTTCCTAATCGCGTCCACATTAGTAATTAAATCACATATCCGAACGGAAATATCGTGATGAAACTTGCATGCCTAAGATATTTCCTCACACCACGTGTACTGACATTAATTATTTTCGAATTAAGAACGTAAAAAAACATTACAAAATGGTGGCATATTTAAAATGGCAGTGTAATTAAAATCTATATAGAACACAACATTTGAAATGGAATTCGCATAGAATAACTATTTTGAATAGACATTTCTATTTTATAAAACTACATGAAAATTATTACGAAAACTGTTTTAACTAAAGCTTAGTCATCGCTTTCCCTTGACTACAGTGTTGCAACAAGGAAAATGTGTATAGGTACAGACAACATCATAGATAAAAAAAAACGAAAGTGATATATGCGAATGTTTTTATTATCTGTGTGATAGTCTTTTGTTTATACGACCAGACCTTTTGCGCCACAATTTTAAGGTGTGGCGGATATGAATTTGGTATTGGTATTTTTATAACCACTCTCGCTCACAATGATAGGTTTTAAAACTAGTATTATTTATGGTAAGTGGTAAATACTGTTCATTGTCATCATTAGGTATAAAGCTGTGGGTTAACAAAGCTGTTATTGATTTAATTTCGACTTCTTCGTCTATTGCAGTGATGTTATGTCCATATGTTACTTATAAGATTTTTACGAAAACCCAAGGAAAAGAAGGGTTGGCTGATGGCTATTGTATTCTCATACCGTTCCTACGTTGATTTTATATTTCAAAATACAAATTTTTAGCCTATCATTTGTGATCGCGGCTATGAATATTACCAACCCTTACTTTGCTCGTGAATGTCGTAAAAGACGACTAAGAGATATTGACCTGGGCCAACACCACCTGATGCCGTTTGGTCAACAATTACATTCCCAAGGAGGGTTGACGTCAGGCGTCGGCCGGTCATGAAGCTATTGCCAATAACTTTCGCAATATGTAGGAAGAGGAGTACATATTGCGTTGGCCTCGATTGATTGGGATAAGAGCAAGTGAATGATGATGATCATTCGTGCCCGAAGTGGTAAGAAGAAAATTAACCTAAAATATAATTGAATTTGAATCAATACTTTCTATATTTCATTTAAGATTCCTTGCAAAATCCATAACTGAAACCATAGCAATCTAAAATATTTTCATATCCATAACCGTATTTAAAATTGATGTGATCATCACCCTTCTGTTCTTATCTTCATTACTTGAGATCGATGTAATATGTACTCTTCTACCATCGTACAATATTGCAAAATATTTTGAAATTTTTTTATAGTCCGTCGTTTGCCTCTCTTTGTAAATGTAATTGTGGACTAGACAGCTTCAAACGGAGATGGTTCAAATCCATGTAAAGTTCTCAGAGGTCTTTCACGAAGCCACAAGCAATGTAAGGGTTGGTAGTATTCGTAGCTGCATCATCCTCTCGGCTCATATATGTCCCACTGTTGGCTCCAGCCTCCTTCATAATGGGAGGGAAATTGACCTACTATATCACGCTTGTCAGACGTAGTAGTACAGCATGCGTTTTATATCCTGTAGTCGTCTCTTACTATCACCCATGGATAAGATAGGGGGTGGCGAATTTTATTCTTACTCCGTCACCACACGGAGCTAAAAGATAGCAAGTATCTGAAAAGGATATAATGTTATTCTTATATTCGAAACTGCATCTCATATGCAGACTCTACCGAGCCCTGCCTTACAGTTGCGCAAGCGAAGGCTCTAACTTTTTGTTTGTAGTATCTAGTAGCCATAATTACATCATAACACAATCATAAATACTCAAGACAGACAGGTATATGTTTATTTCCTTCTAAAACATCAACAAAAGCATTTTTAAATATATATAACTTTCACAAATCTCAAGGTTTAATTCTATGGTGACGGTTGAAAACTACTTGTCACTATTTCTTTCTCTAACACCATTTACTTGTTATGGGCAACGTAAAATCCGGCTGAGGTAAACCTGGAGAAAAGGTAACAGCACGTTTTTATTGCCTTTATCTTTTGGGAATAATCCCATCATGTATTCTCACTGTAACTTCTATAAACCGAGGGTCCACAATTGTGACCATAAGTGACACCGAGGTTTGATCCTCATAGAGTCCCGAGGAATTTAATTCTTATGGGATTCGCAATAAATTTAATTAAAAAATGAAAACGGAAGGAATTTAAAATTGCATTTTTCTCCTATGCAAAGTGGAAGGCATGATGCAAAATTGAATAATAAGCCAATAAATAAGGGGACGTACAGCTACCCTACCACAAATATGACGTGATATAAGACGCCTATATGTGAGCCTTAGGATTAATTGTAATACTAGATATAGCAGAAACGTCTGAAGGCATATAATTTTTTTCAAATTGCTACAAGGTCCATGTATTTTTTGTTCTATTAGTTACTATTCATTTATTGTTTTTTTCTGATAGAGAAGAGTACATATTGCATCGCTATCAAGTAATTGGGATAAGGGGGCGTTCAAGTATGACGTAACGCAATTTTTGATGATTTTTGATTCTCCCTCCCCCACATGTAACGCGCCGTAACGTATGTCTGTACCCCCCTTCCCCCTCCCTGAACGTTACGTAACACCCAAGTAACCGTTTTTAAACGTGTTTGAGGCAATAATAAAAAAAAGAGATACCAAACTCGCAATAATGTATATGTTGTTTACTAATCATCTAAAAAATAAAAAATTGTTGGCCAACTTAGGAAATTTTAATTCCCTAATTTTTCATTTATTAAAATAACAATGCTACGTAACGCTTTTTTGAACCCCCCTCCCGGCTATGTAACGCATTGTCACATTTAAGAAGAGCGCCCCTCCCCCCAAATTACGTTACGTAATACTTGAACGGCCCCTAAGAGCTAGATGATGACAATATATAATGGTTATGCTAGATAATAGGATGCATATAGGATTAAAAAAGAGAAGTCGATATATTCATTATTGATTACATTTTTAATTAAAGTTTCCTTGGACACAATATGAGATATTTTTTGTAGGCTGTAAAATTTTCTCACGGAAGTATCGTTATTTTTTTTAATACACACGTGCTTATTTTTAGTTAATTTTTATATTAACTTGAGCTGTGTGGTAGCAGCTACGAATACTACCAACTCTTGGCTTGTGGATGTTGTAAAAGACGACTAAGTGCCTTACAACGACCTTTGCCCAATCCATGCGGAGTCGTTCGGTCAACAATTACATTCCCAAGGAAGGTCGACGTCTGGCAGGTGGCCGGTCATAACACTAATGCTAATAACTTTTACAATATGTACTATGAAAGAAGAGTACATATTGTATCGACCCCAAGTAATAAAAGAGTAGGAGAACCATTTGTTGTATGGATACGAATACTACCAACCCTTACATCAGATCGTGAATATCATTAGAGACCTCTAAGAGATCTGAAATAAAATTATTTTTACGGATTCTATTGATTTTGTATTTGATCTTTAATTTGCCAACGTTTTGAACACTTTACAGTGTTCATAGTGACGGGAGAACTATCATTTCCAGACCATGAACGCTGTACAATTTCACTCTCTATCTTGCCTATAGGTGACATTCGTCCTAACTATCTTTGCTGTGGGTGTCGCAAATGACGACTTAAGGATATGATATGCTTATCTCAGCTCATTCACGTCCCACTTTTGGGCTCGAGCCTCCTCCAAACCGGAGGGATATTAACTTACTATACCATGCTGGTCAGGCGTGTTGGTATAGGGTTTTGTTTCGAGTATTCCTTCTCTTGCATAGATGTTATATGCATTTTACATCTCTTAATCGTCTCTTACGATCACCCACGGGTAAGATAGGGGGTGGTGAATTGTATTCTTACTCTGTCACCACACGTAAGTGCATTTGCATGTATTGATATAATCCTATAGAAATACATGAGATCAGATTGGTATAGTAGGTCAATTGCCGTTCAATATTGGAGTGGGCTTCGGTCCAGCAGTGGGACTTATATTAGTTCAAATGATGATGGTTTTTATCTCTAATATTCTTTATTTTCTTTTAAATAAGATCGTCCTTGAATACGACGTACTTATAGAAAGTCAAAATGGCGGCTGTTCCTTTTCACGACTGTAACTTTCTTTTGCAATGCGCTTTCTATTTGGTTTTTGTTTTAAGTTACATGCGCGTATTATTATTTGATTAACTTCCAACATATTAACATAATAACACATTGTTATAGAGAAAGTGGTTTTTGTAATAATTAAAAAATAATAATTATAATTTTTCTTTTTCAATACAACGCCCTGGAGGGAAATAATTATTGAATTTCTCTACAAACATGTAATTAACGGACAGAAATTATACCTAAACTTAGAACACAAATTTGTGTATAGCACAAAGTATTGTCCGTGTGTATTGAACTCTAGACACTTGGTATAGCAAGTTAGTAACTTAACCACTATACTATTTGTGCAAATATTAAACTGGCTAATAGGTATATCACTAGACGACTAGGTAACTTTGATCTTCTGAGAAACTAAAAAAAATAAAAACTGCTATCACTAACCCGCCTGCCAAATAAGGCTATCATGACAGTCACCCTTCCTTAGCTCATCATCATAATCATCAGCTCATACACGTCCCACTGCTGGGCTCGAGCCTCCTCCAAACAAGGAAAAAAATTGACCTATTATACCGCGCTGATCAGACAGACGGGTTAGTACAGGATTTTCATTCAAGTTTTCCATTCTACGCATATTAAATCCCTTAGCTATCTTTTATTACACCCATGGGCAAAATAAGTGAATTGTATTTTAACTCTGTCAGCAAATGGAAATGATCCCTTAGCTCACCTTATCAGGTGGTAAATAGTAGCCGCTTCTAGACTTCAGGAATATCAAGGGCACAACAAGATCCCTAAGTATAGAATTGGAGGGAATTAAATAAAAATAGCTCTTCATGTGTGGTGCAGACTCATTTAATCCTCGAAAATTCCTTAGCCTAGTCAGCAGACGCAGCAGCTCGTGAACCAGGGGAAAAGTCGAAAACGGTGTCGGGCGATTGGCCCTTGTCCGTGGTAGCTGATACTGTATGGTGACGGGATAAGAATACAATTCACCACCCCCTATCTTGGGTGATCGTAAGAGACGACTAAGGGATATGAAATGCATTTCACATCTATATAAGAGAAGGAAAACTCAAAACTAAACTCTATACCAACACGTCTCACCAGCGTGGTATAGTAGATCAATCTCCCTCCCGTCATGGAGGAGACTCGAGCCCAACAGTGGCACATACATGAGCTGATATGAAAATAAAAATAGGAAGGGAGACGTTTGATTCCAAGACTTTTTCGCTCAACGAACGAAGCTGAGTAACAAATTACTATTACTATTACGTCCATTTTCTGTGAGTGTATTTTTACCAATTTATCGCTGAAGTATGTCAGTTTTTTTGGAATAAACTATCATCATCACCATGTTCTTGTCACAATTACTCAAAGATGATGCAATATGTACTCTTCTACTATCGTACATATTGCAAAAGATTTTTTATGTGGTAGGACCACGCTGTTGACAGTTTTCTGTCTACAGCCGCGGGCCGGCCCGTCCGGGGTAGTACCACACTCTCGCAGAAGATCGACGTCTGAGTAATGGCAATGTACGCGCAAATGTATGCGCTTCGTTCGGTAAGCGAGAGAACCGGAAACCCAACTAGGTGAGTTTGGGGTTTGTATTGGTAGGCAGCGGCCTAGCAATACCCTGGTATTGCAAATGTCCATGGGCGGCAGTGACACTTATCACCAGGTTTGCTGCTTGCTCGTTTGCCACCATAAGCAATAAAAAAAACATAATAGTTTTATAAACGGCCGCTTAACTGACGTCAACCCTAATTGGAAATATAATTGTGGACCAGAATACGTACATCAGATAGAATTGACCAAGGTTGATTGAAAGCCTTCAATCGCCCTACAATACCCACGAGCAATGTAAACGTTCGTAGTATTCGTAGCCGCCATCACACAGCAGTATTTTGGAATAAATCATCATTCTCCTACTCTTATCCCAATTACTTGGAGTCGATACAATATGCACTCTTCTTTCATAGTACATATTGTAAAAGTTATTGGCAATGGTTTATGACCGGCCGCCTGCCAAACGTCAACTTTCCTTGGGAATAGTATATATAGTATCTTGGATGTAGTGTTTTGGAATAAATATTGAAAAAAAAAAAATTAACATTGTCATATTGTTTATGCCTGACGCATGTTCCTTACGAGTCACGTTATCCTGCAGGCCTCTCATACATATTTGATATGGTCTCGAGGCCAAATAGGCACGCAACGATAAACTCCTGACTTTGTAACTATCCATCATTTTTAATAACATACATATCCGCCATTTCAGTTAATTGTACTATAACAACTAAGACTCATATATTCCTCATCATCATCTCATTTGATATATGCTCCACTGCTTGGAACCAGCCTTCTTCAAAATCAAAGGTAAATTGACCTACCCTCCACTGTTTAGGCATGTTAGTATAGGGATTTCGAATGTCCCTTCTCTTGGGTAGATTTTTTTTTTGCATAATCTTTTTTTCTTAATCTTGTTATCCGATACTGGCAAGATAGAGGCTCTTTTTTTGTTTGACGGCGGGTAATGGAGTGGTCACGCACCGCTAATCCGTCCGGGGTGACAGAAGAAGCGGCGCGGGACCCCATAGACCCACCCTACATGTACCTCTCTCTACGCCGAACGAGCGGGCCATCGGAACCTGGTCTTTGTGTTCGGTGGCTCGCCCAGCGGTTTACCCTCACGGTTATCTTCTCGAGTCGATGCCCTGGCAGCTTTCGCCGTCGGGGCATCGTTCTCACGCGGTAGCCTCACTCCGGGCCGCCAGACTAATCCCCGGTCCGGTCACCCGAAGATAGAGGCTGGCGAATTATATTTACTCCGTCATTACGCGAAAAGAAAATCAAATATATTATTTAACTTAAAATTATATTCTTGCATATACTACAATGTAAGAAAGTAATGATTATATCATGCGTCTCTGTCTTAAGTAAGTCATATTTTGTTACTGTGCAATTGGAGGAACACTGCCCTCTGAGATACAGTTTATAACTAGTTCGGAGGGTAGGGCAAATCTTCATTACATAATAGCAAAAAATTAACTGTTTATTAAAGAAGTTATGTTTGTTATACATATTGTGAGCTAAAACTATATAAGGTGTAAATTAGTGATGTTAGTGATATATATAAATAGGTATGTATTAGCATTTGTATAACCACCGAAGATAAGATACGATAATGTTTGTCCCCTCAAATGGTGCGAGAGAGTACCTCTTTGCGGAAGTTATGTTTTACAGCAGTTTTCCCGGCGGCTTTAAGTTTAGGCAGATTAGGCACGGCGTCATCGAGCCTTAGCTTTAACCGAAAAAAAAAAAACATTAACATACCTTTATTCTGTATATAGAATGGATATCTATAAACCAATTTAAGATCCAAATCGTTATTTGTTTTTAAATTACCTATTCTTAAACAATAATTCCTAGAATTAAAAAAAAATATACCATCACCAGACACTTCTGTATCACATAAAAATTCTCCTAAAGATCAAACTTTAATTTTTTCCGTTACTTAGTCCACTCCGTTATCGATGAACTCTTTAACTTGACAATCTTTTATAAACACATATAACGATTTCTGATATTTACACGTGAATCTCTGTATCCTGCTCTTATTCTAATTACTTGGGATCGACGGAATATGTACATTTCTACCATCGTACGTTATTGTATTTTTGACGATAGTTTTATGACCGTCCGTTTGCCTGACGTTAAACCATCTTGTGAATCTAATTATTGATCAGCAGTTGAAGTTGGTCCAGGTTTGTAAAGCTTTTTATCATCTTCTACGACAGCCATGGGTAATCTAATGGTTGGTAATATGCGTAACCACCCCTCACATTATTATAACTATGTTATATACATATATATTTTTTATAGATTTTATCGTATTAGATTTTTACTTACCCAACGTTTCGAATACTTTACAGCATTCACGATTACGGATAGGCTAGTCTTCAAAAAAAACAAACGCAATAAAATTCATAAAATGAATTTTATTTCAAACATGTATACTTCTAAATTATCAATAAATTGTTTATAAGTTCGTGTTTACCTCTGTTTGAATTATCGCATGCAACGAAATACGGCGAAGGACTATTCTTTTGTTAATATCTATAATTGATTGATTTAATGTTTGCAGTTATTAATTATACGCTTGGATAATATACCATTCATTGTTCTATCACGTTTACTCTAACGGTGTATAGTAGAAATTTATATAGTCTTAGGGCCACACTGTTGATAGTTTTCTGTCTACAGCCGCGGGCCGGTCCGTCCGGGGTAGTACCACACTCTCAGAAGATTGACGTATGAGTAATGGCAATGTGCTATTGCGCTTCGTTCGGTGAGCGAGAGAGCCGGAAGCCCAACTGGTTGCGGTTTATATTGGCAGGCAGCGGTCTAGATATACCCTTGGTATTGCAAAGGTCCATGGGCGGTAAATGGCTTCTGGGTTTTCTCTGGTAGGCGGCGGCTTAGCTGTACTCCTAATGTTACAAGAATCCATGGACAGCAGTAGCACTTACCAACAGATGTGCTGTTTGCTCGTTTGCCATCATAAGCTTATATAAAACAAAAGACGTTGTTCCTAATTAAATAATTTATAAGAAGTAATGAAATAATAATTATATTTTATAATGATAACTAGAAAAACAACTTTAAAAGAAGATAATACAACGAATCGCATTTATTTACTTTCTCATGATAAAAAAAAAACTGGCTAAGGGTACACCAGTGGAGTACTCAGTATTGTTTTGAAAATGGCCAAAACTTTCGACGAACGTGGTCCTTATGGCATTACTTTATAGTGATTATATTTTTATTTCGAGTTTTACTTCTTTTACAAAGGTGTTATATGCATATTAATATCCCTTAGTCATCTTTTAGGACATTTACGAGCTAGAAAAGGTGTGGTGAGAATGTTTTCTTAGTCCTTCATCAGATGGAAAGTGTCTTTCAATTATTTTCATCGCCTCTAAGACATTACTACCTCATGCCTCGCCTAATTATCACCTCGACTGGTCTGTTACCCAGTAAGTGAAAGTCCTACTCTCGAAATTTGTATTTCGCAAACTCTCTATAGTTTTACCTGTTAATTAAATCTGTGATGGTGGATTTGACGTGTAGTGACGGAATGAGAGTACAATGTACCATGCTCATGGATGTCGTACAAGATGATTAAGGGGATATGCAGATAACATCTATGCAAGAGAAAGAAATCTTGATATAATGCCGTCGCCTTATATCAGTCTTGTAGAGTCATATGAGCCAAGATGATTGTTGGGTAGGAGCAAACTACGGCTGAAGCTCTTCACGTACAGGTGGTAGAGATAAATACTCAGGAGAGTAATGGCTGCTCTAGTAGTGAAACGCGATTTGAAGATTACTTTCATTATAGTCTTATATTCGTCAATCTACCAGCGTCTGCTCATCTGCTGCATAGGTGTTCCTAGGAGAACGGGTAACGCCATAATCGCCACACTTGGATAGGGGGTCGGTATTCATAGTAGGTATTATGAGTTCTAAGGGAGTTCGGTGCTGTCTATTTCCTTGTTGTTTTATTCGATTTTAACGACTCCCCTTAAAAATTAAGTGTTGATGATACATTTTATGTAATACAAAGTTTAAAAATTAATCATAATACATCACGGAAATAAATTATTCTTTCGTAATCGGGCTTCAGTATTTTGATTGCGTGCTTCGATTTTAGAGGACCTGTACATAAAGATAAGATTTCCTTATTTCCCTATGCAACCTTGACTTTGCCTTTTATTGCCTTCCCTTTTATATTTAGTTAACGGTACTATCGACCGTCAAAAAATAGTGAATTTTCTATTTCTCTATTCATAATAAAATCATTTTCATCATCATCATCATCCTTCTCTTATCCAAATTACTTGTGGGCAATGCAATAGTACTTATTCTTCTATAATCTTACATATTGCAAATAGTTTTGGCAATAGCTTTATGACTTCAACTTCTTATTATCTATTAATGGCTTCTATGGCGTAGAGTTGCCACAAATTTGCCAATGACGTGTGGAGCTTTATGACTTACCGTATACCTGACGTCAACACTCCTTGTGAATGTTATTGTTGACTTACATCAGGTGGAGTTGGCCCAGGTCGTTATAAGGCTCTTATTCATCTTTTACGACATCCACTATCAATGTAAAGATTAGTAGTATTCGTAGCCGCTACAATACAGCATTACATTTTTTTTTTTCAATATTAAATGTTAATATATTATTTTTTTTATTGATAATTATTATCTAAGCCATACATATGTCCCACTGCTAGAATCGAGCTTCGTTCACAACGGGAGGGAGATTGACCTACTATAACACAAAATCAGAGAAGTTGGTATAGGTTTTTTTTGAGTTTGTTCTCTTGCGTAGGTGTCGTACAAGACGACTGTATATAAAGGCGTCTTGTACGACACCCATGGGTAAAAAAGGAGTGATAAATTATATTCATCCTTTGTTATCAAACGTAAATAAATAATTTATTGAATTATTAAAATATAATTATCTTTGACTCTATCTATTGTCCCACTGCTGAGAATATCTAAATCAAAATGAAATATAACGCTACCTGCAAGGCAAAAAATAACTGCAACATTTTCTCATAAAATGTTAAATAAAGCTTGAGATATGAATCAGGTTGAAGCCATCTGGCTTATGATTTCATTTCATTGCAACACATTTAAAAAATAATAATATGTTCAAAATTAAAAAAAATATATATTCATAACGCATTAAAAAATAAATATAAAAAAATTAAAAAGCTGTGTGGTGGCGGCTATGAATAGTACGAACTCTTTCATTGCTCCTAGATATGGTAAAAGTCAACTAATAATTTTACTTAGAGGGTCAATTCCATCTGATGCCGTCTAGTTAACAATTATATTCCCAAGGAGGTGTAACGTCAGGCAGGCGGTCGGTCATAAAACTATTGCCAAAATTTTTGTATTTGCCAAAACTTTTGCTATTGCCAAAATAAATACGATGGAATAAGGCCACCAATTTTAGGATAATAGTAGTTGATAATTATATTTAAAAAAAAAATGTCAATTTTGAAAAAATTATGTAATGACATAAATGGGACCCGAACCGTTTTCCGCTTTCTTCCTGTCTCTATTCTACTACCTTTAGCCTTCCATCTTTACAATAGGCAGCGACTTCATTGTATCCTTGATGTAACTGAGGTTCATAAGAGATCCATAACCAACATAATTACCAAGCGAGACCCTTGCTCATCTGCCATCAAAGACAATAAAAAAAAACTATTATTATTACACACATACAAAACAGACATGTTTTGATATGATGCTGATGACACAGATGTCATAGTTTGATATAAATTTAATAACATAGCGAATGGATGATACCAAAATCTTTTAGTAGTAGATAGAGTAAATTTTGAACCCCATTACAAATTTTCATCGACTATCCTTTTTTTTTTGGTTGAACATTAGAAGGATGTGCGACGATTGCATAATGACACTTGTATCTGGAATCCCGCCAAAATCTAACCGCGTCATAGATAAAATAGAATAATTCAGAATTAAAATTAATTCGGATACACCTTACTTAAATAGGCAAACAATCGTCACTATCTAGATCGATTTAAAATTTTCATGCACGAACAAAATCAAAATTAAAACGTTGATTTTTTATTTTGAATACCTTCGTGGACATTAGACTCACTTACCAAGCTGGACAGACGATTTGCTATAGTTTTTATTGGTTTTTTTCCCTCTTACAGTTATTAGCTTGTGTTCCTAGCTTGTGTGTAGCAAGTCTTTAAGGATAACTCTCAGGAAAGGAAATGCAGGGGACGTATTATATTCTTGATCGTTTATCATACGGATAACATGTATATTGTTTACTTACTGTATATTATAGTTATTATAAAACGAGTAAAAAGGTTACTAAAACCAATATCTTAGTCATTAATTATATACATATATATCAATTAAATTATTTTCTCAAGCGCTTGTTTGACGAGATAAATAGTGATTATAATGTAACAAAGTTAAAAAAAAAACAATAGCAATTATTACACTGTGTTATTTTTAAAAGCTTTCTTGGGAACGCGTATCCGAAACGAAAATAGCCACGCACACAGACGTCAGAAGTCCACTTTCGAATAGGTGAAAGTTGTTTTTATCTGTGTGTGTATGTATGTGTTGGAGGGAAAAAAATCAAATTTCGAACGCGGAAGTTACATTCGGATATGCACACGCGAGCTTTCTGTTATGTGATGTTACGACGATTGATAATCAATTAATGACTTTTATATAGTTATATAATATTATTTTCACATATTCGTTACACGATATTAACATAAAAGATTTATCACATGACTTTTATTAGTTAGCATTGTTAAATTTATTAATATACGTCCGCCATAGCGTTAGATAAAATGTATATATTATATTGTCTTTATATAAAACGAAGTTAGTCATAGATCTATTGGTGTAAATATCGATCGAATACGTTAGGAAGTAAATCAGTATTATCTTTACGATGACAAAACCAGCCGATAACGACGCGAAAACAAGCGCCGAGTAAACATTTTGTTAGTATTTTTACGTAATATACATCATTGACCAATTTTATTGAGCTGTAAGCGTGCGATAAATTGTACTATTTTGTATTGAAAGCACCGGTCGAGATGGATCATGTTATATTGGTTGTGTAGTCAAGATGGCGAGTTCGTAGACATATGTTCGTTTGGCGGAAACATCCGAAGTGAGCCGAACGCGTTCGTAAGTGGGTCACACGGACACACACACACATAGATAGGACATGAACCACGCTCCGTGCGCGCTACTCATCGTCTCGTGATTACGATGTAGCGAAAAAGCACTTTTTTGTGTTGACACACTATGCGATTTTTTCGCAATACCATTTTTTTTGGTTACAAATATTTTTAAGCAATATTTTCGTGTACCTGAAACACTTGTTATTTAAAAAATAAAATACGCATCACAAATTAAAAATAATTATTTAAAATTATTATTAATTAATATGCAGATATGTAAGAGAAGGAAAACTCGAAATAAAATTCTATAGCAATTGGTATACCTAGCGTAGTGTATTTTGCGTGATTTGGTAATACACCGTGTTCCTTGGGTGTATTTAGCCATGGAAACCGTAAATTGAGGCTGATGAACGAATGGATAGATCGAATACCTAATGTATTAAATAACAATAGTACGCCAAGATACAAAAAAAGGATATTTATGATTGCCGAAGTTTACGCGTATATGTTAAATATCTTCATCATTCTCCCGCTTTTATCCCAATTACTTTGGGTCGACACAATATGTACTTCCATTTCATATTGCCTTTTAATTTTTTTGCATTATTGGCAATAGTTTTATGACCGGCCGCCTGCATGACGTCAACCCTCCTTGGGAATATAATTTTTGACCCAACAGCATCAGGTGGTGTTTGTCCAGGTCTCTATAAAGTTATTAGTCGTCTTTTACGACACCCACGAACTAAATAAGCGTTGGTAGTACTCGTAACCACTAATAAACATTGCACATGTGAAATAAAACAATTTACGTATTTTATTGTGTTTGTACTTAATTTTTATTTTTCTAACGCTTGAAAAACTTTTCAGAGGCATTTTTCTACGCTGAAAAGTGTTCTAAACGACGATAAATTAAAAATTAATTACAAAAAATCAATAAATATAATTTTATTTAATAGCTTATTAATCTTGTTAGCTGATACTAAAAGAACTCTAATGGATTAGTATGTATAAACCCATTTTTTAATTTATGGCAAGCTATGTTCTAGACATATACGGCCTGTTGCGTTTGGGGCTATGGAAAGGCGGCATGTGGCCCGATAACCCATCGCGTTCCCTCCTCATTACGATTGGGCCGACCGCTGGTACCAAGTCCTTGGACATCGTGGGGCATTATGTATAAATCCTGAGGACCTATTTTCTTGTCAATATTTCATAATTATCTTAAATTTATTTCAAAATTGCCACCAGATCTAAATGCGGCCTTCATTAAGAAAATCTGGCAAGAAACTCGGTGGGCTTGTCTCAATTATATGATTCCTTCTTTCCACTATATTAGCACTGCATTACACAGATAACGTATTGTATGTTGATTGGAGTGTCTTAGATTCGATTCAAACCGACAATGTTAAAATAAATTTTTGTTCTTCGTTTGGGTATAATTTATTCGTTAATTGTATGTTTCTAAAATCGCCTGTAATATAAGGATTATTTCCTTAAAGTACCTATTATGTAGACTAATATTATGAAGCTAAAGAGTTTGTATGTAACGCGCTAATCTCAAGAACTGCTGGTTCTAATTGAAAAATTCTTTTAATTTTGGATAGTCCATTTATCGAGAAAGACTGTAGTCTATAAAACGTCACACTTAGATTAATTGTGACGGAGTTTTGACAAACGTTGCAAAAATGGGGAAGAAAATATTTATTTTTTGAGCTTCCATTGTAAGTACTGCACGTTATATATCTTTAATGCAGAGTGTCGTTTATGAAAATAAAAAAAAGTTTAATTTGTGTTACCTTCTGTTTATATTCTCCCCACTGCTGGACTTAAGCCTCCTCCACATTAGGAAGGAAATTGACACACTATATCACGTTATTCAGACGTGTTGGTATAGGATTTTATTTCGAGATTTCTGTTTTTCGTTGAGATGTGATATGCGTATTTATATCCTTTAGTAGTCAATAGTGGGGTCCTACCACTATTAAAGTTATTAATTGATAACCAAATTAGTTAATATTCATGGTATAAATTTGTATTACTCAGCTGGTAGCCGACTTTACAGCCTCTAATGAGGCTGATTCGTATAATACAAAAAAAAAATAATAAAAATAGTGACTTCTAATGTTTACGCGAGTATTACACATTTGAAATAAAACTACTTTTACGAATTCTATCGCGTTTGTATTTGATTTATAATTTCCCGACGTTTCGAACACTTTACAGTGATCATGGTCACGGGAGGACTAAAAATAGTTTTTTTTTTTTAAATCGAATCACCATCTGTTGGGTCTAATTATCAACCTACAACATTCTTAAATCCACTTGAATGCACATAAAAAAATCATCAAAATCGGTCGAGTTGTTTAAAAAGAGTTAATGTATCTTTTACTCGTATTTTATGAATCCCACGGCCAATGGAGGGCGTGGTGAATTATATTTTTATAACATCCGATAAAATCGTCAGGCTACTCGTATATTTTTAAAGTACTTATTAGCAAACCCTGCACGTTTGTTTGTAGAAGTCGATTAATCGCAGCGCCATCTGGTGGCGAGTTACATCAACGGGGATAGCATATAAACCTTCTCCGTAAAAAAATGCATATACATACCAATTTTCATAATGATCGGTCAAATAGTTTCTGAGTTTAGCGAAGTCATATATACAAACATCCTCTTTTATACACATACATACATACATATCATCACGCCATATCCCTTGCAGGGTAGGCAGAGAGAACAGAGTGCCAGAGAACTCTATCTCTGCATACTTCACTCGCTTCCTCAACATTCATAATTCTCTTCATACACGCTCGCCGGTTTCGGAGACTCTTGACTCCACCTTCCTTCAGTACCTGACCGATCTGGTCTAGGTAGGTTAGTCTCGGTCTCCCTCGGTACCTACATCCTTCCACTTTCGCATCCATCCTTCTTCTTTTATAGATATAGATTATATAAATCCAATCAAAAATAATTATTTATATAACCAAGTTCGATACGGCATTGACCAATTTTAGTAATAAGCAACCTAGTACTTAGGTTATGTAGATAGGCATACTAACAGGGCTGTCCAAATTAAATTACAAATTCAAAATTATTTATTTAATACTGAAGCTAATATATTTTTGTTACTTCTTCATGATGAATGAGCAAGCGGCATACCTGATGGTAAGTGTTACTGCCGCTCATGGAGCTTTGCAATATCAATTACCTATCAAAACCCACTCAAAAAGTTAGGCTTCCGGTTCTGTCACTCACCGAATGAAGTGGAACAGGAAATTGCTTACTGCTTATGTCGATTCTCTGCAAGAGTGTAGTACTACCCAGAATGAAATGGCTATTTGCAGGATTTTCTCAGTAGGTGCGAGCGAAGTACTGTCACAATCGTAATTATGACTCTAACCCTAGTGCTCGCCCATCACTGTTTATTCTATCATCATCATCATCATCATAATCTTAGGGCGTACACGTCCCACTGAGAGAAATTGACTTACTAGACGTTAATCAGCTGTGTTGATATAGGTAGGTAGTATAGGTACTCCGTCTATGTAATTATAAAGTTTGTCAACCCTATATAAAGTTAGTACCGCGCCAATGTCTCGAGTCGAACTCTACTGGAATGGGTAATCATCCTACTGGTAAGGTAGGTCTATGCAACTTCAAGGCCTCTTATATGACTAGCAGGTTTTTGAACGTTAAATTTAACATAATACATACCTGTTTATTTGAATTTGGAATAGTTATAATTATAGTTAAATAATTCAAATATTTATAAATTTAATATTTTAAATTTGGAATTTTGATTAATTTTAAATATATGTTATAAGGTTTATTTTCTTCCTCTTCTTCGCACATTCCTATTACAAATTGGTTTAAGCCTCTTTCACAATAATAAGGCAATTGATCAAATATGCCATACTCTTCAGATCAGTTTGCACATTAGGATTTTTACGTATCTTGCAATATTGTTATCTCTTAGTAGGCTTTTAGGACACCCAAGGAAAATGCATGCGTAGTCAATTGTATTATTTTCTCTACGAGGGAAAGGAGGAGTAAACTTTAATAAAGTATATCTTTTTTATTTATAATTTCACTAACAAAGTGTTAAGCATATTTGTAATGCACGTTTCGCTATGTAATTTTAAAATACATGTAAAAGAGTGTTCGCTTATTCTTCTGCGACAACATGTGGTCCAGTTTTAAACACGGCCCGTGTTCTAAATCAAGAAAAACCAGCCTACTGTAACGCGCTGGAAGAATGGATTAGCATAGTGTTATATTTGAGTTTTTTTTTTTCACTTAGATGTTATCTGATTACATCCTTAATTGATTTTCACAATATCTACGAGAAATAAAAGAGTAGTGATACATTTTTTTTAGAATCTTAGCTCATGACGAGCTAGTAGCTGATAATAAAGATCTACTGTTACTTCTTGGACCCAGAGATTATGCAATGTAATGCAAATGCAAATTGGATCCTCTTATGCCTAACATCTGTTTGATATGGGTATGAGTCTCGGCACGTATTCCTCACACCGTTGCACAAGAGTCTCTTCCACAATATAAAATCTACTGTACCATAATGGTTAGACGAGTATTGACTACGATCAAAATTATAGCGAATTTTATTCTTAATCAACCACATATTATAAGTTTTTTTTTTTTTTTTTTTTTTTTTTTGCTTATGGTGGCAAACGAGCAGACAGCACACCTGACGGTAAGTGTCACTGCCGCCCATGGACCTTTGCCAATGGTATAGCTAGGCCGCTGCCAACCAATACAAACCCCGAACCCACCCCAGTTGGGCTGCCGGCTCTCTCGCTCACCAAACGAAGCGCAATAGCACATTGCCATTACTCAGACGTCGATCTTCTGCGAGAGTGTGGTACTACCCCGGACGGACCGGCCCGCGGCTGTAGACAGAAAACTGTCCACAGCGTGGTCCTACCACAATTAAATTGTTGAATAAAAAGGAAATTGTTGAGAGGTTTATTCTATCTATGAACTCGTAATAACTATCAGAAATCATTATCTTTTACCATGTAGTAAGTTCGACCTGGTAGAAGGAATTACGATTTAAGAAATTTCCTTATCCAATTGTTGTCTGCTAAACGAAGTGGAATAAGTATAAAATATAATGAAGAAGTCTCTATTTTTAATCTAAATTACTATCATGACACAAGCCCGACATTGCCCGACAACATTAAACTAGTTTAATTGAATTTGGAACTATTTGAATTTAGAATTATTTGAATTTGGAACGGTAAAACTTTAATTCTTTTTATTTTTCTTAATTATTTAGAGGTACGAGTTATTTAAACGTAGGTATTGTTTGGGTAAACCTGAGTTCTTTTTTTTTAAAAGACCCTGGCGCTAAGAAAATAATCCTTGTATTGCGGGGGAGATTACGAACTTAAAATTTAACTAATTAACATTGTGTGAATCACACAAAGTATTGCCCTATACGGGTATCGAACCTTACGCTAAGTGGGGCGGCACAACATGCCTTCCATAGACCCCTGTCAGCTATCATATCTGTACTTCAAATTCATATCCTCATTCACATAATCTATCCACCTCTTTTTTTTTAAGATACTTACGTCCATTCACATTGATAACCCTCCTTAACACATTCCTTTCATCCCTTCTCATCACATGTCCATACTAAAACAATAAACAAAGAAACAAATATAAAACACCTGGTTAAGAAGATATACAATGCGAAAGTGGAAGGATGTAGGTATCGAGGGAGACCGAGACTAACCTACCTAGACCAGATCGGTCATGTACTGAAGGAAGGTGAAGTCAAGAGTCTCCAAAACCGGCGAGCGTGTATGAAGAGAATTATGAATGTTGAGGAAGCGAGTGAAGTATGCAAGGATAGAGTTCTCTGGCACTCTGTTCTCTCTGCCTACCCTGCAAGGGATATGGCGTGATGATATGTATGTATGTATGTACAAATATAAAAAAATCTAATATGACTATCTAACCCTTGTAGTACTAAACGACCTCCATTAAAACTTATTCAAGTTAGTCCATTAAGGAAAACAGTACAGATATCTCGGGCTTTACCCAGAATGTACCAACCTCGATGGCACGCGTCATGAAGCCGATTTAAATGATGCGATGTTTTTTTTTTTTTGAATAAAAAAAATAGCATTAAAGTAATCAATGATTTTTAAATAAATCTATTTTGACACACAATTCAAAATTTAATTACTAATACTATAAGCGTGTAGATAAAAATCTCTGTAATAATGATGATGTGGTGAATGTGGAACACCTTAGTTCTCCCGTAGGCATGAAATGTGAAAAATATTCAAAACATCAGGAAAGTAAAATCGTGATAATATCTATGAAAAAAAAAATGGTTTGTTTCATTACAATAATTACATTAATATAACTAAAAAAAAATCGTGTAGTGTCTGGATAAGAATAAAATTCTCGCCTTACCCGAAAGATCTCTATTTTGTGTTTCATCAAAATCGCCTAAAGTTCTAAGTCTGAATTTAATTATTTTATGTATATATACTTATCTCGGCTCAAATACGTCCCACTGTTGGGCTCAAGCCTCCTCCATAATAAGAGGGAAATTGACCTACTATACCACGCTGGTCAGACGTGTTAGTACTAACCCTAGCCTAACTGGGTTAGAAGAATCCTAGTATGGAGTATATTTATTTCGAGTTATCCTTCTCTTACGTAAATATTATATGAATATTATATCTGTTGGTCATCTTTTATGACACCAACGGATAAGACAGGGAGTAAAGAATTGTCTTCTTACTCCGCCATCATACGGAAAGAATTTGATGTCCTTTTTATTAGGACAGGCTGTGGCCCGGTCTCGCCTCACCCGTACCACCCGGAGCGGTCCAAAAGATGTCGTGTCCTATAGCCTATAGTATCATACTGTACCCCATTATCACCATTAGAAAGGGCTGCCAATACCAAGTTCTTGTCTTCAGTGGCGCTCCAAATTCTTTTAGAACAAATCTTTAGAACAACGAAGGCGAGAAATACTTTTATTCCACGGCTCATTCTTTACCGGTTTTATACAAAAAAAAAACAGATTATATTATAAAAAATCTTTGATTAGACAATAATTACGCTCTAACTGAATAATAATATACAGATCATACATAATTTGGCTTACCAAGCATCGAACTGATTACACTCAAACACATTAGATGACTATTTAGGCCACTATTCGATATGTATGTACTCCATATTCTTTATTTTCAATAATATTTTATCCTAAATTTAAAATGGTTACAAATACAACAAAATAGAAAAATATCTTTTACGGATTGATGCTTTCATAAATGCTTGAACAAAAGGGGGTTAAGCCGTGTAAAAGGGTCGTTTGTGTCCTTTCAACCCATGGCAAAGGGTTGAAATCTTATTGTATGTAGCCAATGGTGATAGTTTAAATATTACAAGGGTGGAAAGCTCCGCCCCCATGTATTTTCTATTATAGATTTTGTTTACATTTAAAAAAAAAAGGATATATTTACACGTGTATTATTCATATGAATTAAAACTGTTTTTATTTATTTTCTATACATTCATAAATCAGATTATCGACGTAAGCTGTTATGCAAGCCATCTTAAGTAAAGTTATAGTACAAATACCATGATTAAAAAGTCACTTCAGATCACCGAAAGTGTTATGAGTTGATAAAGAAAGCTGATATTCTCTCAGTTGATTTTACAACTACCAAGCAAAAGTAGTGACATGTGGAAGTAATTAAATGTGACTGCACAGATGGCGTAGTGGTTAAGATACCGACCTTCCGTGCCAGTGCCGTGGGTTCGATTCCCACGCAGGACAATACTTTGTGTGATCCACAAAGTATTGTTCTGAGTCTGGGTTTAATTCGTCTGTCTTCAAAAAAAAAAAAAAAAAAAATTGACAGGGAATTTCAGTTTTCAGGACAGTTGTCTGTCTAGAGCCGCGGGTCGGTATATCCGGGGTGATGGGTAATACCACACTCTGACAGAAAATCAACGTCTAAGTAATGTGCTATTGCGCTTTGTTAGGTAAGTGAGAGAGCTGGAAGCTCAAATTACTGGGTGAGTTTTGGTTGGTAGACACTTATCACTTGTGCTGCTTGCCACCATAGACTATAGTCAAAAAGTAAGAAGAACCACATTGTAATTTTATTCGACACTACACAGAGGTGGTGTTATGGATATATGGTTTTTATCTATTTGTAATTTTGTTCGAACAAACGCGAGATGAATCTAAGCTTTATAGCCATACTCATTCTACGTGAAACGTATACAAAGACGTGTTTAATGACGTATTATCAGGCAGATGATAAGTGTTTTTCAACAAAGATAAGTTATACATATAGTCATTATGATACAAGTCGTGATCAATTCAACATCATCATCCCAATTACTTACAGTCGATTTATGTAGGTACATATTGCTAAGGTTTTTATATATATATCTTTTTTTTTATAAAGACGCCTCCTTGCACTAAGGAAATAAACCTTGTATTGTGGGGGATTTTACAAACATGCAATTAACGCAGACAAATTACACCCAGACTCAGAACAACACTTTGTGGATCGCACAAAGTAATGTCCTGCGTGGGAATCGAACCCACGGCACTGGCACGGAAGATCGGTATCTTAACCACTACACCATCTGTGCAGTCAATTACATTGCTTTATAACCGGCCGCCTGTCTGACATCAAACCTCCTTGGGAATGTAAATATGACCAAACGACATCAGATGGAGTTGAGTCTAGCTCTATATGAAACATTTAGTCTTCTTTTACGATGCCCATAAACAATGTAAGGGTTGATAGTATTCGTAGCCGCTACCAAAATTCGTTTCAAAATAAAACTTAACTGAAACCAGAATGAGAAATTAGTATTTTTATCACAGAAAACCGTATCTATTCCGCCTCTCGTTTCTTTTTTTTTCAAGACAATAAGTACCGAATTATTACCTAAGTACAGGTAATAATTCTTGTACTGCGGAGGGCTTCATAAACACATAATTAAGAGACAAAAATTACACTCGGATTCGAGATAACAATTCGTGAATTGCACAAAAGCATTGACCTGCGTGAGAATCAAACTTACGACACATGTTAACCGCTACGCCATCTGTGTTTTTTAATTGTTTTGCTATATTTAATATACCCCGCGCCATCCAGCCAATAGAACAATCACTATAATTTACAACGAAATAACAGCATGTCTTCATCTATTTTATCCGTAAAGAGAAAAACATTCATATTAGATTACCTTTTAAGAGGAGATTGCTTCCATCCGACAGGTCGCCTTCCAGCCTTCATATTTCCGATAGACAAATTATTTGATAGGAAAACCTCATAATCAAATCAAATCATTTATTATGCATAAGCCCCATAGGGGCACTTACATATTGTCAATTTTACATTATTGTTTTTTAAATTAAATTTAATTAATCTACCACCGGATCGGAAAGCAGCCACATACTGAGAAGATCCGGCAAGAAACTCAGTGGGCTCGTATTTTTTATTTTTATTTATATATTTAATATAATTATATATATAATAATAAATTTCGTCTTCTAACCCAAGACCTTACAATCAACATTAATATCTTTATGAAATGTTAAGGAGGCAGCCAATGATGTCACCTAACCGGTTTTGGTGATCCAATGGAAATAAAGGGTATATACGACAAATCATATACTCTGACATCGCCCTAGGTAGCATAGACAAGGTGTGGTCAGACCATAGCCACGTCAATAACGTGGCAATCAATACATGTTGTAATAAAATACATTTTAAATTACATTTTAAGTTTGATTGCTTAAATTCTATATTGAATCATTTCGATTTCACTTTTATATAAATAAAGTTGTAATTTATATTGCGTTTTAAATTATACTGGGCACGCGTAGAGGTTAAATATATAACAGAATTGATAATTGTGGGTTCGATATTTATACAGATTTTATTGATTGTTGATCATCATCTCGGGTTATTTACCTGCCAATGCTGGATGCGAGTCTCCTCTACAATAGGTGGGAAATCGATCTATTATACCACGCTGATCAAACATATTCATATGGGGTTCTATTTAGAGTTTACCTTCTCTTTCTTAGATATGATATGCATATTATATTCCTTTTCCGTGTGGTGACGGAGTAAGAATACAATTCACCACCCCCTATCTTACCTGTTTGTGATAGTACAAGACGACTAAGGGATATAAAAACGCATATAACATCTATGCGAGAGAAGGAAAACTCGAAACAAAACTCTATACCAACACGTCTGACCAGAGTGGTATAGTGGGTTAATTACCCTCTCATTATGGAGGAGGCCCGAGCCCAACAGTGAGATACCACACGGTGGTCATCGATAGTTTTTATTTTGATTTTTTTTCTTTTCTTTTTAATGTCCCTATTTTTCTTTTAAAACCTCTATTACAACGATGACTTGTTCGAAATAACTAAGACTTCCCGTGAGCATGAGCGCTGTAAAATGTTCGAAACATCGGGCAATTAAAAATCAAATACAAACGCGATAGAATCCGTAAAAATAGTTTTTTTTTTTCATATGTATAACGCTCGCGTAAGTTTTGGGAATTAGGTATACCTACATATTTTATTAAGTGAGAAATTTTCGTGGGAGTAATGGTTTCAACACTGTTGACAATTTTCTTTCTACAACCACCGTCCGGTGTAGTACTATACTCTCGCAAGAAATCGTCTTCTGAGTAGTGACAATATGCTGTTCAACTTCATTGGATGAGAGAAAACCGTCAGCCTAACTTTCTAGATGGGTTTTGATTGGCAGCGGCCTATTTATACCTCTGGTATTAAAAAGTTTCACGAGCAGCAGTAACACTTAACATCATGTATAATGCTCGTTTGTCATCGTAAGCAATAAAAAAATCGTTTGCCTAAGAGAAAAAAAAAGAAAAAAAAAATAAAGAATTTTTCTGCATGGGAATCAAATATCACTATTTAATACATTAGACCATCTATACAGTCGTTAATATATATTTTGAAGGAAAATGCATGTATAATTTTTACATATTAAGTAAACAATACCATTATTGACCATGACACGTCCAAACGAGTACCCAATTATGGTTAAATCGTGTTTAAGAAATAAACACATGGTTTCTTTTTGTAGGGTTTCTTAGATATAAAAATGGTTACCATTAAGTTAGAATAGATTCCATTTTATCCATTACATTAACTATCGACTACCTTTTCATTTGGTGATGAAATATGAATACAATTCTATCCTATATTTTATCTGTAGCTATCGTAAAACATGACTAATGCTCGTTTTCACCGACGATCCCTAAATTTAGGTGACACCTCCTTAGGTGTTGTATTGCCTTCAATATAAATGACAAGTAATATTGATTATATTTTTATTGTTTTATGTATATGATAATAATATTTATTTTTTGAGTTACGCTAATAGCGACATATTTGACATATAAAATTGACTTTATTTACCATTTACATTAGATTAGGTGTTACTTAAAATTTAAAGGTTGTTCGTGAAAACGGCCGCAAGTGATATAACACGTAATTAACATCTATGCAAGAGAAGGCAAACCTCTAAATAAAATATACCTATCGGTTTGATCAGTGTGGTAAAGTAGGTCAATTTTCCTTCTATTTTGGAGAAGGCTCAAACCCAGGAAGGGGACATATGTGAGCTGAGATAATCAACTGTAATGTATTAGGCTTAGAAATCCTCAAGAAGAAATACTGCCATAAATCTTGCGCGTAGACGAATTGGTGAAAGAAGTTTACTCTATAATTTACCCAGGAAAGTGGCGCTGTCATCCTATTCTTCATTCCTCAACTATATTGTCATCATCATCATTCTGCATATCAACTTCTACCATTGAACGTAGATGGAGTAGAGACATAAACACTACACTTGACAGGCAGGTTGGTGATCGGAATAGGTGATAAATTTCCTAGAAAAAATGTTGACCATTCTCTTGGTGATCCTCTAGTCGGGTTTTATGGCTCCATAATGGGTGATTCTTTGTATCCTTTACAACACTACTTCGATATTTATGTTCCATTTCAATTACTATACAAATATGTTAAATAGGATCTATTTGATTTTGAGGAGTTACTTTAAAAGCTGAAAAATTTAAATTGAATCAACTTTTTTATTAGTCTTTAGTTTTTGGGCTCTAATTAAATTTCACACCGTCCAACAAAAAGTGTTACAGTAGACGTGATCCATAGCTCGCCGTGTATTCCCTCCTTACGTATTGAACTAATTCCTTGATTTGGAAATGACGATGAAATTGACTCTTAACTTTAAGGCACCTTTATCATCTGGGCTCGAGTATCCACCTCAATAGAAGGGAAATCCTACCTACTACACCATATATGTTTTTATTTCGAGCTTTTCCTCTCTTGTATAGATGTTATATGCTTATTATATCCCTTAGCCGTCTTTTTTTATTGCTTATGGTGGCAAACGAGCAAGTAGCATCCCTGATGGTAAGTGTCACTGCCGCCCATGGACCTTTGCCAAGGCTATAGCTAGGCCGCTGCCTACCATTATAATTCCCAAACCAGTTAGGCGTCCGGCTCTTTCACTCACCGAACGAAGCGCAATAGCACATTGCCATTACTAAGACATCGATCTTCTGCGAGAGTATCGTACTACCCCGGACAGACCGGCCCGCGGCTGTAGACAGAGAACTGTCAACAGCGTGGTCCTACCACTATTAAAATAAGAGGGAAATTGACCTACTATACCACATATGCTTTTATTTAGAGCTTTCCCTCTCTTGCATAGATGTTATATATACATATATTATATCCCTTAGTCGCCTTTTACGACATCCACGGGCAAGATAGGGAATGGTGTTTTTATATATATTTTTAATGGTGTTATTATATAATTATATTTTTATATCGTCACCACATGGAGACATTTTATCCTTTATCAATAATTAAAATTTCTACATATTTACACATATATGTCAATTGTTGTCAATTTTTATGTTGGTAAGTCAATAAAATATATTTTCTATCACCCATTAAGAAGGTCGGTCAGTGATACTAAGTTAACCTTCGATAAATATAAGATGCGTTACATATTTGCCGGTTAAATCTATTCCGATGTCTCCTTGAAACTAGTATTAGTTGTATTAATTAGAATTTTTATGACAAAAATCTTTATTAATATATAATAAAAGTATTTTTTTGCTTTGTAGTAGCAGCTACGAATACTACCAACCTTTACTTTTTTTTATAAAGACCCGATTACGAAGCGAAAAATGATGTCACAAGCGGGATTCGAAACCGCACCTATTGGGAGTCCGGCCCAATCGTGCTGCCACTTACCACCACCACCACCGTGAACTATTGAAGGACGTTCAAATCCCGCTTCGTATCATATTTACGTCTTTAAGGTGACGTGCGTGACATTTGAATGTACTACAATACTTCATGGTGGTGAAAGCGGCAGCACGATTGGGCCGGACTCCCAATAGGTGCGGGTTCGAATCCCGCTTGTGACATCATTTTTCGCTTCGTAATCAGGTTTTTTATAAATAATTCAGCATATTAAATGCTAAATTTCAGTAATTTGAACCTTTACTTTCCTCGTGGATGTCGTAAAAGACCACTAAGGGACTTATAACGACCTAGGCCAACTCCACCTGATGCCCAACAATTGGTCAACAGCCGCACTCCCAAGGAGGGTTGACGTCTGGCAGGCGGCCGATTATAAAACTATTGCCAATAACTTTTACAATATGTAGTATGAAAGAAGACTACATATTGTATCGACCCCAAGTAATTGAGATAAGAGTAGAAGAATGATGATAATATAAGTGTTTTTTGCTTCGTAGTAGCGGCTACGAATACTAATAACATTTACTTTGCTCGTGGATGTCGTAAAAGACGACTAAGAACTTTATATCGATTTGGGCTAACTCCTTTTGATTGCGTCTGATCAACAATTACATTCTTCAAAAGAGTTGATGTCAGACAGGCTAACTATTGCCTATGGCTATTTGCAATATGTACGATGAGTACTATACTCCTATAGAGGAAACTTTTCCATATTTGAAGGACGATTAGCCTACTAGGCTGTATTTTTTTTTGCCAGATCTGAATGTAAGTAATATTATCAAAGAAACTTTAACTTTCATTTTTGCGGACAGTAATAATTTTACAATCCAGAAAACGACAGGTCATGACAGATTATATATTTATTATGGACTTTGAACATTAGTTTTTTTTTAATCTCACGCTTTGGTTGGCATAGGCATGTGAGGTTGGCAGCTCGGTCAAAAGGCTATTTCCGTTAGGTACAATACAATATAATAAATACACTGCATTAGCCTGTTATCTGGATTTGTAGGCATAAAATATGCATATAACATTTATCCAAGAGAAGGAAAACTCGAAATTAAATTCTATTCCAACTTGCCTGACCAGCATGATATAGTAGATCATTTCCCTTCTTTTGTGGTGGAGGCTCGAGCATAGCAGTGGGACGTAAATCACCCGAAATGATAGTCATATAGTTAGTTTTAAGAATTAAATACACATATAATGTGGAACTAAGTAACTAAGGTAAAGGGAAGGTTTAATGTCACCCCATAATAGTCGCATAGATATTATAAAAAATACGATTGATATGCAGTAATATCTCTACAAAGGATGGAAAACTCAAAATAAACCTTATACTAAGTAATACTTCTACAAGTATGGTATAATACATCCTTCTTCTGAAGGCCAATTATCTTCTGCTTAGAGGTTCTTAGCCAATTTCTTTGCCTATGGCTCGGTGGTTGTAAAATAGATCAATTAAAACAAATTTTGCCGTCAAAAATAACTTAAATACCACACTCAAACTTAATTAATTAATAAGTAATAAGATTTAAAATAGAAATTTTAATAAAATTACGTCTCAAATATTTCATAAAACAAAACAGAAACTGTAATTAACGCTGCAAAAAGGCCGCATCTATATATATTTATGGCAAAGAAAAAAAAATACTAGGGTCTCCACATCACTCAACCATTTTCCTTTTTCAGCGCATTTTAAAAAACTACCTCCCTATTTGAAACCCGCATTCCACAAAAGATTAGGCTTCACGCGCACACACTAGCACACATTAATACACACATATACAGTATATATACACACACATGTATATTGCAAGCGTACGTATACTCTATATGTATGAAGCTAAACACAAACATGTAATAATGACGTGTGAGTCACACACACAGACGCAACAAGTGATGTAATGCCAACGTTGACGCCTGGCAGACATTTTTTATGGTCTCTGACGCAACTTTTTTTTATGCTTAGGCTGTTTGCAGGTTTTCCTTCGGTGCGTATTCCGTTTTCTTAATTATGTGGTTCTGTATATATTTTTATTTTCTTATTATGAATGTTTAATCTTTATATATACAAATTTTCAACACGTGTGTATGTGACTGAACTCCTCATAAACGGGTGGACCGATTTTGATGAAATTTTTGTGTATCTTTAAATGGATCAAAGAACAGTTTAGATGTAAAATTGGACCCGTGAATGTAAAAAACATATTAATTTGTAAAAAACTAACGCTTTTTATGTAAAGTAAAACACTAATTTTACATTGATTATCCAAAGTATACGCTATTATATTGATATAAGTTATCAATCGCGACACAACTAGAGCTTAGTTTGGTAAACGTAATGACATCATAATTCTCTTTTCTTTATTGTGGCAAACGAGCGAGCAGCACATACCTGATAGAAAGTGTTACTGCCGCTTGAAATTTTGCAATATTAACAGTCTGGGCTATTGCTTACCAACCCAAACCGCCCAGAAAGTTGGGCTTCCGGCACTCTCTCTCTCACCGAACGAAGCGAAACAGCATATTGCCACTGCTCAGACCTCGATTTTCTGTGAGAGTGTGGTACTACACCGGACGGACCGGCCCGCGACTGTAAACAGAAAACTGCCAATAGTGCAGCCTTACCACTTTATGATTCTATTATGATGATCACTAGGTTTTTTATGTTGTAGAAAATATATTTAAAAGCAAATCAAGTAAATAATATCTATGCCTCCATTATGTTGCCACGGACGTCAAGGATTCGGTACTAGTAGCTGGATCAATTGCGATGAGGAGAGAATATGGTGGGGTCATGGGGTCACGCGCAGCCCTTTCATTCCGGAGGAAACGGACGGCTTATGTCCAGACCATAGCGTGCCAAAAAAACGCCTCCCTAATGTTAGCAAACAACAGATTTAGGTTCTGTTTATGCGATTGATATGTCATAATGTTTCTTATTATATTTTATAATATGGCTTGTAGTAAAAAGAAAAAAAATGTAATGTTTTTTTTTAAATGTACTGTTTTAAAACAAATGTTGTGAACTTGTATCTATTGTTAAAATTTTCAAAATTTTTACTGTAATATATATCCAACAAGCTACAATGATATAGTTATTTTAGTCTAAGATGGCAGACGAAAACATTGTTCACATGATGATAAGTGGTATCTACCACTTTTTGCTGAAAACTAAAAAAAAAAAACATGCAACCAAAATTTTTTTCACAACACCCTGCACTAAGGAATTAATTCTCATATTTCGGTGGACTTTACAAATATATAATCCACAAACACAAATTAACTCAGACTGAAAAAACAAGTTGCGTCATGAGAATTGAACCCATGACACAAGTATCGATATGTTTACCACTACACCATCTGTGCAGACACAAAACTATGTTTTACCTGCTTATACTATTACTGTCCTACTTAATATAATGGATTAAAAAATATTATGTACTAATAAATATATTTTTCTGTTACAGGTAAGTTAGAACACAGCGGATGTCATAATATCAATCAGCTTTTAGATGGGTATGTTGCAAAAGTCTATACGACAACTAATTAACATAAAGGATATAAAAATTATAATATCAACGTAAAATGGAGGTAGTGTGTACCGATCCTTACGATGCACGTTTCACACAAGCGAACGCTGTATAACTGTAAAGCAAGGCTGCACACATCCGCAACAAGGACAGGTCAATGCACTCTGTTGCCTTGCACGAACACATCGGCGATATGCAACATCGCCGTTGAGTGAGCGAGACGAGTATATGTCGCGCATTCTTGCGATTTAAACGAGGAACTCGCTGCGTGCGACTAAGATGACGCCATACGGCCGGAAAGGGATAGATATATAAATATTATGACTGTTATTTCACTTCCTCTGCTGTGATGCAATAGCAATTTTACAGTAAAGCATCTATTTCGAGACAAACATTCATTTATTTTTGGATTTCGTAATTATTAATTACAGAGGCGTGTGTTAAAAAAAGTATAATTGAAAGAAGACATATCGGATATTGAAAATCATATAGTTTGATAACGCATAAAACAAATAGTGTCATCGATATATCGATGACACTATTTGTTTTATAAATAAAAACTAGTACATTATAAATTTATTAATATTTTTTGGCAATTTAAACGTTGTGAGTGGTTCTAATTTAATTATAAAACATTAAAGCAAATTAAATTAATTACAATGCCATCTATCGTCGGGTAGGAACACTCTATTATTGATAATTGATTACCTATCTTTAATGTCCTCATTTTCGGTCAATTCTCGCTACGAAAAGAGTCGTAACTAATGTTTTAACAGTAAAAGAATGCCGTACAAAATTCAAATATACACTTCGTGGAATGACGATTAAAAATTCTGTAGCAACGACCGACGCATGTCCTAGTTTAAGTTCTGCGAAAATATCAGTTCTTTTGTGGTGTTTTCAGACTACTCTATCTCTATACTATACTTATATATGTACCAACATTAAAAAAAAATTGGTAGGCTCAAGGAACGTGCCAAACTGTGTGTCATTGAACCTCTTTAAAAAGCTACCATGCACAACATCTTCACGAGAAGTATCGACCTTAAATCCTTAAAAATAACGCTGAAATTTATACTTCGTTCGGTATACAGAAAAGTCTATTTTCAAATATCTATCTCAGCACTTAAGCTCTTTCGTTCGAAATTCAAAAATGTAAAGACTTGCACACACTTGCATACGTGTACACTTGCATGTACATATAGTATATCATGTTCATGTGTATACTGTATAAAGAAAGTACGTGTGAGCTTTCTCTGTGTTGAGTTACACAACCTCATAGCTCCATCTTTTTTTAGCTTGCATAAAAATTATTCTCGTCTCTCTCTCTAGCTTACTGTTATGTAATAACGGTTGTTGTTATTTTGCCCCGTAACATTATTCTCTAAAAACCGCTATTACTTAGATTTTTAATCTGTCATTTTAGATTTTAAATTTTGATTAGACATATTTTAATTGCATTGCAATTTATACTGTCTTATTAGAATCTTATTAGAACTATCAAGATAAAGTACTCTTATTTTTTTAGAGGCAATTGTATAGCGCTAACTTTTATTTGTCAAATGTATGATAGTATAGGCCTATAAATAAACCTCAATATGATGTCAAAACGTATGCACTGCACACACACTGAGGCGTGTAAAGAGGTTATGTGAGGCGGGCGCGGCGTGGTGTGCCGACGCTTGTATTCATTTCCTAGTTGGTTCCCCGATGGCCCGCTTGCAACATCTCGGTGTGAGCGGGTCCTTACAAATTCGGCGCGTAATCGAAACAATATTCTAAACTTAAAAATAACAAGTGATCGTGTTGTGTTATCTGTGGTATGTGATGTGAAGTGAAACAAAAATATTGGCATTATGGAATGATCTGAGGTTTGACAGTTCATTTGAATACATCAAGCGTTTGACACAACTCGGTTTTGGCGGTAAATTGAAGTCAAGAAAGTTTTTTCTTTTACGTAATATTTTAATACATAATAAATAATTAATTCATATTGCACAATAGGCATAAAATTATTTTGCATATGGAAATAGTTACCGGTTATAACTCTTTTTTTATTTATTTATGAATTTTAAATTAGATAGTTGCTGATGGATTAATAAGCTTGGCCCGTGTTAGAGTTTGAGAGCAGACATTTTACGTTATTTCTGGTAATAATTAAATGTTATTAAATAATGTGGAAAGTGATATTACGCGATATCAAACTTAATAACGTTCTCAAACTTTATAACCATTACATAATATTCAATTGCGGTAATTATCGTATAATAAGAGATTTTTTTATGTAATTTAAATTATACGAAATTTTAATTAATAATTTAAAAAGTTTATTTCTTAATACTGGGATGGATAACTTCGCAGTGTGTATAATTATTATTTTTTCATATATTATGTAAAAATATTATTAAATACAATACAATAATTTTGTAGAATAAGAGTAAATATATTATTCTCTGTTTAATATCGTATGCACTAAGTTTTGTTATATTAACATAGTGCTCTTTATCAAAATTGTTGTTTTTTGATAACATATTTCATGATAATCACGTCATATACAGAGTAGCCTATGCATGTCCGCCATAAACTATTAATTTTGTTTACTATTCATTATAAAATGCTCGAAAACTTTAAACATTCTAAGAATTTAAAAACTAATACATCTAAAATTATATTTAGATTTTATTGTTGAATTATATTTTATTTTAATATCTTTTATCATCTTAGAAATTTTAAACTAACGTAATGTAAACTATAGAAGGATCGATTAAGATGCATTGAGACTTAAAGAGTCAAATATACCTAAAATGTTTTTATTTTTGTGTAGTAAAAATATGAAAAGAAAATACGAAGAAATTATACAGAATAATTTAATACAAAATTATGCTATTATTGAAACGTCAGTAAATTAAAAATTCAAATACAAACGCGATAGAATCCGTAAAAATAGTTTTATTTCAAATGTTACACATTTAGTCGCGTAAACATCAAAAATCATTATATATATTTTTTTATTAGAGGCTCGCAAGGTAGTTCATTAACCACTAAATGGTAAGTGGTAATTGAAACTCTTAGAATTTATAACTCAACTAAATATAATAATGATAATGATAAAAACTCATTGAGAATAAAATGGTTATTGACACTAGATGATTTAGAGACGGGAAAATGGTAATAATTTCACTTGCAACTACAGATAAAACCTATTTAGAATATTTACAACATAAAATTTACAACCACCTTACAAATACAAAACCTCAATGTAACCATTTATATACACATAACGATAAATATTACACTATCTTGGTTAGATAAAAAGTCATTAGTAGTTTTACACTCGACTTATTTCCGTTGTTCCGTTAAAAAATAATAGTTATTACAGCCTGAAGACTGAAGAGCGAAGATAAAGATAATAGCTACAATATTAGTTTATTAACCTCTTAACAGTTTCTACGCTTGGTGATAGACTAAAAATATTATGTTGTCATTCTATTTCATTCAATAGACTAGGTATAAAATCTATTTATATAGAATCAAATTTAAAATTAAATACCATGGCGGATAAACTCGTAATAAAATTAGACACTGTGGTATTGCACTGAATTGAAAATACCTTGTTCTATTGCTTCACTAAAAAGCATATACACCATAGATTATAGAAACCCAAACTACCTTGTTGTCGTCTTTAGTAGCCGGGTAGACGGGTAGGGACAGACCGTAGTTTATCAATAAAATGCTATACTATCTTCTCTAATTAACTATGACTAACTTCCGTCAAGGAGAAACAATGGTTAATAATGAGACTTTTATCAAAATATATTAATTTTTACTGTGTATTGGACACCTCTTGGACTTTGCTTTAGTGGCTTTAGTGACTTAGGCTTTAGTGTTAGCGTGAATTTTGTTAAATAGTACTTTTTTCTGGATAAACCCCATAGCTACGTCAGAATCTCTCGTGTATGCGATTCAAAACACTCGGTTGAGTAGTTAGGACGTAAAAACGTAACAAAAAAATACAATCATATTTATAATATTATAAAATAAACCTCAATTCTTGCTAAAAAAGTTAGATATCCAAATAGCCTGTCAGTATTTCAAATAAACCAATTTGTTTAAAAATCTATAATTTCATTGACTATTTTCATGATGATTTTATACATGAAGATATGCGCGTGGCAACATATTAGTAATATAAGTAACACCATCAAATCATTTCCCAAGGGTATCGCTGTAGGCAATTAAACGACGAAAGATCTAAGTCCAGCAACGTAAGGCATCATAATTATTGAGAAGGAGAAATTTATTCACAACAAACGGAAAACATATACCTATATTATTTCTAATAAGACTATGTTAATACTAATGTTGCTATGATTTATATAAATTGATTTCGTTATTATCTTGTTGTAGTTAATTAAGAGTTAATTAGATTTAGTAAGATAGAGAAGTTTCTAGAGTTTTCATGTACTTTGGCTATTTTATCAAATTATTGATGGTCAAACTGTATCGCAATCGGACGAACGGCGGCGGATCTGACATAGCCACTGCCTTGCTTTTATATAAAAGCATATACAAAATAATACAGAATGCATCGTGTAAAATAATTACTATCTCTTTATGAAAGCTATGCTTATTTCCGTGATAAAATGAAAAACTATTAGAATATATGATATAAATGACAGTTCCCTTACATGCTATGCTAGAAAACTTGACAGGGCAGGATACATTTGACATCTAACCTTACCAAGTACTTCAAGAAACGCTATCGCATTACAAGGGGACAAAAGTATCCCTTTCTCTGTCTTACACGTGTTATTACAAAACGATGAGCGAGACAGCACTATTTAAATTGTCGAAAGATAATGGATGACCCATTTTCAAGCCACGTGGCGGTTGGAAAGCGCTCTTGCAATTTCCTTTAGTTAGTTGAGTATTTGAAAGAGTCGGGACTAAATAAAACATCATTTTACATTACACGTACTAACTTGAGAATTACAAATAATTTGCATAAGAATAGAGTGTAACTTTAAGTATGTTATATATGATAAAATGTTAGAGGTATAGTCATGAATGTCATGATGCATTTTATATATGTTTTAACAAAAGAAATTGTCCAAAAACGTATAGATTTTATCTATTAGAAACAAATATTTTGCAGAGCATTATGATGTAGTGATTATATCAGAGATTCTCTTATAAAATCTTTATTTATCACAATAATTGCAAGTTCAATCATCTATCAGCTTATTAATGTTGAGGAGCGAAGACTAGGACTAGTAGCGTACCAAATGGCGGCAGTGAGATATATATGTTATGGAGCTATATGTCGTCTCTTCCGCCATTCCTGGTGATTTAGGCGCTGTGTAACCAGACCATGACATGTCAAAAAAAGCTTACTAATGTCCACTTTGTCCAAGATCTCCCCAATCTAATGCAATATATACAATTTCCATGACTGGCAAATGCGTTGGCGATTGTCGTTACGAAATCATATCGAAATTCAAAATATTCATGATCTTCAGCTCGAGCCTTTTCTACATTGGGAACTTAATTTGCTTACTACGTTGGTCAGAGAGATTGTTATACAGTAAACTCGAAGTAATCGAGGTTTCTTTCTCTTGCAAAATTAATTTTTACGCTGTGTTTAGTATGCAGCCAGAATTGTTAATTAAATTAATGCATTTTCTTGTACTGATGAAATATAGTTCATAGGATTGTGTACGTGACATCACGCGCAGAAATAACGAATTAGCTTTAGAGTAATAGTAATAAACCATTCAGAATGTATTTTAGTAATTAATTTTCTAGCCTTTGAAAATATAAACATTTGCATTGCATACATATCAACCCTTATTTCTTTGTGTGATGAAGTTTAAGAATGCCATATGTCCACACCAATTAATTTCCCATAGGAATCGTGGCATCAGGAGAATGATCAAAAATGCTTTCTTGGAACATTCATATCACTGCGATCGTCAATCCACTTGATAAGCGAGCTGATTATGGTATTATCCCTTATGAAGTAGCCTATTTTTACCAGTAGAAGTCACACCGATGAATGATACACCACATCTATTCCTATGGTATTCATTATGATCTCACAAAAGAGGATGTCTTTAAAAAAAAGATGTTTAGTACAGTATTGAAATCTATTTCCTGTTTTTTTTAAATAGATATATAATATTGATAAACGAAAATTTACTCAAAATGAAATTATTTTTATAGCTAAATATACTCTTCATAAATTGTTCAACAAAATGACCTCAAAACTAAATGCGCCACCAGACAAAATTTGACCTCAAACTTGTAGCATATGTAGGTCAGAAGCAGGTCATAGCCTGACACGTTTTGGGCTAGCTCTCGAACGGCCCTATCCGACCCCTCGACCTTGAACAGGTTCAATCCGATTCGAGGTCAAAGTTGAACTTCCGCTCTAGTTTATAAAATTCACGGATGCTGAATACTAAGAGATTTATCTTTGCAATGTTATGAATGATTGTCCCTTCTTTTGTATCAAGTTACTAAGTAGAGAAGTCTTTTGAATACCACGTGGTAGCTTTTTTCTACCTAATGACATGACAAAATTGCATCTTTGTGTTACTTTTGAATATGTTCTTCTCAATTCGATTTCTTAGGCTGGACTGGACGACACCATTACCGGATATCTGAGATAAGAGCAGATCATCATCGTGACTCACAATCCTTCAGATTGATTGCATATTTGGCGTTATGATCTAAGTAGTAATCTACCATGACGAGTGTTATGAGTTCGATCCTCATTCAGAACAGTTCTTTGTGCGATATATAAATGATCGTTCTAAGTTTGGCTATTGTTTGTCTGATTTATTATATATTTGTAAAGTCACCCATGACACACAGATTTATTTCTTAGGGCGTTGTCTTAAAAAATAGTTATCCGAATTTTTAATTATTGTATTTCATCTATGACGCGGATATTTAAAAAAAAGTCCGTCATGCTATCGCTTTTAGGCGACCATTGGTACCGTTAGTTGATGAATGCGCACGTATTCAAGAACTCATTCCTTTCAACGCTTTATATAACATGAGCAAAATACAGTTTGTTGTATATGTATCCTTCGTGAATAGAGAGCTAACAGATAAAAAAAAAAGTATTTTATTAATACAACTGCACTAATGACACAATAGGAATCAAATCCCAAACGAGAAAAAATTAAGTTAATCTGTGAGATAATATACTGAGCCTCGGAGTAATTTTTGTTTCTAAATTGATTTTACAAATTCCTATGCGATAGTTACATTTCCATGGTGTATTTAAAACAAATACTCACAGTCTTATAAGTCATTTTGTTACTACGTAGTTTATCATTACGTAATAAAAAAATGAAATATTTAAAGATTATACTTATCAATCAATATACTGGGAATATCTAAGTGATTGTGTCTCTTAGCAACCGTTTATATAAGTGAAGAATGATATCAATAACGTATTATGAAATGCAGATATCTTTATTAATAACATATTAAGACCATGGTCTTTTAGAATAACTTTAAAACTACGATTGTATGTGTTGTTTGTACTGTTCACGCTATTGATATTAGGGTTTTGTGTCAAATTTTCTAACTTTTACAATGATTTTATCTGCTTGTGTCTCTTAGTCAACCTCATTTAATATCTACTGAAAAGAAAAAAGTATCTATATTTTATTCTGGTGCCATTCTATTTACTGCGTCGTCTATATGGATTTGTCTCGTGATTAATTTCAACTTGCACAGCTACTGAAAATATTTCACTCGGTAATAACTGGTATTGTAACTTTAGATGGTAAGGTATAAAAGCACTTTCATGTAAAAGGCTTTCTTACTTTAATGATATTATTTGCCAAATTTATTGTAGAAAGTAAGATAATATACATCCTTGTCCTGTACTTTTAATACCTTAAATAGATTGATTTAAGAGAAGGAAGTCTCGAAATGATATTAATATCCAATAGTAGACCTATTTTCTCTTCCATACAAACACAAACACACAAACTTATTTGCTATCTAGGAGGTGAAATCTAAGTCCCATAATTGGCAAATCTATGGCAGATAACTTCCTATAAAATAATTTATTATATTTATAAAAATATATTTTTTGACAATTTTAACATATTGTCGTTCATTATTTCTTGCAAATGATAGCGGTTACGAAGAATGTAGTCATGTTACTATAAGTGATAACATTTTCAAGGGGAATCCAGGAAACAATTATCTATTCTGTGATTTTTTTCTGTTTACACATTTGTATTTCGTGAAAATTTGTACAAAACATCATACATTCTTATAAAATTTGATTTATTTATTATTTTTCAAGTACCCTATTATTCAAGAAATAAATTCGGACGAAAAAAAATTGAGAATTCATGGTAGATGCAGATTCTCTTAGTACTATTTCTCTAAATTAAGTCTTTAAATCTAAATATTCTTCTGTTTAATTATGACTTTTATGTTAATAAACTTAATATAGGGGTTGTAGTGCGGTATAATAGGTTTGGTAGTTTTCGAGTATATTATGCCTACTGTCATACTACTGTATGACTTCAACATCTTAACTAAATTAAAAAAAATAGTTTTAATTGTTCGTTAGATAATACTTAATTTAAAGATTATTTCCATCGTTTTTTCAGTGGTATAAATATGCGACTCTCGGTTAAGAGGTCCTAGAGTCGAAATGTAAGTTGATGAGGCAAAAATGTTGCTAGTTTTTCGAATTTCTATCAATTTTTCTGTAATTTTCGATGACAAGTGAAGTTAAAGACAATAGACTGGGTTAACTTTTTTTTTAATCATCTCCACAAATAACATTTACAGTTAAGTTATATGAACTACAATTAAATTATACAAAAAAAAATAATACATTAAATTATCTCGTCAAATATGAAGACTTGATACATAAATCCTAAAATAAAAATATCGCATATATGTTATTTGCAAATATCAACATTGAAATATCACTAACAATAATAAAAATTTCACTATAACTTTTCCACATACGCACTAACCAAACGCGCTTAGTGTTGTATCGCATACAAATATCCTATTACTAAACCAGACATTTCTAGATACATCCAATTGCGCAATACGTACCGTCGCATTGTGTGTAATACTTTCTTTGAATACATTTGTGGACGGCCATTTTATTTGTGAAGACATTTATATATTTTAAATGTCATCAATCTTTTATAGGTATAATCATTCAATTTGATAATGCGATTAATAGATTTTTTATCTGTATACTGCGGATGATATTAATACAAGAGAAGGAAATCTTGAAATGAAATTCGTCTAACCACTGTGATGTGCTCAATTTCCCTTCTATTGTAGAGGACGTTCGAGCCCAGCAATATGATGTATGCTGAGATGATAATGGATGGATGATAGTATAGGTAAAATTTGTTATGTGGCTGTTTCAATTACAATTTTGTTTTAATATATTAAGTAAATTTTAGTGATAGTAGACATTGGCCACCGAAGTCAAAGATCGGGTACCGGTGGCCCGCTCGCACGGCGAAGAGAGGAGTTTGCAGGGTGGGTCCATGGGGTTGAGTGCCGCCTCTTCTGTCGCCCCGGACGTTTTGTCGGGACGCGACCAAATCCATGGTCCACCTTGCGGGAAAAAAAAAAGTGATAGTAGACATTGGTGCTTTTGTTGCGCTTTTGTTCAATCTAATTATATTTTGACGGATTTTTTACGTACATAATAATTTTCTAATCATTTATTATGTGGTAGCAGCTACGAATACTACTAGGCATTAAATTGCTCATGGGTGTATTGTTTTGCATGGGAATCGAACCCACTGGCATGGTAGGTATCTTAACCACTTCGCTAACTGTGTAGTCTCGACAAGATGGTTTTTGAAGTTTGAGAAGTTTGTCATTAAAATTCATCCCTTAATTCTTGTGCTAGCTTTATACTCGTATCTCACATAATTTTTAATTAAAACGTTCGAGTTCCTACCATATAATTATCTGATTTAACTGTAAAAATAGGCAAAATAATAAAAAATAAAAAATTGCGCCTTAAGGCAAAAACTCTAAGTTTTTATTAAATTTTTATTCATTATTTTGGAATAAAGTATTCGAAATAACATGTCTGGAGTTCAAATCTTGATAATAAAAGATCAAATGAAGTTTGAAACTTTTTATGTAACCAAGATTTTTAAAACTTCCAATGCTTCATGGTAGATTTTCCTTTACAGAAATTTAAAAAGCACTTTATTGTCCCCCTTTAAATATACACCGCACGTGTTCACTTTACCTTTGTACGTTTGTACCAACACTTTTATCTTAAAAGACCCTTTTTGTATTCATCTGAGGGCTTAACCTTGGACGGTAGGAGTTAAAAGAGGGGATAGTCCAACGTTACTAGCTATTACGTGTTTGCAAAGGCAAACGGCGTATATTAGGTAACGTAACTTGAATCTGATTTCATAACGCGTAATGAACGCATAACAAACTTGTTTTACTCCGTATTTATTAATATTTAAACATTGCTTGCTTATTAAATAAGCAGCAAAATGTTACAATATTTATAAATGATAACAGCGCCACCTCGTAACGAATAGCAGCAACGTGACAAGATTGATTTCTTAAACATTTTAATAATATAAATTTCAGTATTTTCACTATATTCAATTATTTTTAACGCAAAGTAAAATTATATCGTAGTTGTGTCGGTATTTAATAACTTATCTAATTAGTTATATAAACTCAACAATAGGTGGCGCTCACATTTGCTTGTTACATTATGTTGGGTCACCGACCGGTCATATAATGTTATGGCATAATTTTTATCGCTAACTGCACTCGATAATCGTACAATGACCGATTGCAATTTATTGTATTTTTATTTACTAAGAATATAACATTATAACTATTAAATAAAATTTATTACCACACATCGTAGAAGGAGAAATTATTCCTTAAAAAAAACTTGGCAGGACAAAATATTTTAAACATATTTAATTGAGTTGTAAAGTTATTTTGTAATCCTTACTCATGAACGTAAACAAACTTTAAGAAATCAAACCCTTCATTACCTAAAATTTAACTATAGAGGGGTGGTATAACAACCGAATTCTCTTCTTATAGAACTAACAAAACACGTGGTATGGCGACCTTCCTTGACCTTCCTTTTTACATATTATAAGTTCAAATACGACTATTTGGATATTAAAGTTCATATTATATTTTCATCATCATTATTTCAGCTCATATATGTCCCACACACTTTCCGTGTGGTGACTGAGTAAGAATACTATTCACCACCCCATATCTTACTCGTGGGTGATCGTACGAGACGACTAAGGGATATAAAACCCATATAATATCTATGCGAGACAAGGAAAACTCGAAACAAAACTCTATACCAACACGTCTGACCAGCGCGGTGTAGCAGGTTAATTTCCCTCCCATTACAGAGGAGGCTCGAGCCCAACAGTGGGACATTTATGGGCTGTGATGATAATGATGATGATGTCCCACCACTAGGCTCGAGCCTCCTCCACAGTAGGAGAGGAATTGACGTACCACACTGAACAGAGAGGATAGTTTAAAGCTTTATTTCGATTATTTACTTCTGTATAAATATTATATGCATATTATACCCCTTAAAAAGTAGAAATAAGTGTTCTAAAAGATGACTTTTAGAACACTTATTTCTACTTTTTCAATACACAGAAATATATTCAATTACATCTTTATTATTGAAACAAGTTCGGTAAAAAAATAATATCTATATTGTTATTTCTAAACGTTTTCAAGATTTTTTATACTTAAAATAGGACTTGGTAAAATAGTGAATTATTAGCTCTGTTTCCTAATGTGAAGCTAGTTGTGTACGGTATTTTAATTAACATATAAACCTATTCAGTAGAAGGCAATGCAAAAACACCTGCTTAGGGCCTGCATATCTTCACGATTTCTAGTGACAAGTGCCAATAGTTTTAAACTTAATATTCGCTGTGGTATATATATATATATATATATATATATATATATATATACATATTTGTGTATTTTTTTTTGTTAAATGTCTGTGTAGATAAAGAGTTTATAATACAATGAACGATAACATAGTATCAAAAGAAATATATGATGTATGGAAAAAAGGAAAATATGTTGCTTCAAACGTAAATGATTAGAAGATAAAGGTGATGGTGATAATGATGAATTGATTGCTTATCTTGGGTATCAAAAATCGGCTTGTGACATCCTTAAAAGACAGGCTTTATGCCACGTGCAGTAGAATTTGACTATACGCATCCTGATATACTAAAAATTATCAAAATATAAAACCTCACTCTGTGGTACAAAGAGACTAAGAGAATGGATATAGTTGGCATAGAATACAATAATAATTTATTTCTATTGTAGCTTAAGTTTTTAATTAATTATGCGTCTCACATATTCTACTCTGAACTGGTGTAAAAATATTGGATAATTATTTTAAATTCCTCCTTCTAATTTCACCAACCACTTCAAAATATTTATACATATTCATAATAAAATGGTTTTATTAATCTAAATAAATAAAAAAAAAATACATAAATTGTTTGCACAAGTGGCGAAGTGGTTAAGATATTGAACTACCGTCCCAGTGTCGTGGGTTAAATTTTTATGCAGTACAATACTTTGTGTGATCCATAAGTTGTTGTTCCGAGTCTGGGTATAATTTGTGTCCGTTAAATTAAATGTTTGTAAAATTCCACGTAATACAATGGTTATTGCATTAGTGCCGGGTGTTGTCTTTAAGAAAAAATAAAAAAAAAAACATTAACTGTTTTTTTTTTGTTGTGTCTGTTGTTGTGTTTATGCATTTATATTAAAAATTTGTGATTTGAAAATTTTTTGACCTTATGCCTAATAATAACTTGAATAAATGTATTTTAAATTTATTACTAGGTAAGTCTAATCTGAGCTAATATTTTTACATAATATAAAACAAAGTCGCTTCCCGTTGTCAGACGCAACTACGTAACGGATTTTATTGCGGTTTTTATCAATAGACAGAGCGATTCAAGAGGAAAGTTTATATGTATAATACATGTATATTATAGTGGAAAAAAAACCGAGAATTTAAAAGATTTGTAGTGTGATGTTGTAAAAAATATATTTTTTACGCTTACATTACAAACGCTTGTCAAACCTTATGCGATTGATCAAAATAATGTACTACGAAATGGTATATCTTAAAATAATTGCCAAAAAATCCGTAGTGGTGTATGTGTATCTAAAAATATCCCAAAGTAACCATGTTTATCTTTTACATATTAATACAAAATAATAGGTTATTTACGATGCTATTTTTTAAACAATATGGTATTATTTCATATGTAATTAAATAAATTTGTTATATTGAGATTTTTCGTGTGCTGACGGAGTAAAAATATAATTCATCACTCTCTATCTTACCCGTAGGTGATCGTAAGAGACGACTAAGGGATATAAAACGCATATAACATCTATGCGAGCGAGGGAATCTCGAAACAAAACTCTATACCAACACGTCTGACCAGCGTGGTATAGTAGGTCAATTTCCCTCCCATTACGGAAGAGGCTTGAGCTCAATAGTGGGACATATATGAGCTGAGATGATATTGAGATTTTAAATCAAAATTGCCCTTTATATCATAAAAATGTACATCTTAAAGTTATCAGAGTTTTAAAATCTGATATCAGAGCCGTCCAAATTTAAGTGAAGCGAGGGAGAGTCGCTAGTTTATTATAAATTGTAATAACCAATATAAATTTTAAGCTTATATTTGCG